>CM076578.1:1605981687-1606695520 GCA_034641835.2 Pinus albicaulis | reverse complement strand
TGACTTGTTGATAGGAATGGACTGGCTGGAAAAGAAGAAAGCCTCGATGAATTGTTGGGATAAGACTCTTCACTGTGTAGATGAGGAAGGGAAACCTTTTATTCTCAAAGGAAAACAAAAACCAATTTCTGTAAGGCAAATTTCGGCATTACAATTAAAAAGAGCAGCTAGGAAGGGATACCAAGTTTATGCAGTGCATGTAGAAGATATAGAACAGAAAACTAAGGAAGAGTTACTGGATGTTGTACCAGTAATAAGAGAATTTAAGGAAGTCTTTCCCGGGGAAATCCCTCATCTTCCCCCCAAAAGAGAGATTGATTTTTCAATCGATCTGGTACCGGGAGCAACACCTGTTTCCTGAGCACCTTATCGAATGAGTCCTCCTAAACTCATGGAACTGAAAATGCAATTACAGGAATTGTTAGATAAAGGGTATATAAGACCAAGTGTGTCTCCTCGGGGAGCCCCGGTCCTATTTGTGAAAAAGAAAGATGGAACTTTTAGGATGTGTATTGACTATCGTCAACTGAACAAGTTGACCATTAAGAATAGATACCCTCTGCCCAGAATTGATGATATTTTTGATCAAGTGAGAGGAGCTTCAGTATTTTCCAAGATTGACCTAAGAACTGGTTATCACCAGCTTAGAATTAAAGAAGAAGACATCAGCAAAACATCATTTCGAACCAGGTATGGGCATTACGAATTTGTAGTCCTACCTTTTGGTTTGACGAATGCCCCTGCCACATTTATGTGCCTGATGAACAGTGTGTTGAATAAGTATTTGGATAAATTTGTTCTTGTGTTCATAGATGATATCTTAGTCTACTCCAAAAATGAGGATGAACATAAGGAACACCTGAGAATAGTGTTGCAGACTTTAAAAGAAAACCAGCTATATGCCAAGTTCAACAAATGTGAATTTTATAAAGATAAAATTCAATATCTGGGTCATATTATTTCTGAAAAAGGGTTGGCGGTTGACCGTAAAAAGATAAAAGCCATTAAAGAATGGCCAGTCCCAACTGATGTTTCAGCAGTAAGATCATTTATGGGAATTGCAGGCTATTATCGCAGATTTGTGAGAGATTTTCTGCTATAGCATATCCCATAACCTCATTACAAAGGAAGGGTGTTAAATTTGTGTGGACTGAAAAATGCCAAAACAGTTTTGAGCAATTAAAGCAAAAACTCATTACAACCCCTATCCTGAAAATTGCAGATCCTGATAAGGAATTTGTGGTATGTACAGATGCTTGTAGGGAGGGGTTGGGAGGAGTCCTATTGCAGGAAAATTCAGTTATTGCCTATGAATCTAGAAAACTGAAAATTCATGAACAGAATTATAGTGCCTATGATTTAGAATTAGCAGCTGTTATCCATGCTTTGAAAATGTGGCGGCACTATCTTCTTGGGAAAAAGTTTACATTGATGACTGATCATATTAGTCTCAAATATTTATTTTCCCAAACTGATCTGAATGCAAGACAAGCCAGATGGCTGTCCTTTTTAAGTGAATTTGATATGGACATAAAACATATCAAGGGAAAAGAAAATAAAGTTGCTGATGCATTAAGCAGGAATTCTTGTCAGAATATAAACAGCATTGGAAGTAGTGCCCAGATTGAAATAGAAGAGTTGGTGAGCAAAGTAGCACATCAAGATCCAAACTATAAAACACTCGTGGTGAAACTACAGAAAAAGGAGAAAACTGATTTCACTCAAAATCAAAAAGGGCTGATCTGTTATAAAAACAGGTTGTATATTCCCAATGTAGAGTCCTTAAAAAGAGAAATTCTGGATGAATATCACAAACAGCCATATGCAGGACATCCAGGATATCAGAAAATGTTAACAGCACTGAAAAAGAAGTTGTTCTGGCCAGGAATGAAGAGAGATGTAGCAGAATATTTAAGTAGGTGCATGGAATGTCCACTAGTCAAAGTGGAGCATCAACATCCAGTAGGACTTTTGAACCCTTTGCCAATTGCAGAATGGAAATGGGATACAGTTTCCATGGACTTTATAACAGGATTACCCAAAACCAAATATCAGCATGATTCTGTAATGGTAGTAGTAGACACTCTCACCAAAGTTGCCCACTCTATACCAGTGAAATCTACCTTTGGAACAGCTCAAGTAGCGAATATGTTCTTGGAGATAGTAAGGCTTCATGGGTTTCCCAAGGTAATCGTCTCAGACTGAGATGCTAAGTTTACAGCCGCTTTTTGGAAAGGATTATTTGGAGGGATGGGTACTAAGCTGAATTTTAGTATTTCCTATCACCCTCAAACTAACGGGCAAACAGAAAGGACTAATCAAATTTTGGAGGATATGTTGAGAATGTATGTGATGGATAGGCCATCAAAGTGGGAAGAGTATCTGCATTTAGCTGAGTTTTCCTATAATAATAGCTACCAATCTTCTATCAAAATGAGTTCGTTTGAGGCACTATATGGAAGAAAGTGTCGTACTCCTTTGAGCTGGAGCCAACCAGAGGATAAACTAATGTTGGGACCAGAGGCACTACAAGAGATGGAAAGAATTCTTAAATAGATTCAAAGGAATATCAAGACAGCACAAGATCGCCAGAAAAATTATGCTGATAAGAAACGAGTGCACTGGGAATTCAAAGTGGGAGACCATGTGTATTTGCGTATTAAACCCAAAAAGAGCACACTTTATACCGGAATTTGTGCGAAACTGGCTCCTAGACATTGTGGTCCTTTTGAAGTATTAGAAAGGGTGGGACCAGTGGCTTACAAGCTGGCCTTACCAGCCCATGTTAGAGTTCATGATGTGTTTCATGTTTCATTATTAAAAAGATATGTGCATGATGCTTCTCACATAGTTGATTGGAATGTTGTACAAGTGGAACCAGAAGGGGAGTTTCTACCAGAACCTCTTCAAATATTGGAGCGGGAAGAAATTGAATTGAGAAACAGAACAGTGGCCAGAGTAAAAGTGCAGTGGAAACACTTTACTACTGAAGAAGCTACCTAGGAAAGGGAAGCTGAAATGATGAAAAACTATCCATTTTTGTTTAAGCGAACTCTAGTAGTTGAATAACAACACCGAGGACGGTGTTTATTTTCAGAGGGGGAATATGTAACACCCCCAATTTGTGTGTTGAACTTTTAAAGTTAGACATTTGAACTTTAAATCCTCAAGGGAGTGGACCCCAAAGGATAAATAAATTGTGAATGTAACTTAATATTTAAGTTGAGGAAATAAATAAAACTTTCTGGTGTGCATATGGACCAAGAATGAGATTTGGAGATCACTTGCTAAATCCATGAGGATGGATAAGGCACTATTCCCCTAAAATCCTTCAGAAATCCTTGAAGGGAATTATTTCTAATTTAGATTTTGAGGAAGAATCTAAATTTCCCCCAATGATGAGGAAAGTAGTTGGGAAGAGGTGAAAAGCTGGAAAAGCTGAGGAAAAGCATAAAACAGCTTTAAAGAATCCCAAAAATGGGAAGCCTAGGCCAATAGGAAGAAAAGCATCCTGCTATTCTGGACGCAGAATTAGAAACACGCTTTGGGGAACTATTAGCTTAAATAAGCTACTCCTAAACAGATCAGGGGTTGATCTGTGGTGGATGATGGTCTCAGCTCGGGGGTGAGTTCTGGGAGAAAAAGGAACTCTACGGTTGGGAGGTTGGTCTACTTCATGAGTGGTATGTCTTTAAATGAAATGTTTCATTCACTTCAATCAGTATGAATTGGCTACATATAAAAACAAATTAGTTACTTGATTTTATATTCATTATCAGTTCTACATTTAGCAGAATGAACCCCAAGGAGTGCACCTTTGTCATTATGCATGGTTGTAGAATATCAATATGTAGAGTAAAATCTTATAGAATCTCTAAACCATAATTGGTTTGAATCTAAAGATACTTATCTCCACAGAAAATTTGATGAGTGAGTTTTAATCTACTTGTGTTTCATAAAATAATGCTAATGTATGCATACATAGGAAAGAAAAATCTAAAGTCCTTATACTACAGTGGAAATAGCCATAGATGAGTTAATTTTAAATATGCATGCAAGCAGCTAGAATAGAAATGAACCACTGTTGCAAATTCCATAAATTTCTCCTAGTTAATTAGCTAGGGAGACCACCCTAACAGCCGAGTACATCAATTGGAGCCACATGTATTATAATTATGATAAACAACATGACTTATAAAGGGAATCCGTAGATAAAAGCATAAAAAAAAAAACTACTCCTATTACAAGCAACTCTGTTTTTACTTTTACCTTGCTATAAAATAAAATAAAAAACAAATTTTATGGAAAGTAATTAAATAAACTTTGGTCCATTACAAGTGAGAGTCTTTGAGCATGAATGATATGCAAAGGTGAGAACGATCTATAGTTGCATCGGCTTCGTATCAAACACGGTCCATTACAAGTGAGAGTCTTTGAGCATGAATGATATGCAAAGGTGAGAACGATCTATAGTTTCATCAGCTTCGTATCAAACCCTTATTATTGTATCAAATCATAAAATCCATTGGAGCACCGAGTCAAAACATTTATACCTTTCATAATGCGAATAGGTTACGGCTTCTACTACCAGTAGTGACAAATCGTGTGCAGAGTAATACCATTTAGGATGAACCATGATTTAAGAGCGAAACTGAATGTTTAT
The DNA here is from genome assembly GCA_034641835.2 of Pinus albicaulis. NCBI lineage: Eukaryota > Viridiplantae > Streptophyta > Pinopsida > Pinales > Pinaceae > Pinus > Pinus albicaulis. Next base: position 1,606,690,857 of record CM076578.1, on the reverse strand, counting down.
GTAGAATGAAGCAAAGAGTAACTATCAGAGTTTCAATATGAGTTAAGTGATAAATTTCTAAACCTGAACGAGAAGTCAGCATATACACGAGAAAATAGGTAAAATGTAGATATTAACCAGGATTCGACCTGCGGCAAAAATCTTCGAATTAGAATTGATGCCGAAATAGTTGCGTTTAGAAAATTGATGTAAAATGCTACCCAGAAGAACAAAACTATTCAGTTACTGCGGCATATAAATTTTCCTGTGACGTTAACATAGACAATAGTTCTGAAATTATGAACATGATTGTTTACCCTTATTATTAAAACGGAGCTTTTAAATTCATAAAATCGTTTTAGCTTATATGGGAAGGACGAAACAAGATTTCACTTCGTTATGGAAAAACAAAAACATAACCAGAGAAATAAGGGCGTGTGTGTGTGTGAACAGGTTGTGGAAGTTGCCGAGTACTCCTGCACCAGTCTATTTACACTGAGCTTTATAAATCAACAAGCTACCGACAGAGGAATTAATTCAAATGAGAAACATCTTCCTGTAGAAATGTTATTAAACAGAGTCCCCTCCAGTTAATAAGGATATGCTAGCGTATGGGAAATGAAATGATAAAACAACTGAACTATGGGAGCACGGCAATGAAATAACCTCACCCTTTAATCCCTCTCATACAGACACGAATGCCGGAACCCAACACATTTACTGGAACAAACGAAAAAAATTATATTCGGCAACCAGAGCTGCGTCTCAATCGCACCTTTGAAGAAATGGGTAAAGGGGGAAACCTGTACACCGGGACCGCCTGAAACTTGAGTTAGCAAGGCGTAGAGGTAAATGCTGAGAGTTATTTATATAACACCTAAAACAACAAAAAAAAACAAACACATACGTGCCATAAAAAGAGACAGAGAAAACAGTAGATAAATTTACCAAGGAGTAAGGGTAAATGTCGAGCAAGAATAGGATATATCGCCATGGATGAAATCGACAAGCCCGAAAAATGATCGTTCATCTGGCAAAAGAGGAATAATGTTTTCCCGCTTAGTTAAGCACACCCTTAACTTGTTATAGGGCGGAAAATGTAATACCTTATTTAAAATTTGGAATACGCAACGTAGTTGCGCAACAAACAGTGAAATGCATTATAAGAACGGCTTACGAAAAAAAACCAGTCTCTGGACAGAATCGAAAAGAAGGATCCATTCTACACACAAAGAAATCCACAAACAAATGAATGCGGAAGAGGAGTAACCAGGTAAGAGGGTTACCAACCGGTCGACTGTGGAATGCAAGCCTGCTATGCACGTCCAGAAAATTTTAAAACCGGGAAGACTTGAACAAAACGAAAGGGCGAGACGAACAGTAGTGTAGCCTGGGCAATGGAGGATTTAATAATGGGAACCAGGAACCCTAAGATAAAATTGACAAACGTACATGCGAAATCCAGATCAAGGATTTATGCATTAACACGTCAACGATCCCGAGATTGACGAAATCCCGAGGGGGATTATAAGAATTAAGTCGAACAGCAACCTCAGTACCATTCTGTAAGGTTTAATATTATTTAATTCCTTCTCAAGGTACTTGGCAAATGGATTTTCAGCGAATTCATGAGTTCTCCCTGCCAAAATGACCCTTCCCAACTTCTCCTCCAGCTATGGATGAAACGTGCCTTCTGCGCAGCAGTAGTGGTACAATTTTTGAAACAAACTTTCCCATGGCGTGAACAAGGAACACACCAATCTGGAGTCCGTAACCTGGTAGCAAAGAAGGGTAGGACGCGTGCCCTCTCTCAGTCCAAAAGATGGATTTCTGTTTGCACCAATTTATCCATATTAATGCGCGGAACGCTGTCACGGCATACCTACCTGAAACAGTGTAATATCGATATATGAAAGTTACATGTAATGGTGCGTCAAAGATTGCTCAGGTTAGGGTTTAGACGAATGTTAGGGTTACGTGAACTATATATATTCGGAATAGAACCGAACTGCCTCAACGATCGGTAGCTGTGACATTAATTACACAATGTGTTATCATAACTATCGACCGTAACGATTAGTAGGTATAATGTTGATTTGATAATCGGTAATCATACCTATGTGTATATATATATATGACCGATATTCATAATGTTAAATATATATAACACTTATGTAATACACAAATCATATACCATGGCGGTGTAACCTTTGTTGCACGATTTTATATATATACGAGTGTCCAAAGTAGACTATGGTGTCACTATTATATATATATGGGTATCTAAAGTGGATTATTGTTATCACAATTTGGTATATAGATTTTGTATATAAGCATGTCTAATATGATAATTGTAAAGGTTCTAAGTGTTACCATAATAAATAGATTAAAAAAAAAAAGGGTTATTACCTCTTGATCCTAATTAACGTTCAAATGGTTTGAGAGTGGAGGAAACCTAAAATGAACTGGTGGAATAGATAGAAAAAGACATAGAAGTTAATTCATGGAAAAAAAAATAAAAAATTGGGAGGTGTGACAAGTGGTATCAGAGCCCAAGTTACAAAAAACTGGGCTGTCGTTATCGTGCTCACTGTTACTACGTGTTTTTTTTGTATGAGGAAATTATTAATTTTATAAATCTTGCTGATCTGTGTATGAGTGTGTACAGTTGAAATGGCTGAAGGTGAAGGGATTTATGTGGATCTGCGGGATGAATTTGCTACACCAGATCCCAACGCTACGATGATGGCCATGTTGCACAGGTTGCAACGAGAATTGGCTGAACTAAGAAGCGAGAATGATAGGTTTTCATCAACCAGCAAGGAGCAGGAAAAGCTCATCAGAGAATTAACTTCCCAGAACAGCCAAGAAGGCGAAGGTTCCGAAAAGAGGAATATGGATGAGTCTGATGATGAGGAGGCTACGAGGCAGTAGCATAAACAGAAAAAGGAATTACAGGGAGAATTCTGGAAGATCAAACCTCCCTGCTATGATGGGGAGAAGGAGGAAGATGCAGAAGCTTGGTTATTGAACATGATCAAGTATTTCCAGGTCTATGAATATGAAAGTAATCTGAAGGAAATATTAGCTATTTACCAGTTACAAGGAAAAGCTACATTGTGGTGGGAAGAGACGAAAATGATCCATGCCATTGATGACAAGACAGTTACTTGGGAAGATTTCCAGGTTAAGTTCAAAAATCGCTACTTGAATGAGCGTTACTATGATGACAAAGCAAAATAATTTCATGAACTTAGGCTGGGACTGCTCACTATTGATGAATTTGTTACTAAGTTTACAAATCTACTGAGATATGTACCCTACATAAGGGAAGAGAAGGCAAAAGTTCAAAGATTTTTTAAATTGCTTGCCTATTGCATACAAGGAGAAAATCGAGTTTGACAACCCAAAAACTATGGACAAAGCTGTTAGAAAAGAAGATTATGTTACCAACAGTTCAAAGGAAAAACTGAACAAGGGAAAAGCTGGGTACAAAAAAATGAATTCAAAGGGAGGAAACAGAAACCAGCCTATTTGAAGAATTTTGGCAGGGATCATCAGTGGAAAAAGTTTAATAAACCCAGAGAAAGTCAAACTGCTCAATCCCAAGTGGCTTCAAAACAAATAGAGGGAGACAGTAAAAAGGAAGGGACAGCCAGAATGAAGGAACCCTTGAAATGTTGGGGCTGTGGAAAACCCCATCTTTTGAGGGACTGCCCTCATAGAAACATTCAAATGCTCATGAGAGATCGAGAGGTGACAACAGTAAATGATGTAGCCAGAAATATACCAACTATAAGTGGAGCCCTGGAAAATCGGCAAGCAGAACATCAAGCAACCATCGTGGAAATAGAGGGTAAGATTTCTGACTTATCTGTTACTGTTCTGATTGATCCAGGTGATTCTTTGAGTTACATTAGTCCAAAAATTGTAGAAAAATGTTATCTTAAATCTGAAAAGTTTCAGCAGTCATGGTTGGTACAGCTAGCTACTGGAATTAAGAGAAAGGTAACACATAAACTGCCTCGCACAGAAATTAAGTTAAATGATTTTCAAACAGAGGTAAATTTGAATATTCTGCCCTTAGGGTCATATGACTTGTTGTTAGGAATGGACTGGCTGGAAAAGAAGAAAGCCTTGATGAATTGCTGGGATAAGACTCTTCACTGTGTAGATGAGGAAGGGAAACCTTTTATTCTCAAAGGAAAACAAAAACCAATTTCTGTAAGGCAAATTTCGGCATTACAATTAAAAAGAGCAGCTAGGAAGGGATACCAATTTTATGCAGTGCATGTAGAAGATATAGAACAGAAAACTGAGGAAGAGTTACTGGATGTTGTACCAGTAATAAGAGAATTTAAGGAAGTCTTTCCTGGGGAAATCCCTCATTTTCCCCCCAAAAGAGAGATTGATTTTTCAATCGATCTGGTACAGGGAGCAACACCTGTTTCCCGAACACCTTATCGAATGAGTCCTCCTAAACTCATGGAACTGAAAATGCAATTACAGGAATTGTTAGATAAAGGGTATATAAGACCAAGTGTGTCTCCTTGGGGAGCCCCGGTCCTATTTTTGAAAAAGAAAGATGGAACTTTTAGGATGTGTATTGACTATCGTGAACTGAACAAGTTGACCATTAAGAATAGATACCCTCTGCCTAGAATTGATGATCTTTTCGATCAAGTGAGAGGAGCTTCAGTCTTTTCCAAGATTGACCTAAGGACTGGTTATCACCAGCTCGGAATTAAAGAATAAGACATCAGCAAAACAACATTTCGAACCAGGTATGGGCATTACGAATTTGTAGTCCTACCTTTTGGTTTGACGAATTCCCCTGCTACATTTATGTGCCTGATGAACAGTGTGTTAAATAAGTATTTGGATAAATTTGTGCTTGTGTTCATAGATGATATCTTAGTCTACTCCAAAAATGAGGATGAGCATAAGGAACACTTGAGGATAGTGTTGCAGACATTAAAAGAAAACCAGTTATATGCCAAGTTCAGCAAATGTGAATTTTATAAAGATAAAATCCAATATCTGGGTCATATTATTTCTGAAAAAGGGTTGGTGGTTGACCCTGAAAAGATAACAACAATTAAAGAATGGCCAGTCCCAACTGATGTTTCAGCAGTAAGATCATTTATGGGAATTGCAGGCTATTATCGCAGATTCGTGGAGAGATTTTCTGCTATATCATATCCCATAACCTCATTACAAAGGAAGGGTGTCAAATTCGTGTGGACTGAAAAATGCCAAAACAGTTTTTAGCAATTAAAACAAAAACTCATTTCAGCCCCTATCCTGAAAATTACAGATCCTGATAAGGAATTTGTGATATGTACAGATGCTTGTAAAGAAGGGTTGGGAGGAGTCCTATTGCAGGAAAATTCAGTTATTGCATATGAATCTAGAAAACTGAAAATTCATGAACAGAATTATAGTGCCTATGATCTAGAATTAGCAGCTGTTATCCATGCTTTGAAAATGTGGCAGCACTATCTTCTAGGGAAAAATTTTACATTAATGACTGATCACATTAGTCTCAAATATTTCTTTTCTCAAACTGATTTGAATGCAAGACAAGCCAGATGGCTGTCTTTTTTGAGTGAGTTTGATATGGATAAAAAACATATCAAGGGAAAAGAGAATAAAGTTGCTGATGCATTAAGCATGAATTCTTGTCAGAATATAAACCACATTGGAAATAGTGCTCAAATCGAAATAGAAGAAATGGTGAGGAAAGCAGCAAGTCAGGATCAAAACTATGAAACTCTCTTAGTGAAATTACAGAAAAAGGAGAAAACTGATTTCATTCAAAACCAACAAGGGTTGATCTGTTATAAAAATAGGTTGTATGTTCCCCAGGTAGATTCCTTGAAAAGAGAAATTCTGGATGAGTATCACAAACAACCATATGCAGGACATCCAGGATATCAGAAAATGCTAACCGCACCGAAAAAGAAATTGTTCTGGCCAGGAATGAAGAGAGATGTAGCAGAATATTTAAGTAGGTGCATGGAATTTCAATTAGTCAAAGTGGAGCATCAACATCCAGCAGGACTTTTGAACCCTTTGCCAATTGCAGAATGGAAATGGGATACAGTTTCCATGGACTTTATAACATGATTACCCAAAAACAAATATCAGCATGATTCTGTAATGGTAGTAGTAGACACGCTAACAAAAGTTGCCCACTTTATACCAATGAAATCCACCTTTGGAACAACTCAAGTAGCAAATGTGTTCTTGAAGGAGATAGTAAGGCTTCATGGAGTTCCCAAGGTAATTGTCTCAGATCGGGATGCTAAGTTTATAGCAGCGTTTTGGAAAGGATTGTTTGGAGGAATGGGTACTAAGCTGAATTTTAGTACTGCCTATCACCCTCAAACTGACGGGCAGACAGAAAGGACTAATCAAATTTTGGAGGATATGTTGAGAATGTATGTGATGGATAGGCCATCGAAGTGGGAAGAGTATCTGCATTTAGCTGAGTTTGCCTATAATAATAGCTACCAATCCTCTATTAAGATGAGTCTGTTTGAAGCTATATGGAAAAGAAAGAAGGCCGTACTCCTTTGGTGGAGCCAACGAGAGGATAAACTAATGTTGGGACGAGAGGCACTGAAGATGGAAAGAATTCTTAAACGGTCACAAAGGAATATCAAGACGGCACAGATCGCTTGAAAAATTATCTTCATAAATGAGTGCAGATTCAAAGTGGGGAACTTATATATACATGTGTATTTGCGTGATAAACCCAAAACATACTTTATGCCGTAATTTTTACTTGGCTCCTAGATATTGTGAGATACTTTTGAAGTAAACAATGAGAAAGGGTGGGACAGTGGCCTAAGTGGCCTTACCACCCCATGTTAGAGTTCATGATGTGTTTCATGTTTCATTATTAAAAAGATATGTGCATGATGCTTCTCACATAGTTGATTGGAATGTTGTCTGAGTGGAACAGAAGGGGAGTTCTGCCAGAACCGCTTCAAATATTGGAGCGGGAAGAAATTGAATTGAGAAACAGAACAGTAGCCAGAGTAAAAGTGCAGTGGAAGCACTTTACTGCTGAAGAAGCTACCTGGGAAAGAGAAGCTGAAATGATGGAAAGATATCCATTTTTGTTTAAGTAAACTCTAGTAGTTGAATAACAACACCGAGGACGGTGTTTATTTTCAGAGGGGGAATATGTAACACCCCCAATTTATGTGTTGAAATTTTAAAGTTGGACATTTGAACTTTGATCCCAAGGGGAGTGGACCCCAAAGGAAAAATAAATTGTGAATGTAACTTAATATTTAAGTTGAGGAAATAAATAAAACTTTCTAGTGTGCATATGGACCAAGAATGAGATTTGGAGATCACTTGCTAAATCCATGAGGATGGATAAGGCACTATTCCCCTAAAATCCTTCAGAAATCCTTGAAGGGAATTATTTCTAATTTAGATTTTGAGGAAGAATCTAAATTTCCCCCAATGATGAGGAAAGTAGTTGGGAAGAGGTGAAAACCTAGAAAAGATGAGGAAAAGCATAAAAAAACTTTAAAGAATCCAAAAAATGGGAAGCCTAGGCCAACAGGAAGAAAACAAAAAAGATAATGCAGACCTTGAAATTATCCAGCAGAGCTTTAGAGACTATTAACCCAAATGACTACTCCTAAGCAGTTCGGGGGTTGATGCGAGAAGCCCAGGTGGATGGTGGTCTCGGCCCTCGGGTGAGTTGCAGGAGAAAAAGGAACTACGGTTGGGAGGTTGGTCTACTGCATGAGTGGTATGTCTTTAAATGAAATGTTTCATTCACTTCAATCAGTATGAATTGGCTACATATAAAAACAAATTAGTTACTTGATTTTATATTCATTATCAGTTCTACATTTAGCATAATGAACCCCAATGAGTGCACCTTTGTCATTATGCATGGTTGTAGAATATCAATATGTAGAGTAAAATCTTATAGAATCTTTAAACCATAACTGGTTTAAATCTAAAGATACTTATCTCCACAGAAAATTTGATGAGTCAGTTTTAATCTGCTTCTGTTTCATAAAATAATGCTAATGTATGCATACATAGGAAAAAAAAATCGAAAGTCCTTATACTACAGTGGAAATAACCATAGATGAGTTAATTTTAAATGTGCATGCAAGCAGCTAGAATAGAAATGAACCACTGTTGCAAATTCCATAAATTTCTCCTAGTTAATTAGCTAGGGAGACCACCCTAACAGCGGAGTACATCAATTGGAGCCACATGTATTATAATTATGATAAACAACATGACTTATAAAGGGAAGCCGTAGATAAAAGAATAAAAAAAAAAACTACTCCTATTACAAGCAACTCTGTTTTTACTTTTACCTTGCTATAGAATAAAAAAAAAAACAAATTTTATGGAAAGTAAGTAAATAAACTTCGGTCCATTACAAGTGAGAGTCTTTGAGCATGAATGATATGCAAAGGTGAGAACGATATATAGTTGCATCGGCTTCGTATCAAACCCTTATTATTGTATCAAATCATAAAATCCATTGGAGCGCCGAGTCAAAACATTTATACCTTTCATAATGCGAATAGGTTATGGCTTCTACTGCCAGTAGTGACAAATCATGTGCAGAGTAATACCATTCAGGATGAACCAGGATTTAAGAGCGAAACTGAACGTTTATGTAGACATGAAGCAAAGAGTAACTATCAGAGTTTCAATATGAGTTAAGTGATAAATTTCTAAACCTGAACGAGAAGTCAACATATACACGAGAAAATAGGTAAAATGTAGATATTAACCAGGATTCGACCTGCGGCAAAAATCTTCGAATTAGAATGGATGCCGAAATAGTTGCGTTTAGAAAATTGATGTAAAATGCTACCCAGAAGAACAAAACTATTCAATTACTGCGGCATATAAATTTTCCCGTGACGTTAACGTAGACAATAGTTCTGAAATTATGAACATGATTGTTTACCCTTATTATTAAAACGGAGCTTTTAAATTCATAACATCATTTTAGCTTATATGGGAAGGACGAAACAAGATTTCACTTTGTTATGGAAAAACAAAAACATAACCAGAGAAATAAGGGTGTGTGTGTGTGTGAACAGGTTGGGGCAGTTGCTGAGTACTCCTACACCAGTCTATTTACACTGAGCTTTATAAATCAACAAGCTACCGACAGAGGAATTAATTCAAATGAGAAACATCTTCCTGTAGAAATGTTATTAAACAGAGTCCCCTCCAGTTAATAAGGATATGCTAGCGTATGGGAAATGAAACGATAAAACAACTGAACTATGGGAGCACAGCAATGAAATAACTTCACCCTTTAATCCCTCTCATACAGACACGAATGCCGGAACCCAACACATTTACTGGAACAAATGAAAAAAATTATATTCGGCAACCAGAGCTACGTCTCAATCACACCTTTGAAGAAATGGGTAAAGGGGGAAACCTGTACACCGGGACTGCCTGAAACTTAAGTTAGCAAGGCGTAGATGTAAACGCCGAGAGTTATTTATATAACACCTAAAACAACAAAAAAAAACAAACACAGACGTGCCATAAATAGAGAGAGAAAACGGTAAATAAATTTACCAAGGAGTAAAGGTAAATGTCGAGCGAGAATAGGATATCTCGCCATGGATGAAATCGACCGGCCCGAAAAATGATTGTTCGTCTGGCAGAAGAGGAATAACATTTTCCCGCTTAGTTAAGCACACCCTTAACTCGTTATAGGGCAGAAAACGTAATACGTTATTTAAAATCTGGAATATGCAACGTAGTTGCGCAACAAACAGTGAAATGCATCATAAGAATGGCTTACAAAGAAAAAACCAGTCTCTGGACAGAATCGAAAAGAAGGATCCATTCTACGCGCAAAGAAATCCACAAACAAATGAATGCGGAAAAGGAGTAACCAGGTAAGAGGGTTACCAACCGGTCGACTGTGGAATGCAAGCCTGCTATGCACGTCCAGAAAATTTTAAATCCGAGAAGAATTGAACAAAACGAAAGGGCGAGACGAACAGTAGTGCAGCCTGGGCAATGGAGGATTTAATAATGGGAACCAGGAACCCTAAGATAAAATTGACAAACGTACATGTGAAATCCAGATCAAGGATTTATGCATTAACACGTCAACGATCCCGAGCTTGACGAAATCCCGAGTGGGATTATAAGAATTAAGTCGAACAGCAACCTCGGTACCATTCTGTAAGGTTTAATATTATTTAATTCCTTCTCAAGGTACCTGGCAAATGGATTTTCAGCGAATTCATGAATTCTCTCTGCCGAAATGACCCTTCCCAACTTCTCCTCCAGCTATGGATGAAACGTGCCTTCTGGGCAGCAGTAGTGGTACAATTTTTGAAACAAAATTTCCCGTGGCGTGAACAAGGAACACGCCAATCTGGAGTCCGTAACCTGGTAGCGAAGAAGGGTAGGACGCGTGCCCTCTCTCAGTCCAAAAGACGGATTTCTGTTTGTACCAATTTCTCCATATTAATGCGTGGAACGCTGTCACGGCATACCTACCTGAAACAGTGTAATATCGATATATGAGAGTTACATGTAATGGTGCGTCAAAGATCGCTCAGGTTAGGGTTTAGACAAATGTTAGGGTTACATGAACTATATACATTCGAAATAGAACCGAACTGCCTCAACGATCGGTAGCTGTGACATTAATTACACAATGTGTTATCATAACTATCGACTGTAACGATCAGTAGGTATAATGTTGATTTCATAATGCGATGTCGTACCTATGTGTATATATATATCCATAGATATTCATAATGTTAAATATATATAACACTTATGTAATACCCAAATCATATACCATGGCGGTGTAACCTTTGTTGCACGATTTTATATATATACGAGTGTCCAAGGTAGACTATGGTGTCATTATTATATATATATGGGTATCTAAAGTGGATTATTGTTATCACAATTTGGTATATATATTTTGTATATAAGCATGTCTAATATGATAGTTGTAAAGGATCTAAGTGTTACCATAATAAATATATTTAAAAAAAAAAGGGTTATTACCTCTTGATCCTAATTAATGTTCAAATGGTTTGAGAGTGGAGGAAACCTAAAATGAACTGGTGGAATAGATAGACAAAGACATACAAGTTAATTCATGGAAAAAAAAAAAAAAAAATTTGGGAGGTGTGACAAAATAATTAAGGATATGAGTGGTGTTGAATTAGGTAGATAATCTAGGGATTAAGAATTCCATAAACGAGACTTAGTTGAGTCCAAAAAAAGATAAATCTAATTTAGATTTTAAGTTGAGATTTGTGTGGAATAAATTATGGAATGAAATAAATTCATATTTATGTATAAATAGGAGGATTGTGTGGAGATGAAAGACAACTGAGAGAAGTGAGGAATACAGTGAGAGTGAAAAATAAATTGAGAGCTTTTTGTAAAGGACCGATAGCCGAAATACCATTCTTTGTAATATTCGACCAGATATTTTTAGTTTGTAAATTTTATTATGCTTATTGTATGCGAGTAATTTTGTTTCGATGACTTTCATTTTTGTATGTATATTTTAAGCTGCAAAATGCAAAATATTTCCTTAATAAAGAATTAGATGAGATTTTTAATGCGTGAAGAAAGCACTCGAATTTTTATACGCTATTTTATTGAATATGTCATGCTGGCATCGGCGTCCTGTTTTGGGCGGTGGTCAACGTCCACGCCGCATTGTTTACGTGTAGGAAATAGGCATTGAATCTCTGTTGCAGCCCACATGTTTGCATTAAATTACAGTCGTTCGGTGCCGAAATACATTGAATACTTTACACCGATTTTTATGTTCACCGTGTCATCTATGTCACTATGTGTTGCTCTACGGACATGTCCCTCTGGTTGGAATTTTGGTCTCCTATCTTCTCTGCATTTATATTTTTGTTTGCATTTTCTTGGCAGGTTTCTACTCTTTCGTTCTGTTCGAGGTTGGTAACTTTCTCGATGTGTCACTTCCACTTTCATCTCTAGTCGCGGAATTGGAAAGGTGGTAGGTCAGGTGGTTTTATGCCAGTTTAAGTTTTTACTGTATTAAACACTCGGTTAACTCCTCAGCGAGCTTCAAACTGATGACCTCTATGGATTCGGTAGTTCTCATTTTTAACGATTTTTTTGGTTGAGTTTCCTTTCATTATTTCATTTTAAATTTTTATGATACATATGAATTTTTTGTAATTAGTTTTGGAATAAGTTGCATTAACAATATTAAATAGTCATACCCCACGTTTCAAACTTACTTCTTTCTTGGTTTAAGATAATACTGTTGATAGTGAATGATATTGACGGAAATAGTGCTCCAAACCTAATTTTATCGCAAATATTTGTTTAAAATTAGTAATAACCACTAGCGCATTTCATCTATTTTAGTTAGAGCTCTCTGTTATTCGTAGGGACAATTGCATTTTTCCTTGGTATTACCTTTATATATTGTATTAGGTCAAGATGAGTTTAACGGCAAAGAATATTGACATTGCCATCTAGGTTCACACTGCTAGCGAGTTCAGTAGTGGGTGGTAAGTGAAAATAGTCATAATAGAAGATGTTGGTCTTCTTCGTTTATTAAATGTAATCTGGAAGCATTTGAAGTATATTGGTTAGAAAATCTTAAAAATAAAATACTTTAATTGGGAAGTTGGGGCTGCTTTCGGGTCTAAATGTGATTGAAATAAAGGGAAAATTTGTCTCGGTAAAATTGTTTATTTATAGAGGTATGTGATTCAGTTATTTGTACTATAACACAATCCTCCCGTGACATGGATCGTTGTCGAACCAAACATCTTGTTATTTACAATTTTGATATCTCATATAGGTCTCATCTTCTTCTCCATGATATTTATTTTTGGGTTATAAGCGGAACTGCTATTTATATTACGGTCAGGAGTGGATTAGCTAGTTTTATTTATAAGAAGCGACGATACTGGTTGCAAAGTATTTGATATAATAATCCAGGTGCCCAACAACTGGATCTTGAGGCATCACACTAGGGGTTTATTTCATTTAGACTTCGTTTTATTACAGATCTGAAATATCATTTTGGATCATCACATTGCATTTTATTGGGCCACTAAATTTACATTTTCCCTCCTTTGCGAATAGGATACACAGATTTCAATGTGCCCTTAGGGTGATAACATGGACTGTTATCGGTAGTCGCTAACTGTCGTTAGTGATGGAGGAGAGCATTCTCACATTCTCACAAAAAAGAATGTTCCACTAGTAATGTAGGTTTTGACCAAGGAGGACATAGACACCCTATATAGAAATGAATTACAATACTATTCCGATAGTCGTTTTTTGAATTGCGATTCTTATATTCCCATAGTCCTTGTGACTCTGATGGTGACACTCGCATTAGTTTAAACTTTCTCGGAGGGTGGCACTCTCATTAGTTTAGACCTTTTTGGTTTTCTCTATTTTTTTTAATATTTTGATTATTATTATTATATTTGGATTTTAGATTTATTTTTGTTTATAACATAATAACTAAATCCTTTCTATATTTTATTTGAATTAATAAAAATCTTTGTTTATAAGTTATTGGCTTATATTTTGTGCATCTTCTATATTTTCATAATAGATTTAGGTTTAATCTAAAAGTTTATTCAAATTTAATTTATTGTTTCTCTTTAAACTAGATATTGAATTTTCTTCACTAAATATCAATAACTTTTAGGATTTCAAATTATAGAAAATACCACGTACTTCACGCTATCACCTAGTCGTAAGCATGTACGGTAGTCTTTCGATAGTTATTACACGATCTTAAATTTAAACATACTATCAACTTAAATTTCAACATTTCAACTCTTGCTACATGAAACTATCTCTCTAGGATCAGTTGTCAAATTTTATGATCCTAAATTTCTTAGTTTAGATCCGCACAAGTAACATATACACATTTACTCCTGCTCATATTTAATAATCATGGCTCTTATTCAAGTGTCTAATAATAAAAATGAATAATAATAATAAATAATCATGGCTCTTATTGAAGTGTCTAATAATAAAAATTAAAAATAATAATAATAAATTAAATATTCAAGTGTCTAATAATAAAAATTAAAAATACTAATAATAAATTAAATAGAAAACTGATATGGGCTGAAAAAAATTTAAATTACAGAGTTAGATCTTTCAAAAAAATGGAATCCAAATAAAAAAAACCATTATCATTTAATAATATTTTAATGTAACTTTGTCGAATAATACATCACCACTCATTAGTCTCTTATAATAGAAAAATATTTTAAACCTTTTGAACATACAATTCCCATGATGTACCAATATTACGGGTACTAATTTAATCTAAGAAACTGAAACTAGGCAAATCATTTATATGCATTAACATAAAAAGTTAATTAAATTTTGAAGTACAATAATAATATTACTTTTAAATAGAAAACAAATAATTTAAGTGATTAATATATATTCATGTAATTTAATAAATTTTAATAAAAGTAAAATATTAGAAAAAAAACAAATTTTAATTATTTTTAAAAATATCTTTAAAAAACGACCAGTTTTTAAAAATAAAAATAAAAATATATTCTGCTGCCATCCAAATATCCTTTTTAATATAAATCTTCTTATCCGTTTCATTAAAAGAAAGTGGTGCCCATTATCTTCTATATTGATAAAAACGCTAGTTGTTATATTCTATGCACATATTTTTTCCATATTTGAAGGTAGGTCTCAGCAACCGCTTATAGCAATTTAAATAATTTTATTGCATACATCATAATACGCATAATTGTAAATGTGCCTAGTAATGCTATGAGATATGTTTTAGAACGTTGAAGTATAAATTTAGTTGCGTTCTTTAGTTCCTATGTATAGTTATGATTTTTAGAAATAGTAAATAGTTGTGATTTTTTTGAAGTTTGAAGACGACATTATATTTATTAGTAACATTATGCTTCAATATTTTATAATTAATTGTGTAGAATAGATTGCTATGTTATGTTTTCCAGTAGTTTTAGTTATTTCATAATAGGATAGAATTTTAAATGTAAATTATAATAACATCATAAAATTTGGTTGTTCTATAAGTAAATTACACAAGTGGTCAAATCATATTTGTTTTATCATCTATAGCAAATAATTGTAACAAGTATATAGTGAGTGGATAAGAAAACTTAATAGAGTGTAGAAACACCAAACTTTGGCAAGGTTATGATCTTTATTGATGCTTTTAGAGGATCCATATGCTAATGGATCATGTTCAATAAATGAGCTCCAAATCATATAGCATCAGATGAATTTCCTGTTTGAACTCATTTATGTTAGGGAGTATTCTAGCTAAGAGGAGCTTCAATTGTTAAAAAATTTACATTGTATACATTTATTGGATTTATTTCCCTTGAGTGTAGTTTGTGGCACCCAATCTACAATTTCATTGAATGTTTACTTTTCCTTCAATTTTTTATATCCCATCTTGCTCTAATTACTTACAATGGAACATCTCAAGCTATACTTTACTTGTAATATTGGGAAGAGCTTTCTACCTTTTTTCGAGCTACATAGCCACAATCCTCAAAAAAGTAGGCAACACATGCATTTCTTTCAGCCCTTTTATGGAGCACTATCACATGATATTCACCTATTAACTATAGATTGAAAAAGGAATAACTGGATAGAGGAAGAAGCAAGATTGATTGAGACCCTGAGAAATAAGTGAGTGCAGAGGGAACTTGGAAGTTGGAACTAGATGGTGACAAGGCTAGGGGTAAGGAGGCAACCAAAGATGGAGGAAACCTAATTCAATGGCCTATGAAAATAAAAACCATAGACTAGAGAAGAGCTCCCAAAATGTCCTGGGAGAAGGAGGTAGGCCCCTATAATTCTAGTGTATCCCCCTTTTGTTAGTGTTGTGCCTATGTATCCTCATATTTTTATTGTTGTGCCCCATACAAGCCCACTATTGTTATTGTTGTGTCATTACATTATTATTGTTATGTAGGTTGTGATTATATTGTGACCCCTTAAACTCATATATATAGCAATGAGTTCCTACCATTTGTTTAATCCAAGAGTTTTTCATTTACGTAATGTAAAGGAGGTTTCCGTCTCTAATTATCATTAGTGTAGCCCCCTATTGTTATTCTTCTTCCCTTACATTATTATTGCTATGTAGGCTCTGATTATATGATGAACCCTTAAACTACTATATATAGCATGTGTTATCACTCCGTAATTTCAAGGCTGAAGAAGAAACCTCGGATCTTGATATAATAATCCAGAAGAACTGATAGTGTATTATTAGTGTTATATCAAACAATAAAATCGAACTATTACAAAATAATAGGCAAGGTGTACAATGATTTAGAATGCTAGCGCTGTTTTGGAGGAAACAATTGGAGAATAGGTCTATTCCTAGACTATACTAGCTGATTTTCTGACTGCTTGTGCTGGCTGATATGCTAACTGCCTCAGAATTACTATTTCAATCCTATAGATGGCAGAGTTTATATAGAAAAAAAACCTTTTCCTCCATTTTAAATGGCATGGGTTCATTGAATTAACAACCACCCTATGTCAATTGAACACCCATAAAATAAACTGAGGAACGATTTAATTGGTAACAGATAGGCCACGTGGGGTGGTGGTAATGGCAGAGGATAACAGGTAGGGTCGTAGTATTAAAAATGAGGGGAAAGTGGTTTTAGGGGGTATTAGGCAGTATGTGGTTTGGGCCGGAGGGGGTGCAAACTACGCAGTGGAGGCCACGTAGTAGTGGGTCTGGAAGTAAAACACCTTATTTCGAACCCCCCCAGGTGGTAAAGATAGGATGGAGAAGGGGGGACAAAGGGTAACGAGGGTCATTGATCGAGGAGCGAGTAAATTACGAGGTGGATAGTAGTGGGTAATCGGAAAATGAAATTGCAAGACGGGGCGGGGATCATGGACGTTGGAAAAATGATTTTGCGATAGCACGATGTGAACAATGTGGTAGTCAAGGTGGGTCCATAGTAATCATAATCGTGTTATTTCATTGGGGATATTGCATCAGGGATCGCAATTCGCAATCGGGAATCGCAATCGCAATTCGCAATTCACAATCGCAATCACAATTCGCAATTGCAAATTTCCATCGCAAATCGCCATCTCAATTTGCAATCGCAATTGGATGTGGGCAACATGGACATTGGCAGAGTAATTTCGCGATTGCGATAAGTCTGTTGGGGAGCAGCTTTTGTTTTGGGTTGAAAACTTTGGATAAATCTTTGAATGAATCAAACATATTTATTCATGCTCCCAACATATAACGGACTTCAAAAATTAGGATAAATCCATTCTTTATCACTTACCCCTTAATGGAATTTAAATTATGTGATTAGTTTAATATAAACATACTTAATTATCCTATAATGTTGCATTTCGACTTGCAAGCATATTTTTTGTTTTTTCTTAAGGTTTTAACCCTTTTTGGAAATAATTTAAAAAATGGAAATTTATTTACAATATGAAAGATCTGAGATAAAATACACAATCACCTTGAGATCCTATGAAGTATAGGACCCTAACAGTGGCTTGAGCCGGGGATGGCACTCTCCCTATGAGGTGCCAAGAACACCATAGTCTAGTAGCCTGATCCATTAGATTGATCCCGATCTTGCAACATGTTTCATCCCTAAAACCTCTGTGACTCAAAATATCAAACTAAAATCTAAACCTTTATGAAAACTGAAATATGAAACACACTAAACTGAAATCTAAAATGCAATCCTAAATTGGAACTAGAAAAAATTCTTGGAAAAATGCTCAAAGAACCGAGCTTATTTACACACTGCTACCTACCCTGTACTTTTGAAAATCATGTTGAATCAAGTAATACAAAAATGCCAATGAAGCCAGTCAAGTAGCTGCTGAAACAAGTCAAATTCTTGACTGCTTTTTAGCATAATCAAAAGGACAACTTGACTATTTCTCCAAAAAATCAAAGTTGTAACATGTAATGGAAACTGTTGATCGATTTGGTCCTTATAGTGAAAACATGGTTGAGCACTTAAGAAAAAAATAACCTCCATATAGTCTGCTATAGGATCAATAAAAACATGATTTATTATGTTAGATTTCAGGCCTTCAATGACTAGTTGATCAGGGATGATTTCATCAGTTCTATCCTTAAGGTTGAACCCTGATTCGAACTCTACAGTTTCAGTTTTGTACTTGAAGATATAATTCTCATCACTCTGCAAATCAAAAGGCAGTACAATCTCCACTTGTTTTGGAAAACGTATATTTTTCGAAAATTGTTTAGGATCTTGTAAATTATATGATTGAATTACTAAAAGTTCAATACCCTTCTCGAATATTTCAGCAACTAAATCAAGAAAAAAAAATTTACTTTTAGGAGAAAATTTGCTCGATTTCAAACAACAAAACACCACGCTTAAAAATCTTCATCAATTTGAAATTGTGTTAACCCATCCATGAATTCTTTTAAAACTTCACAAGATAGAGGATTTTCCACATGCCCTGTCATCTATTTCAACATGAAATATGATCAGCATGTAGTGGAGTCGCCATGAATGCTCTAAAGCCTGGATTTGCTAACAGTGGAGTCACCCTAAAAAATTTGAAGCTACAGATACTTTGAACATGGAGTTGTCAAGTGAATAATTTAGCCTTCTTATGTCTGATGACTGTCCACCATCAGTAATCAGATCTTGAACTGATACACTTTCCGAGGAAGATTTTTTTTTTTCTTCCCTAGTAAGGTCACCACTATGTTATCACTCTGTAATTTCAAAGCTGAAGAAAAAACCTCGGAGGTAACATCAAAACCGCTTTCGAAGCTGGGATCTAGCCCTGGTAGCTTTAGAGAGGGATCTCTCTGTAAAAGTTAGCTTTGTTTTCTTGGAAATTTTTGGCTATTTAATAGGCTCTGAGTTTTGCTGTTGAATTGGTTTTTTTGGAACAGCAAGGGAATTACATTGGGCAATGGAGGCAAAGAGGCTTGGGGTGATCAATTTGTAGAAGTATCAAGATTGAGTGAAATAAGACAAGCTAGGTTGCACTACTTTGGATCTTTAGGGTTTTAAATGAATTATGAAATAGAAGAAATGTAAGGTTCAATAGAAACTAAGGAGCAATGAAGAATTCCGTAATTTTACCCCAGTGGAAAGCATGTAAATTACAGACATAATAAGGTGTTATAATTAACATATCATATTCATCACAATTTATGTTATATAATTAAGATTTTAAAAAATGAAAGAGAAAGAAAAACAATGGATAAACACATTAACAAAAGAAAAACATCACCATTTCATACACCACATGAATCCTAAAACAAGTAGTCTTGTATTACATGCAAATGGTCACTTTAACTCAATGAAAAAATTTACTCTGAATTTTGTCTTTCTCATTACAAATTCAAACCACTAGTACTTCAAATGATGAAGTATTTATACTAATTCTAAAATAAAATGATTTACAAAATCACTCTCTCAACTGACCGTGTATTATTGGCAATATATCAAATAATAAAATCAAATTATTACAAAATAATAGGCAAGGTGTACAATGATCTAGAACATTGGCACTGTTTTTGAGGAAACAGTTGCAGAATAGGCCTATTCCTTGGCTGCGATGGTTGATCTACTGAATAATTGTGCCGGATGATGTACTAATTGCGTCCGAATTACTATTTCAACCTTGTAGCTAGCAGATTTTATATAACAAAAAACCTATTTCTCCATTGTAAATGGCTTGGATTCATTGAATTAACAGTTACGTAGTGGAAATTCAGCACTCAACAAATAAAGAGGGAAACGATCTAACTGGTAACATATAGGCGACATGGATTGGTGGTAATGGAGAAGGGTAATGAATAGGGTCGTAGTATTAAAAATGAGGGGAGAGTTGGGGGGGGGGGGTATTAGGCGATATATATTTTGGGCCAGAGGGGGTGCGAGCTACGTAGGGGAGGCCACGTAGTAATGGGTACAATTGTAAAACATCTTATTTCAAAACCCCCTGGTAAAGGTAGGATGGAGAAGGGGGGATGAAGGGTAACAAGGATTGTTGATCGAGGAGCGGGGAGATTATGGGGCAGATAGTTGTGGTTTATCGTAAAACAAAACTGCAAGCCAGAGCCAGTATCGTGGACATCGGAAAAATTATTTTGCGATAGTTGAATGCGATATGATGTGGAGTTCAAGGTGGATCCATAGCAAGTACAGTGGTGGTATCACATTCGAGGTATCACAACAGGGATATTGCATCGGAGATATCGCATCAGGGATCGCAATTCGCAATCAGAAATCGCAATTTGCAATCGTAATTCGCAATCATAAATCACCATCACAATTCACAATCACAAATCGCCATCCAAATTGGATGCAGGCAACATGGATGTTGGCAAAGTAATTTTTTGATTGTGCAATAGCGATTAGTTTGTTGTGGAGCGGCTTTTGTTTTAGGTTGAATACTTTGGATAAGTATTTGAATCAATCAAACATATTTCTTCATGCTCCCCACATATAATGGACTTCTAAACTTAGGATAAAGCCATTCTTTATCACTTACCCCTTTCTGATAGAATGAAACCTATAGTACCAAGCCTTATTACAATTTATTTAATCACATTTAAATGATGTGATTAATTTAATCTAAACATAATTAATCATCATCTAATGCTTCATTTCGACTTGCAAGCATATTTTTTTATTTTTCTTAAGGTTTTAACCTTTTTTGGAAATAATTTACAATATGGAATATTATTTTCAATACGAAAGAATTGAGATAAAACAATCAATCACCTTGAGATGCTATAAAGTATAAGACCCTAATACCAAGGAGGTCTTATCATTTGTATCATCCAATAATTGTTCATTTACATAATGCAAAGGAGGTTTCCCGCTTGAAAATGATAGTTTTCAAGTCATTTATTTATCTTTTCTTCTGTTTTGTGAGCTGGTTGCAAAGCATTTGGTATCACAACATTGGATTTTAGGGTTTCACAGCTTCAAACATGTCATATTGGAATTGTTGCTATATTTAATTTTTTTGAACCTTTAAAAGATGAAATTTCGACTACATTGACTTGAAACATTTATGAACTTCCTGTAGAAGTTTCAGATCTTGGTTCAATATATTGTATGAGATATGGTCTAAAGAAGTTACAATATTTTTCATGCTCCATAATTCAATCTCAAACATGTGACCTAGGGAAAATTATAATAACCCTCTCTACAAGCATTAGATTTGAATTTCATAAAAAGCGACTGGAATCACACAAAATGTATTTTGTTGTGTACTATTTTTAGGGTCGAAGTTTTAAACATGACATGCATAATTTCGTAGAAGTTCGTTGTACTGAATCAATCAATAACTAGGTCATTGTGGGAGATTGGGAATAAATTTTCCATGAAGAATATAATATTATTCTGAGTTGTGGATTTCAAAAGAAGAATCATAGGGCTACTATAGGAAAAAATTTCAAACCTTGGAGAGTGAAAGTTACAAAGTTAGAATCGTTTCAAGATTGTGCTCCTAAAAGAAAGAAAATGATATGTAAGTTTTTAAATTTTTCGTAAATTTTGTTTGAAAAATTAGTTGAAGTAATTTGAAGGATATATTGAAGCATATATATCATTATTGGATTCTAAAATCCCCCTCCCCCAAATAAAATAATTCTACACCCATTAAGCCCTCAAAAATCTCTACTATGACGCATGAAGAGGAAGAATTGCAACATGATATATAAAAATTACGAGACCAAGTGCAACACTTTTTTCTCTCATAAAGAGAAGACAAAGATGAACTAAAAGGGGACATGGGTGGCTTAAATGGGGACATGTATAGTTTGAAAATAGAAGTAAAAATTTTGAAGGATGGTCTAAAAGTAGATGTGGAAGCAATGATGAATGTCAAGATGGAAGGATTTAAGGAAGGGTTTACAAAGTTGTTGCAAGAAAGGCTTCCAATTGGTGACAAATTAATCCATGAAAACCATGAGGAGAAAATGAATATCAATTTTCATTTTAGATACTCCAATTTTGGGTTGAAGACCCATCACATTCGAAATTTGGGTATGAGGATGTTGGGTGAAAAGGATCTAGTAACATGGATACTATAGATGGAGAAATATCTTGATCTCCATGATGTGCAAAACACACAAAAGTTACATATTGCATCTTTATAATTATAACCCAATCAATTATTATTGTACTGATGACTTTTTTCTCATAAACCACTTGTCACTTACTCAACTTTTACAAAATAAATGATAGCACATTATGAGGATATAAAGAACAACACTGTCTTTGGCTAATTGATAAACATTAAACAAAAATGTTCCATGGCGGAGCATATTTAGGACTTCCAAAATTTCAATATCAGGGTAAAATCCAAAGGATAAAATTAGGGCGGAGCACATTTTCTTCCTAGGGACTTTAAAGGATAAAATCCAACATGAGGTTTATCTTTGTGAGATGATTCATTGGAGAAGGCATTCAAGGTGAAAATAAATTTTGAAAGAAAAACTTATGGAAATAAGGAAGTCTACCACTCACAACTAAAAATATGGAAGTGTTTCAGCTCCTAGCATTCCACAACCTACAAGGTTGACACAACAAAAATTGGAGGAAAAAAGAGGAAAAGGTCTTTGTTACAGTTTTGATGGAAAATACACTAGAGGTCATAAGTGTCCTAAGAAGAAATTAATTTATATATATTTTGAAGAGGATGAAGAAAAGGAACAATAAACATTAAAAGAGGAAGATATGCACTAGTAACCAACCCTAGAGAATGAATAAATGAATCTAACCATATCTTGTAATGAATTGACAGGAATTACTACTCCTAAAACTATGAATATAAAAGGATATATGAAGAAGAAAAAGGTAATATTGTTGATTTATTTAGATAGTACAAATAATTTTATTCTTTCTAAGATAGCCAAGGAATTAAATTTCTTCCTATATTCATCATCAGAGTGTCAAGTGATGGTTTCAAATGGACGAAATATAAATTTCTTTGGAAAGTGCCATAATAACAAGCTAATCATGGGGGAATATGTATTGAATATTCCAAGGCTTTCCATTCAAATATGTGGTGCTAATGTTATACTATGATTACAATGGGTACAATATTTAGGGATGATAGCTTTTAATTTTCAAGAAATTTTCTTGAATTTTTTTTGGGAAGGAAAGGAAGTTGAATTAAGGGGAATAGAAGGAAAACTAGGAAATATAATTAGATATAATGGCATGAAAAAGATTATGAATAAATAAAAATGAGGCATAATTCCACAATTATTATCACTATATGTTCAAACATCAAAATTATCTATTTCTCTAGATCTGCAAAAACTCTTGGACAATCATTCCAAGCTATTTGAAACTCCCAAATGCCAAAAACCTATTTGTGGTCATGATAATTCTCTTCATTTTATTCCATGAAATGTTCCTCCAAACATAAGGCCTTACATATATCCCTATGCCCAAAAGAGTGAAATTGAACGTATGGTTGCAAAAATGCTAGAGGCTAGTATAATTCAACCTAGACAAAGTTATTTCTCTGCTCTAGTAGTATTGGTGCATAAGAAGGATAGGTCATGGCGCATGTGTCGAGATTATAGGGAGCTCAACAGTATCACTATTAAAGATAATTTTCCCATTCTTGTCATCGTTTGATTATTGGATTAATTACATGGAGAAATCTACATCACCAAGTTGGATCTTCCTTTAGGATATCATCAAATTAGAATGCAAACTAAATAAATTCCAAAAACAACATTCAAAACACATGACAATCATTACGATTTTTTGGTCATGCATTTTTTACTTGCTAATGCACCTTCCACATTTCAATTTTTGATGAATTCCATTTTAAAACCCTTAGAAAATTTGTTTTATTATTTTTTCGTGATACACTAATATAAAAAAAGTCTTGGGAGGATCATGTTCAACGTGCTTAAAGGGTTCTCAATATATTAGAGGAGAAACAATTTTATGCAAAACCTCCAAATGTTTCTTTGGAGTACAAGAGGTGGAATATTTGGGTCATATTGTATCTCATGAAGGTGTTAAGGTAGACCCTAACAAAATTAAATACATTAAGGAATGGAAAATCCACACAACCATCGAACATATTCGAGGATCAATTAGGTTGACAGGGTATTATAACAAGTTTGTTAAGAATTATGGGAGAAAAACAACACCTCTAACAATATTATTGAAGAAATATGAATTTTCTTGGACTCTAGAAGAAACTAAGGACTTTGAACATCTTAAAGAGGCAACGTTCCAAGAACCAGTCTTAATTACTATAGACTTCACAAAAACATTCATTATGGAATGTGATGCCTCGGGAAATTGAATTGGCATATTTTTAATGAAAGAAGGAAGACCCATTACTTTTGAAAGTCATACAATCCATCAAAAGTATTTACACAGACCTATTTATGGGAAGGAAATGTTGGAAACAATACATGCACTAAATCAATGACAACCTTACCTAATGGGATGACACTTGAACGTAAAAATAGATCATGATTGTCTTAAATACTTTTTGAACCAAGTTTATCTTCAGAAGAGCAGCATAAATAGATCACAAAGATATTTTTTTCTGACTTTGAAATCATCTACAAAAAAGGGAACAAAAATGTTGTTGCAAGTGAAATCTCAATAAAGGATGAGAATGTGGAAGTATTGCTTTATTCCATTTCTATTATCTAGCCTGACTAGATAACCGAATAAATGAATTAATATAAGAATGACAAAGAGGCATGGAAACACATTCAAAAGTTGCAACATGATCCCAATATATTTGATACAGTTAGCTAGAAAAATGATTCATTATGGTACAAAGGTCTCTTATATCTTTGTAATAATTCCCAACTCAAACAAAAGATTCTTTTGGAATTGCACACCTCCCCTTACGAGGGAAATCAATATTTTTAAAAACATACTACATGGTCAAGAATGATTATTTTTGGGAAAGCCTTAAATCCAATATTCAAAAGCTTGTGGAAGAATTTTCCAGCAAAATAAAGTTGAGACAATTAAGACCCCGGGTCTATTAAAACATTTAGCCATTCCAAGTCAATTTTGGGAGGAGGTATCAATGGATTTTATCATAGGTTTACCAAAGTGTCAAGTAAATAGTGCCATCATCGTGGCATTCGGTAGAATTACCAAGTATATACACTATTTTTCATCATCCCATCCTTTTTAAAGCTAGTAAATTTTCTACTTAATTTATGGCAACAATTCAAAAGATACATGGAAACCCAAAGATTGTTGTAAGTGAGAGAGATCCCATTTTCATTGGATTTTTTTCATGAAATTATTTTCTTGTCGTAGTAATCAATTAGCTCGTACATTATCATATCATCATCAATATAATGGGAAAACTGAGATAATGAAACAATCTTTGCAAGGATATATTTGTTTCTTTCTATCTGACAAAAAAACATAATGGGTGAAGTGTTTACCTCTAGTTGAATGGTGATATAACACTTCCTTCCATACTGCAACAAAAATAAACCCTTTTACGGAACTTTATGGTTATCATCCACCATCGACCACATCTTCTTTAAGAGTAAATTATAAGTTTAAATAGGTGGAAGGTCACATTGAGCATCAACAACAACTTCTCCAAATCTTAAAGGATAACCTCAATATGGTACAAAATTGAATCAAACACTAGTAAGATAAAAATTGCATTGAAAGAATTTTTGATGTAGGGGACTCAATATTTTGATAGATACAACAATATAAACAAATTTATCTCAAGAAAGCTAACAAGGATATTAAATTATAAGCCAGGTATTAGGGTCCTTACAAGGTGTTGTAAAATATTGGTACTAGGGAATACAAACTAGAGTTTGCTACATCTTCTCAAGTACACCCAATTTTATATCCTTCATGCTTGAAAAATGTTATTGGTAACAAGCTCCCAGCTCAAACAATGTTTCCATAACTTGATGAAGTAGGAAAATTCGCATTTGAGCCTAAAGTAGTCACTGAAAAGAGAGCCTCACAACTAAAAAATAAATTTATTTCAAAGTATCTCATTTAGTGGAAGAACTTACCCCTTGAAAATTCCACATATGAGGATAAGAATTTTATACAAAATCATTCATAACTACTCAAGTGTTGAGGAAAACACGTTTTTGAAGGATAGGTGCATGTTAGGTCCCTATAATATTTTTGTATCCCTCTTATTGTTATTTTTAGTGTATTCCCCTATTGTTATAGTTATGCGCATGTATCCCCCATATTTTTATTGTTGTGCCCCATATAATCTCACTATTGTAATTGTTCTTCCCTTACATTATTATTTTTATGTAGACTATGATTATATGGCGACCCCTTAGACTCCTATATATACCAAGGAGATCTTATAATTTGTATCATCCAAGAAATGTTCATTTTTGTTATGTAAAGGAAGTTCCCCCCTCAAAGAGGATAAATTTTAAGTTGTTGATCTATCTTTTTTTTGTTTTGTTAGATGGTTGCATAACATAAGGAAGGAAAAAACCTATTAACTCGATCTACAAGGATTTTTATGAAGTTGGGATTAGAAAAAAATTCCCTCTTTCATGTGTGTGAAATTTAGTTTTGACACTGCCATTGTAATAAAGTCATCCAAAGGTTTCCAATGATATAAAATTCACATAAATTTGAGTTCTAGATCAAAATTTATTCTCATTCAAATTACGACCTATTAAAAGATTCCAAGTCATACCAACACCCAAGTGGCACCCATGTGGCCTCCACAAAGCTTGAGTGACACATCCACTTCATGTCAGACTGACTCATACTTCACATTTTTGTTGAATACAAGCTAACTATTTACAAACTATTTCCTTATGTGGTCCCTTGATAGTAGGGTTCCATAATTGGAATCATAGCTAGATTGACCCAATTACCGTTTCTAACTCATTCAAAAGGTGGCAAGGCAATAAGATTTTCATACTGGTTAATGTCTCAGTGAAAAATTTATAAGACCAAAAACACAACAGTATTAGCGTACCTTGCATCTAAACATCCATTTGTAGGTTGAAAAGGTGCAAAGGTTTTGACAATGACAAGGTTTCAAGGGGCTTAAACCATTTTTAAATTGACTAGCCTTCCATTGGCACTCATTTACACAATTTTACAAGGATTTATTGTTTTAGTGGTCAGTGGTATTCCAACAACAAGGTTCCAAAGCACTAGTACCATTGCCAAATGATTCTCAAGCTTGCCCATTTATGAGGAGTTAAGGAAAAAATATGTTGATTGTGGGAAGTGGTCAATCTTCCCACCTTGATACTCCATAGTCATATTAAAAACTTAGCCCAATGATGAATGAGACCACCGCCAAATATAAAACATAACAATACGGAGAAGGAAAGTGACCACTCCTGGTATATTCTATGGTCAACCTCATCTACGGGCACATTGATATAAGGCTTGACCATTATCCCTCCCAAACACCACTCTATATTGCACCATACACTTATTTACTAGTATTTGAGTGAAGAAGAGTAGAAATGACACTTCCCAAGCTTCATTTAGCTTGTTAATATTTCCCATGAAATGATGTACTAGTTTAATCTAACTATATAGGCTTCATGTAAGGCCCTTCTATCTTGACATTAATAATTCACATATCCTATAATCTCATAAATGTGGAACACATAAGACTGCATAAATACACAAGGACAATTATAGTCAAACTTTATATATCTAAAGACCACTTATTAGGCTGAGATACTTAAATCATACATTATTATTGTCAATAAGAGAAAAAAAAAAGAATTTATCACATTATTCCATAATTGAATGCACACCTGCACAATTTGGGTATTCAATCAATTCCTATGATATTACACAACCTTAATATCATCAATATAGTATTTAACTACCGAGTTCAAAAATTCATTCTGACATTGAAAATTCTCAACTATACTGACTAAATGAAGATGCATAAGTACAATGCTTATCAAATTATTCATGAAAAAATTACTAGAAAACACATTCAAGACAATCATTCAATTCATAGCATATAATATAATCTAAAAATCAAGAGTATAACCACAAAATTCTGAGTCCAATCATTCA
Organism: Pinus albicaulis; assembly: GCA_034641835.2. Classification (NCBI taxonomy): domain Eukaryota; kingdom Viridiplantae; phylum Streptophyta; class Pinopsida; order Pinales; family Pinaceae; genus Pinus; species Pinus albicaulis. The sequence goes on along the minus strand of CM076578.1, from coordinate 1,606,662,769 downwards.
TTATAACCATAAACATATAAGGTAGCTTGTAAATTCTAAGCATAAGAATGAACCTTCACTATGCAAACATTTAATAAAATTCAAAGATATGTAAGGGTTGACACTAAACATATGTAATTCATGACACATCATAGTTCATGATTGAAATACATAAATACAGAGACTTATCTAAGTGTGTTAAGATGGTTGGAAACTATAGGAGGGAGTTGCAATATCCACCTCATTGTATGCCATTTGCAATACAACTTTATTGATGCTGACTACCCCTAATCGGTAGGCAATGTCTAAGGATATCATTGATCATATATTTCACACCAAAGGCTTAATGAGACACCCAAGAGATGTAGTTCACTATCCTGGTAGTTTAACATCTACTGTCTGAAAGTAATACCATACTGACTGACATTTTTCTCCAAGTTCAATTATAAGGCTTCACCAAATCTATAAAAGTGCTAGTTTTTAGTTTGAGGAGGTTGAATCAAATGTTTATATGGTTTAAAAAATCTATTTCATGTCAAGTACTAGAAGGGTATATATTCCAATGTATAGGTGATTTAATAGCTTGCTATCAATAACATAGTGACTTATATTTCCATGTCCTAGTAGTTCAATTTCCATACAAAAAGTACCACAATGATTCACTTACCATCCAAGTTGAATCAAAGAGCTTCACCTAAGGTGCATATGGGGTAGTTTCCAGTTCGAAGAAAATGAAACCACTATTTAGATGGCTTCATATATTTCTTTCATTCCAATAATCACATGGGTTTGTCTTCCACTATATAAATGGCTCAAAAACTCTACAACAAGCACAAGAGTGACTCAAATTTCCTTGTCCAATTTGTTTAAAAACTATATAGCAAGCACCAGAATGATTTTTCATCCTCTAAGACTCGCATTGAGCACTTAAGTGTAGAAATATGGTCAAGTAGCCTGAAACACATAAATATAGGGAGTATCATCGTAATTCATTAAAAAATATGCTCATCTGCAACTCCAAAACTTCTCAATCTTCATGCTTAGAATAAAATTTTCCTTTTCGTCTTAGCGAGGGAACCCACTACTCTTCACCTCTCTTGCATCATATCTCAAGAAACAATTTTTTTTGTTTGATTTATCCCCTTCGTTGGGTTTTCTATTGTCAAGAGTGATTGATAAAATCACTACTCCTAGTATTCTTCTCGAGACAGTCATCCCGAGCCTCAATCCATGAGGGAGATGGCATAGTCGTGGTCCTTTACCCGCACCACCATATCCCATCTTGTAATTTCATTTTATTAGACATGGATGGATGGATAAACAAGTGGTTTAGGAATGAAATGAAAATAAATATGGTTTTATCACAACACATAAGGGTTCTTTTTCTAGTTTAATTTCATAAATAATCTATGATTAAGTAGAACTTTAATTTTATAAGTGACCTTAGATATTAAACTCAGGAGGTCTTCATCATATTCAAGGCACGCAACCAAGAAATTTTCTCTTAGAAAATGGATCTGTCAGCATTTCATTCCATTAATTGGTAATTATTTAATTTTAAATAAATAGTTTTGAAATCTTAGTGAGCGTAACATATAGTCGTGGATGTTGAGGTTGCTACTGTAGTCATAATATAATATTTACATAAATAAGGGAAAAGAGAGGGATGTCACAAACATTAACTCCTTAAAGGAACACCATCCGTATTTTCATATAAATAGAGAATTGAAATAAAATATGAGATTTGTAACTAAAACTCCTACATAAAGGACATATTCTATGTCCTTAGTTTCAGTTAGCCATGGATTTCAATATCCACTGTCTGGTCACCTATATACCCTATACCATGCCACACATTCCTCCTTATTTTCTTCGTTGCTCCATGTGGCATCCAATGTGAATAGATCCATGTCATTATCTCCTTTTACACACCCAGCACTTTCCTAATACCGTGAGTATGTACATGAACCTTTAAAAAATAGGTTTTTTAAGTCCCTTGCAATCACACACCATGAAATTTTAGACATACATTTCTTTGCTTCCTAGGCCCCTATGGAAATCCATTCCTTGGAAAGGCTTACTCACACCAGGAGAATCTTGAGACTGATGGAGTCTTATTTCTAGGGAATCCCTCTCACTTGTAAAAGCACAACACATTTTTCATAACATAATGCATGATGACCAATGTGTATCATGAGGCTCACCTGTCACCATAATGGCCTAGTCCCAAGTATTTTTAGCTTCACCGTGCTTCTTTTACGCTACTCTAATATCACTTCCTATCCATCATAATCTATCCTTATTGGATATAGCATCATGTTACATATATCACAAGCATACAATTTTCATGAGAAATACAAAAAAAATTCGGATGAGAAATTTTTAATTGCCCAAATGTGCGTCATTAAGAAGCCATATTTTATAAACATGAGAATTTTAATCATTTTTTTGTGATCCCTTAAAGGTGGTGATATTTTTTAATGATGGATTCCATCCCACACCACATTCTAACATTCTACTTGCAATATTATCTTTCAATCATGCAAACAACTATGAGTTCCCATACATACAATATTTTAATTGGAAAAGTTCACAACATATCTTGAAGCAATCTCATAATTATTACACTCATAAAAATTATATCACGTTCATTTGATTTCAAATATATTGAAATTAAATTATCATGACATTGTATATGTGTATCAAATTCATTCCAAGTATTCCAGTTTACAATCAAATATTTATTTCAACAACCCAAAGGGTCAAAACTAAGAGATGCATGCCTTTAATATCATGAGAAATTTATCTCTCCATATAATTTTTTACGCATTACAAAAGTCCTAGAAATATTTCCACTATCAATTATTCCTTTCATAACCATAGCTTTTATTGGTATTCCATTTAATACATGCATCCATTTAGAAACAAAATATATCAATTTCAACTAAAATGAATTCGTACCCAAATCTTTTCCTTTACCTTTTTACTTTCCTTTTTGTTTACCCTACTTACATGGGTAGCATTACAAGCACTCTCAACCGAAGTATTTTCAAAGGGTCCAACTATATTTTATAAAAAAATTCTAGTGGAATATATAACAGTCCTAGAAATGATATCAACCTCACATATTAGTCACAATTGTTTCAATTCAATTTCTTACAAGTTTTCGTCAAATTTCATAAAGGGAGTTTTCATTCGGTAGAAATTATACATATTCAAATAATGTATTCTACCATTCATCCAAAACATATGCATGTTCATTTTGACAAGCATATGTCATTCTTCCACATATTCCTTTCTATCCACAAACTATTTTTTTTAGAGCCAACTTTCAACATTTTTTCTTCGCAATATTATAAACACAAAATATCATAAGCATAAGAACATTGATTTCCTTCATGTGGTAGTTAGCAATAAGAGAGAATGCTTTCATAATTTCCTTATGAATATTCCATGTGACATGGAATGCATTAGGTAACCTCATTTTATTACCCAAAACATAGAAATAAATAGTTTCTATTTACGTGTTGTTCATGCATTCGTGTCATTTTAAAATAAAGTATATATCATTGAAGCATGATATTTAGTTAAGGGAACTTACTTGTCATTTTTACAATTGGAACATCAATGTCCAACTAGTTTATATTGATCCAGTGATGCCCCATTGATGGATCATTTATCCACATCTACCCTATAACTCAATTCTACAAGGTAGGATACAAAATTAATTATAATTTCATCAATGTTAATAATCACATAAATAGAAATAGTAATTTAATTAAACACAAAAAATAAATTAACTCAAATTCTTAGGAGCCTCTTCTCTGAGTTTTCATCCTTGTAACAGTCCTGGGGTACCCTCCTCTTCCTTTTCACTCCTATGCATATCAATCGTCTGAATAAAAATTATATCATTACAACTTCCTTAGACAATGAGAATTCCTTCATGGAATATTATAATCATATAACCATATCATGAACTTAAGAAGGTATTCAAACAATTCCTTAAGTATACATAAAATTCAAGAGTCATAATCGATAATTATACTTATTTATATAATTCGATAATTCAATAATTTGATAATCAATATCTATTTATCATCTTTGAAGGCTTGCCATTGATCTAGATTATCAAGCATAAATGATCTAAATATAATTTCCATTTTTATTCAATATCATTTATTAATTCCTCTGTAGGCTAAAATGTTGAAGTTTCTACTGTTAACTCATTTTCCTTGTTTAATTGTCGATGGATTTCTATTAGGTCTGATGCATCAAAGTAGTCCATGGAATCCCATATTACATTTTTAAACCTCCTTAGTGTTTCATATTTTCATGCATATTTAATTTGTATTTAAAAAATTCATAAATAAGAGTCTCCTTTAATATTGAATATTTTGATCCCAATGTGTTTAGGAATCTCCACTCCTAATAAGAGTGCTTCATAATTTTTTACATTATTGGTTGCTTCAAATTCTAATATGTAAGAAAAAATAAAAACCTACCCAAAATGGGAAGTGATTACAATCCCATCATCATATTCAAAATTGCATCAACATTCTCATCCTTATGTTTATCCTATATAGGTGCTAAGACATTGGATAAAATAACATGGTTCCAAAGATCCTATGTTTCATATATCAATTCATTCCTTGGTTTCTTGGACTTTTCACACGGGGGGTTGGAGGTGCACTTTTATTTCTATTTCTTAGAAATTTTCTACACAAAAATATTCCCTTTAGTAGTTTTGTAGTGCATGCTGGTTTTACCAAAGGTTCTGTAGTTTTGGTTCGGGAACTATAATTTTATTCTAATGCATGGTAAATGGATAGGTGGTTTATGGATTCCTCAATATATATAATGCTAAAAATAAGAATATATATTTAAAAATATTGTTGGTTTCCCTTTTTGGTTTGTCAAGATAAAATCTCTATATAAATGTGTGTTTCCATTGCATATTTTATGTTTTATTAAGAATCTATTTACAGTAATTAAAGGATATAATTTAAGGCCACATAGCCCATCAATTAAAGAAATATATTTAATGGAACCTATTTCTGATATGTAGGTCAAATCTTCCATACTTTATGATATATGAGATGATTTAAGATCATTTGTGTGGTTTGTTAACCAAAGAGTATAATATTTTAGAGGCTAGTTGTGGCCCACATTTCCAATACCACACCATGATAGATTCCTGAACAATGGATTTTGGTGTGACACGACTTCTGTCAATGCCTATATTCACTTCATAACTCCATTATAGTGCTTTGGTATTATGTGCATGATTTCTGAGCTATAAAAGAGCCTTTAATGTCATAATATATTCATTTTCAAGATTAGAACATGAACATTTCTTTAGGACTCTTCTAGAGTGGAAAAACCATCATTATGTGACATACGGTACATCGAAGGAATAAAAATGACAGTTAAAAGACAATGTAGTAATTATGGAGCTTGAAAAGTTTAGTTTCATGCTTGGACCATGGTGATGATCTTATGAAAAATATATGGTGCATAAAACATTATATCACTATGCATTTTACACTTGGTTGAGTGTCTCCTTTTACAAGTCCAATGTGATGTTTCATGGCCCCTATGTATTTTCCATGACCTCTAAAGGAAGTTATTGGGCTACAAGACAATAAATATCGTACAAAAATAATGTCTGCGACCCAAAGACTCATTAATCATTTGAATTTTCTTATAACAATTCCCATGTAATACTCATGGGATAAAGATTTAATTTATATGCCATTTATGGTGGTTTGGAACATCATCTATGGTATAAGAGAGTTAAAATAATATTTTTCGAAGCAATATATTTGTTCTTTGTTATAGAAAACTAGAATGGATTTAATACCAAACCATGATCCAAAAAATAACACAATAAAGATTATATTATAGTCGTGAGAAAATTATTCATTTCACATGCAGAAAATTTCGTTTTAAACAATGTTCATATTCTAGGACAATTAAAATCATTGTGCGTACCCTAGGATGATTATTTTCTCCCTCATTACTATATATAGTGTCTTCTGAATCATTACTAAATTTGAGGAAATCTTCATAATGATGACCATATGGTATTTTTTTTCAAATATTCTATTTACAATGTTTATACATTGGTTTTTGACCCTAGACATAGTTTGTAAACTCTAAAACTAACCTTTTCGCATTGAATGCATTCATTTTCATGCTCTAACCATGTCCATGGATATGAGACACATCCCTGGTCAATACAACCTCATAATTATGTTCATATTACATTCATGCCATAAGGATTTCATTTATAGGTTCATTATCCATTGTACATGAGCCATAAAACACTATAAATAAAACAATATTTGACAAATATTCTTAGTGTTACAAGATTTACTCTTCACAAAATATTATTCAAACATAGTTTCTAATTTATTAATATTATATCATCATACTATTTTTGATCGATCCGAGTAATTTTGAGGCGGAATAAATTGTATGAATTAGGTTGAAGGGCCATTTTAATGGAAGGTACAATTTTGGGAAATTGAGGATCAAAACCTTTACTATCATTTTGAGGCATCAAATGCCATTTTATTTGTAGTGTTTGGACCATATTCCCACACCTTTTTCATTGATCTACACTATGAGACATTTCAAATAGTCCAAATATCACTTATATCAAATATCATATGTGAAAGTTATGGTTCCTACATGTTGGATTACCTAATTGATGACCATGGAACACTTGGATGAGATGTGCCAATTACTCACACATGTAGGGTGTAATTGTGTGCAGTACTACAAGAAGATTCTAGGAGATCCAAAACCTTATGAAATTGATGGTTGGAGAATTGAAATCCTTAAATTTAGATAGCTATCAGGTCATGGTAAATACTAGCATATTAGGGCGAGGAAGAGCTGTATTATTTTGTATTCTACTTGTTTCATAGTTGGAACATCTGAAAGTTGTGTTTTGGGAGCATAACATAGGAGGAAGAGGATTTTGTAGCAGGAATTTAGGTTGTAGTTCCAAAGGTGAAGTTTGTGGAGTTCATGTTCCTTTGAATGTTATTTTTTTAACTTAAGTGATGAATATGAGTACAATACCTACCTTCAAAGTGAGTTTCTACTATATTGTGTTCCATAGAGTTAATATTATGATCATTTTTGGATGGAATTTTTATGTACCTATTGTTTCCACTTGTTTAATTTTTCAGAAACTAAAACAAATCTAGTAAATAGGTCATGAGGGATTTAAGGAGATAACTTTCACAAAATTTAATATTAGAAGATTTGTGGTCATGAATTATTCTAGCGGAATATGCATGATAGTTTATAGAAAAATAATGTTAATGAAATTTTTACATAAGTTTCAAAAAACTTATTCTTTTCAACTAAAAAAGTACATTTTAGTGGAGATTTTTCTGTGTGATTATGTCATATAGTAATTCATAATAGTGTGCGCTTATTTAAGGCACATTGTGGAGTCTCAAGTTAAGGTATCCTAATTCTTCTCAAGTTAAGCCACATAGGTGAATTAAATTACTATGCAGATCACCAAATACACATAGTACGAATCTAGAACAAAATAATAGTGAAGGCGACACTATTATAATTTACTTCACTATGTTCAGTAATGATATATCCATTGATTCTTGAATAATTATAGGTGTATTATGCTCTAATTAACAAAAATGACCTATTTCCTTATCAAAATCAAATTCATATTAATTCCTAGAAATATTCAAATTACAAAAATACAACTATATTCACAATTCATCATTGTGTTCTAGTGTCACAATCTCCACTTTTCTATCATTATAGTATATATATATATATATTCTCTATGACCTATATAACCGTGAGGTGCTACCACCTACCTTTCAAATCCTCCCATAAAATCCTTACACAAGCCATAGCACAATATAAGGAAATGTGAGCCATAAGAAATGTCTTTCTTTCACACTCTTCCACCACCCACATACATATTCGCTAGGTTCAATGACTATCGCAAATTCTCTTACATCTTAAAGGTAAAACATTCTTACTAGGTTAGAGGTAAGTATGAATAAAGGAAGAGGGTTATAAGACATATTTCAATTCTATTTTTCATCATAATTAAATATATATATATGTGTGTTTTTGTATCTATTTATATTTCAAATTATTTTTAGTAAATTTTTAATATATTTATATTTTAAACTATTGTTTTTTATTATTGAAGATATGAAGATTAGTATTATAAGGAAATTATTTAAAAACCTCATATTGCAAGATAAAAATATGTTTTTATTATAATAATGTGTTTAAAAAAAATATATCCCTAAAGTAAAAATGATTTTAAATAATCGTGAAACTTACTAAAAATGAAATAATATATAGAATAGTTTGTAACACTGTTTTAGAAAAATGTGGAAAGTACTTTTAAAGGTACTGTCTATGATCTAAGACCACTCCATTTTCTATTTTCGCTAAGATAACCGAATAAAAGGTAACCAGAGTTTTCGAGTGATTTGAATATATATATATATATATATATATATATATATATATATATATATATATATATATATATATATATATATATTTTGCCTGATTGATGTTATGAGTGAGAGCTATCTGGTATAAATATACACGAAAGCTTCGTTTTTGTTATTATGCTTCGGAAGTGTGTGTATATATATATACAGGAAGCTTAGGTGTATATTAATATTATAACATAAGCAAAGGGCAAGGTCATACCTACTGTAATGACATCGTGATTACATATTTGTATATAACCTTGAACCAGAAAGTACTTCTCTTCAGCTCATATTTTCGTTACGTTTGAATATTGTTACACCCTATAATGAAATAGAGTGACAGGCCTTGCCTATTTGTCCGACTGTGAGAATTGTCATTAGGTGATTTTATCATTTTTATATTTTTTTAAAGAAATATAATGGGTCTAATAATTAAGAATAACTATTTCAGTTTTTTTTAAAGATTAATAGTGTTTTATTTAATTATTATTTTAGATTTACATTTAATGGTCTCTTACTCATTTGATACCCGCAAACCAGAAGTCATTTGATATATGGCTGCTTAAAGGTTAGATTTGTTTTCTTGAATAATTTTTTTTCGGAAATATTCAGCTGCTGTTCTGTTGGATTTGTCATGCTGTCATCAGCGTGGGCGGTGGTCAACATCCTACACGCATTGTTTACGGGTAAGAACAGTGGCATTGAATTTCTGGTGCAGAGCACTTGTTTTCATTTAATTATAGTCGTTGGGTGCAGAAATACATTAAATACATTACACCGATTTTTGTCCACCATGTTACCTATGTGTTGGTCTACGTTAATGTCTCTGCATTTAAATTTTTGTTGGCATTTTGTTGGCAGGTTTCTAGTATCTACTCTTTCGTTGTGTTGGAGCTTGGTAACTTTCTCGATGTGTCACCTCCGTTTTTCCGCTTTCATCTCTAGTACTGGGATTGAAAAGGTGCGTAGGTCAGATGGCTTTTTCCATTTCGCTGTGTTGGGTTGTTAGTCTGCTTTTATGAAAGCTTAAGTTTGTACTGTATTAAACACTCCGTTTACTCCCCAGCAAGCTTCAAACTGATGACCTCTATGGATTCGATCGTTGTCATCTTTAATGATTTTACTCCTTTTCTTCTTTAAATTCTTCATCTATTTCTTTGTTTAAGATAATACTGTTGCTAGTGAATGATATTGACTGAAAGACAATTATCTGGGTTCCAAACCTAATTTTATCGGCAAACATTTGGTGAAAATTGGTAATAACCACTTGCGCATTACTTCTATTTTATTTAGAGCTGTCCGTTATTGGTAGGTACAGTTGCACTTTTCCTTGATATCACCTTTATATATTGTATTAGGTCAAGATGAGTTTAATTGCAAGGAATTGAAATTGCCATCTAGGTTGACAGTACTAGAGCCTTCCGTAGAGGGTGGTAAGTGAAAACAGTCATAATAGAAGATGCTTGACTTGGTCTTCTTCGTTTATTAAACAAACTCTGCAAGCATTTGAAGTACATTTGTTAGCAAATCGTTGTCGAACCAGCTATGTTGTTATTTACAATTTTGACATCTCTTATAGCTCTCATCTTGTTCTCCATGGTATTTAGTTTTCGGTTATAAATGGAACTGCTATTTATATGACGCTCACGAATGGATTCGCTATAAAAGCGAAGATACTGGTTACAAAGTATTTGATGGCTAAACCAAGCATAAGATAATAATCCAGGTTCCCAACAGCTGGATCTTTAGACTAAGGGTTTATTTCATTTAGACTTTGTTTTATTACATATCCCAAATAGCTTTTTGGATGATCAAATTGCATTTTATTCGGCGACTAATTTTATAGTTTCATTTTTACATTGCCAATCGGATTCACAGATTTGAATGTGCCCTTAGGGTGATGACATGGACTGTTATCGGTAGCCGTAACAGTCGTTAGTGATCAAGGAGAGCTTAAATTAGATCCTAAAAAAATGAATGTTCCACTAGTAATGTAGGTTTTGACTAAGGAGGACATAGATAACTCTATATAGAAATGGATTACAATACTGTTCCCATAGTCCTGGTATGAATTGCGATTCTTATATTCCCCTAGTCCTGGGGACTCTGATGGTGACACTCCCATTAGTTAAGAATTTCTCGGAGGGTGGTACTCTGATTAGTTTTAGTTCAGACTTTTTTTGTTTTTCTCTAATTGTTTTTATAATATTTTGGTTTGTCTTTTATTATAGCAGTTCATTTTTATATCAAGCTATTTAGAGAGATTTCAATTTTGGTTTTTCTTTTACATATTAATAGCTAAATTTTTTCTATATTTCTTTTTAACTAATTTATTTAATTATAAAAACAAAATTTTTTATTTATAAGTTATTGGCTAATATTTTGTACATCTACTATATTTTATATCAAATTCAAGCTTAAAAATATAAAATTTTCTTCACTAAATGTCAATAACTTTTACCATTCCAAATTATAAAAAATACCACATCCGTCAACTTATCACCTTGTAGTCCCTTCATATTATTACATGATCTTAAATTTAGACATACTATCAACTTAAATTTAAACATTTCAACTCTTGCTATCGGAACTATAGCTGGAGGATCCCTGGTTCAATTTTTATGATCTAAAATTTCTTAGTTTAAGATATGTACATTTATTTTTTTATCATAGTTAATAATCATAGATTTTATTCAAGTTGCTAGAAATAAAAATAGTAAAAAAAAAAATTAATAAATTAAATACAAAATCCAAGTGTTCTACAAAATAAACAAATTACAACAATAACAACACTAGTTTAATCTTTCCCCCAAAAAAAGAAAAACCATTATCCTTTAATAGTATTTTACTCAAGCTCTGTCAAACAATACTTCACCCCTCATGAGTCTCTTTTAGTCTCTTATAATGGAAGACTATTTTAAACCTCTTCAACATACAATTCCCAAGCTGTACCAATATTACGGGTACTAAATTTAATCTAAGAAATTGAATCTAGGAAAATGATTTATATGGATTTACATGAAAGGTTAATTAAATCTAGAATTATAATAGCATTATTAATTTTAAATAGAAAAAAGATAATTAAAATATATATATGTAATTTAATAAATTTTAATAAAAAAAAATTATTTAAAAAAATATCTATTTCAGAAAGAAAAATCCGCCAGAAATATTAATAATTCTATTATAATAATAATAATAATAAATCTTTTTATCCGTTTCATTAAAAGAAAGTGGTGTGTTTTCTTCTACATTGATAAGAACACTACATGTTATATTCTATGCACATATTTTTTCCATATTTGAAGGTAAGTTTCAGCAACCACTTATAGCAATTTTAAATAATTTTATTGCTTACATCATAGTAAGCATAATTGTATATGCATCTTTGCCTAGTCATGCTATGAGATATGTTTTAGAATTTTGAAATATAAGTTTCGCTGTGTCTTTATAGTAATAGTAAATATTTGTGATTTTTTTAATGTTTAATACATTGTTATTGTTATATTTATTAGTAAAATTATGTTTTAATATTTTATAATTAATTTTGTAGGTTTGATTGTTTAGTTATATTTTAGTAATTTTAGTTATTTCATAATATGTTAAAATTTTAATTAGAATTTAAACTATAATAACATTACATAATTTGGTTGGTTTATAAGTCACTAAGTAAATGAGATAAGTAGCCAAATCATATTTGCTTTATCATTCCTATCAAATAAATGTAACAAGTTTATAGTAAGTGCTTTATCATTCCTATCAAATAAATGTAACAAGTTTATAGTAAGTGGATAAGAAAACTTAATAAAGTGGGGGGCTTTGGTTGATGCCCTTAGAGGATCCAGGTGCTAATGGATTATGTTAAATAGATGAGTTTAAAACCATATAGTATTAGATGAATTTCCTCTTTGAACTCATTTATGTCAGTTTGTACTCTAGCTAAGAGGAGCTTCAAGTCTTAGAAAATTTATATTGTATACATGTATTGGATGTATTTCCCTCTAGTGTAGTCTGTGGCACCCACTCTATAATTTCATTTAATGTTTACTTGTCTTCCAATTTTCTATATCCCATCTTTCCCTAATTACTTACACTTGAATATCTTAAGGTACGCTTTAGTTGTAACATTGGGAAGAAATTTATACCTTCGAGCTACCCATCCACAGTGCTCTCAAAAGTAGGCTGCACCCAAGTGTATTTGAGCCTTTTTATGAGGTACTGTAACATGATATTCACCTATTAACTAAACATCTAAAAATGAAGAATTGGGTAGAGGAACAAGCAAGATAGATCAAGCCCTAAGAAAGAAGTGAGTGCATAGGGAACTTGAAAGACAAGGATAGGGGTAAATAGGAAACCAAAGAGGGAGGAAACTTGATTCATTGACTTACGGAAAGACAAACCATAGACTAGAAAAGAGTGTCCATAATTTTGTGGGAGAAGGTGGTAGGTCCCTATAATACTAGTGTACCCCCCTTATTGTTATTTTTAGTGTAGCCCCCTATTTTTTTTTTTGTGCCCGTGTATCCCCCATATTTTTATCATTGTACCCTATACAATCCCACTATTGTTATTGTTGTGCCATTACATTATTATTGTTATGTATGCTTTGATTATATTGTCACCCCTTATACTCCTATATATACCGAGGTATGATCATTTGTATCATCCAAGAGTTGTTCATTTACCTAATTTAAAGGAGGTTTCCCCCTTGAAGAGGATAATGTTTAAGTCATTGATTTATCTTTTGTTGTATTTTGTGAGATGGTTGTATGTTATTTGGTATCAGAGCTTAGGATTCTAGGGTTTCACTGCTTCAAATAGGTCGTCTTAGAATTTTCCAAAAAATTGTTTTCCGCAAAGGTTGAAAAGCTAAAATTTCGACCACATAGACCTGAAACCTTAGCGATGTAAAAATTTCAGATCTTGGTTTAGTATATTTTCTGAGATATGGTCTGAAGAAGTTAAGGTATTTTTCATGCTCTAGAATTCAAATCTCAAATAGATTACCTATAGAAAATTATAATGACCCTCTCTATGAGCATTGGATTTGAATTTCATAAAAAGTGACTGAAATCACAAACAATTTAGTTTTTTTTTTAAATGTTTTTCAAGGTCGAAGGTTGAAACAATGACAGGTGGCATTCCGTAGGAGTTCGATTTACTGAACTAGTCCATAATCAGGTCATTGTGGGAGATTGGGAACACATTTTCCTTGAATAATATAATCTTGGTCTCACTTGTGGAGTTGGAAATAAGACTTAGAGGGTTCCCACAGGACAAAATTTCCTATCTTGGAGAGGTGAAGTTACAGAGTTAATAACGTTTCAAGATAGAGCTCCTGGAACAAAGAAAGAAACGAGTATTTTTCATAAGTTACAAAACTTTTGTTTGAAAAATGAGTTGAAGTGATTCCAAGGATATATTTAAGAATAGATATGAGTATTTGATTCTAAAATTCCTTCCAAACAACAAAATTCTACACCCATTAAGCCCTCAGAAAGCTCTATTATGGCGCATGCAAAGTAATAATTGCAAGATGATATATCAAAATTATGGGACCATGATAGGTCTCTAAATTACTAGTGTAGTCCCTTATTATTGTTAGTGTAACCCCCTTATTGTTATTCTTGTACCCCTGTAACCTCCATATTGTTATTATTGTTTCCTTACATTATTATTGTTAGGTCAGCTAGGATTATATTATAACCCCATAGACTCCTATATATATAAAGGACATTTTTTCATTGTATTAGCTAAGAATTGTTCATTTATGTAATTTAACGGATGATTCGCCCTCAAAGTGGTTTATTTTTAAGGTGTTGATCTATATTTTCTTCTATTTTTGGAGCTGGTTTCATAACATTTGGTATCACAACTTTGGATTCTAGGGTTTTGTTGCTCCAAATAGGTCATCATGGAATTTTCGCTATAACGTTTTTTCTACGAAGGTTCATAATCTAAATTTTTTATCACGCAAAGAAAATTTTTGAGGATAATCGTGTAAAAATTTCATATCTTGGTTCACAAAGTTTTTGGAGATATGATCTATGGATGTTACAGTTTTTTCAGGCTCTAGAACTTCATCTAAACGAGGTGACCTTGGGAAAATCGTCATAACTCTCTCTCTAAGCATCAGATTGGAATTCTGTAAAAGATGGCTGAAAGTATACAGACTTTAGTTTCTTGTGTATCAATTTCCAAGCTGAAGAAGGAAACAATGACACGTGGCACGTTGTACAAGTTCTCTCTATTGAACCAGTCCATAATGAGGTCGTTGTGGGAGATTGGGCATAACTTTGCCTTGAAGCATCCAAATCAGGTCACACATGTGGCATTCGAAATAAGATTTAGAAGGCTGCTATAGGACTATATTTCAGATATTGAAGATCTAAAATCACAGAGATAATTTAATTTAAATATCGAGCTCCTCAAAAGCAATAAAAAAACTATGCATTTTTTTTTCAAATTGCATAAGTCTTGTTTGAAAAATCAATTTGAAGTGATTCCAAGGGCATATTGAAGCATAGATATTAGTATTGGGTTCTAAAATGGCCCCTAATAATAATTCAACACCCACTAAGCCCTCATAATACTCTACTATGACTCGTGAATATGAAGAAGTGCAACATGATATATCAAAATTACAAGAGCAAGTGCACCAAATTTCGCTCTCCCAAAGAGCAACAAAAAATGAAATGAAATTTTTGAAGAAATGTGTGGAAGCTAAGATGAATGGTTTGAAGAAGGGCATGGAAGCTACTATAAATGGTTTTAAGAAAGGCGTTGAAGCTAATATGGGTGGTTCGAAGAAAGGCGTGGAAGATAAGAACGATGGTTTGAAGAATGGATTTGAAGACATGGAAGCTAAGATCGATGGTATAGAAGAAAAAATAAAATACAACATGGAAGACATGAAGAATGATCTAAAAGCGGACATGGAAGGTTTGAAAAAGTTGATACAAGAAATGTGTCCCAATGGCGAAAATATAGTAGAGTAAACTCATGATGAGAACAAAATAAATGTTAATTGTGATTTCATAAACTCTAATGTTGGATTGAAGACTCACCATATTCCAAAGATCGATATGAGGAAGTTTGATGACAAGGATCCTGTAACATAGATACTACATATAGAGAAATTTTTTTATCTCAATTATGTGAAAAACACACAAAAGGTATGCATTACAACTTTATATTTACAACAAAATACTTTTTTATGGTATCGATGGCTTTGCTGCAGTAAAATAATTTTCACTTGCTCAATTTTTACGGAGGAAATGATAGAAAATTATGAATATATAAAGAAAAACAACTTATTTAGCCAATTGATAAATCTCAAACAAAAAGGTTCAATGCTGGAGCACATTGAGGACTTCCAAAAGTTGAATATAAGGGTAAATGATATTCTAGAGGAACATGATTAATGTATTCATAAGGAATTTAAAGTATAACATCCAACATGAGGTTTGCATTTGGGAACTTGATTCATTGGAGAAGGCATTCAGGTTGGAAAGAAAAATTGAATGTAAAATTATGGCAACAAGGAAGCGTACCACTCACATATATAAATAGGGAAGTGTTGCTACTCCTAAACTTCCACAACCTACTATGTTGACACCACAACAATCAAAAGAAATTAGAGCAAAAGGGCTTTGCTACAATTTTAATAGAAAATACACAAAAGGTCATAAGTGTGTTGATTAGAAATTATTTTACATAGATTGTGAAGACGAGGAATAAAATGAATTAGAAAATTCAAAATAAGAGGATATACACCATGAACCAACCCTAGAGAAAGAAGAAATGAGTCTGACCATATCGTGTAATGCATTGGTAGGAATTACCACTCCTCAAACTCTCAAGATAGAAGGACATATTAATAAGAAAAACGTAATAGTGTTGATTGATTTGGGTAGTACCCATAATTTTGTTCATTGTAAGGTAGCCAAGGAATTGAATTTCTTCCTATACCCAACACCAGAATGTCAAGTGATGGTTGCAAATGGAGGAACTATAAATTTCTCCAGAAAATTCCATAATATCAAGCTAACCATGCGGGAATATGTATTGAATATTCCAATGCTTTCCATTCCAGTGGGAGGTGATGATGTTGTACTAGGAGTACAATGGTTACAATCTTTGGGGATGGTAGCTTTTAATTTTCAAGAAATTTTCTTGAATTTTTTTTTGGAAGGAAAGGAAGTTGAATTACAGGGTATCACAAGGAATTCAGGAAAGATAATAAGCTCTAATTTCATGAAAAATATTCTGAAGAAAGAACAAGGAGGAATAATTGAAAAATTATACTCACTAGAAGTTCCAACATCAAAATCATCTATTTCTCTGGATCTCCAAAAAGTCTTGGACAATCATTCCAAGGTGTTTGAAATTACCAAAGGAATCCCACCTATTTTTTATCATGATCATGCTATTCATTTGATTACAATAAGTGTTCCTCGAAAAATTAAGCCTTGCAGATATCCTTATGTCCAAAAGAGTGAAATCAAACATATCATTGCATAAATGTTATAGGATGGTATAATTCAATGTAGTGAAAGTTCTTTCTCTTCTCTAGTAGTATTGGTGCACAAGAAGGATGGATCATGGCACATATTTCTGGAATATAGGGAGCTCAATAAGCTCATTACTAAATATAAATTTCCCATTCCTGTTATTAATGAATTATTCGATGAATTGCATGGAGAAATTTATTTTACCAAGTTGGATCTTGGTTTAGGATATCATCAAATTAGAATGTAGACTGAAGATATTCCAAAAGCAACATTTCGCACTCATGAGCGTCATTATGAATTTTTGGTCATGCCTTTTGGCCTTACCAATTCACCTTCTACATTTCAAGGGTTGATGAATTCCATTTTCAAACCCTTCCTTCGAAAATGTGTGTTAGTATTTTTTGATGATATACTAATCTACAACAGGTCTTGGAAGGATCTTGTTCAACTTGTTGACAGGGTGCTCAAACTATTAGAAGGGAAACAATTATATGCAAAAATCTCCAAATGTTTCTTTGGAGTACAAGAGGTGGAATATCTGGGTCATATTTTATCTCACTAGGGTGTTAAGGTAGACCCTAACAAAATCAAATCCATTAAGGAATGGAAAGTCCCCACAACCATAAAGCAGTTGTGAGTATTTCTCTGGTTAATAGGGTATTAATGCAAGTTTGTTAAGAATTATGGGAGAATATCAGCACCTCCAACAACACTATTGAAAAAATATGCATTTTCATGGACTCCATAAGTAACTAAGGCCTTGCATCATAAAGAGGAAATGTGCCTAAGATCGGTTTTAGCTACACCAGACTTTACAAAAACCTTTATTATGGAATGTGATGCCTCAAAAAATGGAATTGGTGTGGTTTTCATTCAAGAAGGAAGACCCATTGCTTTTGAAAGTCTTCCAATCAAAGGAAAGTATTTACAGAATTCTATTTTTGAGAGGGAAATTTTAGCAGTACTACATGCACTAAAGAAATGGCGACCTTACTTAATGGGAAGACACTTCAAGGTAAAAATTGTTCATGATAGTCTTAAATAATTTTTGGAACAAATACTATCTTCAAAAGAGAAACAAAAATGTGTCACAAAGATGTTGGGTTATGACTTTTAAATCATCTACAAAAAGGGGAAGCTAAATGTTGTTGCATATGCACTCACAAGAAAGGATGAAGAGGTGGAAGAATTGCTATGTGAAATTTATATTATCCAACCAGTTTTTATAACCAAAGAAAGGGATAAATGGAAGAAGGACGAAGAAATGTGGACACTCATTCAAAAGTTGCAACAATATCCTACTACATATGATACATTTAGTTGGAAACATGATTCCTTATGGTACAAAGATCAGTTATATCTTTGTAATAATTCCCAACTATAACAAAATATTATTTTGTAATTTCACACATCTCCATTAGGAGGACACTCGAGATTTTTAAAAACTTACCATAGGGTGAAGAAAGAGTTTTTTTGGGATGGCCTAAAATCTGATATTCAAAAGTTTGTGGCAGAACGTTTGGGTTTCCAGCAAAATAAATTTGAGACAATTAAGACCCCGGGTCTTCTACAACCTTTATCCATTCCAAGTCAATGTTGGGAAGATATTTCAATGGATTTTATCACATGTTTACCTAAGTCCGAAGGAAATAGTGTCATCATGGTGGTAGTTGATAGACTTACCAAGTATGCACACTTTTGTGCATTATCTCATCCATTTAAAACAAGTATAGTTTCTACTACGTTTATGGAAAAAATTCAAAAGCTATATGGAAACCCAAAGATTATTTTGAGTGAAAAAGATCCCATTTTTACTAGAAATTTTTGGACATAATTATTTTCTTGTTTGGGTACTCAAATAGCTCATAGCTCATCTTATCATCCTCAATTCGATGGGAAAATTGAGATAGTGAACAAATGTTTGGAAGGATATCTTCGTTGTTTTGTATCTGATAAAGAAACACAATGGGTCAAGTGGTTAGCTCTGGCTAAAAGGTGGTATAACACTTCCTTTCATACTGCAGCAAAAATGACCCCATTTATGGCACTTTATGGATATCATCCACCGTCCATCACAGCATCTTTAAGATAAAATTCTAAGGTTAAATCAGTGGAATATAACATCGAGAATCAACAAAAACTTTTCCAACTCTCAAAGAATAACCTAAATTCGGCACAAAATCGAATGAAACAATACGTAGATCAACATCGGAGCGAAATAATTTTTGATGTAGGAGACTGGGTATTTTTACGGCTACAACCATTCAAACAAATGTCCATCAAGCAAGCTAAGAAGGATAATAAATTATCACCAATGTACTATGGTCCTTACAAGGTGTGGCAAAATATTGGTACTATGGAATACAAATTGTAGCTTCCCGCTTCTTCTCAAGTGCATCGATTTTTCCATGTTTCATTCTTACAGAAGGTTATAGGTGACAAACCTCCAGTTCAAACAATATTTCCAAAACTTGATGAGGAAGGAAAAATCATATTGGAACCTGAATCAGTGAAGGAAACAAGAACTCGACAGCTACGAAATTGATCAATTTCAGAGTATCTCATCAAGTGGAAGAACTTAACCAATGAAGATTCAACATTGGAGGATCAAAATTTTATGCATAAGCATCCAATGCTACTCAAGCGTTGAGGACAATAGTTTTTTGAAGGGGAGGGGCATGTTAGGTCGATATATTACTATTGTAGTCCCTTATTATTGTTAGTGTAGCCCCATTATTGTTATTCTTGTACCCCTATAAGCCCCATATTATTATTATTATTATGCCCTTACATTATTATTGTTAGTTCAGCTACAATTATATTGTGACCCCATAGACTCATAGATATAGAAAGAAGGTTTTTTCATTTGTGTCATCCAAGAATTTTTCATTTATGTAATGTAAAGGAGGTTCCCCCATTGAAGTGGCTTATTTCTAAGGTGTTGATCTCTCTTTTCTTCTATTTTTGGAGTTGGTTTCATAGCAGACCAAGTGAAACAATGTTTTCTCTCATAAAGAGCAACCAAAGATGAACTAAAAGGGAACATGGATGGCGTAAAAGGGGACATATATAGTTTGAAAGAAGAAATAAATAATTGAAGGATGGCTTAAAAGTATATGTAGACATTAGTAAAAATGAGATATTAGTGACTACACCACTAAAAACGTTAGTCACCACAATTATTTCAAGTGAATTACTACTAAATTTGAGCAATTTTAAGTAGCCCAACTAAAAAAGACTAACATAAATGACTAATTTAGTCTAGGGATAAAATATATGACTAGATAATAAGTGACACAACTAAAAATGAGTAATGTAAATGACTAATTTAGTCCAAGACTAAAATATATGACTAGATAATAAGTGAAAAAATAAAAAATGATTAAAATAAACGACTAATATAGTTCATTAATAAAAATATGACCAACTAACAAGTAAAACAAGTATATGAATTAGTCATTTATGCTAGTCATTTTTAACTATGTCACTTAGGAAATGGAAAATTGCAATTTTAATATCGAAGTATTAAATATCACCAAATTCTACCACTCCAACTACAAGGAAAAGACCCTCCAGTGGAGGTTATAAAGGAGGTTTTTAGTGTTATAAAATTGGCCTAAATTGTCAAAAAAACATATGCTACCACATATTTTTCTAGTAACGGAGGTTTTGGTAGAGCTTTTAACGGAAATTCAACACAACTAAAAAAAAAGGGGGCTACCGGAGGTTATTAAGGATTTTTTTTCATTGGTGCTCTTATCAGGTTGTAATGCATCGATGCGTATCGTTAGACAGTGCACCGGTGCAGTCGAAGGAGAATGCATCAGGCCATTAAGGAAAACAACAGCACCGGGCCTGGTGTTGGTGATACAACACATGGGGCCATTCTAATTGGTCTTGGGATTTGAGCGGTACCCATAGGTCATATAAGCACACCGATGCGTGTATCTTTATGAGGCACCGGTGCTCCGTATCACAGAAAGGAACCAAGATTTATAATTTGTATCGGTATTTGTGCGATGCACATGGCATCTACAAATGTAATGGTGCTTATAGATACATAAATGCCCCGTTGTGCAGTATCACACAAACACACATATATTTATAAGTGGAATCGGTATTAGTGCGGTGCCCATAGAATCATAAACACGCCAGTGTGTATAGACACATAAACGCACCGGTTTTCATTTTGTTTTTTTAGAAACATCCACCTCTGACAGTCCAATTATTGTGATTGTTTTAAATTCATTATTCATCAAAAGTCGACACATCTTATAACAATATTCATATTAATTACATTTTTATTAATGCATTTTAATGTGCCATTTGGATTAATTTTTTATATCATATAAGAATTATTATGGTTTTTTTAAATTCATTAATCATCAACCGTCGACACATATATATAATATTATAGAAATATTCATACGAATTAACTTTTTATTAGTGCATTTGAGAATCAAAATGGAGAACACAATAGAATAAATTAAAACATGTTTTATGATTATATATATATATATATATATATATATATATATATATATATATATATATATATATATATAAGACAATATTTATCATAGAAAATGGGACAATTATTTGTATCCCTTTGTCTTTCAATTGGGACACTGTGTCCATTACATTAAACAAAATGTCTGATTTCACAAACATATTTCAAAAAATAAAACGCCTTTCTTTGATATCCAAATTAGATAGTGATCCCCCGGATGCGGGTGATCACAGATGACATAGGGATGCGCGGAGGCTTGGTTGGTGCGTGGCAAGGCCACAAGGCAGCCGGCCGACTGCATTCACTCCGCCCTGATCGCATTAACTCTCTGGCCCTTCACACTACTCGGCATTCAAGCCGGTGGGGAGGACGAGGCCATTGCCATAACTTGACGCCGTCCTCCATTCGCATTTGCTCTCCCGCCTTATCGATGCTTCCTCGCTACGCTCTGCATATCATTTGGATGGTCACCATGTCTCAGCTCATTGTTCCTCTCGGCTCTGTGTGCCCACCGGAAGCCAAGCTCGCCAGCTCCAGAACGGCTCTTGGCCGGAGGTGCACCCTATACTGCTGCGTGGAATTCGACCCCGGTTTTCATCACTGTCAAGGCAATCTGCGCCCCTGGCTTCTTGCTGATCAGCCCCAGATTTTCTCTCCTGGTCTGTCGCCGTCCCCTCAGCCTGCTTCGTCTCTCTTCTTCCCTTGACGCCTGCACTCTCCTAGCAAGATCATGCCTCGGCTTCGGCACAGGCTCAGATGCCGCAGAGGCAGCACCCGAGCTAGACCTGCCTCTAGGCGTCGCTCATCCTCTAGCCCCTCGAGCTCTTCGGATTCTGAATGCCTTCGTCGCCCTTCCACTCGAGCCTCGCGCAGAAGTAGAGCTCCGCCGGTCCACCACCCTCCCTCTTCTCCGCGTGGCGTCTCTCCCCTTCCGCCTCCTACTGAACCTCGCAATCCTGAGTCTGCTCTTTTGGCCAACCCGTCCACAGCTCTTTTCCACTTCCCTTGTTTCATGAACCAGCCCATGGTAGTGGCGACCATCTCAGTGCAATTCAAGGAGCTCCCTCAATTCAGTTCGGGGCCCCCTCCTCCGGTGCCTCCAGGGATTCGTCCACAAGCGCCCGAGTCTGTTCCGGATCTTCGCACAGTTCAGCTGAACTGCCCACGCACCACGGAGAGAGGTGCGCTCGGAGGTGGCATCATCAATCTCTCAGGCGCGCTCCCGAAGCAGAACGACGCAGGCGAGGCAGCAATTCCCATGTAGGATGATGAAGACTACGGCTATGGATGCCGAATCGTGGAAGAATCCCCCTCTGATGATTATGGTCTCTAAATTTTCCAGTTTTACTGCATTTTCCAGGTTAGAGTTCTTGTATGGTTGGAGTCTTCTGAATTTTTGGCCTGCGGGCTTGTCCAATCTCTGTTATAGTTATTGTTCATACTGCTACAGTTTTAAGACTTACTGTGTAATGCTGGCTTCCTCTCTTGAGGCAGCAACTAATCTCTCCTTGCGCTGGTTTCCCTATGAGGGCAGCGCTTTTTCTGTCATTTTGCTGAAACTCGTCCTACTGCTGAAAACGCAGCTCTGTATGTACCATATTTTATCACAGTAATAGAATTTAGTCTTATTTAGAAAAAAAAAAAAATTAGATAGTGATCATCATTCTTCGCTTGAACTGTTGTCACTGCTAGAGCTACTTCCATGACTTGGGTTATTTTCAGGAACGTTGTGTTCACAGTGTTGATTTTTTTCTTCTTCTTCACTTTCCATCTACAAACATAGAAATAAATTGAAATGAGTGTATATACATTTGTGAGAATAATGAAAATTCCAATATTAAATAATATACATCAATGTAAATCGAAAAGAAAAATGACGTACCATAGCAACAATTGACTCATAAACTATACACATTCTTTCAAAACCATGTACCATGGCATCTTTCAAAATTTCATCTGTTGGCGCAGTTCCATAATTTGTTTCCTACAAGTTTTATACCCCATAAAAAATCATATATTTAATATAAAAGATGTTTTTGTTCTATTAATTATAAACAGAGCTAATTAAAACAAGATCGCTAGATGCTTAAAAATTCCACAATTAAATTCTGATATGCCAACATATACTCACAACCCATATTTAACCCAATTTCAATCAATTCGTTTGATGGTTCTTCTTTGTATGTTAGCACCTGTTTGAAGACATTCAATTATTATTTTTGTAAAACAACTTAAGAAATAAAAAAATGAAATCTAGTTAAGTTGTTATAAGGAAGTAACAATTACTCACAAACTTAGAGATCAACCATTTTCTTCCTTTTCGTCCTGTTTTATGTGCTGAATGGGTTCCATTTTATTTTCTTTTCTGCAATAAAATTCTTGGAAATTAATATTTAATGCTAAATTTTTTATTTATTGTACCTAATGATCAAAAAATTCAATGATTACATATTACATTTGAAGCACGTTGTTGTATTCATTCCACCAGATCCCTCAAACTTTTGTAAAAGTTTTTCCCCCTTTCGTTAACTTCCAGCACCACTCCAGATGAGCCAAGCAGTAATTCATTTTCATTTGCATGTTCTATTTTTTTTGTTTTCTTAGAACAACATTCCTTTTCTGAGTTGTTGGTCCCCGTAGAACATTAAACAGATGTGAATTAGTAGACTGTTTGACACATGTTATCTAATAATTTTAAGTATATTATTAATGATAACTAAAAAAGAAACTAATATTGGATCGATAGTATTGTTTCATTCACCTGATTCATCTTTTAGCAATTTTTCCATTGAACTTTTACGCTCTTCTGGTCGTAGATCAGAAATAGTCATATCGAGCTTCATCATTTTATGGCTCTGCATGATACACAGTAAACAATACATATTAGTTAAAGTTACATATAGTTCAAAAATAATATTTTTTATAAAGAATTTACAAAGAACTTGTCTTTTTTTCTTTTCTTGATGTGTTAACAGTATTTTTGTTACTTGATATATTTTTAGTCATTTCTTTATCAATCTGAAACCTGTAGCATATCATTCATTAATATATTTATAAATAAATTCTCAACTTTTCGGGTAGAAAATAAATCTCGAGACACCAGTGCACCTTTCATGAAATCTGCACTGCCGCTAGTGTGTGGATATATTAACAACGCACCGCAAAATAGTATAATATAGCGTACGATGCATTTGATATTATAAACACGCCACAAAAATAGTGTAATAGACCTAACGGTGTGTGGGGTATTATAAACACACTACAAAAATGGTGTAATACACCATATGGTGCTTTCATAGATGAAGAGAGCACCGGTGCCCTATTTCAGATTTGGTTCACGTATTTAAAAAAATGTTTTCAATTTTTTACAACACAGGAATTTCCGGTGCGCTATAATAATACAGAGCACTGGTGCAGTGGTGTACAGAGGGCATACTGATAAAGAAAAAACCATTTTTTCAAAAATTCACGCCATGGCGAAATGGATTGGGATCTGACTATGCAAGTCATCCCATGTGTTGGACGTCAACTGAAAATGAAAAAACCTAATTCTGAAATCACAGAAATAGGGAGAAGAAAGGGAAAAAACAAAAAATGAAGGGTTCATGGTAAAAATGGATAAAACTACAGGAAAAAATAAAAAATTGTAGAAAAAAGTAAAAAAAAAAAGAATTAAATTTAATCACGAAATGGTTTGAAATTCTATTATAAAGGGCTTGAATCACCAGAGTTTTGGTAATACTTCTTTTCGAACGTATTTCACCATCCACAGTGCCCTTGTGCTCTCTTGCTCCAGTTCTATCTCTTGCAAAAATCTGACTGAAATTTTTTAGCAAAAATAGTGAAACAATGAAAAGTGTTTAGTATTTAAAGAATTATTTTATGAAATTAGATTTTCGAAAATATTTTGCTGTCCATTTTTCAAATTGCAGCTTTTTTTTAACTTAAACAAAATAGAGCTACGTTTTTTTTGTTTACGTTTATTCATTTCCGGTGCATGGAAATTTGACACACCGATGCGTTGTATTAATACGATGCACCAGGGCCTGTTAGGATGATAAGCACACTCAACATTTTAAAGGTTCTTTTTTTTTTGGTATGTAAGATCATAATAAAATAATGATAATTATAAATTACATGAATTTATTTTCATTATTTTCTAAATTTTATATATGTAAGAGCATAATAAAATAATGATAATTATAAAGTATATGAATTTATTTTCAATATTTTCTAAACTTTATGTTACAAGTATTATTCAAGATTTTTTATTTTACAATTATTTGCAAATTTACAAATTTAAATATTTTAATAAAATCATTTCACATTAATACAAGTAAAATTTTCACATTAACAGAATTAAAATTTTACAAATTAAAATTTGACATACAATTACATTAATTAAAATTACAATTACAATTAGAATTAAAATCACAATTATAATTTCACATTAATTTCACATACATGAATTATGATTAGAATTAGAATTAGAATTTTAATTTTACATACAATTACATTTACAATTTTACATATAATTACATTTACAATTTTACAAATATTTTACACACAATTCAATTAAAATTACAGTTACAAATACAATTATATTTACAATTTTACATAGAATTACATTTAGAATTACAATTACAATTTTACAAATATTTTACATACAATTCAATTAAAATTACAAGTACAAATACAATTACAATTTGTGAAATTTACATACAATTAGAATTAGAATTAGAATTTTACAATTTTTCATATATACAATTACAATCATTTCAGAATAAATTAAATATTACAATTACAATTAAAATTTTATATTAACAAATATTTTACTTATAATTACACTTTAAATTACAATTAGTACCAATACAAATACAATTTTACAATTTTACATAGAATTAAAATTTAAATTACAATTACATTCACGACATAATATTTAATAAATATAATGGTCATTTGATAATATTAAATTAATTAATAAACATCATCAACCATCGTACAAACATCATATTTGACTAATAAACACATTCAATTAACATCAAATTAACATTATATATTAACATCATCACAACACAAACATCAAATATACATCTAATTATAATGTCAAATAACTCATGCGCCTATCACATATACACATCTATCTGCAAGCTAAACATTAAATGAACATATCTAACATGACTAACAATATGCACCACATCATGATTATCATCAACATGAAAATTAAGTATAACTGCAACATCAACATAGAATACATGGACCATATATATATATATATATATATATATATATATATATATATATATATATATATATAACTGAATAATGTTAAAAGTATACAACTATAATATAAATGCCATGGATCATGCACTAGTGGTAGTATAAAAAAATCAATAACACTAGTACAAGTGGATGTGGCCTTCTCAGTAAAGCTCGGTGCAGCCTCTACAGTCGATGGTCGACTAGCCTGCTCATGATAATGATGATCACTAGTACTGATGGATGCATTCGCTGGTGGTAGTACAACATGATCAATATGAGGCGCTGTAGTAGTGGTAGCCTATTTAGTCAATGGTATTGTAGCCTTGGAGGTCAATGGTCCAGCCTCCTCATGATGATCATGACTAGTACTGATGGATGCTATAAGCTACTGACTAGACGTGGACGATGGTCTAGCCTCATCTCCATGATGACTAGTGTCAGATGCTGCCATTGGAGCCTCATGCTGATCATCAGGCGCGCCGCGAGGTGAATGATCACGAGATGCATCTAAGTCGCTGCTAGTGGACTTTCCATCACGTGCCACAACTCGACTACGCCTATAGCTATGGAAAATCCTCCTCAATCGTGTAACAGCTATCGTAGCTCCTACGACATGTCGCATCAGGCCATACATGTCATGCTGCATGCGTCTTTACATCTGTAACATTCAATCATTGCCCTACATCTCTCTATAATGAGTGGGCCTGATGCCCGCATATGAAATCAATCCACAGAGTTGGCTACCCAACTCCATCTGGTATCTGGTCTCAAGTCTACCATGCCTAGCAAAAGGTGGTACCGGTGCACCATGAGGCATAAGATCAGCACATCTCTCTGCTGCACCACCAACCTCATCCTCTAGTGCATCAACCATCTCCTGATCGTAATCATAAAGATCGACACCTGGATCATGTGGTGGATCCGACTTCTCATCGTCATCAAAAGAGCTGATTTCTGCAAAATATATACAAGTACACAACAATAATTAGACAATTTCATTACACAATTTAATAAAAACAAGTTAAAGAACATGTTAGAATAAATATAAATAAAATATTAATATTACCTCTATTATCAGTCGGCTCATTAGGAATGAAGAGGATGTTGGGACACCCTCGCGAATCTAGTCCAGCATAAGGACATGGGACCATAATGAAGGGATATATCCCTCCAACACTAGCTATTAAGTCCAGTGAATCATGTGATATCCTCACTAGAAAAATAGTGCCTCCCCTCTTGGGCATCATCTTCCCCCACATGCGCATCCAGGCCTCGAACGTCAGCCTGCAAGGCTGTCGAACAAAACTAGCTCTCATCTCTCGAAACCTCTAAAAAAATAAACAAAACAACTCTGAAGCAAAACGGAAGTTGACCCTCCCTTTTGCATGAGCACAACATCTATCTAAGGCTATACAAAAATGTTGCAAAAAAATGGGAGACCACCTCGCAAGTCGTGGCTGCTATACTAAAGAATCAACGTAATATAAAAGCGAGCAACTAATGCGTTTCCCATCACTGGTGTTGTGCGAAATGATCAAAGCGATAATAGAGAGGCAATGCACGTCCTGTCTACCAAAAGCACCTATACGTAACTGACCTCCAGGTACCTGAAACTCTTAAGGAGACAGTACATGTGCTCCAATGTATCTCTGGGAGTAAACTAACTGACTCTCTGCTACACAAATAGCTGGCACATCTGGGAATAAGGGAAAATCCACCACTCTCCTTGATAGTCCTATAATAAAATAAATGTCCTCCTTAGTGGGTGTGTACCACTCGTCAGGACCAGCCTAAAAATCCTGTATGTGGGCATTCCACCTGCCGATAAGATGTCTCAAAAGAACACTATGGGCATTTAGGCTAGAAATATACTCCTCATAGAACTTGAGGAGTCCTACCTGCATAAGTATCTCCTAGGTATCTGCAGTAATAAGGCGATGGCATCCATCTCTCTCCCTCTCTCTCGCCTCCCATTGGCGAATCCTGTCATATTGTTCTGCTTTTTGTTGCTGTTGTTGCTCATGTTCTCTCTAAATCATTGCCATATTAAATAATTTTTTTATTAAAACATAAATGTATTTATAAATATACATATATAATTTTTTTTGAAAATAAAACAAACATACAAGTTGGTGCTCCATAAAAATAGTCATGCACCGGTGCCAGTGTGTCCTAATATTTTAGCGCACCATCCCCAGAGCCCCTAATGAAACAGACTGCACCAGATTCAGTGCAGATGTCTATTTTTCAAGCACCGTGGACTGTATATAATTCAGAATAGTGGTGCACCGACTGAAATATACGCCCAGGCGCATATAGTCGTGTCAGTGCACTGACTTCAGGACAATGAAATAGTTGACGGTGCAGTATTTTACCTGGCTGCACTGTTGACCCTCTCAAAATGAAAAATTTGGTGCGCTCACATAAACCACGATGGCAAATGAAGTCAACAGACCGCACTGTGGTTGTCAAGGTCAACGGTACGCTTGGATAAATGAGTGCACCACCTTTTTTATTTTTTATTTTTAGTTGAAAATTCTGTGGGGCGCTTTCCACACTGCCTCGGAAACGGTGCAGTTACCATTACCACCGGTAGTGGTGCTGCCTATAAATTTTACAAGTAGCACTGCTATCCGGTGTGAGCCGAACAGCTCGAGCGCACCGCCCACATTTTTTTTTTCTTTTTTAATGGTTGTTTTTAATTTTATTTCAATTTCTAATCCGTTAAAAGGCTTAATTATAGAAAAACTAGAAAAACTCCTGTACATTTCGCCCTCGAGGAGGCATATTGGATGTAAAATTTGGAAAATAAAATTTGCCCACTTTTTTTCAAAATGGAAGCTTGAGATTGGTGGCCAATGCCGAGCAGCAGTGCATGCAATGGGTGCAATGACAACACCAATGTTAGGGTGGCTTAGAAATAAGGAAATAGCACCGGCGCTTGATAGCTCTAGAGCACTGAGGAAAGTGAATAATGAAGTTTTTTGGCTGTAAATTTTTTTTTAAGTAACCCTATTTCGGTGCGTCGGGTTTTATAAGCGCACTGGTGCAGTTAAATAAAACCTTACCGAGCGTTATCAATTTTGGCACGTTTTTTATAACACGTTGGGGCGTTTCCTTAACCGTACACTAGGATGTTTTAGTTTCGGCACGAAAATTTGATGATGCACTGAGGCGGCGTAATGGTAAAGAACTGGTGGGTAGTAGTCACAAAGAACATATTTTTTCGCCTTTAGATATATATATATATATATATAGATATAACGCTATTCTAGTGTGTGTGGTTTATGGTGAACCAGTTCTCTTAGAGAATAACGCACCAGCTCATTTCTATTTTGGCGCGATGTTTTATGATGCACTGGTGAAAAAGAGTATTGACGCCCTAGTGCGTTATAGTAATTGGACACCTCGGCGGTGTCTGTACTTCACACACGTTGTCCAGTGTGCCAATGTTCGATGCGAACCGATGTGTTTTGTGGTATCATGCGCACCAGTAATTGATAGCTCAGGAGCACTGGAAAACTGAAAAATCTGGGTTTTTTATCGTAAATATTTTTTTTAATTTAACCCTTTACCGGTGCGCGTTGTTTATAGGCACATCGATACTGTTTGCTAAAAATGGGTTGGTCGGTTTCTATTTTGGTACCTTTTTTATGATGCATCGGTGTGGTTTCTGTCTACCGCACCGGGTGGTTTCGGTGTTGGCGTTGTGTTTTATAATGCACCAGCACAGACAAGTTGTGCAGCACCAGTGCTTTATTATATTATGACGCACTGGCAGGTGTGTATGGAGTGCACGGTGTCTAGCGTGCCAATGATTTTGTCCGCACCGGTGCTTTATTTTTTTGAGAGCACCGAGGTGAGTTTTAACGATAAGAGCACCAATAGGAAAACATGCGTAAAACCATCTGCCCACCAACCTCCTCTAGTAACCTCTACTAGAAACGGATGTGTGCGGTATTTTTCTTTGTGGTTCCTCAAAAACATCCGCTAGAGGGTCTTTTCCTTGTAGTGTCTAGTCTGAATCCATGTGCAACGTTAAAATTTAGAGACAAAGGGGTCCCTAAATACATTGACATTGTTAAAATTAAGATACCCCTTTAAGGGGGTCTCTAAATTCATCTGCAATGTTAAAATATATGTAGATGGATACAACGAACCCCTTAAAGGGGTCTTTGAATCCATCTATAACACTAAAATTATAATCATTTTATACAATATAGAGTACACATTTACAATATATAATAGTTTTATGCTCCATTTGGAAGCGGGGATAAGAAAGTTTGAAACTGATGTAGAAGGCTTTTAAGGGTTAATATAAATTTTCCCCTCACATCTTAGAGAGACAAAAAAACTATTTGTTATGTGGTTTTTGTGATATTATTACATACCATGGTTGATTATTGCACTAGATTCACAAAGACAATGATTTTATTAATTTGAATTCAAAGCATGTTGATTTAAACTTGATCAATTAATATAAATTTAGATTAATTTGAAGCCATATTATTCTATAAATAATTCTACATATGCATGCATTACAAAAAGTGCACAAATTCTAATAATGCATTCAAATTATTAGAATGTGCACACACTATTATTAGAAAACCGTACATGCTAAAAATTCTTGGTGCTCTTTACGTAGAATAACATGTCATGCAAGATCCCATATCCAAGCTAAAATATTAATATCCATTATAAAGTATTTATGTGGTTGTTTGAGGGTTAATTCATGTTCTAGGTGATGGGGTTTGGTTGGACGAGATAATGGATACTACTAGGAAAGTTTTAGTTGGTCGAGTTCAGGGAAGAAATCATTGAGTAGCTAGGTTAAACATATGGGTGACAAAGGTGTGGGTTAAGGAACTTCCATATCTACCAAAGGTTCGATCTCTTTCTATTTAAGTTATTTCTTAAAAAAATAATAACGATAATTGACAACATAAAAAGATATGTGTTAAATTCCCCCTTATTAAAAATTGAAATGTAGATGTAATTTTCTTAGTATTAAATTATACTAAATTAATAATATTTATCATAATAATTATAAAAAAATTATTTTGAGATTATAATTGAATTAGATACTAAACTGTTGTTTGAGATATTTTTATTTTAAAATAAGACATTTCAAACTTATATATATGTGGAAAATTTTATATTACCAATTGGAAGAAAGCATTATATATTTATGATTACTGGTCCACCACTACGAAAACAAAACTAATAACATACTAATAAGTCTATGTATATGAAAAATATTCCAAACATCTAATAGTATTTCTCTAGATAATCTGGTATGCAACTATTAAGTAAACTAAAGAAATGAACATAACCAACAATAATAGTGAAATATGGAGTCTTGAGAGCCTCTTAACACATAAAAAAATCTACAACGTAGACCATGGTTAACCACTTTGAGAATCCCTTTTGTGGCAATTGGAGTCTGTTCATCTTCCTCACCACTATCAAATTCCAAGTTGGTGACATCCTTGGCAAGGACTGATAACTTAGTGTGTAGCTTGACTTGTTTCTATAATGTATCTATACAAAGAAGTATTTCTTCCTGAGATTAAATACACTCAATTAGGAATTTACCCATAAAAATTTTCATTTTCCAATATAAATAAATCGTGTGCATGTGTTCAGTTTGATTGGATCAAGTGTTTCCTAAGTTAGGAATCCATTGTCTTACGCTCTCCACCACCTCGATGTTAGAGAAGAACTTATGCTCCAATGAAACTTATTGCTTTACTAGAGCTATTTCATATGAAGTATACCACGAGGTGAATTCCCAATAATTACGAGAATAGGAATTTGCATTAGCTTTGGCCTTAGTTTGGGAAGCATTTTCTCTACTACTGCCACCACATTTATAGTTGCAACAATGACAAGGCATTATGGCTACTAGTAGGAAGGAATGTGGGAACCAAGATAAGGTTGGAAAGGAGGGCCAAGGCCAACACATTGGAAAATAATCACAAAAAAATAAGAAATGAGTAGAGGATCACTCCAATAGAGAGGTGAAATAAAATCCCAGAATTGAGAGAGTGATTAAGGTAAAATAGAATAAAATAGCAACAAGGTTGATCATGTTGAAAACTAGAGGATTAAGAGAGAACGAAGGAAAAGGTAGAGTGAAAACGAAATAAAAATTCAAAAATATAGAGGGGAGCCAAAGATATAATATATAACTTACCCTGAGCATGCACTCAAGGAAGAGCTTTCCATTGATTCCATGTACCACACTCATAACATGCCATAATTTTTTAGTAATATGCATTCCAAATACCGAATTGCACTAAAAACTAGTGATATGATGCTCAAATGCAATGAGAGTTGTATATGCATTCCAAATACCGAATTGCACCAAAAACTAGTGATATGATGCTCAAATGCAATGAGAGTTGTCGTAGAGAGTAGGAAGAAGGTGACAAGATCGACCTTGTTGATCATTGACGACTAAATAACACACTTAAAAATAAACTCTAATAATTTTTCCTCCATCATGATTTTAAATGGTAGGACAATCACGATGATTTCTCTAAGTCGTATTATCCTCGATGAACACCGTACACCAGAAAATATAAAAACAATATTATTTATTAGTTAATAAAAAATAATATAAATACATAGTTTAATCAAACTTAAAATTCTATCATTATGCTCATAAATAACTAAGTTTTTAAGTTAAGAAATAAAAGATAATTATATACTATTTTTTAATCATTATAATGTCCCAGTTACTAATTTCATTTTTTTACCCAAATACCTTGTTTGTCTCATTGCCCACAATGCCCTACGGTCATTTAAATTATGAAACATTCATGCTTTCTTCCCACCACTAGCATCGACGCAACAAAATGAGCATGATGAATCCCAAACAATCTGTTGCATAATCTTCCTCAATCATGTAATTTGTGCAGTAATCAACTTTGTAAAATTTCAATCCCTAAGTCGAGTGATTTGAATTTTATTCTATATTCTATATGTGTGTGTTGTGAGTCTCATCTAATGCATTCATCCTTATGATTTAATGAAACACAAGGAAAAGAAAAATAGAAAATATTCTTCATATTTTCAATCTATCTGCTTGAATTTCTTGACAAATTATTAGAAAATAGGTCTGAAAAAAGTAATGAGGTACAATTAAATGTAAATAAGTGTGTGTGTGTATGTTTTCTTGTTTCATTCCTTCTTATTAATCACAAATCTCACTAAACATTGGTATTATATAAATTTGCAAACCCTATATTCACTGGTATCATATGAAGATCCTAAGAAATTAGATTATTGGTTTGTGTAGGGAAGCACGGATGACAAGCCCTCTAGTGAAATTTCTAATCCTATTCCCAGTGTCTTAAGGGGAGGAAAGTATGTTTTGTAGCCCAATACTGTTATTGCAAGTTCAATAATCCAATAGTCAAAGCCTGTGCCCAAATAATTGAAACAATAACAGGGAGACTCAAATACACCCACGAATCCTTGAGATGCCCAAATTAATAGAAAAAAAATAAGTATAGAGGAACATATTTTCATTGACAGGTATGGTACTATTGCAAAAGATTCATTATAGTCTCCTTGAATTTTAATTGGTGTTTGTTTTCAATTACTAGTCAAATCCAAGACCTATCCCCAATCAACTAGATATCCTACCACCGAGCTACCTCCCTTGTCTCAATTCCTCCTCAAATATTGTAACCATCTATATCTACTTTGTCCTATGACCATACAGAAAAGTGGATAGACTAGGAAGCAACCCCATGACCTTTTCTCACTCAAAAAACTTATTTATTATGGAACTACATTTACTTTAATTCCATGTACACTTAAAATTTTTATCTAAAGGTGTGGATTTCTAAATCCTAACATCTCGACTCAAGCCTCATTTTGGTTCATGCATTCCAACCACTTCAACGTACTTGGTATATATGCCATATTGAAATGTAGACAACCAAGAATCAGACCCAAAGTGTAATTTTTTCTATCGTTTTTCCTTATCATTGTGCTGAATGTCCTTTTATTATGGGCACCCCTTTAGATGCCCTTTCATTATGGGCACCCTTAAAATTTTGATATAAAGGTGTGGATCACAAGCTCTAGGTTCCAACATCCTTATTACGTCACACTTTGGCCCGAGCCTTCGAGTGACATCAATGTACTCTATGCTGATACCATGTTAAATGTTTACGAGGCTACAAATTTAAAGCCAAGGTCTATCTCTGATCGATAGATTTTTCTATCACTAAGCTACATAATGACAAGTGGTTTCTAATGGTTTAATCCATAGGTATGGATTTTTATTGCCACCTTAAAGTTTCTAACATTGTTCTACACCCTCCCCTTCAAGCCACACTTTTCCTAATGCTTTCTATCCACTTCAACCTACTTAGCTTTGATACCAAGGTGAAAACCAAATAGTCCTAGAGAGGCAAACCCATGTTTTACCCTTGACTAAACATTGAGCTGCACATTACTT
Organism: Pinus albicaulis; assembly: GCA_034641835.2. Taxonomy (NCBI): domain Eukaryota; kingdom Viridiplantae; phylum Streptophyta; class Pinopsida; order Pinales; family Pinaceae; genus Pinus; species Pinus albicaulis. The sequence goes on along the minus strand of CM076578.1, from coordinate 1,606,627,519 downwards.
TATTATGGGTGCCCTTAATTATTTGAATCTTTGATTGGAAGGTATGTCTTGCTACCTCCAACAATGCCCTTGGACCCATCCTATAAATCTAGGTCATCAAGCATGTATGGTGCCCAGATCAATTTTCAATGTAAAATTCCAACAGAAGGAAAATAAAATAAAGCCATTCAAAATGAATTTGTACCATATTTACACCCCCTATTAACCTATTTCCAAATTTCTTTCCTTATTTATACCTTAATTTATGAGAACGCTCTTATTTTCATTGTCAATTATTATTAGTCTCATGTGGTGTATTACTATCATTGAACCTATGAAAGACTTAGTATTTTTGATTGAATGAAGTTGTTTTGGAAACTGATATGCTTACTACTATTGTTACAATAGGCCTTCCATAGGTAGAGTGAGCCCACAAAATAATTTTTGTCCTAATGCTTCGATAGAAATGAGTTAAATTAGAGTTCTTCTCTCATGTGAAGTCAACTGTATTATTATATTTTCAGGAAAATATGATTTCATTAAATAGAAAAAACCGAGGGTTTAATGAGAAAAAGTGGATGAAAAAAAGAATCACCTCCCACATAGTGATCTAATATTATAAAAAATAAATTCCCTACTTTAAACATCCCTCTAGATAATCCAAATGGTATGAGCCATCTCAGGGATTCTTCCTTCACTACATTGGATATGGGTGTTTTCTTACAAGGAATATTTTATAACATGTGTCAGAAATAATCAGAGTATGGAAAGTTATTTATAGTCCTTCAAGTGAATATTTTTTTTATTGGCATTTGAAAAATAAGGTTTCCATGATTTAAGGATTCAAGTTGGGGTCAGTTATTCCATAATCCATTTTTTCACATTTTAGTGCAAGGCAAAGCACAAATTAAAAATAACGTTCTAAAAAGAAAAACACTTAGCTAGTGCAGAGTTTGGAGTCAAAGATTATTTTTTATCATTTCTATTTTGACAATGCCATATACCATAATATGTAATTTTCTTAGATTTATCAGTGTATGACATGAGTTTTTACTATTCTTGTTGATGAAGATTTCATTGTGGAAATTTTAGGCCTTTTTAACTCTCTAACCTTCTTTAAATAATACTATATATTTGATTTAATCAGGAGAATACAAAATAATATATATATATATATATATATATATATATATATATATATATATATATATATATATATATATATATATATATATATATTTATTCATTATTTTAATATTTTTGTCTATCTTGGGTTTTAATGGTTCAAGCCATGGGAACTTACCCTTATACATTGTTTTTTTCACATTTGTAATTGGCAGTATTTCCTTATTAGCTATAGATTCCTCCATATTTTTGTTCAAACTTGCCTCCTTCAGGGCTCTTCCGTCCAAATTACCTAGTCTCAGGCTTAGGGAAGGTAGTTTTTGGCTTCTTATGTTTCACTACCTTTCCATATTTATGCATAAATGGCCTTTATTCCCCAAGTTAGTAATTACTAGAACCATACCTATTAAAGTTAACAGAGAAGGTGGTTGACCCACCATTTGTAGTTTCTTTGTCACAGTAAGAAAGTACTAGCATGGATATATGAGGCCTACTACTAGGGGAACTAGGGATAGATCATTCAAAAAAATACTAGTATACGAACCCATAGAAAATTGGATCAATTTAAATTAGTTAATTCTCGTTTATGAATAGACTACCTATAAACATAATATACATAGTATTTTGACAATATTTTTAAAAACTCGCTATAACTATTGGAAAGAGAAATAAGAGTATGTTTCATCATTGTTCAAAAGACCAAAAAGGGAGCTACCCTTTTTGGATCTTAATCAAGGCTTCACCTTTTCATACAACTTGATGGGGTTGGATGAGGTTCCCTCCAATGTAGGAGTTTGTTCCTTAGTTGTGACTATAGATTTTTAGTATTCTACTCTACCTGGAACCACTATTTCCAAATTAAAGAATATTGCATTAAGCATCAAATTTATTATATATAAATTTCAAGTCCTTAATGATGGCCTACTTTTCTCACCCTTTTCCTTTACAACTGTACAATGAGGGTTTTGTTAATTATATACACTTCTATCATTCAAAAAACTTATGTTTCTCTAGACTAGGAGTCTGGAACTCGAACTACATATCTCAAAGGTGGAGGTCTCCCTCCTCTTACTCCTATTTTCCTTCTCCATTATAGCTATTTGTTACTTCATTCCTTCGCAAAATCAACTATGTTAGTTCCTTGCTACTCTCATAACCTCAACCTAAGTTTGATGATTATTTGGTTTGGATTTCCATTGCGGTATGCCATTTAATGTTTTCCATACATTATATGCATATCCTTAAACAAATATAATGATGGAAAGTAACCATTAAAATAGGAACACCCAAAAAATAGTTAGAGGCTAATTAACTCATGACAAACACAAAAAATATTGCCATAGTATTTAGCTTGAAGTCTCAAGGAAATAACTAGAACCTAGTCATATAGTATTGATTAGTTTTCTTGTCATCGTATATTATTATTTTTATTCTCAATAGATAGATCACCGTGCCTTATTATAATTTATATAAAAAGATAATTTTGGGCTTGCATGAAAAAATAGAAGGTTCCTTTAACACCATAAAAATATGGATTCCAAGGAGGGTTAATAATATTTATAGGAATTTTTCATTTCAGACCTCTTAAATATTGCAAATTAAGCATAATTATATTCCATACCAGGATAATTTTGTACTGTGAAATGTACCCTATGATAGATAGTAATGTTTATATACATATGTGTTAATTCATATTTTAGACTATTCTGACCAGTATCTTGTTGTAGTATCGTTTCTCAATCCATCACATTCATAAAAGCTTATAGGTTATGTTTAGAACCCTCTATTGTGGTTCATCATCAAGGTGAAAACAATGTGAATGTTAAGTAGGAGGAACTTACTATTGTGGATTCCGCGTCTCGCTTCACGAGACGATACATATCCATATTCAATGAGTATAAATTCGTAATATGGAATAGTGAATAGATATTGATAGTGAATGAAAACCTCTAAGGAGACGTGGGAATGATACCAAATCAATTGAGATAATGGGAGATGACGTCCTTGGGTAGACAACAATGTCATTGTCAAATTATTTTGGAGTGCTAGTGGTGCTTTAGTTTTGATTTCTTACATTGAAAGGATGTGACATGGAAAAATAAATTAGAGACAATATAAATACTAGCGAAAGACATGTCTTCATAAATGTATTTGTGACATAAATAGGCATAATTCCACAGAATTATGTTACTGTTTTTCTGATATGGTTGACTAAATGGAATTTTTTGGGTCCAGTTATTTCTTGTGAATCTTATCATTAATATCATCTATGTTTGTATCAAGTCATTTTTTCATGCATGACCCTTAATTTTCATCTAGCCCGTCCTTTCTCCTACTTATTCTATTGATTTAGGATTGCTTCCTAATATTTGGAAAACACCTTATTGATGTTGCACCTAGCTCCGAGTCGTCGGGATCACCTCAGTCGTAGTTTCTCTAATTTATGTGATAGGTTTCTTCCCAAATTCACTATTTTATCCAATTATTGATGTCTTTCTTCGAAGTCTTATCAATACTTGACTTTTGTAATTTATCCAACATGGGACAAAAGGAAATTTTCCTTGTATTTTCAATAGGATATGGCTTCCTAGAATTAGCTATTTTAGACATAGGCTTCTTCTTCCATTCCCCATTTTTGGTATCCTTCTCTCTGGTCCATTCTAGTAGACTTTGAATAAATCTAGTAGAAATAGTGTCAAAATTTACTTCATCAAGGAAGAAAAAAAATTCTACATGAAAATTTTTAGAGTTATAATTTCATCCTCCTATTACATCTTCTAGGTGACAGGGAGGTCAAATTAAGGAGTTTTATTATTCTAAGTTTTTGATATAGCAGAAATGACAACTCAATTTTTGGCCTTCATGAATATCCTTTAGAGTCTAGATATTGGGATACCATATTTTGAAATCATTTTTACAAATTTGAAAAGCCAAGTAAACTTTTTATCCCCGTGGTGGGTTTCATGCTTGGATTTACTAATTAGTTTTTTGTGACATTTATCATCCAAACTATTTCTTCTTCAATATATATTTGTACTTGTCATTATTGATTTATGTTACCTTACAATTTTTACTTTTAGGTCACCTCCCAACCTCGCTTTTCCTTCAACTTGAGAGTTTAAATACTCTTATATTTATGTTCTTCAAATAGGTTTCTTTCTTTTCCAACCATTCTACCACTCTAGTGGCAGTTCATATCAAAGGTGATATAGTTCATTAAACTTACCTAATTGATAAATGTTCATTAATCTTAGAGCTCCCACTTCTAAATATTATGCCTCTCTTACATCATGTTGATGATAATTTTGGTTCTTCCAAATTAATGTCTTCAATCCAACCACTTGGTTGGATTTTACCCGTACATTTGAAGCAATTACTTTATCTTGATTTCTTTCATTTCACCCTAAGCCTTCCATGTAGATTTATTTGATAGGATATTTATGATCTTAAGGAATTCACAAGATGCTTTCCATGAGTTCCATTTTTCTGGCCCATCAAATTTCATATTTTATTTTCCCTTCCACTATGTGTTGCTAGGAGGACTCCTTAAGAATAGTAAACTATCCTTTATTGGACCATCTCTTTTATTGAATAGATATGGCAATAGTTAAGGGATTAGCTAGGAGTCGCAATGTTTCTCCCCCATATACATTTAGATGATAATGTTCAATTATGGTAGGTCATACTTATGATTGCCTCTAAACTTTACTGCCATAAACTGAGTTTATGGTGTTTCAAATTTCAACATTAAGACTTTTCATTTCCTATCTACATGTGTTTGTAAGTCAAGAAAAAATTAATTTAAAATGTTCTTCAACCCATAACTACTTCCAAGCTACTAACCAATGCCAGATTTTGTGTGATGCATAGTACAACTATGCAAGAAATGTACCCATAAAAAAAAAACCTAAACTAACATTCAAATGAACTAGAATGATATTTGGATTAATTGGTCTAGCATATTAAAAAAGACTAGACCTCGGAGGAAAAAGATGTTTGTTTTTTAATGGTAAAGAATACTTAGATAATAAGGTTGTAACATTGTTATATATATATAATGATTCTTATAGGCTTATTGCCATTCTGTTGATAGAATACAGTCTAGACATACATGGACTAGTTTCCAAGAAGGAATATTTTTTCATAGCGAAGGTGTTGTAGCTATTATGGCTATGATGCGAAAATGCACAAGTGGAATATGTATCATACTAGGCATGGCTTAGATATAGTAGTTACTAGTGAAGAACGTTTTGTGGGCTTTGAATTTTAATGCAAGCAAGAAATTTAACATCATAACTAGAGGTTTCTCGGATCTTAACCATATGAATTTTGAGCCTTAGGCTTGCTATCAATTATGATAAAAAATAGTATTGGAAGTGAATAATATTAAAATACTTCTGTGCAATCCACAAGAAAACATAAAGAAGTTTTCTGATAAGTTTATTCCCTCTAGGGAAATCATGTCATGCTTAAACCAAATCTTAAAATTCTTAGTTACAACAGAAAAAAAATCAATATCTCTTCAATTAAAATGTTAAATCATTGAACATAATTATCTTGATCTTAACTTATGTCAAATCATAACAACACATATAGGTGAAAATTACAAACCATGAATAACATGGATGACTGAAAATCAAATCCTCAATTTACACAAATATAGGACTGTTGAAAATTTGAATTTATTGATAAGATGAAATTAATTAATAATTTCCCATGTTTACCCATGACTCCGTATAAGTAATTTTTTTAGGGAAACGATACTTTAATATTTTTGAGATTGCAATTCCTAATATTACTTCTATTTGAGGTCAAAGGTGGATTTCATTAGACTTTAGAGGTGACTATGCTCATTCCTAGGGATTTATTATGGCAAGAATGAAGTCTAGCCATGTCATATTCGTTAAGAGGATAGAAAATATAATATAGTCAAAGAACCCATCTGGGGTTTACACCCAAAAAGCTATATATATTATTATTAGTTTGAATTGGGAGAAGATGAATCATGTGTGGTGGAGGAGGATAGTTTGGGTATTTAAGTCTCCCTCGAGGGCTTGAATTTTATGTGGTTTTCACTAAACAAAATGACTTAACTTGGTATAATATTTTGTGAAGGAATAGAGATAAACTTGATAGGTGTAGTTTATGCAAGGTATGTGAAAATACCAATAAAAATATGTTCATGGATTGTAACTACACTATGCAAGTTTAGAGGGATACTAAACATTTGACTAGATTGAAAAATATTTGAATTGGTGGCACAGTTGACAATGGTGTAAGATGTTGGTGTCATAAGTATTCAGTGAAGGATTACAAAGAACTTCGCTGAATCCTAGCTTGGGTATTTAGCAAGATAATAATGTAAACTTATTTAAAGATAGGAAAATTCTTCCTATTCAATGTGATTTTCGTATTTGATGTGTTCTCAATTCTGTAAAAGATTTTTCCTCAGATGATAGTAGCTAAGCCTCCTAGGCACATTTTCATAGAAGTGGGTAAAGATGGTGCATGGGGATATAATTTTGATGATGACCCTCAGTTATATGGATTAGAGAAAAGTGTTTTATGTAGTGAATCTCATATAATTAACTTTAGTGTTGGATTGGGGCATCACACCAATTATCATACTGAAGAGATGGCTCTAAGACTTATCAAAAATAAATGTAAGGCATTAACTGGATGTGGTCCACACAGTGATGCTACAATCCTCGCTTCCCATTGCTATTACATTGTACGGTGATGAATCCTTTGAAAACAACTTACTGCAGCATTAGGAGTAAATTATATACTATATAAATATCAATATAACAATGAATGAGAGTAGAGTAGACAGGAAAATAAATTACAATAAAAGAGATAACATAGTTTTGCAGGTACTTACTACAGAAAAGGATAAAATGCAGAATGTAACAGAGACATACAAGTTATTGAGACCAGAAGTAGCCAAGGAAGTAGAAAATTCATTCGTTATGAGTACACCCTAAAAGAGTATTCATGATGGTCAACTTATCCATTGTAAGTTACAAAAAGCTCTAGAAAATAGACTGACCTTAAATAATGTGTTAATGTTCCAACTAGGGGATGTTAGGTCCCTATATTACTAGTTTAGTCCCTTATTGTTATCAGTGTAGCCCCGTTATTATTATTGTTGTACCCTTGTAACCCCAATATTGTTATTATTGTGCCCTTACATTATTATTGTTAGGTCAGCTAGGATTATATTGTGGCCCCATGGACTCCTATATATAGAAGGAGGTTTTGGTCATTTCTATCATCCAAGAATTGTTCATTTATGTAATGTAAAGGAGGATGCCCCTCAAAGTGGCTTATTTATAAGGAATTGATCTCTATTTTCTTCTCCTTTTGGAGTTGGTTTCATAACATTTGGTATCAGAGCTTTGGATTCGAGGGTTCCACTGCTCCAAACAGGTCATCATGGAATTTTTTGCTATAATATTTTTTCTATGAAGGTTCAGAAGCTGAAATTTTCATAGCGCGAAGCTGAAATCCTAAGGAACGTCATGGAAAAGCTTTATATCTTGGTACATAATATTTTCAGAGATATTATGTGTGGGATTTAGGGAATTTTTCCGGCTCCTCAATTTAACCTAAACAAGTCATTGTGGAATGTTCGGTATAACGTTTTTTATATGAGGGTTAACAAGCTGAAATTTTTACAGAGTGAAGTCGAAATCCTTAGGAACCTCATGGAAAAAATTGACAACTTAGATAGAAATGTTTCAGAGATATGATTTGTGGAACTTAGGATTGTTTGAGGCTTATGAATTTCATCTCAAAGAGGTGACCATGTGAAAATCGTCATAACTCTATCTTTGAGCATCAAATTGGAATTCTGTAAAATGTGGCTATAAGTACACCAATTGAGGTTTCATTTCTATCAATGTCAGATACAAAGAAGGAAACAGTGACACACGACACGTCATACAAGTTCGCTCTATTGAACTTGTCCATAATTACGTCATTGTGGGATATTGGGTATAGCTTTTCTTTGAAGAATCCAAATCTGGTCAGACCTATGGCATTTGAAAGAAGCTTTGAAGGGCTACTATAGGGATGAATTTGAGATATTTAATATCCTAAATCATATATATAATTTATTTTGAATATTGAGATCCTTAAAATTAAGAAAAAGGTGTGTGTTTTTTTTCGAATTGCCTAAGTCCTCTGTGAAAAATCAGTTTGGATTGATTCCAAGGGCATTTTGTAGCATATATATCAGTATTGTGTTCTAAAATGCCACCTGAAAATAATTCAACACCCATTAATCCTTTATAAGTCTCTACTGTGACTCATGAAGATGAATAAATGCAACATGACATATCAAAATTACAAGAGCAAGTGCACCAAATTTCGCTCTCGTAAAGAGAAACAAAAGATAAGATGGATGGCATGGAAGATGGCATGGAAGCTAATATGGATGACATGGAAGCTAAGATTGATGAAAAAATGAAAGACAACATGGAAAACATGAAGAATGATCTAAAAGAAGACATGGAAGGTTTGAAAAGTTGATACAAGAAATGTTTCCTAATGGTGAAAATATAGTAGGGGAAACTCATGATGGGAACAAAATAAATGTTAATAACGATTTCATAAACTCTAATGTTGGATGGAAGAACCAACATATTCCAAATATGAATATGGGGAATTTTGATGGCAAGGATCCCGTAACATGGATACCACATATGGAGCAATATTTTGATCTCAATAATGTGCAAAACACATAATAGGTATGCATTACAACTTTACATTTAGAAAAAAATACATTTGTATGATATCCATGGCTTTGCTCCCATAAAAAAGTTGTCACTTGGTAGATTTATATGGAGGAAATGATAGCACATTATGAGGATACGAAAATAAACACCTTCCTTATCCAACTCATAAATCTCAAACAAAATGGTTCAGTGGTGAAGCACATTGAGGACTTCCAAAAATTGAATATAAGGGTAACTGATATTCCAAAGGAACATAGGATTGATGTCTTCATAGGGACTTTAAAGGATGATATCCAACATGAAGTTTGTGTTTGGGAACATGATTCACTAGAAAAGGCATTCAGGTTGGCAAGAAAAATTGAATGTAAAATTATGGCAACAAGGAAGCCTACCACTCACATATATAAAGATGGAAGTGTTGCTACTCCTAGACTTCCACAACCTACAAGTTTGACACCACAAAAATTGGAAGAAAAAGGACCAAAAGGGATTCGCTATAGTTGTGATATACATTACACTAAATGTCATAAGTGTGCTGAGAAGAAATTATTTTACATATGTTGTGAAGAGGAAGAAGAAAATGAACAAGAATCTTTAAAAGAAGAGGATATACATCAGGAACCAACCCTAGAAGAGGAAGAAATGAGTCCGATCATATTTTGTAATGCATTGGCAAGAGTTACCACTCCTCAAACTCTTAAGATAGAAGGACATATCAAGAAGAAAAAGGTAATAGTGTTGATTGATTTCAGTAGTACCCATAATTTTATTCATTGTAAGGTAGCCAAGGAATTGAGTTGTTTCCTATACCCAACACTAGAATTTCAAGTGATGGTTGCAAATGGAGGAACTATAAATTTCTCTGGAAAATGCCATAATATCAAGCTAAAAATGGGGGAATATGTATTGAATAGTCCAATTCTTTCGATTCCAATAGGAGGCACTGATGTTGTACTATGAGTACAATGGTTACAATCTTTGGGGATGGTAGCTTTTAATTTTCAAGAAATTTTCTTGAATTTCTTTTTAGAAGGAAAGGAAGTAGAATTTTGGGGTATTGCAGGGAAGCCAAGAAATATTGTGAACTCTAATGTCATTACAAAGCTTCTGAAGAAATAACAATGAGGCGTAATTGCACAGCTATGCTCACTAGAAGTTCCAACATCAAAATCATTTGTTTCTGCAGATCTCCAAAAAGTATTGGACAATCATTCCAAGGTGTTTGAAGCTCCCAAAGGACTCCCACCTATTCATGATCATGATCATGCTATTCATTTGATTCCAGGAAGTGTTCCTCCAAACATCAAGCCTTATAGATATCCTTATGTCCAAACTAGCAAAATTGAACGTATGATTACAAAAATTTAAGATGCTAGTATAATTCAACCTAGTCAAAGTTCTTTCTCTGCTCCATTAGTATTGGTGCACAAGAAGGATAGATCATGGCACATGTTTCTGGATTATAGGGAGCTCAACAACATCACTATTAAAGATAAATTTCCCATTCCTGTGATTGATTAATTATTGAATGAATTACATGGAGCAATTTATTTTACCAAGTTGGATCTTTGTTCAGGACATCATCAAATTAGAATGAGGACTGAAGATATTCTAAAAACATCATTTTGAACTCATGAGGGTCATTATGAATTTTTGGTCATGTCTTTTGGCCTTACCAATTCACCTTCTACATTTCAAGTTGATGAATTCCATTTTCAAACCCTTCCTTAGAAAATTTGTGCTAGTATTTTCTCATGATATACTAATCTACAACAGGTCTTGGAAGGATATTGTGAAACATGTTGACATGGTTCTCAAACTATTGAAGGAGAAAAAATTATAAGCAAAAACATCCAAATGTTTCTTTGGAGTACAAGAGGTGGAGTATCTGGGTCATGTTGTATCTCACAAGGGCATTAAGGTAGACCATAACAAAATTAAATCCATTAAGGAAAAAAGAATATCTTCAGAAGAGAAGAAAAAATGGGTCACAAAGATGTTGGGTTATGACTTTGAAATAATCTACAAATAAGGGAAGCTAAATTTTGTTGCATATGAACTCTTAAGAAAGAATGAAGAGGTGGAAGCATTGCTTTGTGCCATTTCTATTATCCAACCAGATTGGATAACTGAAGAAAGGGATGAATGGAAGAAGGACGAAGAAGTGTGGACACTCATTCAAAATTTGTAGCAAAATCCTAGTACATCTGATACATTTAGTTGGAAAAATGATTCCTAATGGTACAAATATTGCTTATATCTTTGTAAGAATGCCCAACTAAAATAGAATATTCTTTTGGAATCGCACACTTCTCCTTTAGGAGGACACTTAGGATTTTTAAAAACTTACCATAGGGTGAAGATAGATTTCTTTTGGGATGGCCTTAAATTTGATTCAAAAGTTTGTAGCTGAATGTTTGGTTTTCCAGCGAAATAAATTTGAGAAATTTATCAATTCTAATTGAATGTTGGGAGGATATTTCAATGGATTTTATCACAGTTTTACCCAATTCTAAAGGAAAGAGTTTTATCATGGTGGTAGTTGATAGACTTATGAAGTATGCACACTTTTGTGAATTATATAATCCATTTAAACCAAGTACAGTTTCTACTACATTTATGGACACAATTCAAAAGCTACATGGGAAGCCAAATATTATTCTGAGCGACAGATATCCCATTTTTACTGAAAATTTTTGGATGGAGTTATTTTCTTGTCTGGGTACTCAACTAGCTCATAGATAATCTTATTATCCTCAATCCCATGGTCAAACTAAGATAGTGAATAAATGTTTGGAAGGATATATTTGTTTTTTTGTGTCTGATAAATAAACAAAATGGGTCAAGGGGTTACCTCTCGCTGAATGGTGGTATAACACTTCCTTCCATACTGTGTCAAAAATGACCCCATTTATGGCACTTTATGGATATGATCCACCGTCCATCGCATCATCTTTAAGAGAAAATTATAAGTTTCAAGCAATGGAAGATCACATCGAGCATCAATAAGAATTTCTCCAACTCTTAAAGGATAACCTAAATCTGGCACAAAATCAAATGAAACAACAAGCAGATCAACATTACAACGAGAGAAGTTTTGATGTAGGAGAGTGGGTATTTTTATGGCTACAACCATACAAAAAAATGTCCTCAAGCAAGCTAAGAAGGATAATAAACTATTGCCAAAGTACTACGGTCCTTACAAGGTGTTGCAAAATATTGGTACTATGGCATACAAATTGGAGCTTCCTCCTTCTTCGCGAGTGCATCCAGTTTTCCATGTTTCATGCTTAAAGAAGGTTATAGGTGAAAATCTTCCATTTCAAACAATATTGCCAGAACTTGTTGAGGAATGGAAAATCATATTGGAACCTGAAGCGACACCGAAAACAAGAACTTGACAACTATGAAATTGATCAATTTGAGAGTATCTCATCAAGTGGAAGAAATTACCCACTAAAGATTCTACATAGGAGGATAAGAATTGTATACAGAAGCACCCAGAGCTACTCAAGCATTTAGGAAAACAATTTTTTGAAGGAAAGAGGCATGTTAGGTCCCTATATTAATAGTTTAGTCCCTTATTCTTATTAGTGTGGCCCCCTTATTGTTATGGTTGTACCCTTGTAACCCCAATATTGTTATTATTGTGCCCATACATTATTATTGTGAGGTTAGCTAGGATTATATTGTGGCCCCATGGACTCTTATATATAGAAGGAGGCTTTTGTCATTTGTATCGTACAAGAATTGTTCATGTATGTAATGTAAAGGAGGTTACCCCCTCGAAGTGGTTTTTTTCTAAGCCACTGATCTCTCTTTTCTTCTCTTTTTGGAGTTGGTTTCTTTTCTTCTCTTTTTGGAGTTGGTTTCATAACAGGGGAGCACTCCTTTGATCTAGGTGATTCATCACTCATCATAAATTCAAACCAATTCGAAGCTCAAAATAACAAAGGTAGCTAATGATATTTCTCCATTGACTCAAATATCTTCCATACTCTCACAATATCACTCTTAACAAGTAACATACCCCTAATATATTGGGGTGAGCTAGTGCATAATCTCCATGGAATTAGCCAATTCACCCTTTAATAATTGACCCTAAAAATGTGTGCAGAATAGTCAACTTGGCCATTGTATGTTACAACAAGCTATTGCAAATGGAGTGACCTTAAATAATGTGCTAAGGTGACAACTAGGGGAGCACTCCTTCGATTTAGGTGATTCATCACTCATCTTATATTCAAACCAATTACAAACTCAAAATAAAAAAGGCATCAAAGGATCTTTTTCCAATGACCCAACTATTTGTCCAGGAATAGGAAAAAATGGTTAAGGGTGTAATAAATAAACTTAGGTAACTATAACTACCTCCCCCCATAAATTCATCGACCACAAAATAAGAAAATAAACAATTACATTTGTTACGAAATGAAGCAACCTAGGATTGTGCGCCATGTGAAATCCTCTTTAAAACATACATGTTGACCATGGAAATGAGTTTTACCATGTACAATGAGGCCCAACGTCTTTTAGGCCATAAAATGATTCTCTATAATAGATCACTCATTTTAAAAACAAATCAAATGAAGGTGAACACAAGGAATACTATGCTAATTTTTGGTTGTTTATTTTCAAATCTACACTTAAATATTTCTTAATTTGACGAGTATTACATTGGAGAAGGATATATAATAACTAATTAAAAAAAATTCCATTTTATGTTCAGTAATAGAAGCATTCATATGCCAAATAGACCTCGAAACCTTGCATCATATCACCAGCTAAGACTACCCATCATATAGTAGAGATGCTTAGACTACTGCAGAAATGACCAACTCTCTAATAGTGCTTAGAGAAATTTCTTCTTATAGAAAACTAAGAATTGAATATATGAGAAATGGTCAAGCACTTAATCATATAGTCTCGTATGAACAACTTCGTCATTTCTGCATAAAAATATGTGATTTGTAAGTTTCTCTTAACACTTTGATCACACTGCCCACCCTCTTGATTGGATGATCCCTACAATGCCTTTGCATTAGAAAGAACTCACTTCCATAGATATTAATGGAGTACCATCATATGATTTTTAGTGAACCTTCAAAGTCATATTTGATGAGATCGGACACCATATTCTCAAAGTGGAGTGGGACAAATGAATTTCAACAATGAATATAGCAACCTTCAGTTTAGTGGGATGGCACATTCATGAAGAACATGCTATATTGGATGAGATAGAATATTTTATAGTTTATGAAAATGTGTCCTTCACTTCCATATATGTTAATGGAGTAGCATCATATCTTTTTTTGTGAACCTTCTAGGTCATAGGTGATGATATCAGATGCCATCTTCTCAAAGTGGAGCGGAACAATTGAATTGAAAAAATAAAACTAGAAACTTTGAGTTAAGTTGGATGACACATTGGTGATGAGCATGCTATATTTTATGAGGTAGAAGCTCTTCTATTTTATGAAAATTTTCCCCTTTCCCCAAGCCTAACACCCTGAGGTGTAGGATATTTCTTGCAATGAGAGACTGGTCACATCCATTAAGAAGTTTGATACTTATCTGTCATTGAGCCTTTGGTTATTATATGAACGACTTAGCGAGTCCTATTCATCTCGTGTAAGACAATTTAAGTAACAAGATATTGAAATGCCAGTGGTAAAAAACAACACCTCTATTGGATACTTATGTGGATGTTGGTTTGAATTCCAAGCCAACAAACATTGTTTATTATACAAGTAGATGAGAGTGAGTAATAGAAGAAATGGTACTTGGATGAAGCAAAGGAAACTAAGGTATTGGACAGAATTTTTTCTTATTTTTGAATAATCATATCATTTACTTGCTATAAAAAATGATGAAGGAGATAAATGGTGGTTGCGATTGAAAAAGCTATGCCAGTAATAGTCGACAAAATTATAAAACCAACAAAGCTTTGTGGTGCTTTCAATAAAGGATTCCTCGAACCAACAAACTTCATAGAGAAATCCAATTATTAGTCCAAACTATGGCTAGAATCTGGAGTCATGCTCAATTCATACATCTATTTCTGGTTATATCAAAATTTGTCTTTTTTGATGGCATACAAGCTAAATTACTAAAAACACTCTACGAGGACCCAAATCAAAAACATATTCTGGTTGGTCACGACTTTGAAATGTTGACAAAGTGTTTTGGTGACTTTTTGGATTTCTAAAAGTTTTTATCAGTTTCTTGAAATGCGTAGTATTTGTGTTCCATCTTGAATTTTTTTACAAATTATAGAAACATTTCAGCAGCAAACATAATATTTTTCCATAGAAAACTAACAAAACTTTAAAACACTTAGGAATCACTAAGAAAAAGAATCTCTAATATTTCTTGGGTAGAAAACTCTCTAATAGTGCTTGGTCATTTCTGCTCAGATAAAACGAAGCACTCACTGTATGAGTTAGTTCTTGGTTATTAGTGCATAGAGGACCTCTAATGTTTCCTTCTCTCACTAACTCTCTTGCATTCTATATTGATGATATGGAATCCTTTCTTTCGAGTACATATAGGATGGTGTTGATTGTCTTCTACCTGATGTCTTGATCTCCTTTCTTTCATATTTAAACAACATGATCCTCTCGGTGCCTCACCTAAGGGGTTGTAAATACAAATTTATGGCTTATTCAACACTTGTGATATTTGATAGTTGACATTTGAACTTAGTAAGATTAAGTTTCTGGTCTTCAGCCTCTCTCAACATGCTCTCTTTGACAAACATTTTTACATTGGAGGGGATGGGATTGAGACTACTACAACCTACACATACTTTGGGATTAGATATTAGGAGTCCAGCTTAGCTTGAGGCATGCTTTATAGCCCCAACTTAATGGTTTTCTTGGATAAAAAGATAGTGCACTACGAAATCTCTTTCAATATGCACCTATTTGGACATGATCATTAGAGCCATGACCCTTTATGGTTTCAAGATCCCAGGACCTAGATTTATTTGGGTTGATTAGGATAGGATAGAGAGATTCTAAAACCTTATATTATGATGCTTCATTTTTTTTAAACATACAATTCCTCATTCTATCATCTAGGTGGAGTTCAGGGTATTGCTTCAATATATCCCTCCTTGGTGTAATTGTTGTGGGTTGTTCTTAATCACTTTAGTTAGTGGTAATTTCTATTAATAGACATGAACTTTTCAGGTAATATTTAGATACTCTAGGTCAGCTCCTACTATCTGAATGAGACTTAACCTAGGAGACTAGAGAGGAAATATACAAGCTACATCCAAATAACTTGGATTTACCTCCTTGAGGGCATTATCATGAATATGTCGTTTTATTTTTTTGAGTGCTTTATGTAGCTCAATAACTCTTATTGTTAGGCATATATATACTAACATAGATTGGATGCATCACCTTAGTATTTCCCTTAGATAATTCAGAGTGGGCTCCCACTATATTTGGTTTGAGATAGCTAACCACATCACACAACTCAAAGGGAATTTTCATTTATGTGACTTACAAGAGATCAAGTTGGGGGAGTAAATTGTCTTCAATAGAAATTTTTTTGAGTAAGTTGAACAATTATGTTTTTAATTATCACACTATGAATTTCTTCCTTCAGTTGATAGAAAACATATGCACCTATTTGACTTTCAATATGCACCTATTTGGACATGATCATTAGAGCCATGACCCTTTATGGTTTCAAGATCCCAGGACCTAGAATTATTTGGGTTGATTAGGATAGGATAGAGAGATTCTAAAACCTTATATTATGATGCTTCATTTGTTTTAAACATACAATTCCTCAATCTATCATCTAGGTGGAGTTCAAGGTATTGCTTCAATATATCCCTCCTTGGTGTAATTGTTGTGGGTTGTTCTTAATCACTTTAGTTAGTGCTCGTTTCTATTAATAGACTTGACCTTTTCAGGTAATATTTAGATACTCTAGGTCAGCTCCTACTATCTGCATGAGACTTTACCTAGGAGACTAGAGAGGAAATATACAAGCTATCATGAATATGTCGTTTTATTGTTTTGATTACTTTATTTAGCTCAATAACTCTTATTGTTAGGCATATCTATACTAGCAGACATTGGATGCACCACCTTAGTATTTCCCTTAGTTCATTCAGAGTGGGCTCCCACTATATTTGGTTTGAGATAGCTCACCGCATCACACAACTCAAAGGGAATTTTCATTTATGTGACTTAAAAGAGATCAAGTTGGGGGAGTAAATTTTCTTCAATAGAATTTTTTTTGAGTAAGTTAAACAATTATGTTTTTAATTATCACACTATGAATTTCTTCCTTCAGTTGATAGAAAACATATTTAAATTTTTAGTTGAGTGGTACACATTTTTTACACATTGCTCATATTTTCAGAGTAATATGCTTGTAGATCAATATTTTTTGTTTCCCAATTAGGGTTTATATTTTCTGGGTGAAAATATGCTTACGATGTTTTCTAAAATTAACAATTAGGAGATTTTAAAAATTTCTTGATATCCAAAACTTTATTTTTAGATATGTCCTTTCTTCGTCGACTCAAAAATATGTTTTTTTAGAGTTCAAACAACAACACAATATTGGGTACACCCTACTAAAACTAGCAAGAACTAGTTTGAAACTAACAAATTCATTATTGGCAGCAAGGAAAACAAATCAAAAAAGGAAATGGAAGAGTCAATAGCATAACGCAACACCATTCCAACATAAAGAGCTATGATAATGATAAGAAAAATGACTAGGGACATTTGCAAAATGTAGGCATTTGACTAGGTACTGAAAATGAACAACCTAATACAATGAATGCACACTATCAATCAAAGAATGTTGCTCACAGATAAGCATGGAGGCAGAGGCATGAAAAGGAAAATATCATAGAGGAAAACAATAGATGCACATACACCACAGAAAAGCATCCATGTATTCACCCAATGGACACCATATAAAGTAGAAACTAGAAGTTTGTGGGTTTATAACTCATATGCCCTATTACATATTTAATGATGGTAATGCAGTTGCAGGTCTTGTCATATCAATATTTTGTATACCAGATGAAAACTAAAATATTCTAGTTCGGAGCCCCAACACATCATAGTAGAAATGTGAAAAATATGGAAAATTGTCTTATAGATGACATAAAAAGTGTTTTCTATATTGGAATAGATTGATGTATCTACAATCAAAACCTCCATTAAGGAAATTATTACAACACACATATTATAAAATAAAATGAGATATCCCAATTCAAACATTTTCACACAAAATCCAGATGAAGACATTTAAATTATTTTAAATGGAACTTGTAAACATCATTATAAATATGAAGTTCCACTGAAGGATTCACTAATGGTTGTAAATGCGATCAAAATTCATAAACAACATGGTATAAACAACCCCTAAGAATTGTTGTATATGCATGCCATATGTTGTTAAGGACGACATTTGAGTATCCATAACTATAATTGGGAACAATAGTCATTGAATGAATCTCATAGTCAATGTTTATAAGAGGAATGAAAGATGTCATGTAGGTAAATGAAATTTTTTCTGTGAAAACCAAAAACTAATAAGATAAATACGAAGGATGGGCATTACAATTTCGCAAGAGTTATTTTCTCTATTCATATATTAATCTTGTTATATGGAGCCCAATTGAATTCATGATTATGGAAGTGGCATTCCTTGAAATTTTTTTTTTTTTAAAAAGACAAAATAAAAATGTATGAATTGGTCACAAGATTATCCAAGGTATTAGTGATTAGGTAGTGACTATTGGATATGTAATAAACTATATAAAGAACTTTATACAAAAAAAAACAGTAAAAAAGAACTAACCTTTTACAATTGTGCCCTAATGGTTATTGGACTGCACTAGTGACCAAATCGGCCAACCAATGGGCTCCCTCAAGTTGTTCAGTGATTTTAGATTCATTCAAGAGGTTTTAAATTCAATCCCTTTGATTTGTTGCCTCTATTACGTTCATTACTCAATGTCCCTGTCAGGTCAGACATCATATCCAGTGAAGGGGTTTATGTTGGGCACCCCTCCAAAAATACAGGGAAGTACTTAGGTGTTTCCTAGGAAGGTTTTCCTTAAGGAAAAAATATCCAAACCATTTGGCACTAAATATACAAGTATTTTTCCTATACATATCACTGTGAGGGAAAAGATAGAAAAAGGGAATTTAGCATTATATACATGTGAACCAAAATCAAATTGAGGCTCTAAAGGACCTACAAAATCCAAAAATAATCATACAATACTGTATATTCAAATAAAATTCCATAATCATCAAAATATAGACCCTCTACATTCTCTGCAGGGGACCGCTCTACAACTTGACATGAGGTCTTGAAGTTCAAACAACAATGTCCATACCTTGTGGCACTGAAAGCAATTGCAAGCCTATTTTTAGTTTTTTAGGTTGAAGAAGGTGTTCATCTGTACAAAAATAAAACATACTAGTTCTGACCAATTTTGACTAGTTAACGACTAATTAAAAAAAAAAATGTGGCCATTTTTAGTTTGATGGTCCATTTTTTCTCAAAACACCCAAGAACTAGTCCAATTGGCCAATTTAGCCTATTTAAGTTGAGCCATAGTTACATTTTCATGCCCTAGTGAATAAAGGAAGAAGAAATAAAGTAGTCATATTGTAATTAATAATGCTAAAAAATACTATGAGGATTTCAAAAAATGTTGCACAAAAGGATGATTTCATTTTATGAATGGTTGTGTTTTCTTATGTGTATCTCTGAGAATGGAGGGAAATAGAGGGATTTTCTTCAATGGATATTTTTCTGGAGGAATTCAATGGCATTAGTAGGATTCCTACCTTTATGAGGGTGATGGAAACATGATGGAGAACCTATGGGTGTTCCATATAGTTAGGATGTAAATTCAAAGTAATAATCAAGATTGCTTAAGCGATCGTCAATTTTCTGTAAAAAAAAAATTTATAACACTAGATATGATTCGTTTTGTTGTTTGTATGTGTGATTGTTTTGTATAGGTGTATTCAGAGTCGTAAAAAATGTGTATTCTTCTATTCCTATATTTTTCTAAAAGGTTATTTCATAACAAATATTTTAACAAACTCATAACAAAAGATATGTTGTGAACGAAAATCTTGAGTGATATAAAATAATACGTTTGACCCAACCAGTCTCAGCTAAATAACACTAAATTTAAACATTCGTCACTAATTTAAGAGACAAACGTTGTGAAGTCCATATAACTACATACGAAACATCATGGATCCAACCTGGATCCTTTGGTTAGCCAAAATCAATAAGTGGAGTTAATGAGAAGTCAGGAGTTTGCCTTAGTTCATCGGTATGTAACCTCTAACAAAAATAAGAGAAAACACACAAATTTAAAAATATATCAAACAATTTAGTGTTTCAATATATTGTTTGGAAATGTTCTATTTTTGTAACATTTGAGCATATTTTGGTTGTGAAAGTCATACACAGCTTGGACCATTAACAAATGTTTCATCCCATCCAATGTGAGCTACATGTTTAATAACTTTAGAATATCCAATCTCCCTTTCATGATCCATGGAAAGTGCAGCAAATTAAATGCTCCAAGAGAGTTGATAAGTGCTTGCATGCATTTCACATGAAAATAAAAGGGGGAAGTTCCTATTTGAAAATTCATGGCTTGTCTATGCCTATCAACTTTGGAATGATGGATATTCAAGTTATTCACCAAATATCTAGGATATAACTCTCAAAACCTTTTTGAATCTCTTCAAATTTGTATATGAATGAGACTTTTTTAAATGATGAACTAAACATAATGGTTACAACTAGAGGTTTCTGAGAATAAGAATTTTATGGAGCTAATTAAAAATTGCAATGAAACGAGAAATAATAAGAATTAGCCAAATCTATATCCTTAAATTACATTTAAAACACTTAAAATATGCACCATAGCTTCCATTGAAAAAAGGAGAATTAGAAATTTTGTTCCATAAAAAAATCATTTTCATATTTGAGGAGGTTTAACTAAACTATTTTAGCTCAAGATCTAAGATTTTAGGAACCACCCATTGAAGAGATATATTGCTAAGAAAATGGATATGGTTGATGGAATCTTAATTGTTGCATTAATATTTCATTCACACAAGAGCTCTTCCTTGAATCTTATATTGTTAGACAATATTTGTTTATTAATTATTTCAATGTTACATGGTAATCGAAATTCCATAATTAACATAAGAAATACTACATATTAGTGGTTGAAGGAAGAAGTTTTTTAGAAAAAAATTGATAGTTTAATGAAAAGCATAAATATCGTGGAAAAATGAGGAAAAAGAGAAAGAAAAAAAAATTATTAGGGAAATTTGGTGAAAAAATTATGCTTCGCATGAATATGTATTTCAACAACCCTAAGTCTTAAAAATCAAATTTTCCCATGAATTACTAGATTCACAATCATTTATGTAACTTGACATACAAGTTATATTTCGTTAAATTATTGTCGAGTTAAGAAGTATGAGACTATAGCTGAGAGGTTGAATTATGCCCTTCTTCCAATTTCTTCTAAATTTCATGTCATATGACTTTTTTGAATTTTCCAAAGTCTAAATCATAATATTTGTATGTTTAATTCGAAGTGACTCTTTGTTCTACTCCAAATTTTCGAGTTTGGTTAATTTTTTGCATCGGTATTCATGTAATTTAACATCCAACCAATGTAAATTTAGATCTGAGCTGCAAAATTATTGGTTTAAGATTTTATGATACCAAATCACCTGCTCAGTCGTTGATCATTAGGGAGTTGGAAAATAAATTATAATGTCTCATATAATAGGTATCAGAGAATGAAAACTCTTAGGTGGCCAAAATTGACCAATAAAAAAATTGTTGGGCCAGAATTTTGAATTGCGGATAAATCATGCTTCCCTAGACATGTGCTAGTCCAAAACAATGGGTGAAATACTATACAACTATTTCTCCTAAATCAAAACATATATATATAGAGCACTGGAGGCTTACTTGTTCAGTCGCTTCCAAATGTCTCCTTCTGTTGCTTCCGTTGCAGCTTCAAATTCAAGCGATT
Organism: Pinus albicaulis; assembly: GCA_034641835.2. NCBI lineage: Eukaryota > Viridiplantae > Streptophyta > Pinopsida > Pinales > Pinaceae > Pinus > Pinus albicaulis. Next base: position 1,606,605,598 of record CM076578.1, on the reverse strand, counting down.
TATGAGCTGAATGCTTCCTGCAAGAAAGAACACTGAAGCAATAGAATATTCAATAATATAGATATCTATTCAAGCTAGTTAGCTAAATCATGAAAGCATAAACCATATACTTCAACCAAGATCTTGCAATATGTAAAATCAAAGCCAATACATATGCATATAGGGAAAAATAAGAAGTACTCTTTATTGATGATAGAAGGAGAGGTTACATCCTAGTGACTGATTTGAAGTGACCTTACAAAATTATTCCCAAGCCTCATCACAGTATAAATCTCTCCTGCAAAAGCTTCACAAATTTAGCCCTCAATTGAAAATTCTCCAACATTTCTCTACTCAAATTCTTCCTCCTCAAACACTTAGATCTATGCTCAATTTATAGATGAGCTGTAGGTTGTTTTGCAATCAGTAAATTTCTAAATATAGGAAATACACGTTTCCATTCATGTAGATGTCAAATGGACACTTGGATTCGAATCTTGACACATGTGAACTCTTCTAGAAGGCACTCGCCAAGTGGAGATTCCGAAACAATGAGAATTTCGCTCCCAATGTAACCAATGCACATGTCAATGTCGAGAAGTGCTTTGTAGAGAAGCCTTGCATGGGGATACCTGCATATGAAACAAACTTAAGCCCCTTAGAGCCTATGTTGGTGAGCTCTCATATGCTATATAATAAGCTTCAAACCATGGAAACATTTTCTTGATGAAAGTCTTGCTTGATTTGTCTTGTTTCTTGTCTTAGGGCATCTAGCAACTGAAATGATAGGGAATGATAGACCATTGATCATTGTTCCTAGAGATGATGTCCAGTTAACCAAGTCATTGGGAATGGTGCCCAAATTGACCTATAACAATTGCCCCCTAAAGCATGAGATCCAAATAATAAGAACATTTGATTGAGATGCTTTACACTGTGATGAGTCTGGAAAGGAAGCAGAGTGCTCAAATGCATCAATCTTATAATACATTACATCATGATATATCCTCTTTTGATCGTAATTTTTGAGGGTAGGTATTCCAATATTCAACACATAAAACAATCTATTAACATGTACATAATTCAAAAAGTCACCTTCATTGGAATGTTGCCCAGATGCAAACATGCCTACAGATATAGGCCCATGTTTGGATGACAATATGTATGTAAGGTCACCATACAGATGATGTGTACAGCAATCCTGAAATCACAGTCTGGATGGTTGAAACTAGATCCGAGGTCTTCTTATCTCGTTCACTCGATCATTTGGGTACAAATCTTGCCATGCGAATATATGATTTTTAGTCAAACATGAAAAGACTTTGTTTGATTACCAACCAATGATGTGAGATGTTAAGAAAGGCGAGAGAACGACCATTAATGTCAATGGCCCTCAAGGTACTGCACTACATTTCGTAAGGTGTGAATATATGATTTTATGTCGAACGCCAAACAAAATCTTTCGGTCAAAAGACTGGAAGCGAGGATCTTCTCGATGCTGTAACAAGCCTCATGGTACTAGAATATGATGTTTTTAAGAGAACTTCCTGGATATTGCTATGTTTTCGACGGGAATTCACCTTATTTCAAAACAAGAGTTACTTATTTCAGAGATAAGGGTATGACTTGATATAGAAATTTTCATGGGTGACGGTCATGAAAATGAAGGTTTACGAGTATTGCAGATGGATGAGTATTTAATCACTGGATGACTTCTCTTGAAAATATCGGCGACACTATGATGAGTTGGCAGCATTGACCCAAAACCGAAGTGAAGGTATGATGAACCATAGGTGTGAATGAACCGTCAAGATGATTACCCAACCCAAATAGTTAGAGACGTGGAGTGAAAGAAGTGTCATGTTCAAGTGAAACTTGCTACCAAAAAGAAACTTTTCTTACTTTTCCCAAATTTTCCCCGGTCATTTATCGACCAGTACCTCTTTATTTTTTAACAAGCTTGAGGATAACATCTTCTTGATCTATAATTCAACCCTTCAGGCGAATAATGTATCGCTATTTAATAATTTAACGAGTCTAGAGATGAATGAAACTTGATTCTTTCCATGATTGACAAGCCCGTCACTATTTTATGTTTTAACGAGATTAACGACAGTGATAACTCGGTCCTTTTTCATATTTAGACAATATGAAAAAGAGGACAAAATAGAACTCCAAAAAGTACTTTTTCGTAAATTTGTCACTTAGATCCGAAAAAGTGTAATATAATATCTAATAGAACCTCTTTTTTCATGTTTAACCAAGGTATTCCCTTTTCGTAAATAATCCATCTTTTTCCAGAAAAGGGTTAAACTTATACTGAGTAGATATCGATTCATTTACTTTAACAAGCTCGAAAAGACAAGTGCTCGGCAATATTTTCATATTATCAGTCTTAAAAGAGCTAAAAGAAGACTCCAAGGGTTCCTTTTTCACTATTATCGAAGTTCAAAAAAGAGATAAAAGTACGCTTCAAATCATTTTTTGTTTTAACAAAGCTCGAAAAATAAGGAGAAAAGGTATGCTTTGTGGTCAAGTCATTCTTTCAATAAATCTGCATGACTAATCTTTTCATCGGTTGCATTTCATGTTCAGAACAACATAAAATGGATTAAAAATACTTGTTTCATGATAAAAATATAATAAAACTATAGTCATAGCAATAAATTTAACTTGAAAACAATTAAATGACTATAAAAAGTAGTTTCAGTATTCATTTTTACCATTCCATAGTTACCATTTGCATTTTGGAGCTCTAAACTTGATTTTTCCCCCGAACTTTAGTCGTTGATTGTGGTCGTTTTTGTGGACATATTTCATCGCCATTTGATCCAGGTTAGTGCCATGAACCTCCTCTTCCTTTCAGTATTCATTTCATTTCCATTGTTTGCAAATATTTAGGGTTTTGAGGCGTCTAGGGTAAATTCTACCCAAAATGAGGGAAACACACCCCTGAATGTCGAAAATTGCGTTGCATAGCAGGTACAATGAAGAGTACCTACATGTGCAATGCACTGTCTCAACCCAGGGAGTGCGTTGGGTGTAGTTCAATTTTTTGGTTTTCATGATGTGCTCAAAATTTTCCTATTTTTTTTTAATGATTGGAATCTAATGGATCTTATGGTTGATTTTCAGGTTTCCATCGGATTATATAATGACGATTACATGGAAGGAAAGAAAACATGAAGAACAAGATATGATTGCCTTGAATGATTCAGGTACTGTAAGATCCCTAAGAGATTGTGCACTGCTTAAGTAATTTAAATTTTGGGGAATGAGGCAACAAATAGAACTCTTGGAGTTCTTAGTGCGAGCATAGGATCCGATGATAGAGACATTTCACATTAAGAACAAAGTGGTTCCCATAACAGTTTAGGATGTGTATTTTCTCACAGGTTTTTTGAGGACAGGTTTTCCCATTTCTCTCACAGGGTCTACCATTAGAGGAGAGACAGTGAGGGTTTATGTTATGCAATATTGCTATCTAGGGTTAGAACCTAGAAAAGATGGAAAAATAAGCATCTGGGATGTCAGGGATTTTCCTTTGAGAACCATCCTTTTCACGATCGCTAAACTTACTGACATTGTTACACTACATGTAGCGAACCAATCATATATGTAGTATTCAACTAGTCTGAAGTTGTTCTATCTCAGATAAAGGAACAACTGAATAAAGAAAAGGGAGGAAGGAAGAAAAATTTCAGCTATGGTTCAATCCTACCTTCACTTCGGTTTTGGGTCAATGCTGCCAACTCATGAAAGTGTCACTGATATGTTCAAGAGAATTCATCTAGTGATTAAAAACTCGTCCATCTGCAATATTCGTAAACCTTCATTTTCATGACCGTCACCCCTGAAAATTGTTGTTGGGAAAATGCGAGAGGGGGGGGTGGATCGGTATTTGGTGCGAACAATAAAAATTTGATATTTTCTTTCTTAAAAACCCATACGCTAATTTAATGAAGCCAACCCGCGTATATACGCAGATATCCTTTACAGAACTCGCGTATATCCAGTGATTTAATTATGCATTTAATTCTTGACTCAGATCATTGCATTAATCATTCATCAGATGTTTAGACAATAGTAAACAGGTGCCAAAAGAACAAAATAATCATCACACATAAGCAACACACATGGACACCAGAATTTTTTAGGAAATTTGATATTTTATTTCTTAAAAACACATACGCTACCTTACTGAAGCCAACCCACGTATATACGCAGATATCCTTTACAGAACTCGCGTATATCCAGTGATTTAATTATGCATTTAATTCTTGACTCAGATCATTGCATTAATCATTCATCAGATGTTTAGACAATATTAAACAGGTGCAGAAAGAACAGAATAATCATCACACATAAGCAACACACATGGACACCAGGATTTTTTAGGTGGAAACCCAATTCGGGAGAAAACCACCGCTGTCGTCGTCTCAGTCTTCAATCTTTATTATTAAGAAAACTTCTTACAACATGTACTGGCGCAGACTCAACCAGCACGCAGGCACCCACCTGCAGAAGGCTACAACCTTCTCTCGTTTACCAGCCTCTCCTGGAAGGGAGCAACAACCCCCTGCTCTCGTTTACCAGCCTCTCCTAGAAGGGAGCTACTACCCTCTGATATTAACACCAGCCTCTACTGGTAGAAAGCTTCTACTTTCAGACTGAAGGCTTCAACCCTCAGAACCACTGCATACCACGTTTCATCAATTTTCAAACTAGATCAAACAGCTTCAACACAATCCTTCACTTATCAGCAAACATCCTTTTCCCATTGCATCAAACAGAACAGTGAAACCACTGTAACCAGAATATCAGAGATAGCCCAGACTTCAGAATAGATATACAGAAACTCAATTAGCTTTGAGCAATCATCAGTTCAAATTACATACGCGCTTTTCTTTAAACAGACCCGCATATATGCGCGCTTTTAATAAAGACAACCCGCGTATACATCTGTGCACTTTTCAGAAAAACCCTAACAGTCCATACGCGCCTTTGTTTGAACAGATCCGCGTATATACGCGCTTTTCATGAAACGAACATGTGTATAGATTTATAAAAGATAAACTTTGCAGAACTGACCAGATCTATGAACTTACCCAGATTTCTTCAATATCTTCAATAGATTTGTGCCAGGTCTTCATTACTTCTTTTCAGGTCATCCTAGAGATTCATCATTTCCTGATCTACAGTTTTGAACCTTCATCATATTCACAGGTGCATCATAGATTCAGATCTATCGATTAAGAACAGAGTTCAATCATGCAGATAAACTTCAGAGTGAAGTATTCATTAAAACCCAGACACATGCACACCCTTTGCACAATGATTTTCTTCTCCTTATATAGATTTAGCTTTTTTCAATACCATGAGCCAAAACCACACAACATCCAATGGTTTTCCTGGACGGGATCACATAGACAATCCAGCGCTCAATACAATGGGTCAATACCATGGTAGTAACCCCTGGTTTTACAAATTTAGAGCGCAATTGAGCATACGCGACTTGGCACGTACTTTTCCGCGTGCATACGCTACTTCTCCCAGATAAACCCGCATATTCCTTGAGACACACACTTTTCATCATTTTTCTAGCACATACTAAAATTCCTTTCATCATTACATCTGAGTTGCTCTGAGACACATCATATCACATCATATTTACATCATTACCAAGTCCATCAAGTCAAGAATAACTTCATCAAGTAGGTTGCCATCATCTTCATCAAGTGGGTTGCCATCAAGGACAACACTCTGCATCATATTGCCAACAATCTCCCCCTTTGGACTTGATGGCAACCACGATGGTGTTTGATCACCATAACAGATAGATACATTAAGCACAACCATTATTCATGATATTCTCCCCTTATTCAAACACCATGTCACTCTCCCCCTTTGACATCAAGGGAAAAGGGCGGATCAAAACCAACACAAGGTTGTTTTCTCCTCATGTAGATAGAAGAGCGTTGTAGATCTGATGTGCACTGAAGTTACCATGCTCCCCTTGAATTCATGCTGAAAGTTCAAACATATTTTTCAATGAAGTACATGACTCTATGACCTTCCTATCACCAAGGACTCATACTTACATCAAAGATCCAACCAAGTGGATTTACATATGAGACTCAAGTACCCAACCAAGTGGGTTTACATATTTTGACTCAACTACCCAACCAAGTGGGTTTACAAATTTGAACAAGTCCTTACATGACTGAATATTACAATTTTTACATCATAGGTCTCAACATGACCTTTTCATCAAATTACAAATATGAATTTTCATGACCAAAACCAGAAAGACCTCAAGAGAGAGATCATATTACAGAACCATCATAATGCCAATAATTCATTATACTCAGCAAGGCTAATGCTCCCCCTGAAGTTGTGCATCCAATGCATCCTTTCCATATGACCAAAGCTCCCCCTTTGCTTGTGCATCCTGAACACTTTCAACATCAAATCATCAAGGCATATTCACCCAAAATCAGAGAATGAAACAGAAATATAAGAGCCGAAATACCACCAGAGACTTCAAAAAGCATCAGAGATACCAAACAGCACGATAGCTTGTGCTGAAGAAATACTGACCCAGAAAAATTGTCAGCAACCACACATACGTGGTTTTCTGTGTATGGACTCGCGTATATATGCGACTGTCTTTCAGGAAACCCGTGTATCCAAATTAATCTTCAGAATTTTAATCAGATCTGATCCTCTGCATGGTAGAGACTACTCCCAGCTTCTGTCTGAGATATTTGAACGCTTCCCTGGGCAGAGGTTTGGTAAATATATCAGCAACTTGTTCTTTGGAGGGAACATACTCCAACTTCACCTTTTGTTCAAGCACTTGTTCACGTAAGAAGTGATACTTGATGGGAATGTGCTTGGTCTTGGAATGCATAATAGGATTATTTGAGATACTGATGGCACTTGTATTATCACACATAATGGAGACAGGAGGTGAACATTTGATTTGAATGTCTTGTAAGGTTTGCATCATCCAAATAAGTTGAGTGCAACATGATGCGGTAGCCACATATTCTGCTTCTGCTGTAGATAAGGCAATAGAGCTTTGCTTCTTGCTGAACCAAGATACTAACCGGGGCCCCATATAGAATGCACCACCACTAGTTCTTTTCCGATCATCAACATTTCCAGCCCAATCTGCATCAGTGTAAGCATGAAGAGTGAGATCAGCATTCTTTGGATACCATAGTCCAAAGTCTTGAGTTCCTTGTATATATTTTGAATATTCTTTTGACAGCTTGAAGGTGAGACTCTTTTGGATTAGCTTGGAATCGTCCAACAATCCCAACTGCATGCATAATGTCCGGTCTAGTCCCAGTGAGATAAAGTAGGCTTCCTATCATTGATCTGTATTCTGGTTGATTCACCACGGGAGAATCATCATGAGAACTGAGATTACATCCGGTTATCATTGGTGTACTTACAGGTTTGCATTCTTCCATGCCATACTTCTTCAGAATTTGCTTAAGATATTTTGCTTGTGATAAGAATATACCATCTGTAGTTTGATGCACTTGCAAGCCAAGAAATAATGTTAGTTCTCCAAGTAAGGACATTTCAAATTCTTGCTGCATGACAGAAGAAAATTTCTGACTCATAGATTCTTCATTACTCCCAAAAATGATATCATCAACATATACAACCACAATCAATAGTTTATCATTTTCAATATTTGTGTATAAGTTGCTATTAGCAGACCCCTTTGAAAATCCTTGTTGATGAAGATATTGGTCAAGATGATAATACCATGCCCTTGGAGCTTGTTTGAGACCATATAGAGCCTTTTTAAGTCTAACAACAAGATTTTTATCATTTCCCAAAATGAATCCTTTTGGTTGTTCTATATAAACTTCTTCTTCTAGATCACCATTGAGAAATGTAAATTTAACATCCATTTGATAAACTTTGATTTGTTGAAAACTTGAAAAAGCAAGAAACATCCTTATGGCTTCAAGTCTAGCTATAGGAGCAAACGTTTCTTCAAAGTCTATTCCTTCTTGTTGAGTATACCCCTTGCAAAACAGTCTAGCTTTGTTTCTTATAACATCCCCATTCTCATTTAACTTGTTCTTGAATATCCATTTAGTTCCAATGACATTCTTATCATGTGGTCTTGGTACCAATTCCCAAGTGTGATTCTTTTGAATTTGATCAAGCTCTTCGTTCATGTCTTGAATCCAACATTCATCTTTGCTAGCTTGATTGACATTGTGAGGTTCAATTGTGGATAGAAATGCCAGATAGCTAGAAGATCCCACAAGAGTCCTCCTTGTTTGTACACCTGATTCCTTGTCTCCCAAAATTTGAGTTTCAGGATGATTCTTTTGAACATATCTGGATGGAGTTTTTCCAGATAAATCATTTTCAGGTTCTTCATCGGATCCATTGTCTATATCATTTCTATGTGATGCAGAAGGACAAAAGTCACCATCATCTTCATCTGTTGTTTGTTTTTCTTCTTTAGGGGCTGCAGGAGACTCATCAATAACAACATCAATACATTCAACAATCTTTCGAAGCCTTTTATTGTAACATTTGTATGCTCTACTTGTAGATGAGTAACCAAGAAGTATCCCTTCATCTGATCTAGGTTCAAACTTGCCAAGCTTTTCATCATTATTTTTGATAAAGAATTTACTTCCAAAAACTCTAAAATGCTTCACAGATGGAGAATTACCATACCAGAGTTCATATGGAGTTTTGTCACTATTTACCCGAACATGAGCCTTGTTGAGAATGTTAGCTGCTGTATGTGCTGCTTCTCCCCAGAACATGTCAGGAGTTCCAGAATCATCGAGCATAGCTCTAGCCATTTGTTGAATAGTTCTATTCATTCTTTCTGCTACGCCATTTTGTTGAGGAGTACCTGCTATAGAGAATTGTCTTTTTATGCCATGATGTTCACAAAATTCAAAGAATTCATTTGATGTATATTCTCCTCCTCGATCAGATCTAAGACACTTGATTTTTAGATCTAATTCATTTTCAACCAATGCTTTGAAGATCTGAAATTTTTCAAATGCTTCATCTTTGTGTTTGATCAACCCAATCCAACACATTCTAGAGAAATCATCAATAAATAAGATATAGTATTCTTCACCACGTGGTGACTTTTTCCTCATAGGTCAACATATGTCAGTATGAAAGAGTTCAAGAGGCCTTCTTGATGAGCCTTCCTTGGCATTAAATTGTACTCTGGTCTGTTTACCAAATTGGCAAGATTTGCATATGATACTCTCTAGTAGAGTAATATTGGGAAGACCACGAACAACTTTAAGTCTGCTTGATTTGTTGATTTGAGAGAAGCTCAGATGCCCCAGCCTTCTATGCCATAGCTAATTTTCTGAAGATTTGCTCAAGTAACATTGATATTTGTTGTTCTTCAATACATATAGGTTGTTTGGAGTTCTTTTTCCTTTTATAATTGTTTTACATGTATCAAGATCACGTACCACACATTCTTTTGAGCTAAAGACAACCTCAGTTCCTTGATCACACATTTGACTCACACTTAACAGGTTATTTCTTAATCCATCCACATACATGACATGATTAGCTTTCACCTTTTCTTTTAGAAAAACAGACCCTTTTCCCTTAATGATAGCAGGTGTATCATTTCCAAAAGTAACATTCTTTTCCTTTTCTAGGGCATTATATGCATGAAGTTTGTTTTTGTCACCTGTCATATGTTTTGAGCATCCGCTATCAATATACCATTGATTTTCTTCACCTTATGCAAATAAAGATATGCCACAATTTTCAACCTGTATTTCCGTCATTTTCCACACTTTGGAGCTTGAAGGAACATGTTCTTTTGGCTGGACTTTGCTCCTGCATTCAGATTCTTCATGGCCAAATTTATTGCAATAAGCACATTCAAATTCATTTTGAAGAGGAGAAAAGTTGTTATAGGTATTCTTATTTGGTTCAGTATCCAAACTTTTCTTTCTTGCTTCTCTTGTCATGATGGTTTTCGTACGCAACACATTGAGCAGCTTTATGACCAAAATTGTGACATGTAAAACATTGTCCATTGAAGTAGAAATTTCTACGATCATGAAATCTTCTATTTGGATTTACCTGTTGGTTGGAGCTTCTTTGAAAGTTATTCATGTTAGTGTTCCTTGAATTGAGATGATCTTGCTTTACCTGTAAAGATTCCTTACTTCCTTGTTGAGTGGCAGAATATTGTAAACCAGTTGTTGCTGCCTTTAGATAGTTCGGTGCTGAAGCTTGAGAGGATTCTCCAATATATCCAAGACCTGTTTTTATGAGAGGAGAACGTTGTACCTTGATAATTTCATCTAAGATTTCCGATCCTTTAGCAAATCTGAGATTCAGAGTCTTTACTTTCTCCAATTATTTTCTTAGACTTACCACTTCACATTCTGCTTTCTCCCTGTGTTTCTTTTCTTCTTCAATCTTATTTTTCAACGTCTCTATGATTATCTTATTTTCTTCTAAGTATATTTTGAGTTGATTGTTTTCCTCAAGAAAATCATTGTCCTCTAGAGCATCCACAAAAGTATCCTTTTCTTCTCTTGATTTTTGTTCAAATGCCATGAGAAGTCTAAGATCTTGTTCACATTCTTCCTCACTATCAGATAACCCATCACTGTCTTCATTAGTATAATAACTTTTCTTAGTGCTAGATCGGTTTTATTCCTTCTTGCTACTTCTTTAGCAGATGTTTCTTTATAAGGAAATTTTGCAGCATAGTGATCAACTCTTCCACAATCAAAACATTTGAAAGGAAGCTTACCTTTGAATCTTCCGGTTCTTGGTTGGAGTCTTCTCACAAAATTTGCCTCATCTTCTTCTGAGATATATCCTGAACCTTCTGCCTTTTGAACTTCTTTCCCTTTTGTAGAAGCTTTAAAAACAGCTTCTTTGACTTCAGATGGTCCTCCTCTCCTCATTTCATATGCAGTCAGTATGCCATGAAGTTGCACCACAGTAAGAGTTTGAAGATCTTGTTTTTCTTCAAGAGCAGAGACTTTTGATTCAAATTTTGCCGTTAGCGATCTTAAGATTTTCTCAACCAAAGTAGATTCGGTTATTGTTTCTCCTAGATTTATCATACGATTTACAACATCATCAACACGTAAAAATAAACTGGCAATATTCTCATCACTATGCATTCTTAAGTTTTCATATTCAATTCTGAGAGATTGAAGTTTTGCACTTTTTACCTTTGCATCACCTTCATAACTTAGAATGATTTTGTCCCATATTTCCTTTGCTGTATTCAGTTGCATGACTTTGACAAATTCTGCTTCAGTTAGACTTCATGTTATAGCATTGACCGCTTTTGCATTTGATTCATAATTATTCCTTTCAGTTGGATCTGTTGGTGTAGCAGCTGGATATTGATATCCTTTTTCAACAATGGCCCATATATCTGCTCCCATAGACTGAAGATAGGATCTCATCCTTATTTTCCAGAAGATTAAATTACTTCCGTTGAAGAGCGGAGGCTTGATAGATGTTGTTCCCTCTTGATTGCTCATCTTTCTTGATCTTCCTTCTAGCGGTTAAGCCTTTTCAGAAGGACCTGCTACGATACCAATTGTTGGAAAAATGCGAGAGGGGGGTTGTGATTTTAACCCTGAACAGAAATTATCTACTCACGAATCTTATAACAGAAGATAAACAATAGTGAGAGCATAAAACATAAAACAGATAAACATAGAGATTTTCCCCTGGATCCCAAATCGGGACGACCGACTTGATTTTTCATTATATTCCTTTTAGTGTTACAACACATATATATACATGCCGAAGCATACATAAACCCCAATCCATAAACCCTGGATTAGAACATAACCGTAGTTCCCTTGACCGGATCTACAAAAATACTAGGGGCCGAAAACCATCGTACCCCAATACCATGTGCAAAACCATGCACAAAACCATGGACGCGGACTACCCACTAGAAATTAAGGACCAAAAAGTTTCGTCGGGCCGCTGCCCCGGACCCCGACAGGGGGGGCTAAATTTCTGTTTTACTGTTGCGCCCGGTGCAAGGGGCTATAAACCCCCTCTTACCCCCCGCGCGTGCTTAGTCGTGGAAATAATATAACACATACCCAACGGGGGTGAATCGGTGTTAGTGCGGACAATAAAAATTTGATATTTTTCTTTCTTAAGAACCCATATGCTACTTTCTTGAGTCAGCAGCGTATATACGCAGCTATCCTTTACAGAACTCGCGTATATCCAGTGATTTAATTATGAATTTAATTCTTGACTCAGATCATTGTATTAATTATTCATCATATGTTTAGACTACAGTAAACAGATGTCGAAATAACAGAATAATCATCACACATAAGCAACACACATGGACACCAGGATTTTTAGGTGGAAACCCAATTCGGGAGAAAACCACCGCTACCGTCGTTTCAGTCTTCAATCTTTATTATTAAGAAAAATTCTTACAACAAGTACTGCGCAGACTCATACCAGCACGCAGGCACCCACCTGCAGAAGGCTACAACCTTCTTTTGTTTACCAGCCTCTCCTGGAAGGGAGTTACAACCCCCTGCTCTCGTTTACCAGCCTCACCTGGAAGGGAGCTACTACCCCCTGATATTAACACCAGCCTCTACTGGCAGAAAGCTTCTACTTTCAGACTGAAGGCTTCAACCATCAGATCCACTGCAGACCACGTTTCATCAATTTTCAAACTGGATCAAAACAGCTTCAACACAATCCTTCACTTATCAGTAAACATCCTTTTCCCATTGCGTCAAACAGAACAGTGAAACCACTGTAACCAGAATATCAGAGATAGCCCAGACTTCAGAATAGATATACAGAATCTCAATCAGCTTTGAGCAACCATCAGTTCAAATTACATATGCACTTTTCTTTAAACAGACCCGCGTATATACGCGCTTTTAATAAAGACAACCCGCATATACCTCTGTGTACTTTTCAGAAAAACCCTATCAGTCCATACGCGCCTTTGTTTAAACATATCCGCGTATATACGCGCTTTCCATGAAACTAACCTGCGTATAGATCTATAAAAGATAAACTTTGTAGAACATACCAGATCTATGGACTTACCCAGATTTCTTCAATATCATCAATAGATTTGCGCCAGGTCTTCATTACTTCTTTTCAGGTCATCCTAGAGATTCATCATTTCAGATCTACAGTTTTTAAGCCTTCATCATATTCACAGGTGCATCATAGATTCAGATCTATCGATTAAGAACAGAGTTCAACCATGTAGATAAACTTTAGAGTGAAGTATTCATTAAAACCTAGACACATGCACACTCTTTGCACAATGATTTTCTTCTCCTTATATAGAGTTAGCCTTTGTCAATACCATGAGCCAAAACCACACAACATCCAATGGTTTTCTAGGACGGGATCACATAGACAATCCAGTGCTCAATATAATGGGTCAATACCATGGTAGTAACCCCTGGTTTTACAAATTTAGAGCGCAATTGAGCATACACGACTTGACATGTACTTTTCCGCGTGCATACGCTACTTCTCCTAGACAAACCTGTGTATGCCTTGAGACACACACTTTTCATCATTGTTCTAGCACATACTGAAATTCCTTTCATCATTACATCTGAGTTGCTCTGTAGATACATCGTATCACATCAGATTTACATCATTACCAAGTCCATCAAGAATAAATTCATCAAGTAGGTTTCCATCATCTTGCATCAGTGGGTTCTTGATCAGGACAAAACTTATCAAGTCATACCTTTGCCTCTGAAATCAGTAACTCCTGTTTTGCAATAAGGTGACTTCTTGTCGACAAAAAATCAATATCCAAGAATTTCACTTAAAAACATCAGATTCTAGTACCATGAGACTTGTTACAGCATCGACAAGATCCTCGCTTCTGGAATTTTGACCGAAATATTTTGTTTGGCGTTCGACATCAAATCATCTATTCATGCCTTAAGAAATTTACTACAGTACCTTGAGGGCCATTGACATTAACGGTGGTTCTCTCGTGTTTGTTAACAGCTCACATCATTGGCTGGTAATCAAATGATGTCTTTCCATGTTTGACGAGAATTCATATATTCGAATGGCAAGATTTTTGATATGGATTTATGCAGGAATGCAACAGAATACAGAAATAACCATAAACATAGAAATACATCAGAAATAACGCTTCATTTCATTAATATCAAATCACAAAAATGTGCTTACAAACATGATGGAAATAAAATATCTAGGGTGCTGGTAGCAAATCTCTGAGAAGAGATGTGGTTACTACAGACCTCTGAACTGTATTACAATGAGGCTTGAGGGCCTATTTATTATGGGGAAACAATGGAGAATTCTAAACGTCCAAAAAACTAACCCTAGGAGATGAAGCACCAAAAATATGGGCCCTGTTTGGGTAAATTGGTGTTTCAACTTCCTAGGGACATAACTTCGGCATACTATCTCCGTTTGGGGCTTCAAAATGGCTCCGAAAGTTCAGGACCTGAAAAACTGCTAAAAATAGTAAGTTGTGAAAAAAAGTGAAAGACACAATGGTGGGGCCCCAAGTGGAATAGGTGGGTGGCCACCAATATCCACCTGGATCATTCTTCCCCCCTTAGGAAGCAATGGTCCCCATTGTGTTAAGTTCCTCCATGAGATAAGGAAACTTTTGTTGAACTTGGTCGTTGGTGAACCACTTGCCTTGGTGCAGGAGTTGGCTAGCTTTGACAACCCGATATAGTTGGATCCTTTGTCGGAGATTGTTCTTGATTTGCATGTCCATGATATAGTCTATGGTGGCCTGCTCCATGCAGTCTGGGTTTAGCTCTTTTGGTGTGAGTTCTTCTGCGATGTAAGAGGTGTCCAATAGAGATGAGAAGTAGGGATGAGGGTGGTCTACATTGAATACTGGGTGCAGACCAAGGAATGGTGGAATACTGAGCTCGAAGGCATTGTTCCCTATAGCCTTGGTGATTGTGTATGTCCCATATCGAAGCGAGTGAATCTTGCGATGGGGTCTAGTGAGGCGCTCCTTCTACAAATTTAGCCACACTTTTTCGCACACCTGGAAGTTGTGTGGCACCCGATGTTGATCATGTCATTGCTTGTACTTAGCATTGGCTCTGTCCAATATGTCATGAAACTATTGGCAGATGTGCTGAATGCACTTGATGAAGTTGTTTGCTTTGTCAGCTTCAGACTGGACATGAGCCGAATAGGCCTAAGTAGTTGCAAATGGCATGGCTACATCAATGGGACATAGTGGCTAGAATCCCCAGCTCACCTGAAAGGGGATGTGGCTAGTTGAGCTATGGAGAGCCCGGTTATAACTATGTTGTACATAGGGAAGGCTCTCATCCCAAGTGTGCATATGCTTTGAATTGTACATGCATAGAATGTGTACAATATTCCTATTGACAACCTCTGTCTGGCCATCAGTTTGGGGATGGAAGGTTGTGGGCTTGGTGAGCTTAGTGTCCAACATTGACCAGAGGCTAGACCAAAATGTGTTGAGGAACCTGCTGTCGCGATCTGATATGATAGGTTGTGGGATCCCAAAGTGCATCAACACTCATTCAAAGAAGAGTTTAGCAGTGGATTCTGCTGTGATATTCTTCTTGTAGGCCACCATAATGGCCATCTTTGAGAATCTGTTGATGACCATGAAAACATAGTCATTTCCATGGGTAGGTAGCGGAGTCTAGAGCTCTTGCCTCTTGATGGTCAGTTTGGCAATGGCACACGGTGTACAGGATCTGATGTACTTCCCGACATCCTATCGAAGGTTCGACCAATAGAAATAATTCTACAGTACTGCCACTATTTTATCGACCCCAAAATGTGCAGCAACTTGGCTGTAGTGCGCTTCCCATATCATCTTGGCATGCTCACTTAAAGGAACACAAAGATGTCCCAGGTGACATAATAATGCATCTTGGAGGTGAAAATTTGTAACTTGCATACCCCCCAAGAGTTCCTTGTATGTGTGGCTGAATTCTGGATCGCTCTTGTAGAGAAGCAGCGAATCAGAAGTCTCATGCCCACAAGAGTTGAGAACAATGGTTATGGTCGCGATCGGTGGTCAACTGAGGCAATCTGCAACATTATTTGTGCTACCCTTCTTGTACTTGATGTTCAAATGAAATTGTTGTAGATATGTGGACCACTTTTGATGGCGATCATTCTGCAACTTCCCTTGTGTCTGTATGAACTGCAAGAGTCGGTGGTCTATGTGGATGATTGTCTCCTTCCCAAAAATGTAATGCTTCCATTGTCAATAAGCCTGCACAGTGGAATGCATTTCTTTGTCATAAATGGGATACTTTCGAACTGTGTTGGACAATGTCTCACTGTGATATGCCACTGGATGCCCCTATTGAGTAAGAACTACCCCAATAGCATAGTTAAACGCATTTGTCTTAATCTCAAATAGTTGTTGCAAGTCTGGTAATGTGAGCACTAGGGAAAAATAGAGGCGATGTTTCAATTCTATGAACACCTTCTGTTGAGATTTCGTCCAACAAAATTTTTCTTTCGCTCCTCCCTTGGCGACTTGACTCAAGGGCCAAGTGATATGAGAGAATCCCAACACGAACCTGCGGTAGAAATTAGCAAGACCCAGAAAGTTGCAAAGCTCTGTTAGGGTGGTTGGGGATGGTCAATCCTGAATGACTTGGATCTTGGCTGGATCCACATGCACTCCCCTTTCATCAATAATCTATCCAAGATATTGAACCTGGTTCATGCCAAAAGTGCACTTCTCCAAATTGGCACACAACTTGTGTTGCGACAGGGTTTGGAGGACTTCATGAATGTGCTGGAGGTGCTCTTCCCAAGTCTGGCTAAAGATAAGAATGTCATTCAAGTATACTACTACAAATGAGTTGGTGAATGGAGGTAATATGTCTTCCATCAACCTCATGAAGGTTGCGGGAGAATTTTTCAATCCGAAAGGCATGACGAGCCATTTGAAAAGGCCCTCCTTGGCTTTGAACACAATCTTCCACACATTAGAGGGTTTGATTGGTACCTGGTGATACCCAGACTTCAATTCGATCTTGTTGAAATATTTTGCCCCTTTGAATTGGTCTAGAAGCTCATCAATCCGTGAGATCGGGTAACTATTCTAGAGTGATCTTGTTCAGTGCTTGATAATCAATATAGAGTCTCCAAGTCACATCCTTCTTCTGTACCAATACGATCGGGCTCCCACAGGGTGATGAACTTCGCCGGTTGTGACCTTTCTATAGTAGCTCCTGAATCTACCTCTTGATTTCATCATTCTCCAAAATAAAGCAACTATAGATTAGTCTATTGGGTAGCGGCACACCTGGGGTCAAGTCAATGGGGTGCTTGACCTGACAGTGTAGAGGCACCTATGTGGGTGAGGTGAAGATGTCCCCGTACTCCTCCACAACCTTGTCCATTTTTTGTTTCCGTACAGAGGAGCCATGTTTGGAGGTCATGGTCATAGTCTTCTTCTTGCCCTGGGGGCGGATCATCAGGAAATAAAATTCCTGGTTTGGGAAATGAGCTTACTATGTTGTTTTGCAGTAACCAAAGAGATAGTGGGAGGCAGTGGTACCTCTGGTATCCTGTATAATTTATTTCCAAAAGTAACAATAACATCTTGAGGTCGGGACTCATACACAGCATGTCGCTTCCACAAGTATGGTTGGCCTAGTAATACATTAGAAAGATCAATAGGAGAAATGTCACACAATACCTCATCCGTGAAGGGCTTGATGCTATAGGGAAGGCAACACTGCTGGCTAACGCAAAGATCCCCTCCTTGGTGAAGCCACCCAATGGTGTATGGATGTCGGTGCACTGTGGTCGGTAAGCCCAACCGCTTCATGACATATGCTGAAATGAGGTTCTTTTGGCTCCCATTGCTGACAATGAACCATAGCAGGGAACCCTTTACCCACATCTGGGAATGGAAAAGACACTCTGCCTCCTCTCGATCTTCTGGTTCCTCCTTTTGGATCTTCGTAGTGGCAATAGTGACGTTGGGCTCTGCATCAATAATATGCTTCTCTTTGTCATTCACCTTATCAGTTTTTGATTTAGAGTCGGAGCATGCATCTGATTCAGAAGCCCTCATCTCAGCCACCAGCAACTGCCTAGCCCGACACTCACTTGTATTGTGAGTGGAGATCTTATGGAACTCACACCACTTTCCCGTGTCCTTCTTTGGCTTCACGGTGTTATTATTTGCTTGTTTTTTTGGCAGGTTGTCTTGGGCCTCCATGCCTTGGCTTTTTCCTTTGTTCTATGGTTTGGGGGCACCTTTCCCTTGCTTTTGATTTGAGATCCAAATTTTTGCTTCTTCTGTTTGAATTTCTTCTCAATCTTGGCAGCATACCGATATGTCGTACCAAGTGAGGAGATGTCAAGGAACTCCATTTCCTCCTGAATGTATCTATGCAGAAAACTGCGATACTTTAGCACCAAATGTTTCTCTGAATCTTAGATACCCAAATTTGTGTACAAGGTATGGAACAGATTCATTAGCTCATGCACATCTTGATCCCTTTGTTGTCGCAACGTGGTCCATTGTATGTACTTGTCCTCATAGCTTCCCACGGGATATTATTGCTCCTTGATTGCATCTTGGAATGAATTCCAAGTGGGTTCAGCTAAAAAAAGAGAGGGTTATGTCTCGTCCGTTTTCTCATAGTAGGTTTCCCAGCAGTCTTTGACATGGGAGGTAGCTTTGAGGAGTGAAAAAATAATCTTCTCCCGGTCGGAAAAATCATGAACTGAGAAATAGACTTCTAATAGATTCAACCATCTATCTATGACATCTGCATTTATTTGACCCTCAAATATGGGAAATTTAAAGTTTACTTGTACCTTAAAGGGAGTCGCGCCTCCAAAGTGGCTGATGGATGCAGATACGCCACCGGTGGGAAATCATTGAAGGATCTGGGAAAAGTTATCCATCATCGTGTTCCTTTGTTTTTCAAGGGCATCCTCAACCAATATTTTGATAGGATCTCCTACTCCCTCATCTTTCTTTTCATCCCCCATGTGCGTCCATCGAGGTTTGCGAGGCTGATCTTGCAAAGGTTCCACCAGGTCAAGCCCTAACTCCTTATACCTCGAACTCATTGGGGACATGAAAAGAAGGATCGAGAAAAAGTAGACCCCTGTAATACCACTGATCTGGATTTATGCAGGAATGCAACAGAATAGAGAAATAACCATAAACATAGAAATACAGTGGAAATAAGGCTTCATTTCATTAATATCAAATCACATAAATGTGCTTACAAAAATGACGGAAATAAAATAGCTAGGGTCCTGTTAGCGAATCTTTGAGAAGAGATGTGGTGACTACAGACATATTAACTATATTAAAATGAGGTTCAAGGACCTATTTATTATGGAGAAACAATGGATAATTCTAAACGTCCAAAAACCTAACCCTAGGAGATGAAGCGTTAGAACTATGGGCCCTGTTTGGGTAAATTGGTGTTTCAACTTCCCAGGGAAATAACTTTGGCATACTATCTCCATTTCGGGCTTCAAAATGGCTCCAGAAGTTTAGGACCCAAAAATCTGCTAAAAATAGTAAGTTGTGAAAAAATTGAAAGAGACAAAGGTGGGGCCCCAAGTGGAATAGACGAGTGGCCACCAATATCCACCTAGATCAATTTGTACCCGAATGATCGAGTGAACGAGATAAGAAGGCCCCAGATCTAGTTTCAACCATCCAAGCTACAATTTCAAGATTTTTGTATACATCATCTGTACAGTGACCTTAGTCATCCAAACATGGGCCTATATCTGTAGGCATGTCTGCATCTAGGCAACATTCCAATCAAGACGACTTTCAAAATTATGTACATGTTATTAGATTGTTTTATGTGTTGAATATGGGAATGCCTACCCTTAGCAATTATGATCAAAGGAGGATATATCATGATGTAATGTATTGTAATATTGATGCAGGTGACCACTCTGCTTCGTTTCCAGAATCATCATAGTGTAAAGCATCTCAATCAAATGTTCTTATTCTTTGGATCTCATGCTTTAGGGGGAAATTGTTATAGGTCAATTTGGGCACCATTCCAAATGATCTAGTTAACTGGACATCATCTTCAGGACAAATTATCAAGGGTCTATCATTCCCTATCATTTTAGTTGCTACGTGCCCTAAGACAATGAACAAGAGAAATCAACAAAGACTTTCATCAAGCAAAGGTTTCCATTGTTTGACGCTTATTATATAGCATATGAGAGCTCACCAACACAGGCTCTAAGGGGCCTAAGTGTGTTGCATATGTAGGTATCCCCATGCAAGGTTTCTCTGCAAAGCAGTTCCCAACATTCACAGGTGCGTTGGTCACATTGGGAGCGAAATTGTCATTGTTCCGGAATCTCCACTTGGCCAGTGCCTTCTAGAAGAGTTCACATGTGTCAAGCTTTGGATCCAAGTGTCCATTTGAAATCTACATGAATTGAAACATGTCTTGCCTATTTTTGGAAAGTTATTGATTGAAAAAAAACCTACATATCATCTATAAATTGATCACAGATCTAAGTGTTTGAGGAGGAATAATTTGAGTAGAGAAATGCTGGAGAATTTTCAATTGAGAGCTAGATTTGTGAAGCTGCTGCTAGAGAGATTTATACTGTGATGAGGCTTGGGAATGATGTTGGAAGGTCACTTCAAATCAGTCACTAGGTTGTAACCTCTCCTTCTATCATCAATAAAGAGTACTTCTTATTTTTCCCTATATCCATTTGTATTGGCTTTGATTTTCCATATTGCAAGATCTTGGTTGATGTATATGGTTTATGCTTTACTGATTTAGCTAACTAGATTGAATGGATATATATATTATTGCATATTCTTCTTTTTCAGTATTCTTTCTTGGAGGAAGCATTCAGCTCACAAACCTCTTGAATTTGAAGCTGGAGTCTTCTTTCAGCAGGATTGAACCATAACTCAAATTTTTCTTCCTTCCTCCCATTTATTTATTCACTTGTTCCTTTATCTGAGATAGAACAACTTCAGACCAATTGAAGACTGTTGGTTCTAAGCACTCTAGCGAATACTCCATATACGATCGATTCTCTACATGTAGTGTAACGGTGCCAGCAAGTTTAGCGATCGTGAAAAGGATGGTTCTCAAAGGTAAATCCCTGACATCTCAGATGTTTATTTTTCCATATTTGCTAGGTTCTGACCCTGGATAGCAATACTTCATAACATAATCCCTCACTATTTCTCCTCCAACTGTAGACCCTTTGAGAGAAATGGGCAAACCTCTCCTCGACAAACCTATGAGAAAATACACATCCTCAACTGTTATGGGAACCACTTTGTTCTTAATGTGAAATTCCTCTATCGCTAGATCTCATGCTCGAACTAAGAAATCCAAGAGTTATATTTGTTGCCTCATTATATACAATTTAAAGTTCTTAAGCAGTCCAAAATTTCTTAGTGCTCTTATAGTACCCGGACCATTCAAGGCAATCATATATTGTTCTTCATGTTCTCTTTCCCTCCATGTAATCCTCATTATAATCTGATGGAAACCTGAAAATCACCCATAAGATCCATTAGATTCCAATCATTGCCTAGGAAAATTTTGGACATAGCATGAAAACCGAAAACTTGAACTATGTCCAACACACTCCCTGGGCTGAGACAGTCCCTTGTACATGTAGTTACTCTTCATTGTACCTGCTATGTAATGTAGGTTTCAACATTCAGGGGTGCGTTGCCCTCATTTTGAGCAGAATTTACCCTAGAGGCCTCAAAATCCTAAAAATTTGCAAAGAATGGAAATGAAATGAATATTGAAAGGAAGAGGAGTTTCATGGCACTAACCTGGATCAAATGGTGATGAAATATGTCCACATAAACGACCACAATCAATGACTCAAGTTTGGGGGGAAAAATAGGGTTGAGCTCCAAAATGAAAATGATAACTATTGAATGGAAAAATTAATAGTCAAACTACTTTTTATAGTCATTTAATTGTTTGCAAGTTAAATTTATTTCTATGACTATAGTTTTATTATGTTTTTATCATGAAATAGGTATTTTTAATCCATTTGATGTTGTTCTGAACATGAAATAAAACTGATGAACAAATTAGCTGTGCAGATTTATTCAAAGAATGACTTGACCACAAAGCATACTTTTTCTCCTTATTTTTCGAGCTTTGTTAAAAACGAAAAAGGATTTGAAGCACACTTTTATCTCTTTTTCGAGCATCGATAATAGATAAAAAGGAACCCCTGGAGTCTTCTTTTAGCTCTTTTCAGACCCTGATAATATGAAAATATTGTCGAGCACTTGTCTTTTCAAGCTCCTTAAAGTAAATGAATCGATATCTACTCAGTATGAGTTTAACCCTTTTTCGAACTGAGATGGATTATTTACGAAAAAGGAATACCTTGGCTAAACATGACCAAAGAGGCTCTCTCAAATATTATTTTACACTTTTTCGGATCTGAGTGACAAATTTACGAAAAGTACTTTTTGGAGTTCTCTTTCGTCCTCTTTTTCAGACTCTCTAAATCTGAAAAAGGATTGGGCTATCACTATCGTTAAGCTCGTTAAAACATAAAATAGTGACAGGCTTGTTGATCATGGCAAGAATTGAGTTTCATTCATCACTAGACTTGTTAAATTATTAAATAGCGATATATTATTCACTCGAAGGATTGAATTATAGATCAAGAAAATGTTATCCTCCTCAAGCTTGTCAAAAAATAAAAAGGTATTGGTGAAAAAATGACCGGGGAAAATTTGGGAAAAGTAAGCAAAGTTTCTTTTTGGTAGCAGTTCGCTCTTGAACATGACACTTATTTCACTCCATGTCCGTGACTGTTTGGGTTGGGTAATCATCTTGACGGTTCATTCACACCTATGGTTCATCATGCCTTCACTTTGGTTTTGGGTCAATGTTGCCAACTCATCACAATGTCTCCGATATGTTCAAGAGAAGTCATCAAATTATTAAAAACTCATCCATCTGCAATACTCGTAAACCTTCATTTTCATGACCTTCACCCCTGAAAATTGCTATATCAAGTCATACCCTTGTCTCTAAAATCAGTAACTCCTATTTTATAATAAGGTGACTTCTTGTCAACGAAAAATCAATATCTATGAAGTTCACTTAGAAACATTAGATTCTAGTACCATGAGGCTTGTTACAGCATCGAAAATCTCCTCGCTTCCAGACCTCTAAACGAAATATTTTGTTTGGCGTTCGACATCAAATCATCTATTCACGCCTTATGAAATGTAGTGCAGTACCTTGAGGTCCATTGACATTAATGTTGCTTCTCTCGCATTTGTTTACTGCTCACGTCATTGGCTAGTAATCAAACGATGTCTTTCCATGTTCGACTACAAATCATATATTCGCATGGCTAGACTTGTACCTGAACGATCGAGTGAACGAGATAAGAAGACCCCAGATATAGTTTCATCCATTTAGGATGCGATTTTAGGAATGTTGTACACATCATTTGTATGGTGACCTTACATACAGATTGTCATCCCAACATGGGTCTATATATGTAGGCATGTCTGCATCTCGGCAACATTCCAATGAAGATGACTTTCTGAATTATGTACATGTTATTAGATTGTTTTATGTGCTGAATCTGGGAATGCCTATCCTTGGAAATTATGATCAAAAGAGAATATATCATGATGTAATGTATTGTAAGATTGATGCAAGTGACCACTCCGCTTCGTTTGCAGACTCATCACATTGTAAAGCATCTCAATTAAATGTTCTTATTATTTGGATCTCATGCTTTAGGGGGAAATTGTTATAGGTTAACTTGGGCACCATTCCCAAAGACCTGGTTAACTTGGCATCATCTCCAGGACCAATGATCAAGGGTCTATTATTCCTTATCATTTCATTTGCTACATGCCCTAAGACAAGAAGCAAGACAAATCAAGCAAGACTTTCATCAAGCAAAGGTTTCCATGGTTTGAAGCTTATTATATAGCATATGAGAGCTCACCAACGCAGGCTCTAAGGGGCCTATGTGCATTGAATATGTAGGTAGCCTCATGCAAGGCTACTCTACAAAGCACTTCTCGACATTCACAGGTGTGTTGGTCACATTAGTAGTGGAATTCTCATTGTTCCGGAATCTCCACTCGTCCAATGCCTTCTAGAAGAGTTCACATTTGTCAAGCTTCAGATCCAAGTGTCCAATTGACATCTACATGATTGGAAAAATGTCTTGCTATTTTTGGAAATTTATTGATTGCAAAACAACCTACATTTCATCTACAAATTGAGCATATATCTAAGTGCTTGAGAGGAAGAATTTGAGTAGAGAAATGATACAGAATTTTCAATTGAGAGCTAGATTTCTTAAGTTGTTGCTGGAGAGATTTATGCTATTACGAGGCTTTGGAATGATGTTGGAAGGTCACTTCAAATCAGTCACTAGATTGTAACCTCTCCTTCTATCATCAATAAAGATTACTTGTTATTTCTCCCTATATGCATCTGTATTGGCTTTGATTTTCCATATTGCAAGATCTTGGTTGATGTATATGGTCTATGCTTTACTGATTTAGCTAAATAGCTTGAATAGATATCTATATTATTGCATATTTTGTTGTTTCAGTGTTCTTTCTGACAAGAAGCATTCATCTCACAAAATGCTTGAATTTGAAGGTGCAACGGAAGCGACAGAAGGAGCCATTTGGGAGCGACTGAACAAGTAAGCCTCCAATCCTCTCTGTGTATCTGTTCTGAGTTAGGAAAAATAGTCGCATATTCTTTCACCTATTGTTCTAGACTAGCACATGTCTAGGGAAGCATGATTTATTTAAAATTCAGAATTCTGGCCAAACAAATTGTAGGATTTACAAACAAACCAATTTAATTTTTGGGCCAGAATTGTATGAGTAATTGATCGCTTGAATTTGAAGCTGCAACGGAAGAGACCGAAGGAGCCATTTGGAAGCGACTGAACAAGTAAGCCTTCAATCGTCTTTGTGTATTTGTTCTAAGTTAGTAGAAATAGTAATATAGACTTTCACCTGTTTTTCTAAACTAGCACCTGTCTAGGGAATCGTTATTTATCTGTAATTCACAATTCTGGCCCAACAAATTAAACAATTTGGGAAAACTAGAGATTCTGGGTTCGATCCCTAGTGGAGTCACCAATTTTTTGGGCCAGAATTGCGAATTATGGATAAATCATGCTTCCCTAGACAAGTGCTAGTCTACAACAATAGGTGAAATACTATACGACTATTTCTCCTAACTCAAAACAGATACATAGAGAGGATTGGAGGCTTACTTGTTCTATCGCTTCCGTTGCAGCTTCAAATTCAAGCAGTTTGTGAGTTGAATGCTTCCTGCAAGAAATAACACTGAAACAACAGAAGATGCAATAATATAGATATATATTCAATCTAGTTAGCTAAATCAATAAAGCATAAACCATATACATCAACCAAGATCTTTCAATATGGAAAATCAAAGACAATATAGATTCATATAGGGAAAAATAATAAGTACTCTTTATTGATGATAGAAGGAGAGGTTACAACCTAGTGACTAATTTGAAGTGAAATTCCAGCATCGTTCCCAAGCCTGATCATAGTATAAATCTCTCCAGCAGCAGCTTCACAAATCTAGCTCTCAATTGAAAATTCTCCAGCATTTCTCTACTAAAATTCTTCCTTTCAAGAACTTAGATTTGTGCTCAATTTATAGATGAACCGTAGGTTGTTTTGCAATAAATAACTTTCCAAAAATAGGCAAGACATGTTTCCAATCATGTATATGTCAAATGGAAACTTGGATCTGAAGCTTGACACATGTGAACTCCAATAGAAGGCATTGGCCGAGTGGAGATTTCGGAACAATGAGAATTTTTCTCCCAATGTGACCAACGCACCTGTGAATGTCACAAAATTCTTTGCAAAGCAGTCTTGAATGGGGCTACCTACATATGAAACGCACTTAGACCCCTTAGAGCCTGCATTGGTGAGCTCTCATATGCTATATAATAAGCTTCAAACCATGGAAACCTTTGCTTGATGAAAGTCTTGCTTGATTTGTCTTTTTTCTTGTCTTAGGGCATGTAGAAAATGAAATGATAGGGAATAATAGTACCTTGATCATTGGTCTTGGAGATGATGCCCAGTTAACCAGGTCTTTGGGAATGTTTCCCAAATTGACCAATAAAAATTGCCCCCTAAAGCATGAGATGTAAATAATAAGAGCATTTGATTGAGATGATTTACACTGTGATGAGTCTAGAAATGAAGCGGAGTGGTCACCTGCATCAATCTTACAATACATTACATCAAGATATATTCTCTTTTGATCATAATTGCTCAGTGAAGGCATTCCCATATTTAACACATAAAACAATCTAAAAACATGTACATAATTGAAAAAGTCGTCTTCATTGGAATGTTTCCCAGGATGTCTTTCATTGGAATCACAACTAATCTTGTTCATCAGTTGTATTTTTAGTTCACAAAAACATCAAATGGATTAAAAATACCTATTTCATGATAAAAACATAATAGAACCATAGTCATTGCAATAAATATGATTTGCAAACAATTAAATGACTATATAAAGTAGTTTCACTATTCATTTTTACCTTTCCATAGTTACCATTTGCATTTTGGAGCTCTGAACCTGTTTTTTCCCAGGAACTTCAGCAGTTGATTGCATGCAATTAGTAAGAATTTTTTGAATTCCCCCTCCAAGAGCACATGTCGAATTCCCCTTTCAAGAGAAGATGTCCCCCAAGCTTCATTTCATTCACTTAAGTAAACTATTGGTTACTAATAGCTGGATGGAATGAAGATTCATTTACGAGATCAGATGGAAGACTTATCTTAATTAGGAGAGGATTTGTTTCATTTTTTAATGAGATTGACATAGGGAAAGACCTATGCTCATGACCTGTTTCATTTTTTAACGAGGTTGACACAGTAAAAGAACTTTCCTCAAAGGCACTTGCTTGATTTTTTTAACGAAGTTGACACAAGAAAAAAGAACTATCCTCATAGGTACTTGTTTCATTTTTTAACGAGGTTGACACAAGAAAAAATAGCTATCCTCATAAATTTGTTTCATTTTTTAATGAGTTTGACACAGAGAAAAAACCATCCTCATTATGCAGTTGGAATAGTGAGTGTGTGCTGGAAAATATGTAGTCTAACGGAGTTATCATTTAAGGAGTTTGATGAATACCAGAAATTATAAGTTATAACATGCATTGACAGGTCTTCTCTAGAGTTTTCTTTGAATTTAGGAATGTCTGAGGGTAACATATGTGGTATCACCAGCCACCAAGGAGAGGAACGAGATAGGATTCCAGATGATGACATGGGTGAAGTAAATGAAAAAAACATCGAAAATGAAGCAACAACAGATGTTGTCGTAGCTTAAATAGATGGTTCAGTCTGGGATGTTAACTCAGCCATGGTAAAATGGCCCAATGTATACCCTATAGAATCTACTGGAACTCAAAGTGAAATAGGATCAACAAAACTAGAGGAAGGTGATTGAGGAAAAGACTTGTACAGGTAAAGCTCCTACTAAAAATGAGTTGGAGTTAAAGACGTCTCGTCTTGTGATATTTCTTCAATCGAAATCAAAGCAGGTGGAAGAACTTCACCATCTGGCATGAAGTATATTTCAAGTGGTTGACTGTGTGATATGGGAGACTCAATGGCTACAGTATATTTTGGAGTGCCCAATACAGGAAAAAGTTCCAGTTGTTCGACTTCGAGATCAATATTTTCTCCACTTAGGTAAGATATAAACCGAAATATAATGGGATGATAGACCCTATTTCATTGGTCCTAGGGATGATGTCCAGTTTTACCAATAAAATTTACCCCCTAAAGCACAATGGGATCCGAATCAACTTCCATTTGAACAACGTTGGGTTCGGGAGGTATGGTCTCACGGATTGGATGGATCATGACCATGAGTAGCTGTGAGGACTCTGTCTCGACAACACTAGACAAACCAGGATTTTTAGAAAAAACATGTGCCAAATCTGGTATATGGGAAGATGATGCTTCACCAGAGGTACGAATGGTACTAGTTTCAGTAGAGAAATGTCTATGCGAACAATGGGGGAAAGGATTTTGTTCTTCCACGATGACTGATTTATTTTAACCAAAAACAAATAAACAAAATAAAAGGTTAATGCTAGGCAAAAGGGTTTACCAAGAAACTGTAAACTGCAGAATACCTCTTAGCGAACCAAGAAGCACAGGCAAGCAATCTCCCCGAATGATGTGTTCAGTGTATCACAATTTACAAGGCCACTGACTTGGTTCACTATGGATGGATAACACCTACACGTTGTCCTCTCAAATATACCTGAAGGTATGTGGAGGCCCATGTCTTTATTAGCATTGTCTGATGCGAAATTGCATAGTGAGAGCACCCCTTTATACTTATCGTACTGTAACACCACCCAATATACCCAAAAGTACGTGGACGAGCTACGATATACTTACGTACGTGGAGTGAGGTATCACACTCAGAATGTATCGCAGACAAGTTAATGACAGTTGCTATGTTTTACAATGCCGAAACACGTCTCTAGCCTAGACCTTCTAAATGTTACCGTTATGGTTCCAATGCGTTGTTAAGTAAATTGACATTTATTTTATGTTCATATTTCTTAACAATTTACCTTTCAAAGGTTCACTGCGACGATGTATATGAAATTCCTAAAATGCAAGCTAAGAATGATAAACAAACTTTCACTTTTCAGCTTTTTCAATGAAGAACCTATCTACTAAGGGAAGACAACAAATAGTTCGTGAGCAAACAAATCAATGAACAAAAAAAAAAATCAATGAATCACAAACTAAATGCAGATTTCTTAATGTTCCTTTTGTAAAACACACAAAATCCTACATGCAAATGCAAGTTTTTCTTTTCAGCTTCCTTATGTTACGAATGCAGAAAAGAAACTAGGCACACTATATCAATAATTCAAATGCTTTTTACTTTCGAGAAATGAATAATACAAACAAGAATTTCTCTTTTGAAGGAAAAACGAGGATTTGAACAACAATTTCTCCTATCAAAGAAATGAAGATTCTACGAAAATTTCCTATTTCGAAAGAAAATGATTCTTAATGCGACCATAAAAATACTTTGAAATCAACTTGTCAATGATAAAGAAATTTTTTTTTAAACAAATATTGAACAAATTTTAAGCCAAAGGAGGAAGAAGTGTATATATTCACAGATCAATTGAGCATCAAAATTTTCAGAACACAACAACAAACAAAACTGAAGCAAATTGCAAAGGAAAATTCAAGGGAATTTGGGTACTTTCAGGAGTCAACGCAGTTTCCAAGTGGAGATAGTGCTCTGCAACGCTGGCTAGGAAGGGAGACAATGCTCTGCAAAGCACTGTGTCCAGTATAAGGGTGCGTTGGGTGCAGTATAAAAAGAAAAATTCTACTTTTTAACTCACTGTCTTTGCAAATTAGGCTCTGAAAAATATTAATCTTTATGTGTAAAAACTACTAGGTGGATAAACAAATAAAATCAAAGGCTAAAACACCTAGAACTAAGAGAAATTCTCCCCAATAGAGTCACCAATTATTATAGGTCAATTTGAGCACCATTCCCAAAGACCTAGTAAACTGGGCATCATCTACAGGACCAATGATCAAGGGTCTATCAGTCCCTATCATTTAAGTTTCTACATGCCCTAAGACAAGAAACAACACAAATCAAGCAAGACTTTCATCAAGAAAATGTTTCCATGGTTTGAAGATTATTATATAGCATAGGAGAGCTCACCAATGTAGGCTCTAAGGGGCCTAAGTGTGTTTCATATGAAGGTAGCCCCATGCAAGGCTGATCTGCAAAGCACTTCCTGACATTCATAGGTGCATTGGTCACATTGGGAGTAAAATTCTCATTGTTCTAGAATCTCCACTTGGTCAGTGCCTTCTAGAAGAGTTCACATGTTCAAGATTTGGATCCAAGTGTCCATTTGACATCTACATGAATGGAAACATGTCTTTCCTATTTTTGGAAAGTTATTGACAGCAAAAAAACCTACAGATCATCTATTAATTGAGCACAAATCTAAGTGTTTGAGGAGGGAATAATTTGAGTAGCGAAATTTTGGAGGATTTTTGGTTGGGAGCTAGATTTGTGAAGTTGCTGCTAGAGAGATTTATACTGTGATGAGGCCTGGGAACATTTTTGGAAGGTCACTTCAAATCAGTCACTTGGTTGTAACCTCTCCCTAAATTTTCCCCAGAAAGAGAGGACAATGTCAATTTATGAAAGTTCTTTGACCTATGAAATTTTAGTGAGGACTTCCTGTGAATGTTGGGAAGTGCTTTGCAGAGAAGCCTTACATGGAGCTATCTATATATGAGATGCACTTAGGCCCCTTAGAGTCTGCGTTGGTGAGCTCTCATATGCTATATAAGAAGCTTCAAACCGTGGAAACCTTTGCTTGATGAAATTCATGCTTGTTTTGTCTTGTTTCTTGTCTTAGGGCATGTAGCAGTTGAAATAATAGGGAATGATAGACCCTTGATCATTGGTCCTGGAGATTATGTCCAATTAACTAGATAATTGGAATGGTGCCCAAATTGACCTATAATTAGAAGAGACAGTGCTCTGTAACGCAGGCTAGGAAAGGAGACAACCCTCTACAAAGCACTGGGTCTAGTCTAAGGCTGCGTTGGGCATAATATACAAAGAGAAATACTACTGTTTAACTCATTATATTTTCAAATTAAGATCTATAAAATTTTAATCTTTGTGTGTAACAACTACTGGTGGATAAAAAAGGAAAATCAGAGGCTAAAACACCCAAAACTAAGAGAAATTATCCCCTACGGAGTCGCCAATTGAGATATACTTTGGGCCTGATGGCGAACTTCTTCCACCTAGTTTGATTTCGATTGAAGAAATATCACAAGATGAGACACCTTTAACTCAAAATCATTTTTGGTAGGAGCTTTACCTATACGAGTCTTTTCCTCAATCACCTTCCTCTGCTTTTGTTGATCTTGTTTCAGTTCGAGTTCCCATAGATTCTATACGCTATACATTGGGTCATTTTACCATGGCTGAGATAACATCCTAGACTGAAACATCTATTTCAGCTGTGACAACATCTGTTGTTGCTTCATTTTTGATGTTTTGTCCATTGACTTCACCCATGTCATCATCTGGAATCCTATTTGCTTCCTCTCCTTGCTGGTTGGTGATACCACATATGTTACCCTTAGACATTCCTAAATTCAATGAAAACCCTGGAGAAGACCCATCAATGCATGTTATAACTTATCATTTGTGGTATTCATCAAACTCCTTAGATGATGACTCTATTAGACTACGTCTTTTCCAACACAGTCTGCTAGTCCAACTACACAATGAGGATGGTTCTTTTTTTGTGTCAACCTCGTTAAAAAATAAAACGGACTTATGAGGGTGGTTCTTTTTCTGATTTAGCTTTGTTAAAAAATGAAACAGAGTCATGAGGTTAGTTATATTTTCTTGTTTCAACCTCGTTAAAAAATGAAACAAGTACCTATGAGGATAGTTCTTTTTTCTTGTGTCAACCTTGTTAAAAAATGAAACAAGTTCCTTTGAGGAAAGTTATTTTACTATGTCAACCTCGTTAAAAAATGGAAAAGGTCATGAGCATAGCTCTTTTCCTCTGTCAATCTCATTAAAAAATGAAACAAATCCTCCCATAAAATGAACCTTCATTCCATCCAGCTATCAGTAACTAATATTCTACTCAGGTGAATGAAATGAAGCTTCTCTTGTAGGGGGCATACGACATGTTCTCTTGCAAGGGGCATCCAAAAAATTCTTACCAATTGCATGCAATCCACTACTAAAGTTCGGGGGAAAAACAGGTTCAGAGCTCCAAAATGCAAATGGTAACTTGTGAATTGTAAAAATGAATAGTAAAACTCTTTTTATTTAGTCATTTAATTTTTTGCAATGAATATTCATGGCTATGACTATGGTTTTATTATATTTTTATCATGAAACATGTAATTTTTAATCCATTTCATGTTGTTCTGAATAGGAAATACAACTGATGAACAGATTAGTCATGCAAATTTATTTTAAGAATGACTTGACCACAAAGCATACTTTTCCTCCTTATTTTTTGAGCTTTGTTAAAAACGAAAAGGATTTGAAGCACACTTTTATCTCTTTTTTGAGCTTTGATAACAACGAAAAAGGAACCCCTGGAGTCTTCTTTCAGCTCTTTTCAGACTCTGATAGTGTGAAAAGATTTCCGAGCACTTGTCTTTTCAAGCTCCTTAAAGTAAATGAATCGATATCTACTCAGTATAAGTTTAACCCTTTTCCAGACTGAGATGGATTATTTAAGAGAAAGGAACACCTTGGTTAAACATGACCAAACAGGTTCTCTCAGATATTATTTTACACTTTTTTAGATCTGAGTGAAAAATTTACGAAAAAATACTTTTTGGAGTTCTCTTTCGTCCTCTTTTTCAAACTCTCTAAATATGAAAAAGGAGCAGGCTATCACTATCATTAAGCTCGTTAAAACATAAAATAGCATTGAGATTGTCAATCATGGCATGAATTGAGTTTAATTCATCACTAGACTCATTAAATTATTAAATAGCCATACATTATTTGCTTGAAGGGTTTAATTATAGATCAAGCAAACGTTATCCTTCTCAAGCTTGTTAAAAAATAAAGAGGTATTGGTTGACAAATGACTAGGGAAAATTTGGGAAAAGTAAGCAAAGTTTCTTTTTTGTAGCAAGTTGCTCTTGAACATGACACTTCTTTCACTCCATGTACGTGACTGTTTGGGTTGGGTAATCATATTAACGGTTCATTCACACCTATGGTTCATCATACCTTCACTTTTTTTTTGGGTCAATGCTGCCAACTCATCACAGTGTCGCCGATATGTTCAAGAGAAGTCATCCAGTGATTAAAAACTCATCCATCTGCAATACTCATAAACCTTAATTTTCATGACCATCACCCCTGCAAATTGCTATATGAAGTCATACCCTTGTCTCAGATATCAGTAACTCTTGTTTTTCAATAAGGTGAATTTCTGTCGACAACAAATGAATATCCAAGAAGTTCACTTAAAAACATCATATTCCACTGACATTAGGCTTGTTATAGCATCGAAAAGACCCTCACTTACAGGCCTTTGACCGAAATATTTTTTTTGGTGTTTTACATCAAATCATCTATTCATGCATTACGAAATGTACTGTAGTACCTTGAGGGCCATTGACATTAATGGTGGTTCTCTTGCTTTTGTTAGTAGATCATATCATTGGATGGTAATCAAACGATGAATCTCCATGTTCAACTACAAATCATATATTCGCATGGCTAGAATTGTACGAGAATGATCAAGTGCATGAGATAAGAAGACCCCAGTTCTACTTTCATCCATCAGGGCTACGATTTCACGATTGTTGTACACATCATCTATATGGTGACCTTACATACAAACCAAACATGGAACTATATCTATAGGCATGTCTGCATATGGGCAACATTCCAATCAAGACGACCTTTTGAATTATGTACATGTTATTAAATTTTTTTATGTGCTAAATATGGGAATGCCTACCCTAAAAAATTATGATAAAAAGAGGATATATCATGATGTAATGTATTGTAATATTGATGCAGGTGACCACTCTACTTCGTTTCCAGACTCATCACAGTGTAAAGCATCTCAATCAAATGTTCTTATTATTTGGATCTCATGCTTTAGGGGGCAATTGTTATAGGTCAATTTGGGAACCATTTCCAAAGACCTGGTTAGCTGGGCATCATCTCCAGGACCAATGATCAAGGGTCTATCATTCCCTAACATTTCAGTTGCTACATGCCCTAAGATAAGAAACAAGACAAATCAAGCAAGACATTCATCAAGCAAAGATTTCCATGGTTTGAAGCTTATTATATAGAATATGAGAGCTCACCAACGCAAGATCTAAGTGGCCTAAGTGCATTAAATATGCAGGTATCCCCATGCAAGGCTTCCCTGCAAAGCACTTCCCGACATTCACAGGTGCATTGGTCACATTGGGAGCGAAATTCTCATTGTTCTGGAATCTCCACTTGGCCAATGCCTTCTAGAAGAGTTCACATGTATCAAGCTTCAAATCCACTTGTCCATTTCACATCTACATGATTGGAAACATGTCTTGCCTATTTTTGGAAATTTATTGATTTCAAAACAATCTAAAATTCATCTATAAATTGAGCACAGATCAAAGTGCTTGAAAGAAAGAATTTGAGTAGAGAAATGCTAGAGAATTTTCAATTCAGAGCTAGATTTGTGAAGCTGCTGCTTGAGAGATCTATACTGTGATGAGGCTTGGGAATGACCTTGGAATGTCACTTCAAATCAGTCAGTAGGTTGTAACCTCTCCTTCTATCATCAATAAAGATTACTTCTTATTTTTCCCTAATTGACCTATAATTAGGGGAAAATAATTCTTACTCTTGAACATGACACTTCTTTCACTCCCAACAAATTGGTCATGATCCATCTAATATGTGAGACCATAAATCCTAGACCAGACGTTGTTCAATCACAAATTGAACCAGATCCTGTCTCTTATTTTCCAGAAAATATGAATTTTGAAGTTGAACAACTGAAAGTTGTTTCTGTATTGGTCACTCCACAATCTATTGTAGCCATTGAGTCTCCCATATTATGCACAACTAATTAAAATATTTAGCCTATGGCAGTTCTTCACTAATTGATTTTCGATGAAGAAATATCTAGGCTTAGAATCTTTAACTCCAAATGATTTTTGGTAGGAGCTTTACATGTACGAGTCTTTTCCTCAATCACCTTCCTCTACTTTTGTTGATCCTGTTTCACTTTGAGTTCCCATAGATTCTATAGGGTATACATTGGGTCATTTTACCATGGCTGAGATAACATGCCAGACTGAACCATCTATTTCATCTACAACAACATCTATTATTGCTTCATTTTCAATGTTTTGTCCATTTAATTCACCCATGTCATCATCTAGAATCCTATTTGGTTCCTCTCCTTGATGGTTGGTGATACCACATATGTTACCCTTAGACATTCCTACATTCAATGAAAACCCTGGAGAAGACCCGTCAACGCATGTTATAACTTATCATTTGTGGTATTCATCAAACTCCTTAAATGTTGACTCCGTTAGACTACGTCTTTTCCAACACACACTCACTAGTCCAACTGCACAACAAGGATGGTTCTTTTTATGTGTCAACCTCGTTAAAGAATGAAACAGAGTCATGAGGATGGTTCTTTTTCTGTGTCAACCTTATTAAAAAATGAAACAGAGTTATGAGGATAGTTATTTTTCTTGTGTCAACCTCGTTAAAAAATGAAACAAGTACCTATGATGATAGTTCTTTTTTCTTGTGTCAACCTCGTTAAAAAAATGAAACAAGTGCCTTTGAGGAAAGTTATTTTACTGTGTCAACCTTGTTAAAAAATGAAACAAGTCATGAGCATATTTCTTTTCCTCTGTCAAGCTCATTAAAAAATGAAACAAATCCTACCCTAAAATGAACCTTCATTCCATCTAGCTATTAGTAACTAATAGTTTACTTAGGTGAATGAAATGAAGCTTGGGGGGCATATTCTCTTACAGGGAGTATTCGAAATGTGTTGTTGCAGGGGGCATTAAAAACATTCTAACCAATTGCATGCAATCCACAGTTGAAGTTCGGGGGAAAAACAGGTTAAGAGTTCCAAAATGAAAATGGTAACTACTGAACGGTAAAAATGAATAGTAAAACTCTTTTTATTTAGTCATTTAATTGTTTTCAATGAATATTTATTGCTATGACTATGTTTTTATATATTTTTATCATGAAACATGTATTTTTAGTCCATTTGATGTTGTTATGAATAGGAAATACAACTGATTAACAGATTATTCATGCATATTTATTTTAAGAATGACTTGACCACAAAGCATACCTTTCCTCCTTATTTTTTGAGCTTTGTTAAAAATGAAGAAGGATTTGAAGCACATTTTTATCTCTTTTTCAAGATTCGATAATAGCGAAAAAGGAACCCCTGGAGTCTTCTTTCAGCTCTTTTTAGACTCTGATAGTGTGAAAAGATTTCCAAACACTTCTATTTTCGAGCTCGCTAAAGTAAATGAATTGATATATACTCAGTATAATCAAATTAACTCTTTTCCGAACTGAGATAGATTATTTACGAAAAAGGAATACCTTGGTTAAACAAGACCAAAGAGGTTCTCTCAGATATTATCTTACACTTTTTCGGATCTAAGTGACAAATTTATGAAAAAGTACTTTTGGAGTTCTCCTTCGTCCTCTTTTTCAAACTCTCTAAATATGGAAAAGGACCAGGCTATCACTGTCGCTAAGCTCATTAAAACATAAAATAGTGATGGGCTTGTTAATCAAGGCAAGAATCGAGTTTCATTCATCTCTAGACTCGTTAAATTATTAAATAGCGAAACATTATTCGCTCGAAGGGTTGAATTATAGATCAAGCAAATGTTATCCACCTCAATCTTGTTAAAAAATAAAGAGGTACTGGTTCGGCAAATGACCGGGGAAAATTTAGGAAAAGCAAGCAAAGTTTCTTTTTGGTAGCGAGTCGCACTTGAACATGACACTTTTGTCACTCCATGTTTGTGACTGTTTGGGTTGGGTAATCATCTTGACAGTTCATTCACACCTATGGTTCATCATACCTTCAATTCAGTTTTGGGTCAATGCTGCCAACTCATCACAGTGTCTTCGATATGTTCAAGAGAAGTCATCCAGTGATTAAAAACTGATCTGTCTACAATACTTGTAAACCTTCATTTTCATGACAGTCACCCCTGAAAATTTCTATATCAAGTCATACCCTTGTCTCTGAAATCAGTAACTCCTGTTTTCAATAAGGTGACTTCCTGTCAACAACAAATCAATATCTAGGAAGCTCACTCAAAAACATCAGATTCCAGTACCATGAGGCTTGTTACAGCATTGACAATATCCTCGCTTCCAGAATTTTGACCGAAATATTTTGTTTGTCGTTTGACATCAAATCATATATTCACAACTTACAAAATGTACTGCAGTAACTTGAGGGCCATTGACACTAATGGTGGTTCTCTCCCTTTTTTTAACAGCTCACATCATTGGTTGGTAATCAAATGATGTCTTTCCATGTTCGACTACAAATCATATATTCGCATGGCAATATTTGTACCCGAATGATCGAGTGAATGAGATAAGAAGACCCCGGATCTAGTTTCAACCATCCATGCTATGATTTCAATAATTTTGTACACATCATATTTATGGTGACCTTACATACAGATTCTCATCCAAACATGGGCCTATATCTGTAGGCATGTCTACATCTGGGCAACATTCCAATGAAGATGACTTTTTGAATTATGTACATGTTATTAGATTTTTTTATGTGCTGAATATGGGAATGCCTGCCTTTAGAAATTATGATCAAAAGAGGATATATCATGGTGTAATTTCTTGTAATATTGATGCAGGTGACCACTCCGCTTCATTTCCAGACTCATCACAGTGTAAAGTATCTCAATCAAATGTTCTTATTATTTGGATCTGATGCTTTAGGGGGCAATTGTTATAGGTAAATTTGGGCACCATTCCGAATGACTTGGTTAACTAGACATCATCTCTAGGACCAATGATCAAGGGTCTATCATTCCCTATCATTTCAGTTGCTACATGCCCTAAGACAAGAAGCAAGACAAATCAAGCAAGACTTTCATCAAGCAAAGTTTTCCATTGTTTGAAGCTTATTATATAGCATATGAGAGCTCACCAACCTAGGCTCTAAGGGGTCTAAGTGCATTGCATATGTAGATAGCCCCATGCAAGGTTGCTCTACAAATAACTTCCCGACATTCATATGTGCGTTGGTCACATTGGGAGCGAAATTCTCATTGTCCCGGAATCTCCACTTGGTCAGTGCCTTCTAGAAGAGTTCACATGTGCCAAGCTTTGGATCCAAGTGTCCATTTGACATCTACATGAACGGAAACATGTCTTGCCTATTTTTGGAAAGTTATTGATTGTAAAACAACCTATAGTTCATCTATAAATTGAGCACAGATCCAAGTGTTTGAGAAGGGAGAATTTGAGTAGAGAAATGCTATAGAATTTTCAATTGAGAGCTAGATTTGTGAAGCTTCTACTAGAGAGATTTATACTGTGATGAGGTTTGGGAATGTGACTGGAAGGCCACTTCAAATCAATCACTAGGTTATAACCTCTCCTTTTATCATCAATAAAGAGTACTTCTTATTTTTCCCTATATGCATCTATATTGGCTTTGATTTTCCATATTGTAAGATCTTGGTTGATATATATGGTTTATGCTTTAGTGATTTAGCTAACTAGCTTGAATATATATCTATATTATTGCATGTTCTACTGTTTCAATTTTATTTCTTGTAGGAATCATTCAGCTCACAAACCACTTCAATTTGAAGCTACAACGGAAGTGATAGAAGGAGGCATTTGGAAGAAACTGAACAAGTAAGCCTCCAATCCTCTCTGTGTGTCTATTATGAGTTAGGAGAAATAGTCGTATAGTATTTCACTTGTTGTTCTAAACTAGCACATGTCTAGGGAACTATGGTTTATCCGTATTTCATAATTTTGGCCCAAGAAATTGGTGACTCTGCTGGGGAGAATTTATTTTAGTTCTAGGTTTTTTAGCCTTTGATTTTCTTTCTTTATCCACCCATTAGATATTACACATAGATATTAACCCTTTTTAGAGCTTAATTTGCAAAGACAGTGAGTTAAACAATAACATTTTTCTTTGTTTATTGCGCCCAATGCACCCTTAGACTGGACACAGTGCTTTGCAGGGCACTGTCTCCCCTCCTAGCCTGTGTTGCAGAGCATTGTCTCCCCTTCGGGATTCCGTTGACTCTTGAAAGTGACCAAATTCCCTTGAATTTGACTTTGCAACTTGCATTAGTTTTGTTTGCTGCTGTGTTTTGAAAATCTTGAGGCTAAATTAACCAGTGAATCTATATACTTCCTCCTCCTTTAGCTGAAAATTTGGTCAATGTTTGTTTAGAAAAGTTTTTATTTATCATTGAAAAGTTGATTTCAAAGTATTTTTTATGGTCGCATTAAGAATCATTTGCTTTCGAAATAGGAAATTGTCGTAAAATCTTAATTTCCTTGATAGGATAAATTGTTGTTGAAATCCTCATTTTTCATTCAAAAGAGAATTTTTTGTTTGTATTCTTCATTTCTCAAAAGTAAAAAGCATTTGAATTATTGACCTAGTGCACCTAGTTTATTTTCTGCATTCTTCACATTAAGGAAACTGAAAAGAAAAACTTGCATTTACATGTAGGATTGTGTGTTTTGCAAAAGTAACAATAGGAAATCTGCATTTAGTTTGTGATTCATTTATTTTGTTTTTTGTTCATTGATTTTTTTGCTCATGAACTATTTGCTCTCTTCCCTTAGTATTTAGGTTCTTCATTGAAAAAGCTGAAAGTGAAAGTTTTTTTATCATTCTTAGCTTTCATTTTAGGAATTTCATATACATCATCGTGGTGAACCTTTGAAGGGAAAATTGTTAAGCAAGATCAACATAAAATAAATATGAATTTACTTAACAATGCATTGGAACCATGACAATAACATTTAGAAGTTCTAGGCGAGAGATGTGTTCTGGCGTCATAGAACATAACAGTCGTCGTTAACTTGTTTGTGATACATTCTAAGTGTGATACCTCACTCCACGTACATAAGTATATCGTAGCTCATCCACATACTCTTGGGTATATCAGGTGGTGTTACAATACGATAAGTAGAAAGGAGTGCTCTCACTGTGCAGTTTCACATCAGACAACGCTATTACGGACTTGGGCCTCCACATACCTTCGAGTATATTTGGGAAGAAAACTTTTAGGTGCTATCCATCCATAGTGAACCAAGTTGGTCACCTTGAAATTGTAATACACCAAACACAACATTCAGGGAGATTACCTGCCCCTACTTCTTGGTTTTCCAGGAGGTATTTTGCAGTTCACAGTTTCTTGGTAAACCCTTTTGCCTAGCATTACCCTCTTTTTTTTTAATTTTTTTTTTGGATAAAATAAATCAGTAATCATGGAAGAACAAAATGCTATCCCCTTTCATTCGTGTAGATTAGCTTTAAACCACCTTTACCATCGGAAGTTACTTCTGGTAGGCGAAGGCGATCACGATCTATCGAACCATGTAAAATTCGTACCTCTAGTGAAACATCATATTTTAAACCAGAGTTAGCTCAAATTGTTTCCACATATTCTGGTTCATTTATTGCTGTCGAAATAGAGTCTTCACAGCTACCCGTGTTCATGATCCATACAATCATTGAGACCATACCTCCTAGAATCGACGTTGTTCAATCACAAATTGATCCAGATCATGTCTCTTCTTTGCCAGAAAATTTGAATCCTGAAGTCGAACAACCGGAAGTTGTTCCTACATTGGTCACTCCACAAATTTCTGTAGTCACAGAAATGTCTATATCACAAATTCAACCATCTGAAATATATTTTGGGCCTAACAGTGAAGTTCTTCCTCCTAGTTTAATTGCGATTGAAGAAATCCCACAAGATGACACACCTTTAATTCCAACCCATTTTGGGGGGGACCTTTACTTGTACCAGTCATTTCCTCAATCATTTCCATATGATTTTGTTGATCCTATTTCCATTCAATCTCTCATTGATTTTCGAGGGTATAAATTTGGTCATACAACCATGTTTGAACCAACATATTTGGTTGGGTCTGTTGTTCCAATTACATCATCTCCTACCCTCACTACTCTGTCAATGTTCACAACTTCACTAGAGTCATATTTTCACGGTGGCCCTTCGGTCCCAATAGTCTACAAATCATTGTCTGTCACTTTCTCTAGTACATCTTCAAGACCATGGTATTTTCCAATGTTATCATCTGGTGTTTTAATTGGTATTCCTGTAGTTAGTACTGAATGACTTGATTCATTACATACATCATCAGGGCAATATCAAGTCGTTCCTTTTGGGTAAATTCTTTTAAATACCATATCAACTGGACTCCCAGCATTTGGGGAACAATATTTTCCATCTTATTATCCTCCTTATGCTGGGTGGAAACCTTTGGTCACCCAATATGATAGTAATCAATCAATTTTTGGTCAAACTAATGTTGACATAAATGTTTTTCAATGGCAACCCACTCTGCCTATCCAACCACAAATGGTTGTACACTTGTATCAACCGGTTCAACCTGTTACACCCACTTCATTACCACTTGTTAATACATCTATACCTCTGTTACATAATCAAAATATTGTACATAAACCTTATCAGGAAAGTTCTTCGACTCAATATAATCAAATGTTGGGTCCATAGACTCAAAATCCTTTTGTTAATTTACAACAACCTGTATTAGGGATCATTTATTCACAAGCTGGTGTACCATTTTATGGGATGTCACAAACGCAACCTGGTTATACATATCAACCGAATCCAAATTACACTAATTTGGGTTATAACATTGGTGGACAGATCCCTTGGCAGCCACAAGCGCAAATGCCTCAAACTTCATTTCAAAAAGTATCATATCCAGGTTTTGGTCAATAGAACTATCAAGTGTTTGTTATGCAAAACAACCCCTATCTGGGTTATCAGCAACAAGTTTCGTATGCTGGTACTCAAAGACTTATTGCCCAAGCAATTCCATCTTACCCTGGCTATGCTCAACGTGACCTTAATAGACAACTTCCTTTTGTTGCAACCTTGGAATTACCAGATTTAAACCAGTTAAATAATGATCCTATCAATTATGTTCCTCGGTGGCCGATGATATCTCATAAATTACCCTCCAACATTCCTAAATTCAATGGAAACCCTAGAGAAGATCCATCGACTCATGTCATTACTTATCTTTTATGGTGTTCATCAAATTCCTTGAATGATGATTCTATTCGACTACGTCTTTTCTAGTGCACGCTCACAGTTCTGACTGCTAAATGGTAAATTGAGTTACCTAGAGCTTCTTTCGACAATTTCACTACTTTAGATACTATATTTTTGACCCATTTCCAGTTACCGATCAGATATGAAACTGGAACGGAACTCTTGAAAAAATTTAAACACACTAATGCTACTCAAATTTTCAATCATATTCATGAGTGGCGTCGTTTCTAATGAATGGTTAAGACATTTTCTCCCGATTAGCTCCTTGTTGAATGGTTCATTAAGTCCCTATTACCATCTATAACTGAGGATGTGGATAAAGGAGGCATTGTCACAAAAGTGAAAGTTATTGCTCGTGCCCAATATTTAGACTTAATTTACACTTAGTCTGGCACGCTCTATGAAAAAATCCCTAATGCACCGTGATCTAATTTCAATGTTCCTCCTCAAATAAAGGACTCTCATATCGGAGATG
This sequence comes from Pinus albicaulis, assembly GCA_034641835.2. Classification (NCBI taxonomy): domain Eukaryota; kingdom Viridiplantae; phylum Streptophyta; class Pinopsida; order Pinales; family Pinaceae; genus Pinus; species Pinus albicaulis. The sequence continues at coordinate 1,606,563,104 of CM076578.1, read as the reverse complement.
GCTTGATAGGCACTGTAAACACACACCACGTTACTGCATCTGATCCTGCTCCTACTTCCGAAATTAATGTCGTGTCATTCAACAAAGGAAAAAGTGACAAGCAACCAGGAGGTAAGAAAAAGGAGAAATCAAAGAAAAAGAAAAATTCTAACCCGCAGGAAAGATCATCTGATCAACTGTCTAGACCACGAAAACCTCATTATCCATGCATAATCTGTAACGAGGAACACTTTTTTAGGGATTGTCCTCACCATGCTGAAGTCTCAAAAATCATCAAGACTTCTCATGCATCAGCTGTGTTGACAGACCCTTTCCAAATCCGGACAGAAATTTTGTTGCTATGGATCTAAATCCTAGTTCCCAAGTTTTAATTTTATCCACCACAAAACCTTCACAAGATATTTTTGTGTCGACGCAGAATAAATACTATGGTAGTCTGACAACTGATAAACCTACTACCTCGACAACGAATGAATCAGTAACACCTACTGTTAAGCCACCGAAGGGAGTAATTCATAAATCGAGATATAATCCTCATGCAAGAGTTGCAAAAAATTATAATATAGTTGAAGATTTGGCTCAATATCCTTCAACTATTTCTACTCTTGAGGTATTACAAAATTTTCCCTCCTAGAAGCAGGCTTTATTGTCGGCCATTGCTGGAATTGATCTGACTAATTCTAATATTGTTGTCTTTAATCATACGGGCTATGTGCTGCAATTACCAGCATAATTGGCATTCTCCATACAAGTAAATGTTCTCAATAACCTTGTTCATCGTACTATTATTGATGAGGGAGCATCTACTTGCATTATGTCTCTAAACTGTTGGAAGTCACTTGGCTCACCACGATTATTGCAATCATAAACAACGTTGAAGGCTTTTGATGGAAGAACATATAAACCTTGTGGTATTATTAATAACCCGCATGTTGAATTAGTCGAAAAAATAGTAAGTATTGATGTTGAGGTTGTTGACAGACCCCTTGACTATAATATTTTACTCGAAAGAGCATGGGTATATGAAATGACTACCATTGTTTCTACATACTTTAGAATGATTTCCTTTCCACATAAAGGTACAATCACAGCCATTAATCAATTATCCTTTTTGTCTCCTCTTCGCAGGTTACTAAAAGCATTATGTTTGTTCACTTACCCCAACTAGAAATCCAGAACATTGGTGTAGGACTCTTAAAAGATTCCACTCTTATGGCAACCTTTGCATTACCACTACCCGTGACGTTGACAAAAATTGCAAGCATAGAGACCTGCTACATGATCTCTTCCACTCTATCTGGCTTAAGGGAGAGTACATGTGATTCTAATATTTATACGTTGGATGATGTTTTACCGCCTAGCCCTATTTAGATGGCATAGGAATAAATCTATTTGGCTTGGGCAGAAAATATGAAATCAGTGTCTTCGAGTGTTTGGATTGATCGTTCATTAGATTTTGGTACTCCATCTAATCCATTTTCTTCAAAGTTTTTGACAGATGAAAATATTTTGGAAGTTGTGATGTCAGAAGGAGAACCATGGAAAGATTATCATAATCATTCCCATCTTCCTTATTATGAAGAAAATAATCTCAGAACTATATCACCCATCCATCAAAACTATCTTTTCGAATTCTTTACCGATTAATGCAATTGACTCTGAGCGAAATTTATCTAATATCGAAGAAACAATTTCTATCAATATTTCGACCAAACCTGGCATTGTAGAAAATATTCGTGTCAGTGTATCTTGTTCTCCATCAGAAATTGATTCATATCACTCTCTTTTTTGTGAATTTCGTGACGTATTTGCTTGGTCTTATGAGGAAATGCTAGGCATAGATACTAGTATAGTTGAACACACTATTAATATGTATCCTAATGTCAAACCAGTGCGTCAATGGCTTCGTCATGTTCATCTGAAGAAAGCCACTGCCATCAAAGCAGAAGTTGAAAAACTTTTGCGTGCCAGTTTCATTTACCCTGTTTCGCTAATTGAATGGGTTTCCAATATCATTCCTGTTATGAAAAATAGGGAAACATTAGAGTGTGCATCGATTATCAGGATGTCAATAAAGCTTGTCCAAAACACAACTATCGTACTCCCTTTATCGACCAAATTATTGACGATTATGCTAGATGCGAAATTTTTTCGTTCATGGATGGATTTTCCAGCTACAATCAAATGAATATCTGCCTAGATGACCAACATAAGACAACATTCATCTGTCCCTAGGGCACAGTCACGTATAAAAAACTTCTGTTTGGTTTAAAGAGCGCTAGGGAAACCTTTCAGAGAGAAATGGATTATGATTTCAATGATATCAAGCATATTGTTCAACTATATCTGGATAATTTACCAGCGCATTCAAGAAATCGAACTGATCACCCGATGCATTTGAGAGCCATTTTATTATGTTGCATACACTACAAAATATGCCTCAATCGACACAAATGTGTGTTTTGTGTTGGTTCTAGTCGATTGCTCGGATTTGTAGTCTCAAAAGAAGGAATTCGAATAGACCCACTGAAGGTACAGGCCATTCTTTATTTTTCGGCACCATCAAACTTACTTCAGATACAAAAACTTCAAGGAAAGGCTAACTTACTAAGAAGGTTCATTCGAAACTATGCCAAAATGGCTAAAGGATTTACTCGACTATTGAAAAAGGGGGTTTCCTTCCATTGGGACCAAGTTGCGCAAGCTTCTTTTGATGTTGTCAAGGACCATCTTGTCTGAGCGTCATTAATGTATCCTCCTAATAATCAAAATTATTATTTCCTATATATCGTTGTGGATGAAACGACCATCGCTATGGTTTTGGTCCAAGTAGAAGATGGAATTGAACATCTGATCTATTATTTGAGTCGTAATCTCAATGATACGGAATTTAAGTACTCATACGTGAAAAATCTTGCATTGGCAACTGTTCAAGCTATCCAAAGATTTCACCATTATATCCTGCTTCGAAAAACAACAATAGTTTTAGATTGCAACCCCATGACTTACATTTTATCACGTCAATTTCTAGGGGGAAAATATTCAAAATGGATTGTCATTTTGCAGGAATTTGATTTGGAATTCATCAAATCCAAGTCAAACAGATCTTTAGCTCTAGCTGAGCTTCTCTCTGACCTTCCCTTTGATAGTACTGCTACTACGTCGGAACCATCTATTCCAAACGAGTCTCTATTTCTGATCGGTTCATCTGATCCCTGGTATCGAGATTTCATCATTTATCTCCAAACCCAAAATTTCCGACCTAATACCTCTCGCTCGGATCAATGACGTATTCGATACCAAGCCAAATATTATCTGATTATCGGCGATACACTTTATCATCGTGGTGTCAATACCATTTTAAGGAGGTGCCTCACTCATGAGGAGGCCGAAAAAGTATTAAATGATTTTCATGTTGGGGCTTGTGGCAGACACTTATCTGGATATGCTACCGTGTAGAAGATACTCTGCGTCGGTTAATTTTGGCCAACTATTTTTCGAGACCGCATCCTCGCAGTCAAAAGTTGTCATGCATGCCATATTTTTTATCGTAAAATCCACAAACTGCTAGAACCAATGCATCTTCTTGTCTCTGTTGGACCATTTATGAAATGGGGTATTGAATTCATGACCTGTAACCCTCCTTCATCTAGGGGGGATGGTTATATTATTGTTGGAGTTGAATATTTTACAAAATGGGTTGAAGTGATGCCTACATTCAACAACATAGGACAAAAAACTGCATTTTTTTTCTTCAACCATGTTATTGCACGCTTTGGGGTCCCACACGCTATAGTTACGGATCATGGGAAGAATTTTTACTACCGTATGATGTCTGAATTGACTGCCAAGTTAGGATTGTCACATGATAATTCTACTCCTTACTATCCACAATCAAATGGAAAAGTTGAGGGTATTAAAAAAACTCTTAAACGAATGCTTCAACGAATGATAGGAGTCCGTAAAAGGAACTAGCACTTGATCCTGTACTCCGCCTTGTGGGTGTATCGAACCTCAATGAGAAACGCAACCAGATTTACTCCTTTTCAATTGGTGTATGGTCTGGAAGCTATCTTACCAATCCAATGTGAGATATCATTGTTAAAACTTGTGATAGATTTGTTACCTAACACCTCATAAAAAGAAGCACATCTCCTTAACCTCATCCATCTAGATGAAACATCTCATGAAGCCCAATTTTCCAACGAAGTGCGTAAGAGATGTATAAAGACACAATATGAAAAAAATGTCCAGCCTCACATCTACTCAGAGGGAAACTTGGTCCTTCTTTATGATCAAGAAGCTGATTTAATAGGTACAGGGAAATTCGATACATTATGGCATGGCCCTTATATTATCAAAAGAGTTCCTGCTAAGGGTGCCTATGAGTTAGTTGATTACGATGGAATTCCATTGGCACAACCTAGAAATGGGTTGTATTTGAAAGGTTACTATGCTTAATCATGAGCGTAGTATTTTTTTGTATTATATTGCTTATATGTTGTTGATTTGCATTCACTATCTTAATAAGTTTTTTAGCATTTTCTTGACGTTAGTAATCCATTTTACATTTCATCGCAGATGATTGAATCTTCAGAACCATTTGTTGGATATGTTGATGGTGCTAGTTGTAGTATGTAGAATCTGTCCTCTATAGCGTGGGCCATTTTCGCTCCAAACAACGAGTTAGTGAGTTTTCAAGGGATTTGTATCGGTAGATCGATGAACAATATTGCTGAGTACAACGCGTTGATCTAACTTCTCTATGATGCAATTTCATTTGGTATTAACGCATAATCATAAGGTTAGATTCACAACTTATGGTACTACAATTTACTAGTATTTATACTGTTAGATATCCAACACTTCTCAGATTATTCCTAAGAGTTCGAATTTTGGAGAGACATTTTGATTTCATTCAATATCAACATATTTCCAGAAATTTGAACACTTTATCTGATTCATTAGCTAATCAAGTTTTGGACAGACATTTGCGACATAGGTAAAGAAAACATTCACATCATTGAATAGGATTGCACATTAAACATAGGAAAAAATCTAAAATCATATAGATAGATAGTTAAAGGTTTTCTACAAAAATTTTTCCTAAGACACATTGGTCATCTGACCTCAAAATGTATACAAAATGTCACAAGTAAACTACTGGTGCTCATGGTAACATGCTATAGGTCTGGCAATCCTACAAAGCAACCACATCCAATGGTTAGGAACACCAATAGTGTGTTGTTGCAGTCACATGGGAAGCTCTTCGATTCGGCAATCCAGAATCCCAAATGTCAACCCCTCTATGTGTTGATGAAGTGCAGTCTCAGCGATATCAAGGTCCTGAAGGACTTCTCTCCCGACAGCTCTCTCTGCTGGCGCATCAGCTTCATGCTCTGGTTCCTCTACTGGTTGAACACGACCAATATATGCATTACATTAAACATTTAGTTTAGTCTTGGAAAGAAATAAAAATACAAAAACATTTCATAAACCTTATAAAAATAAAAAAACATGGTCAAATCATTCTTACCTATTGCACCCCACTAGGCGCCTTATGGTAATACTAGATCTGGATCTCCTCGGAAGTTGATGCCTGCGTATGCATACTCATTGATGGTGATGATCTGTCGCCGGAACCAGGTAAAGAATGTAGTTGAGAACACAACAGTCGATTGGCCTGCATGCCAACCCATGAGTTCTACCCATCTCTGCATTCGAGGATCTCTAGGACTAGATATATCCAATGTTACATGTTGTGGCTACATCATTGGAATCCATTCCAAAGCGGAGGAGATAAGGATTGAACCATAGCTGAAATTTTTCTTCCTTCCACCCTTTGCTTTATTCAATTGTTTCTTTATCTAAGATAGAACAACTTCAAACCAGTTGAAAACTATTGGCTCTAAGCACTCTAACGCATACTGCATATACGATCGGTTCGCTGCATGTAGTGTAATGGTGCCAACAAGTTTAGTGATTGTGAAAAGGATGGTTCTCAAAGGCAAATCCCTGACATCTTGGATCTTTATTTTTCCATATTTGCTAGGTTCTGCCCCTGAATAGCAATATGCATAACATAATCCCTCACTGTCTCTCCTCCAACGGTAGACCCTATGAGAGAAATGAGAAAACCTCTTCTCGACGAACCTGTGAGAAAGTACACATTCTCAACTGTTATGGGAACCACTTTATTCTTAATGTAAAACTCCTCTATCGTTGGATCCCTTGCTCGAACTAAGAACTCAAAGAGTTCTATTTGTTGCCTCATTCCCGACAATTTAAAGTACTTAAAGCAATCCACAATCTCTTAGGGCTCTTAAAGTACCTGGATCATTCAAGGCAATAATATCCTTTTCTTCATGTTCTCTTTCTCTCCATGTAATCGTCATTATAATTTGATGGAAACCTGAAAATCAATCATAAGATCGATTACATTCCAATCATTGCAAAAAATAGGAAAATTTTGGACACAACATGAAAACCAAAAACTTGAATTACACCCAACGAAATCCCTGGGCTGAGATAGTGTGTTTCACATGCAGATACTCTTCACTGTACCTGCTATGCAATGTAGGTTTCGACATTCAGGGGTGCGTTACCCTCATTTTGGGTGGAATCTACCCTAGAGGCCTCAAAACCCTTAAAATTTGCAAAGAATGGAAATGAAATGAATATTGAAAGGAAGAGGAGGTTCATGGCACTAACTTGATCAAACGATGAAAAAATCCATCCACAAAAATGACCACAATCAACGACTGAAGTTTGGGGGAAAAATGAGGTTCAAAGCTCTGAAATGCAAATGATAACTATGGAATGGTAAAAATGAATAGTGAAACTACTTTTTATAGTTGTTTAATTGTTTGCAAGTTAAATTTATTGCTATGACTATAGTTTTATTATGTTTTTATCATGAAACAGGTATTTTTAATCCATTTTATGTTGTTTTGAACAGGAAATACAGCTGATGAACAGATTATTCGTGCAGATTTATTCAAAGAATGACTCGACCACAAAGAATACTTTTTCTCCTTATTTTTTGAGCTTTGTTAAAAACGAAGAAGGATTTGAAGCACACTTTTATCTGTTTTCCGAGCTTCGATAACAGTGAAAAACGAACCCTTGGAGTCTTCTTTTAGCTCTTTTCAAACTCTGATAATATGAAAAGATTACCAAGCACTTGTATTTTCGAGCTCGTTAAAGTAAATGAATCGATATCTACTCAGTATAAGTTTAACCCTTTTTCGGACTGAGATGGATTATTTATGAAAAAGGAATACCTTTGTTAAACATGACCAAAGAGGTTCTCTCATATATTATTTTTCACTTTTTCGGATCTAAGTGACAAATTTACGAAAAAGTACTTGATGGAGTTCTCTTTCATCCTTTTTTTCAGACTCTCTAAAAATTAAAAGGACCGGGCTATCACTGTCGTTAATCTCGTTAAAACATAAAATAGCAACAGCCTTGTCAATCATGGCAAAAATCGAGTTTCATTCATCGTTAGACTCATTAAATTAATAAATAGAGATACATTATTCACCTGAAGGGTTGAATTATAGATCAAGCAAATGTTATCCTCCTCAAGCTTGTTAAAAAATAAAGAGGTACAGGTCAACCAATGACCGGGGAAATTTGGGAACAGTAAGCAAATTTTCTTTTTGGTAGCAAGTCTCTCTTGAACATGACACTTCTTTCACTCCAAATATATGACTATTTGGGTTGGGTAATCATCTTGACGGTTCATTCACACCTATTATTCATCATAACTTCACTTTAGTTTTGGGTCAATGTTGCCAACTCATCACAGTGTCGCAGATATGTTCAAGAGAATTCATCCAATGATTAAAAACTCATCTGTCTGAAATACTCATGAACCTTCATTTTCGTGACTGTCACCCCTAAAAATTGCTATATCAAGTCATACCCTTGTCTCTGAAATTAGTAACTCTTGTTTTGCAATAAGGTGCCTTCCTGTCAAAAACAAATCAATATCTAGGAAGTTCACTTAAAAACATCAGATTATAGTACCATGATGCTTGTTATAGCATTGACAAGATCCTCTCTTCCAAACCTTTTACCAAAAGATTTTTTTTGGCATTCGACATCAAATCATCTACTCACACCTTACGAAATGTACTATAGTACCTTGAGGGCCATTGACATTAATCGTGGTTCTCTCGCGTTTTTTAACAACTCACATCATTGGCTGGTAATCAAATGATGTCTTTCCATGTTCAACTACAAATCATATATTCACATGGCTAGATTTGTACCCGAATGATCGAGTGAATGAGACAAGAAGACCTCGGATCTAGTTTCAACCATCTGGGCTACGATTTCAGGATTTTTGTAAAAATCATATGTATGGTGACCTTACATACAGATTTTCATCCAAAGATGGGCCTATATCTGTAGGCATGTCTGCATCTAGGCAACATTCCAGTGAAGATGAATTTCTAAATTATGTACATGTTATTAGATTGTTTTATGTGCTAAATATGGGAATGCCTACCCTCAACAATTATGATAAAAAGAGGATATATCATGATGTAATGTATTGTAATATTGATGCAGGTTACCACTCCACTTCATTTCCAGACTCATCACAGTGTAAAGCATCTCAATCAAATGTTCTTATTATTTGGATCTCATGCTTTAGGGGGAAATTGTTATAGGTCAATTTGGGAACCATTCCCAATGACTTGGTAAACTGGGCATCATCTCTAGGACCAATGATCAACGGTCTATCATTCCACATCATTTCAGTTGCTACATGCCCTAAGACAAGAAACAACACAAATCAAGAAAGACTTTCATCAAGCAAAGGTTTCCATGGTTTGAAGCTTATTATATAGCATATGAGAGCTCGCCAACGCAGGCTCTATGGGGCATAAGTGCATTGCATATGCAGCTAGCCCCATTCAAGGCTTCTCTACAAATCACTTTCCCACATTCACATGTGCGTTGGTCACATTGGGAGCGAAATTGTCATTGTTCTGGAATCTCCACTTGGCCAATGCCTTCTAGAAGAGTTCACATGTGTCCATTTGACATCTACATGAATGGGAAAATGTCTTGCCTATTTTTGGAAATTTATTGATTGCAAAACAACCTATAGTTCATCTATAAATTGAGCACAGATCTAAGCGTTTGAGAAGGGAGAATTTGAGTAGAGAAATGCTGGAGAATTTTCAATTGAGAGCTATATTTGTGAAGCTGTTGCTGGAGAGATTTATACTATGATTAGGCTTGGGAATGTTTTTGGAAGGTTACTTCAATAAAGAGTACTTCTTATTTTTCCCTATATTCATCTATATTTGCTTTGATTTTCCATATTGCAAGATCTTGGTTGATGTATATGGTTTATGCTTTACTGATTTAGCTAAATAGCTTGAATATATATCTATGTTATTGCATATTATGTTTTTTCAATGTTCTTTCTTGCAAGAAGCATTCAACTCACAAACCGCTTGAATTTGAAGCTACAACGGAAGCAACAAAAGGAGCCATTTGGAAGCAACTGAACATGTAAGCCTCCAATCCTCTCTGTGTATCTGTTCTGAGTTAGGAGAAATAGTCATATAGTCTTTCACCTATTGTTCTAGATTAGCACCTATCTAGGGAAGCATGATTTATCCGCAATTCACAATTCTGGCCCAACAGTGGCATCATATGTTGTATTCATTGATTTTCACAGGTTCACCTATAAAATTTTAAAATGGCGAGAGATTACAAAAATGAGAAAAAGCATATGGGTTTCCTTGTTGTTCTATAGTTTTGGAGCATAGAATTGTGTTTCTAGTGAAGTCTCTAAAATGATTTTTTCATATGTCTTCCTTAGAGGCATAGAAATGGTAAATGCATTGATCTACGGGGTAAATTTCTGACAATTTTCTGCCTCTAACCTTATAATGTTGGAAATTTTAAGTGGGAAATAAAGGTGTTCAATTATTCTTTTATAGAATAAAATTAAACTATTATTTAGTCAAATCAAAAGGTGGTATTTTGTTTGAGATGAATAAAATAGATGAAGGAGCATGGTTATTTGAATCGTCATCTCTCTTAATTATCTGTAGAGGACCTTAGGGTAACTGTAGCATTATTGTATGAAATTATATAACCCCATACAAATAGAAACCCTATCATGGTTTAGAGATAAAGTAGTCAATTGTCATGAAAAATTTGCTTTCTTTTTGTATTTTAAAGTAACCTTTTTGGTCCTTCACATATTTATTAATTGTGCCCAGACCTTCAAGGTACACAATATTTTTCCATTTATGTTGTTTTGAGTTGATATATTTTGTGAATTGTGTTTTATTTTCAATGACATTAAAATGATGACAACCTAGTGTTGTGAATTTTCAAATATAGGATAAAGCTTATTTTGATATCTCGCTCACTAAGATTCTAGAATAAGCCCCAATTACGTTAATTGGAATTTATGCATAAACATTAATATGTTCACCTTAAAATGCAAGGATCGGGGCATACCCATCATATTTACATGACCAGATATGTTAGGGAAATTATTTGTCAAATCTATACCAGTGATAAAAAACTGACACCATTTGTTTTCCTTTGTTGTCAATATTTACATTAGCTGGATGAACCCCATTAGCTGGTTCAAAATTTCTAGCAAATCCTAATTATCTGATTAATCCAAAATACATTCATATAGATTATGGATCACAAAAGTCTTATATTTAACATACTTATTCTTATTAAGAATTCAGATATATATATTTTCTAGAATTCTTCTAACCCACTTTTTAGTACTTTGACAATGACATACCTTTTTCATGATTTTCAACAGGACCAATATCAAACAAAATGCATGTGACTTCCTTCATGGTTCTCTAAAAAATAAAAAACTCGTTAGAAGACACCTTAAAAATGCTTGAAGTTCCTCATTATGCTGAAAATTGAACCTATTAATTTTTATATAAGTAGAAACTAAAATATCAAAGGTGAAACTTTCTTAAGGAAAAGGACTGTTATGATTGTTGGAATCTACATAGGAAAGGTGTTCATGGACCTAGTTCGACGAAGCTCGAGGAAGTGATTCTTAGCAGAACAGTTGAACTATGGGGGAAATTGACATGAAACCACTCGATGTATTTGTACTTCATTTTCAACCTGATGATTTTTTTTTGAGTTTTAATCCCAAATCAAATATTGATTTGTTTCTAAAACTAGTGTACTAGTGTTCTTGTTTTTCATACATTTCTTGATTTTTCTCTCTAAGAATTTCTTTGCATTAGCCATCCTTATTTAGAGTTATTTCTCACATTTTTCACTTCTTAGAAGTATATCTACAGAGCGAGTAGAAACTTACTATGTGGAAATTTGCATCATATTGGGATTTTTCTGTTTTCAAATTCTAGCAAGATAGGAGGCCTTTCCATTCCACTGGGTAATGCTTCTCAAAATTAGAGGTTTTCCCTAGTTACCAAGTTTTCCTTAAGTTTTATATTGCTCCTCTTGATGGTTTCTAGTATATATTTTTTATAAATATTCTTTTTGTTATCGAAGTCCCAAGTTTTTCTTTGTCTTGATTCACAATTTAGACTTTTCATTTGTGGTCCATAAATTTTCATCTTTCATGTACTATTAGCTTTATTTTTACTCTTTAATATTATGTTATAAAAAAACCTCTATTGGTCCAGTTTGTGGCATGCCCTCTATAGTTTCTTTCCATGTAGGTAGATATGGTTTAAACTTAAATTTTGCGCTACACCTTTTTTAATCTCTTACATCCTAAAGACAAAACAAGTGTCTCTCCACTTTTGGAATCACTTAAAGTCTTGCTTTGATGTAGAATCTCATTTTATTTGAAAGTATTTTTTCCACATAAAAACATCGCGCGGGTTATATATTTTCAACATTTAATTTCAAATACTTGTTTCCTAAATAATTATGACTTAAAATTTGAGAATAGTATTAGGATGGTCAAGTCCTCTTTGAGCATACAGTGTGGAATATGGATGCAATTAGTGTTCCTGTGGAGAGATTCTCTATAATTCGCCAAGAGGTAGATACTACCTTTATCAAGAAAACAAACACATAATGCTCCATGTAAAATCTATCATATTAACATTTGGTTGCTTAGTATGGAAGTTTGTGTCTTTGGTTAGAGATACATATGCAGTAGATTAGATGAAAGAGAATATACAAAAATATGTGAAACCATTTACTATTCAGCATGCTTATTTGGTAACAATTACAACATAGGATCAAGTGAAATACAAATATGATTCAACTTATCGACATATTGAGGGAAGTTCCTAAAAGAAATCAGTACCAAAATTGCAAAAGTGTGTCAAAATTCTCTTCAGCCAAGAGTAGATCTCTTTCTAGAGGTAATTTCACTGTAAAAAAGAATTTTGATTTAATGTATGAGTTTATCATTTTTTATCAAAATATTAGCGTGGTTGCTTCTTATGAGTGTCCTTGAAGTTGTATCTTCCTTTCACCTTTCATGGAACACGATTTCCAATTCTTAATTTTTTATCAATGGAAGCCAAGGTGCATATGTTAAGTGTTGTAAATTTAATTTAAGGATATAGATTTTGAATATTCATATATAATTATTCATTTCATGGCATTGTTGAATTAGCTCCAGACTATCTTGTTCTCAACAACCTCCAATTGGAACCACTATTTTTAGACAATCATTTACAAAGTATAATTCATTTACAAAGTGGTAGAGATTCATAAAGGGCTTGATATTTTTCACCCAGATATTTGGTAAATAACTTGACTATCCATCATTCCAATTTATATAAACATAGAAAATATATGAGTTTGTGAATAGGCATTTACCCCTTTTACTTACATGCGAAATTCATGTACCTATCAACACTCTTGGAGTTTTTTATTTTCTGCAGTTTCTACCGATCATGAAATGAAGATTGGATTTCCTATAATTGATAAACATGTAGCTCAAATTGGTTTGGATGGTCCATTTTTTAATGGTCCAAGATGGGTATGACTTTCAAAACCAAAATATGATCATATGGCACATAAAAAAACATTTTAAAACAATATAGCCAAGCACTCAATTGTTGGATATCTTTTTAAATCTCTACTCTTTCTCTTATTTTTTTTGGAGGATCTAGATGGACGAATTGAGGCCATATCCTAAGTTCTCATTAGATCTTCTTATTTCTTTTTTATATCCATAGGGTCTAGGTTGGATCCATGATGTTGCATTTATATATAGGTTGAATTCAGGGTGCATATGTCTTTAATTACTGTGGAGTATTTTAATTTAGGTTTATTCGGCTGAGACTAGTTGGGTCAACATAATATTTTAGATCACTCATGTTTTTTGCTGATATTTTATCTTCTTTTTATGATATTTTTAAAATGTATACTGTCTTCACGCTAATTTTTTTTAGAAGAATCCAATCCCTCCATGTAGGCCTTTAGTTAGGTTGTTGGATCATTTGGGGAAATTATTTGTAGTATAATGGGCATTTAATTAATTATTTCCTTATTTTTTTTGTATAACTGGGATAGTTACTTTTTTGAATGAATTAAAAATTCTAACAACAGATGATTTATTCTTTGTATATCCTACGTACGTCATTTCATTTTAAATTTGGAAATATCACATTTAGGTATTTTTATCAAAATAAAGAAATAAATCTAATAGCAATATGAAACTTGTACGAAAATAGATCACATTTTTTTTCTTTCTTTGAGGACATCCTATGGATGGTTTTAAGTGACCTTCATTCTTGTCAGGCTAATTTATGAAGTGTTGTTAGACTCTTCTATGGGTTTGATAGAGTCCATGTCTAAAAAAATTGGCGTGTATGCCTTGTATCCAAACAACTATCATTTTGAAAGGTTGGTATGACAACTAAGAACCTCTTCGATGTCATATTTAGCCATGGTGTGTCATTGGAAATGAATGGGACCAAGTGTTTGGTTGTTCTTTTGGTTATTTGTAATTTTAAGCAATCTTTTTCTATGAAATACCAAGGAATTCTATAAAACATGCAAGATTATGTATTATGACTATGTAGTTCTTTTTGACCATGCATTCAATGCCATGCAACAACTTTTCAAGAGTGAGATAATAATTATGAGATCAAGGAGATGTTTTTTGTACAGTACTAGATACAATGTTGAAACATTTTGGCATGGATGTCCTACCTTCTTTCACTACCTTATTGTTTCTGAAATATTGGTACAATGTGCAACATAATTATTCATATCTTTGTCCAATTTTCATGGATACATTTCATGAAAGTTGATGGAATTGTCACTTATAATCACAAGTTGTTGACGAAATAATAGAAGATCAACTTATGTGCATAGATAATGGAAACAATAAAATATATATATTAAAACTAGTGGGTTGATTGTAAAAGAGTATTAATTTGTATACCTTTTTTTGTCACATGTGATTTCTTTGGGTCTAATTCAATTTCTTGTTTACGGAGGTATCATCCTGAATTTCTGTGATGTGTCTGGAAACTTGAAATGTTATATCTCTTTATGTGGATGTACTTAGACATTGGAATGTAAAATGGATTTCATAAAATAGAATATAAGGAACTAAACATCCCTTTATTCTTCTTAAATTGCATTGTAAAGAAGAGAGCTTTCCTCTAGTATTTTTACCATTTTATTTGGTGGAACACATGGTAGAGAATAATGCACTGCTCCTTTTCTCATTAGGTTTGGAATTTATACCGATTGACCGAGTGTTTTGTGTAGCTTCATTGTCGTATGTTTTATACCAATAACTTCACTTCTATTTTGTGTAGTTACCAATAGAAATTAATGTTCATTGTGTAGCTTCATTGTTTGTTTCACACCAATAGCTTCATTTTTGTTTTATATGAATACTTAGTCTTACATATCTTCATTGTTTTACAATGTTGATCATAAGAGGGTATTAATTATTATGGTTTATGAAAAATATGTATGAGCTTTAGGATGTGGGATATTTAGGATGTCTTTTTTTTTTAAAGGAATATTTTTTAGGATGTGAATGAATATGAAAGAAGAAAATAAAGTGGGTTCATTTGGTTAGATACATTGGAAAGGGGTATAAATGTAATTTTTTGAAACAATTCCAAAATTCCATTTGTTTAACATATATGAAAATTTTAGTAAGTATGTGGAGATCACATGTGATATTGATACTATGGAATATAACTAGTTAATGATGGATGCATTTTTGTTCTTTTGACTTACAAAGGAGAGCCAAGGCCAAGATGAAACCAAATGGTCATTATGTTAATATGAGTTTTACTTCCTTTGGACCCTAAGAATCATGGCATATTGGGGTGTTATGCACCCACATCTATCGATAACCATAGGAGAATTGTTTTCTCTTCTCTACTGCAAATTTTCAGCTATTTGTCATACATTATTTATTATATGTTTCCTTTTTCTTTACATTTGTTTTCACAAGATATCTATGACTTTATATTTTTAGATTGTAACTTAGCTGATATGATTGTTATTAAGTTCCCAAGGTATTATTTTTCTATGGAAACATTTTTTTTCTTTTGTTTATATAGGTAATCTAGCCACATAGTGGCCACTATCACCCAACTGAAGAAAACTTGTCTGAGTTTTTTGCTTTTCTAGGGAAAAATGCCAACGACATTAATGATGTTGAGGTATATGTCATATAAATCATTTACAGTATAGTTTATATTCCATTGTTCATCTTATTTCTTGTCTTATACTCTGAATTATATCTTCTTTCATTTTAGAAGATGAACTTAGTATTGATGGTCAAAAACAGGAATTGAAGAAAAAGGAGAACAATAACACTAGAGCGAAAAATGAAAGAAGAAAGAGAGAGAAGAAAATCGGTCTAGTGGTATGATATAGGTGGATATTGGTGGCTACCCACCTATTCCACTTGGACCCCCACCATCGTTTCTTTCAGTTTTTCAGATTTAGCACAATTAACTATTTTTAGTAGTTTTTCTAGTCTTGAACTTCCAGAGTTGTTTTGAGGCCCTAAACGATGTTTTTTGGAAAAAATATGAGCAACACGAAACTTCCCTCAATGTTTCTCACAAAAAACGTTGTACTCCTTAGAAATTTATTTCTAACAAGGTATTAAGCACATCAAACGTAGATCATATTCCAAAGTCACGTTCATGGGAAGTTGATGTACCATTAATTTACCCAAACGGGGCCCATAGTTTTGGCACTACATCTCCTAGGGTTATGTTTTTGGATGTTTAGGGTTTTACATTGTTTCTCAAAAATAAATAGGCCTTTGAGCCTCATTTTAACACAATTCAGAGGCTTGTAGCCACCACCTCTCTTCTCAGAGATAAGCGACTAGTGCCCTAGCTAGTTTATTTTCATTTTGTCTATAAGCATATTTCATTATTGTTGTTATTAATGAAATGAAGTTTTATTTCTATTGCACCTATGCATTTATGTGTATTTCTATATTTCATTTTGTTCCGGCATAAATCTGGATCAGTGGTATTAGAGTAGCCTACTCTTTCTCTATTTTTATTTTCATGCCCCCAACAAGGTTAGGGTATAAGGATTTATGGCTCAATCTGGTTGAAACCTCGCAAGATCAGCCTCGAAAACCCTTATGACATACCATGTTGAAAGAAAAGAAAGACGAGGGAGTAGGAGATCCTATCAGATTATTTCTCGAGGAGTCCCTCAAGAAAAAGAGGAACGCAATGATGGATAAATTTTCCCAGATCCTTTAATGGATGCCCACCGATGGCACATCTACATTCAACAGACACTCTGGAGGTGCCACTCCTTTCAAGGTACAAGTTAACTTCGACATTTTTGTATTTCAAGGCTAGATAGTTTCAAACGTCATAGATAGATGGTTGATTTTTCTGGAATCGTATTTCTCGGTCCATGGCTTCTCTGACCGATAAAAGATTAATTTTTCACTTCTCAAAGTCACCCCCCATGTCAAAGGCTGGTGGGAAACCTACTGTGAGGAAAAGGACGAGAGGGAACCCTGTCTATTCTTGGTCGCACCCAATTAGAATTTGTTACGATATGGCATCAAGGAGAAATATTACCTCATGGGGAGATATGAGGACAAGTACATCCACAATGTGACAATAAAGGGAACAAGATGTCCACAAAATAATGAATTTTTTCCATACCATGCGCACAAATTTGCGTCTTAAACATTTAGAGAGACATTTGGTACTTAAGTACTGCAGTTGTTTGAACATATAAATTCAGGAGGAAATGGATTTCCTTGACATTACCTCACCTAGCAATAAACATCTCTATGCTTCCAATATCCAACATAAATTTAAGAAACAGAAGCAAGACTTTGGATCTGGGAATATGAAGCCAGGGAAAGGTGGCTCCAAACCACTAAACAAGGGGAAAATCCAAATCGGGGCAACTTAGAATAACACCAAAAATCCAAAGAATGACATGTGGAAGTGGTGTGAATTTCATAACATCCCCACTCACAGAATAAATGAGTGTCAGGCCAAATAGTCACTGGTGGCTGAACTGAAGGAACCCAAATCACACACATGTTCTGATCTTGAGTCAGAACTAAACAGGGGCAATGAAAAATGAAAGCAGATCATTGATGCAGATCCAAATACCATATTTTCCACCACCAAGCTCCAAAGGGAGGATCCCAAGGATTCAGAGGATGGGGAGAACCTCTTCGATTCATAGACGTGGGTGAAGGGTTCTCCACTGTAATTCCTTGTCGATAGTGGAAGCCAAAATAACCTCATTTCAATAAAATTTGTGAAGCGACTCGGCCTATAGACCATAGCACACCTGTAACCATATAGCATCGAGTGGCTTCACCAAGGAAGAGATCTCCGCGTCTGCTAGCAGTGTCTCCTTCTGTACAATATCAAGCCATTCATGGATGGGGTATTGGGTGATGTTGTTGTTCTTGATGTGTTTGATGTATTATTGGGCCAAAGATACTTGTGGAGGTGGCATTATGTATATGAGTCTAGGCCTCATTCTATTGTTATTACTTCTGGAAATAAATTTTACACGATACCGGAGGTAGTACTACCTCGTGCCATCTCTTTGACTACTTCAAAATAACGCAGCGAGATTGTTTCCCAAACCAGGAAATTTATTTTCATTACAATTTTCCTAGAATGCAAGAAGAAAATTATTGGTATGAAACCAGCTCTAAAAATATAAGAAAAGAGAGATCAACGCCTTACAATTCAACCACTTTGAGTGGCAACCTCCTTTACATTACAGAAATGAAAAATTCTTGGATGATTCAAATTACCAAAATTTATTCTATATATCGGAGTCCAAGGGGTCACAATATACTCCTAGACGACCTAATAATATTAATGTAAGGGCACAATAATAACAATATTGGGGTTACATGGGTAAGAAAATAATAACAAGGGGGCTACACTAATAACAATAAGGGACTAAACTAGTAATATAGGGAACTAACATGCCTGTTTCCTTCAAAAAAGTGTTTTCCTCAATGCTTCAGTAGCTCTGGGTTCTTCTGTCTAAAATTCTGATCCTCCCATGAAGAATCTTCAGTGGGTAAGTTCTTCCACTTGATGAGATACTATGAAATTGATTGATTTCGTAGTTGTCGAGTTCTTGTTTTTGTGACTTATTCAGGTCCCAATATGATTTTTCCTTCCTCATCAAGTTATGGCAATATTGTTCGAACTAGAATTTTTTCACCTATAACCTTCTTTAAGCATGAAACATGGAAAACTGGATGCACTCACGAAGAAGCAGAAAGTGCCAATTTTTATGCAATAGTACCAATATTTTTCAACACCTTGTAAGAACTATAGTACTTTGGCAATAATTTATTATCCTTATTAGCCTGCTTAAGGGACATTTGTTTTTACGGTTGTAGCCATAAAAATACCCAATCTCCTACTTCAAAAATTCTCTTGCTGTGATGTTGATCTACCTGTTGTTTCATTCGATTTTGTGCCAAATTTAGGTTATCCTTTAAGAGTTGGAGAACTTCTTGTTGATGCTCGATGTGATCTTTCACTACTTGAACCTTAAAATTTTCTCTTAAATATGATGTGATGGACAGTGCATGATATCCATAAAATGCAATAAATGGGGTCATTTTTGCTGCAGTATGGAAGGAAGTGTTATACCACCATTCAGTGAGAGGTAACCACTTGAACCATTTTGTTTGTTTATCAGATACAATAACAAATAATATATCCTTCCAAAAATTTATTCACTATCTCAGTTTTACCATCAGATTGAGGATGATAAGATGAGCTATGAGCTCTTTGAGTACCCAAACAAGAAAATAACTTCGTCCAAAAATTTCCAGTAAAACTGGGATCTCTATCGCTCACAATAATCTTTGGGTTTCCATGTATCTTTTTATTTGTGTCCATAAATGTAGTAGCAACTGTACTTGCTTTAAATGGATGAGATAAATGCACAAAAGTGTGTATAATTGGTAATTATATCAATTACCACCATGATTACACTCTTTCTTTCGGACATAGGTGAAGATGTGATAAAATACATTGAAATCTCCTCCCAACATTGACTTGGAATGGATAAAGGTTGTAGAAGACCCACAGTCTTAATTGTCTCAACTTTATTTTGCTAGAAAACCAAACATTCCACCACAAACATTTGAATATCATATTGAAGGCCATCCTAAAAATAATCTTTCTTCACCCTGTGGTAATTTTTTTAAAATCTTGAGTGTCCTCCTAAGGGAGGAGTGTGCAATTCCAAGAGAATATTTTTTTTTAGTTGGGAATTCTTACAAATATATAAGCGATCTTTGTACCATAAGGAATCATCTTTTCAACTAAATGTATCATATGTACTAGGATCTTGCAGCAACTTTTGGATGAGTGTCCACACTTCTTCATCCTTCTTCCATTCATCCCTTGCTTTGGTTATCCAATCTAGTTGGATAATAGAAATGGCACAAAGCAATGCTTCCACCTCTTCATTGTTTCTTGAGAGTGTATCTGCAACAACATTTAGCTTCCCTTTTTTGTATATGATTTCAAAGTCATAACCCAACATCTTTGTGAACCATTTTTTTTCTCTTCTAGAGATAGTCTTTGCTCCAAAAGGTGCTGAAGGCTATCATGACCGGTTTTTACCTTTAAGTGTCTTCCCATTAGGTAAGGTCGCCATTTCTTTAGTGCATTTAGTATTGCTAACATTTCCTTCTCATAAATAGCTTTCTGTAAATACTTTCCTTTGATTGGATGACTTTCAAAAGAAATGGGTTTTCCTTCTTGCATTAAAACAACGCCAATTCCATTTCTTGAGGCATCACATTCCACAATAAAGGTGTTTTGGAAGTCTGGTGTAGCTAAGACTAGTGCTAGGCAGATTGCCTCTTTAATATTTTCAAATGCCTTAGTTGCTTCAGGAGTCCATGAAAATGCATATTTCTTCAATAATGTTGTTAGAGGTGCTCCTATTCTCCCATAATTCTTAACAAACTTGCAATAATACTCTGTTAACCCAAGAAATCCTCGCAACTTCTTTATGGTTGTGGGGAATTTTCATTCCTTAATGGATTTAATTTTGTTAGGGTCTACCTTAACACCCCCGTGAGATACAATATGACCCAGTTATTCCACCTCTTGTACTCCAAAGAAACATTTGGATGTTTTTCCATATAATTGTTTCTCTTGCAACATTTGGATGTTTTATGAGCACCCTGTCAACATTTTGAACATGATCCTTCCAAAACCTTATACATATTAGTATTTCATCAAAAAATAATAGCAAAAAATTTCTAAGGGTGTGTTTGAAAAAGGAATTCATCAAGCCTTGAAATGTAGAAGGTGCATTGGTAAGGTGAAAAGGCTTGACCAGAAATTCACAATGACCCTCATGAGTTCAAAATGTTATTTTCAGAATATCTTTAGCCTTCACTCTAATTTGATGATATCCTAAACGAAGATCCAACTTGGTAAAATAAATTGTTCCATGTAATTCATCCAATAATTCATCAATCACAGGAATGGGAAATTTATATTTAATAGTGAGCTTATTGATCTCCCTATAATCCAGACCCATGAACCATGATCCATCCTTCTTGTGCACCAATACTACTGGAGTAGAGAAAGAACTTTGACTAGGTTGAATTATACCAACCTCTAACCCGCAATCATACGTTCAATTTCTCTATTTTGGACATAAGGATATCTATAAGGCCTGTTGTTTGGAGGAACACTTCTTGGAATCAAATTAATATGATGATCTTGATCATTAATAAGTGGGAGTCCTTTACGAGTTTCAAACACCTTGGAATTATTGTCCAAGACTTTTGGATATCTGGAGAAATAGATGATTTTGATGTTGGAACTTCTAGTGAGTATATTTGTGCAATTATGCCTTATTGTTATTTCTTCATAAGTTTTGTCATGATGTTAGAGATTATTATCTTTCTCGGCTTCCCTGCGATACCAAGTAATTCAACTTTCTTTCCTTCTCAAAAGAATTTCAAGAAAATTTGTTGAAAATTAAAAGCTATTGTACCTAAAGATTGTAACCATTGTACTCCTAGTACACCATCAACACCTCCCATTGGAAGGGAAAGAATTTCACTATTAAATACATATTCCCCCATGGTTAGCTTCATATTATGGCATTTTCCAAAGAAATTTATAGTTCCTCCATTTTCAACCATCACTTGACATTTGGGTGTTAGGTATAAGAAATAATTCAATTCCTTGGCTACCTTACAATGAATAAAATTATGGGTACTACGCAAATCAATCAACACTATTAACTTTTTGTTCTTGATATGTCCTTCTATTTTGAGAGTTTAAGGAGTGGTAATTCCTACCAATGCATTACACGATATGGTTGGACTCATTTCTTCTTCTTCTTCTAGGGTTGGTTCCTGGTGTATATCCACTTATTTTGAAGATTCTTCATTTTCTTCCTCCTCTTCACAATCTATGTAAAATAATTTATTTTCAACACACTTATGATATTTAGTGTATTTTCTATTACAACTGTAGAAAATCCCTTTTACTATTTTTTCTTCCAATTTTTATGGTGTCAATCTTGTAGGTTGTTGAAGTCTAGGAGTATCAACACTTCGATCTTTATAGATATCAGTGGTAGGCTTCCTTGTCACCATAATTTTACATTCAATTTTTCTTGCCAGCCTGAAAACCTTCTCCAATGAATTAGGTTACCAAACGCAAACCTCGTGTTGGATGTTATCCTTTAAAGTCCCTATGAAGACATCAATCCTGTGTTCCTCTAGAATATCAGCTACTCTTATATTCAATTTTTGGAAGTCCTCAATGTGCTCCACCACTAAACCCTTTTGTTTGAGATTTATCAATTCACTAAAAAGGTGCTTCTCTTTGTATCCTCATAATGTGATATCATTTTCTCCATAAAAATTGACCAAGTGACAATTTTTTTATGAGATCAAAGCCATCGATACCATACAAATGTATTTTGTTCTAAATATAAAGATGCAATGCATACCTTTTGTGTTTTTTTCACATTATTGAGATCAAAATATTGCTCCATCTATAGTATCCATGTTAGGGGATCCTTGCCATAAAACTTCCTCATATCGATCTTTGGAATATGGGGGTTCTTCCCTCCAACGTTAGAGTTTATGAAATCACGATTAAATTTTTTTTTTTTCTCCTCATGAGTTTCCTCTACTATCTTTTCGCCACTAGGAAACATTTCTTGTATCAACTTTGCCAAAACTTCCATGTCTGATTTTAGATCATCCTCCATGTTTTCCATGTTGGATTTCATGTCATTAATCTTAGCTTCCATGCCAGCTTCCATGTCATCCATCTTAGCTTCCATGCCTTTATTCAAACCATGCATCTTATCTTCCACATTTTTCTTCAAAACTTCCATTTCATTTTTTTTTCTCTTTCTGAAAGAAAAATTTGATGCATTTTCTCTTGTAATTTTGATATGTCATGTTTCACTTCTTCATCTTCATGAGTCATAATAGAGCCTTATGTAGGCTTAATCGGTTTTTAATTCTTTTTAGGGGGCGTTTTATAACCCAATACTGATATCTATTCTACAGTATGCCCTTGGAATCAATTCAAATTGATTCTTCAAACAAGACTTATGCAATTCGGAAGAAAAAATACACACCTTTTTCTTGATTTTGACGAGCTCGATATTGAAACTAAATTATATATGTGATTTAGGATCTTCAATATCTAAAATTCGGTACTGTGGTAGCCCTCTGAATCTTCTTTCAAATGCCATAGGTATTACCTGATTTCTTTTTTCAAGGAAAAGTTATGCCCAATCTCCCACAATGACCTACTTATGGATTATTTTAGTAGAGAAAATTTGTATGGGGTGCCACGTATAACTATTTCATCCTTCGGCTCTCAAATTGTTACACAAGAAACTACATTCTATGTACTTGCGATAAATTTTACAGAATTCCAATCTGATGCTTAGAGAGAGAGTTTTCATTATTTTCCAACAATCACCTCTTTGACATGAAATTCGGGAGCCTGAAAAACTCTAACTTCCACAAATCATATCTCTGAAAAAATTGCAAACCAAGATATGAAATTTTTACACAAATTTCCTCATGATTTTGGATTTTATCTTAAAAATTCAGCTTCTAGCCCTTTGTAGAAAAATATTTATAGAAAAAATCCCACAATGACCTGTTTATGTGAAATTTGGGAGCCTAAAAAAACCCTAACTTCCACAGATCATATATTCAACAATTTTGTGAACCAAGATCTGAAATTTTTACACAACGTTCCTCTGGATTTTGGCTTCACTCTTTAAAAATTTAAGCTTCTGAAAATTCCTAGAAAAGAAAGTGACATCAGACATGCTATGATGACCTTCTTGGAGGAGCGAAACTGTAGAATCCAAAGCTCTGATACCAAATGTTATGAAACTAGCTCCAAAAATAGAATAAAAGAGAGATGAATTCCTTATAATTCAACCACTTCAAGGGGGAAAAATCCCTTAAATTACATAAATGAACAATTCTTTGATGATAAAAATGACCATACCTTCTTCTATATATAGGAGTCCAAGAGGTCACAATATAATCATAGCCGACGTAACAATAATAATGTAAGGGCACAATAATAACAATATTGCGGTTATAGGGGTACACTAATAATAATAAGGGCACTTCACTAATAAAAATAAGGGACTAAACTAGAAATATAGGGACCTAACAATTATGGCCATGAGCTCGAAACATGATTCCCCTGCATGACATTTTCTCCTCACCCATAGAGGTTCTTCTACACTGTCACGTCAAACACTCCATTATTCTGACCCTAGGCGCATTGCCACCTGATATTTCCATACCTCATGCGACCACATAGATAGAATCCACAGATGTACTATCTTAAGATGATGAATTAACCAAGTTTATTGAACATAACTAGCACGTCCTCCAATAGATCCACAACATCTTGGGGAAATCCAATGTTATGTACATGCAATGTCATGATTAGCATCGGGTGCCACACCACTTCTAAGTGGGTGAAAAAGTGTGGCTACCTTTGTAGAAAGAGCACCTTGCTGGACCCAACCACAAGTTGTGCCCACTCCGATATGGGCAATACACCATCACCAATGCAAGTAGCTCACCATGGACCATGTTCAACGAAATTTTCCTCATCTCATGGAGGAACTCAACACAATGTGGAACATTGTTTCCTAAGGTGGGATTAATAATCCATGTGGATATTGGTGGCCACCAACCTATTCCACTTGGACCCCCACCATCGTTTCTTTCAATTTTTTAGTTTTAGCATAGTTTACTATTTTTACTAGTTTTACGGGTCCTAAAATTGCAGAGCCATTTTGAGGCCATAAATGGCATTTTTTGGGAAACCTGGGAGCAACATTAGAGGTCCTTAAATGTTTCTCACATCGGCAATTTTATTCCTTGGATATTTATTTCTAACAAGGTGTTGAGTGCATAAAATGAAGATGATATGCCAAATTTACGTCCCCAGGAAGTTGATGTACCAATTTACCCAAAGAGGGCCCATAGTTTTGGCGCTTCATCTCCTAGGGTTAGTTTTTTATATGTTTATGGTTTTCCATTATCTCTCAACAATAAGTAGGCCTTCGAGCCTCTTTTTAACAAAGTTCAGAGGCCTGCAACTGCCACATATCTTCTTAGAGATAAGCTACCAGCACCCTAGCTAGTTTATTTCCATTTTTTCTATAAGAATATTTCAGTTATTTGTTATTAATGAAATGAATTTGTATTTCTGCTACACCTCTACATTTATGTGTTTTTATATATTTCATTGTGTTCCTGCATAAATCTGGATCATGATACACTTAAATAAAATAAATTGCATGAGACACACACATAGAGATTGATTATGAAGTATTCAGAGTTGGTGAATTCACCTATAATGCCTTGGCAACACAATGATAATGTTTTGAAGTGATGAAACAATATTTCATGTGTAAATTGTAGTCCAACAAATATTATGTTGGAAACACGTATTGTAATACTTGACATTTCTTATAATATAATTTATCTCATTGAAATTATTTATATTTGCACTTGATATGATTTAATATTGTAATTAACATATGTAACTTTCATTTTCATATTATATGAACATGCACATTGGATGTTTTTTTTTCTAATTCAGTCACAAAATCATACTAATTAATTTTGTTGATTAATAATGAACAAATAAAATCAATATAAAACTACTAAATTAGTAGCTTATATTTATTAATCATGAATGAAAATAAAATGAAATACAACTAAATTAGTCATTTATAATTCTTATTAATGAAAGTAAATTAAATTAATATAAAATACTAAATTATTCATTTATATAATGAATATGAAACTACCATAAAAATATAAATGACTCTTAGAAATGATAAATTTGTGATTATGACTAAATTTTTTACATATATATGACTATTAGTAGCTAATTTAAAATATCATATAACATGACCAAAATTTAGTCATATTTCTTTGGTCATTAATTGGTTTCAAACGATTACTAAAATTTGCATATATATGACTATTATTAGCTAATTTATAGTATCTTATAACATGGCCAATATTTGGGTCATATTTTCTTTGTCAATAATTGGTTTTCTTGGGTGATCATATAGTAATATATTTTTTTGTATATTTGGTCATTAATTATGGAAATTGATGACTAAATAAAGGAACAAATTAATGAATAAATATATTCGTAGAAAAATAAAATTGAGACAAGAAATTAATGACTAAGATAAAAACGACTAAAATTTGGTCGCGTTATAAGATACTGTAAATTAGCTAATATTGGTCACTAACTGAAAAATGGTCATTTATATGAAAAATTTAGTCATTTTGTTAGTAATTAATCAACCATTTTGTACTAGTTGTAGGCAATGACGAATGTCAAGATAGAAGGGTTGAAGGAATTTTTTGACAAAGTTGTTGCAAGAAAGGCTTCCTAGTGGTGACAAGGTAATCCATGAAAATCATAATGAGGACAAAAGGAATATGAATTATGATTTTAGAGACTCCAATGTTGGGTTTAATACCTGCCACATTCCAAATTTCGATATGAGAAAGTTTTATAACAATGATCCAGTGATATGGATACTACATATGAAACAATATTTTGATCTCCATGATGTGCAACACACACAAAAGTTACAAATTGCATATTTATATTTAGAACCAAATTAGTTTGTATGGTATCGATGGATTTTTTCTCGTAAACCACCTATTACTTGGTAAATTTTTACAAAGGAAATGATATAAAATTATGAGGATACACAGAAAAAAACCTTTTTTTGGTAATTGTTAAACCTCAAAAAAGAGGGTTCAATGGCGGAGCACAATGAGGATTTCCAAAAATTGAATATTAGGGTAATTGTTATTTTACAGTAGCATAGGATTGATGTCTTCCTAGGGAGTTTAAAGGATAACATCCAACATGTGGTTCTCCTTTGGGAAGTTAATTCGCTGGAAAAGGCACTCAAGGTGGAAAGAAAATCTGAAAGTAAAATTATGGCAACAACGAAGTATACTACTCACAACTATCAAGATGTAAGTGTTAACCTACAAGGTTTACACCACAAAAATTGAAGGAAAAAAGAGAAAAAGGGTTTTTTTTACATTTGTGATATAAAATACACTAAAGGTTATAAGCTTGTTGAGAAGAAATTATTTTACATAGATTATGAAGATGAGGAAGAACAAGAACAAGAAACATCAAAAGAGGATGATATACACTAGGAACCAAGCCCATATAAAGATGAAATGAATCCCACCAGATATTGTAGTGTATTGAAAGGAATTACCACCCCTAAAAATCTGAATATAAAATGACATATCAAGAAGAAAAATGTAATAGTGTTGATTGATTCAAATAGTACCCATAATTTTATTCATAGCAGCATAGCCAAGGAATTAAATCACTTCTTACATTTAGCACTAGAGTTCCAAGTGATGGTTACAAATGGAGGAACTATAAATTTCTTTTGAGAGTATTATAATATCAAGCTAACCATGGGGGAATATATATTTAATATTCCAATGCCTTCCATTCCAATGAGTGGCGCTAAAGTTGTAGTAGGAGTCCAATCATTTATAATCATTGCAGATGATAGATTTTAATTTTTAAGAAATTTTCTTGAATTTTTTTTAGGAAGGAAACTAATTTCAATTAATGGGTATTTCAGAGAAACTCTAAAATATAATTATATTTAATGGCATGAAAAAAATTATGGAGAAAGAAAAATGAGGCATAATTACACAACTATGCTCACTCAACGTTCAAACATCGAAATCATCTATTTCTCGAGATCCTAAAAAAATTATTGGGCAATCATTACAAGGTATTTGAGACTCCAAATGGCCTCCCAGATGTTTGTGATTATGTTCATCCTATTCATTTAATTCTAGGAAGTGTTCCTAAGAACATCAGACCATACAGATATCCCTATGCCCGAAACAGTGAAATTGAATGTATGGTTTCATAAATGATAGAGCTCGTTATAATTCAACCTTGTAATACTTATTTCACTTATGTAGAAGTATTGGTGCATAATAAATATAGGTCATGGTGTTTGTGTCCATATTATAGGGAGCTAAACTATCTCACTATTAAAGATAAATTTCCCATTCCTGTCATTCATCAATTTTTGGATGGATTACATGCAGCATTTTACTTCACCAAGTTAGATCTTCATTCAAGATATCATCAAATTTGAATTAAGACTGAAGACATTTTCAAAAAAACATTCAGAACTCATGACAGTCATTCTGTGTTTTTACCCATGACTTTTGGCCTTACTAATGCACCTTCCACATTCCAAGGTTTTATGAATTACATTTACAAACCCTTAATTAGAAAATATGTGTTAGTATTTTTGGTGATATAGTAATCTAAAACAAGCCTTGGAAGGATCATGTTCAAAAATCTGGCAGGGCGCTCAAAATATTGGAGGAGAAACAATTATATGCAAAAAACTCCAAATTTTTCTCTGGATTACAAGATATGAAATATTTGGGTCATATTGTATCTCATAAGGGTTTTAAGGTAGGCCCTAACAAAATTAAAGCCATTAATGAATGTAATATCCCCACAGCCATAAAGAATATTTGAGGAATTCTTAGTTTGACAGGGTATTATTCCATGTTTGTTAAGAATTATGGGAGAATAGCAACACCTCTCATAACTTTACTGAAAAAGATGAATTTTCTTGGACTCCAAAAGCAACTAAGGCCTTTGAACATCTTAAAGAGGAAATGTTCCAAGCACCAGTCTTAGCTACTCCATACTTGAAAAAAACCTTTATTATGGAATGTGATGCCTCAGGAAATGGAATTGGCATTTTTTTAATACAAGAAGGAAGACACATTTATTTTGAAAGGCATCCAATCAATGGAAAGTATTTACAAAAACATATTTATGAGAAGGAAATGTTGGAAATAGGAAATGCACTAAAGTAATGACGACCTTACATAATGGCATGAAACTTGAAGTTAAAAACATATCATGATATTCCTAAATATGTTTTGGAACAAAGATTCTTTTTATAAGAGTAGAAAAAATGGGTGACAAAGGTGTTGGGTTATGACTTTATAATCATCTATAAAAAAAGTGAAGAGAAATGTTGTTGTAAATTCACTATAAAGAAAAGATGAGGATGTGAAAGCATTGCTTTATGTCATTTCTATTAACCAACCTGATTGGATAACCAAAGAGGAATGGACACACGTTTAAAATTTTCAACACCATCCCAGTATATCTAATACATTTAGCTAGAAATGTGATTCATTATGGTACAAAGATCACTTATATATTTGTAAGAGTTCCTAAATCAAACAATAAATTCTTTTGGAATTGCACATCTCCCCCTTAGGAGGGAACTCAATATTTTTAAAAACTTACCAGAGGGTCAAGAAGTATTTTTTTAAGGATGGCCTTATTTCTAATATCCAGAAGCTTGTGGAAGAATTTTCCAACAAAATAAAGTTGATAAATTTAAAACCACGGGTTTGTTACAAGGTTTAGTCATTCAAAGTCAATGTTGGGAGGAGGTCTTAATGGATTTTATCATAGGTTTACCCAAGTCTTAAAAAAATAGTGCCATCATGGTGGTAGTTGGTAGACTTACCAAGTATATACACTTTTGTGCATCATCTCATCAATTTAAAGCTAGTACACTTGCTACTGAATTTATGGAAAGAATTCTAAAGCTTTATGGAAACCCAAAGATTATTGTAAGTGACACAGATCCCATTTTCAGAGGAATTTTTTTCACATAATTATTTTCTTGTATGAGTACTCAATTATCTCATAGATTGCCTTATCATTCTCAATATGATGAGAAAAATGAGTTAGGTAACAAATGTTAGGAAGGATATCTATGTTTCTTTGGATATGATAAACAAACACAATGGGTTAGGTGGTTACCTCTACCTGAACGGTGATATAACACTTCCTTCCATACTACAGCAAAAATGAACCCTTTTATGGAACTTTATGGAAATCACCCACCATCCATCACATCTTATTTAATAAAAAATTCTAAGGTTCAAGTAGCGAAATATCACATCAAGAATCAACCACAATTTCTCACCCTCTTAAAGAATAACCTCATTCTGGCATATAATTGAATGAAACAACAAGAATATCAACATCACAGTGAAAGAATTTTTGATGTAGGGAAGTGGGTATTTTTATGGATACAACAACAAAAAAAAATTCACTCAAGCAAGCTAAGAAGGATAATAATTTATCACCAAAGTATTATGGTCCTTACAAGGTGTTACAAAAGATTGGTACTATGGCATACAAATTTGATTTTCCTGCATCTTCCTAAGTACACAAAATTTTCCATGTTTTATTCTTGAAAAAGTTTATCAGTAACAATATCCCACTTCAAATAGTTTTTCCATAACTTCATGAAGAAGTAAAAGTGATATTTGAGCCTAAAAAAATCAAGGAAACAAGAACCCGACAACTACAAAATCAATTGATTTTAGAGTATATCATTAAGTGGAAGAACTTACCCATTCAAGATTCCACATGGGAGGATGATAATTTTATACAAAAGCATTCATAACTACTCAAATGTTGAGGTAAACACTTTTTTTAAGGATAGGGGAATGTTAGGTCCCTATAATATTGGTATGTCCTGCTTATTTTTATTCTTAGTGTATCCCCATATTGTTTTTTTTGTGCCCATGTATCTCCAATATTGTTATTGTTGTGCCCCATAGGAGTCCACTATTTTTTTTTCCCCTGACATTATTCCTTTTACATAGGCTCTTATTATATTCCAACCCCTTAGATGCCTATACATACAAAGGAGGTCTTACAATTTGTATCATCCAAGAATTGTTCATTTATGTAATATGAAGGAGGTTTCCCACTCGAAGAGGATAATTTTTAAGTCATTGATCTATATTTTCTTTTCTTTTGTGAGCGAGTTGAATAATAGAAGGAAGGGAAAAACCAAGGTTTTAGAGCGAAATAAAAGGAGATAGGGATTGAATTAAGAAAAGAAAAGGATAAATTTCTTAAAAACTAGGGTTCACTAATATAGGAAGAGATAGATAGAGGAGAGAAGGGCCTATAAATAATAATGAAACTTATTCCTTTAGAATTTGGACCCATAATTTTCCATTTCTTAGACCTAGGGTCTCCCTCTTCACTACATGAATGACAAAATCTATGCAAAGGGAATTTTATGAATGGGAAAACTATCTAGTATTAGTCTCTCTAACAAATTAAATCTAACTCGATTATCTAACATTGAAGCACATAAATTCCACTTATTTTTGTACTATGTAATGACCTCCCTTACACCCCCTGAATTTATTGTCAGGCTAAGTAAAGTGTTACCTGTTAACTTGATCTACAAGGATTTTTATGAATTTGGGTTTAGAAAAAAAAACATTCTTGTATGTTTGTGAAACTTTATTTTGACACTACCATTGTGATCAAATCATCCAAAGCTTTCTATTGATATAAAAAATTCCTCAATTTTATTTTGAGATCAAAAGTTATTCTCGTTCAAATTTTGACCAATTAAAAGATTCCAAGTCATCCCAATACTCATGTGACACCCATGTGGCCTCCACAAAGCTTGAGTGACACATCCACCTTATGTTGGACCGACTATTTCTTCACATTTTCGTTGACTACAAGATAACTAGTTAGACACTCTTCCCATACATAGTCTCTCAATATTAGGGTTCCGACATTAGAATCACAAATATATTGACCCAACTCCAATTTCTCACTCATTCAGAAGGTGGCAAGGCACCAAGGTTCTCATAGTGGGTAATGCCATAGTGACAAGGTTCCAAGACCAAAGCCACAACATTATTAACTGAACTTCCATCAAAACAGACATTTTTAGGTTGAAAAGTTGTCAAGGTTTCCATAGTGACAAGGTTCCAAGGGGATGAAATGATATTTAGATTGGAAAAACTTCCATTGGAACTCTTGTTCTCAATTTGAAAAGATTTCACTATTTCAGTGGTCAGTGGTATTCCAAAAATAAGGTTCGAAAGCACTAGTACCATCGCAGGATGATTTGTGTGCTTGTCCATTTATCAAGAATTAAGGAACAAAGGTTTTGGCGGTGGGAAGTGGTCAATATTTCTACC
The DNA here is from genome assembly GCA_034641835.2 of Pinus albicaulis. NCBI lineage: Eukaryota > Viridiplantae > Streptophyta > Pinopsida > Pinales > Pinaceae > Pinus > Pinus albicaulis. Next base: position 1,606,530,991 of record CM076578.1, on the reverse strand, counting down.
ATGATACTCGTATTCATATCAAACACTTATCTTAGTGATGAATAAAACCACTACCAAAGCTAAAACCTAGGAGTACGAAAAAGGAAAGTGAACAGTCCTTGTCCATTATGTGGTCAATCTCATCAAGGGGCACATTGATTAAAGCCTTGAACATCATCGCTCCCAAAAAACACTCTCCAATGCACCATACACTTATTTACTAGTCATTGAGTCAATAAAAGTAGAAAGGCCCCTTTCCCAAGCTTAAAAAATCTTGTTAATATCGCCCACGAAATGATGTACTAGTTTAATCCAACATTATAGGCTTCATGTATGGCCCTAATATCTTCACATTAATAATCGATATACCTTGAATCACATAAATGTGATTCACATAAGACTGCATAACTACACTAAGACAATTAGAGTCTATGCTTACATATCTCAAGCCCACTTAGTAGGATGAACTATTTAAATCATAAGATATTAACATGAATAAGAGAAAAATATAATATATTTTATCACATTATTCCATAATTTAATACACACCAACACAACTTGGGTATTCAATCAATTCATATCATATTACACAACCTGCATATCATCAATATAGTAGCGAACTACCTAGTTCAATCATTCATTATGATCATTGAAAATTCTCAACCCTAGTGACTAAATGAACATTCATAAATACATTGTTTATCATATTATTCACGAACAATTTAGTGTAAAACAAATTGGAGACAATCATCCAATTAATATAATATAATATGGTTTCCAAATCATGAGTATAACCAAAAAATTCCCATTCCAATAATTCATTATAACCATAAACATATAAGGTAGCTTGTAATTCTAATAATAACAATGAACCTTCACTTCGCAAACATTCAATAAAATTCAAAGATATATAAGAGTTCATACTAGACATATTTAATTCATGACACATCATAGTTCATCATTAAAATACATAAATGCAATAGAATTGTCTGAGTATGTTAACATGGTTTGAAACTAAAGGAGGTACTTACACTCCCCACCTCACTGTCGGCAAGTTGCACTACAACTTTTGTGATGTTAACCACCCCTAATTCGAAGCCAATGTCTAAGGATATGTTTGATCAATTATCTCACACCAAAGGCTTAGTTAAACACCCACAAGATGTAGCTCACTCTCCTGGTAGTTTAACACCTACTATTTGAAAATAACTACCATAGTGACTCACATTTGTCTCTAAGTACAATCATAAGGGTTCATCCAATGTCTAAATGAGTTATCTTTTAGTTCGAGGAGGTTGAATCCAATGTTTATATGGTTTAACAAACCCATTTCATGTCAGGCACTAAAGGGATACCTATTCCAACATATAGGTGGTTTAATAGCTCACCATCAAGTAACACAATGAATTATATTTCCATTTCCTTGTGGTTCAATTGATATACAAAAAGTGCCACATTGAATTACTTACCATCCGATTTGAATAAAAGTGCTTCACCTAAGATGTAGATGGGGTATTTTCCAGTTCGAAGAAAGCGAATCCACTATTTAGGTTGTTTCATATATTTCTTTCATTCCAATAATCACATTGGTCTTTCTTCCACTATATAAATGGCTTAAAAAATCTACAACAAGCACAAGAGTGACTCACATTTCCTTGTCCAAGTTGTTTAACAACTATATAGCAAGTCCCACAATGATGTTTTCATCCTCTAAGCCTCTCATTTACCACTTAAGTGTATAAATATGATCTAGTAGCCTCAAACACCTAAATATACTAATTATCACCCCAATTCATTAAGTAATATGCTCATTCACAACTCCAACATTGATGAGACTTCATGCGTAAAATAAAAGTGTTCTTTACTTCTCAATGAGGGCACCCACTACTCTTCACCAAAATTTTGTCATATCTCAAGCAACCAATTTTTTTTTTTTATTTGTACCTATCATAAGTCTTCTATTGTCACCAGTGATTGAGAAAAGCACTACTCCTAGTATTCTTCCCAAGTCATTTCTGTTAGGCCTCAATCTTTGACGGAGATGGCATAGTCGCGGTTGTCTACCCAGACCACCATATAACATCTCATAACTTATTCTTAGAAAACGTGGGTGGATGGATAAACAAGTGGTTTAGGAATTCAATGTGACTGACTATGGCTTTCTCACATGACATAATGGTTCATTTTTCCTGTTTCATTTCATAAATAATATTTTAGGAAGCGGAGCTTTAATTTTATAAGTGACCCTAGTTATTAATCTTAGGATGGGTTCATCATCTTCAAGGAACACAAGAAAGAAAGGTTCTCTTATAAAATGGATCCATAACGAAGTCCTTCCATTTTTTATAAATTATTTAATTTTAAATAAATAATTTTAAAATCTTAGTCAGCGTAACATCTAACCATGGAACTCCATGCTTCTAGTATATTCATAATATCATATTATATAAACAAGGTTACAAGGGAAAAGTGAGGGATGTCACAAACCTAACCCCCTTCATGGAAAACCATCCTTAATGTCCTATAAATAGATTATTGAAATAAAAAAATGAGCTTTATAATGACAAATCCTACATAAAGGATATCTTCCATGTCCTTAGTTTCAATTTTAAGCCATGGAATTCAGTATCGATGGTTTGGTCACCTCTAGACTCTTTAACATCCCACACATTCCTACCTCATTTTTTTTCTCCATGTAGCATCCAAAGGGAATATATCCATCTCATTATCTCCTTGGACACACCCAATACTTTCTAGATATCATGAGTATGTACAAGAACCTTTGAAAACTAGTCCGTTCAATTCTCCCCTTCCTTGAATTAACAGACCTTGCAAGTTTAGGCATCCATTTCTTTGTTTCCTCAGTCCCTCCAGAAATTCATTCCTTGGCAAGGCTTCCTCACTCTAGAATAATCTTGATGATAATGGAGTCTTATTTCTAGCCAATCCCTTTCAATTTTTGTAAAAACACAACACATTTTGCATGACATAAATAATGGTGACCAATGTGTATCATAATGATCAGGTCTCACAACAATGACCTAGTCCCCATGATTTTTTAGCTTCACCGTGATTCTTTTAAGCTACTATAATATCAATTCCTATTTACCATCATATATCCTTCTTGGATATTTCATCAACCTACATGTATCATAGACATACAATTTTCATGAAATATACTACAAAATTTTAAATGAGAATTTTTTAATTACACAAATGTGCTTCATTAAGAAGCCATACTTGATCAACATGAGAATTTTAGTCATGTTTTCGGGATCCCTTAAAGGTGGTGATATTTTTTCATGATCGATTCTATGTCATACCAAATTCTAACATTCTACTTGCAATATTATCCTTCAATCATTCAAACAACAATTAGTGCCCATACATACAATATTTTCATTGAAAAAGTTTACAAAATCTCTTGAAGTGATCTCATAATTATTACACTGATAATAATTCTATCACATGCATTTGTTTTGAAATAGTTTGAAATAAAATTATCGGGACATTGTATATGTGTATAAAATTCATTCTATGCATTCCATAGTCCAATCAAATATTTATTTTAACAACCCAACGGGTTAAAACTAAGAGATGGATGTCTTTAAGGTCATGAGAAATCTATCTCTCCAACTTGTTTTATACACATTGCAAAAGTCCTAGCAATATTTCAACTATGAATTATTCCATTCCTAGCCATACCGTTTCTTGGTAGTCCATGTAATGCATGCATCCATTGAGAAACAAAAAATATCTATTTTAACTAAAAGGAATTTCTACCCAACTCTTTTCCTTGAACATTTTACTTTGTTTGTTGTTTACCCTACTTACATGGATACAATTATAAGCACTCTCAAGTGAATCCTTTTCAAAGGGTATAACTCACTTTAATAAAACCTTCTCTTGTAATATTTAATAGTCCTTGAAATTATCTCAACCTCACATATTGGTGAAAAATCTTTCAATTCAATTTCTTACAACTTTTCATGAAATTTAATAAAGGGAGTTTGCATTAGGTATCAAATTTATATATTCAAAAAATTTCTTCTACCATACATCCCAAACATATGCATATTCATTTTGATCAGATTATTCCATACTTCCACATGTTTCTTACAATCCATGAACTATTGTTTTTAGATCCAACTTTAAAATATTTTGTTTGCAATATTCCACACAAAAAAATCACATAATCGTAAGAACATTTCTTTCCTTCATGTGGTAGTTAACAATAAGAGAGAGTTCTTGCACTCTTTCCTTATAAATATTCTATGTGACATGGAACCCATTAGGTAACCTCATTATATTACCAAAAACATTGAAATCAATAGCTTCTATTTGTGTACCATTTGTGCATTCATATATATATATATAGAGAGAGAGAGAGAGAGAGAGAGAGAGAGAGAGAGAGAGATCATTGAAGCATGATTTTGAATTAAGGAAACTCACTTCTCAACAAAGTTTTGCAATTGTAACATCAATGTCCATCTACTTCACATTGATCCAGTGAAGCCCCATCAATGGATAATTTATCCACATCTACCCTATAATTCAATTATAAAAGGTAAGCTTCCAAGTTCATTAGAAATTTGATCAAGGTTATCAATCAAAACCATAAGCATAGTAAGTTTATTAAACGAAAAAATAAATTAACTCAAATTCTTAGGAGCCTCATGACCCAATTTTCATCCCTGTAATAGCCTTGGGGTACCCTCGTTTTCCTTTTCACTCCTATGCATATCAATTGTCTCAACACACTATATCAGTACACTTCCTTAGAAAATGATCATTCCTTCATGGAATCTCACAATCAAATACTCACATCACGCACTTAAGAGGGTATTCAAACAATTATTTAAACTTATGTAAAATTCAAGAGTCATATTCAATAATTATATTTATTTATATAATTTTATAATTCAATAATTAGATAATCAATATCTATTTATCATCTTTGAATATTTTCCATTGATCAGAGTATCAGGCACACACGATCTAAAGATAATTTGCATTTTTATTCAAGATCATTTATTAATGCCTCAGTAGGCGAAAATGTTGAGGTTTCTACTACTAACACATTTTCCTGGTTTAATTGTCGAGGGATTTGTATTAAGTCTAATGCATCAAAATAATCCATGGTATCCCATATTACATTTCTATGCCTCCTTATTCTTTCACATTTGCATACATATTTATTTTGTACATAAAATTTTGACAAATCAGACTCTCTTTTAATATTGAATAGTTTTATGCCCATATCATTAGCTATCTCCACTCCTAATAAGAGCGCTTCGTACTTTTCTACATTATTGGTTGCTTCAAATTATAATGTGTAAGAAAAAATAAAAACCTACACAAAAGGGGAAGTGATTACAATCCTACCACCATTTCCTTACCTTGAATGGCCCTTCTCAAATTCCATTTGCCAAATTTCTTCAACATTCTACTCCTTATATTTATCCTCTATAGGTGCTCAAAATTTGGCAAATGTAAAGCTACGTATTTCCAAAGATCCCATGTTTCATATATCAATTCATTCCTTGGTTTCATGAGTTTTTCCATCTCATATTTATTTTCCATATCTCTATTGATTTTGACAAAAGTATTATCAATGGTTTTGATTGTAGCATATGATAGATCCATTTGGATATTACCACCCAGGCTAGAACTCTATTTTCTAGATAAAAGCATAGCCCATGCTCTAGCACAACTATGACTACAATGCCCAACAACATTTATATACCTGGTTATATTGCAATATGCACTTCAAAAAATTTAGTAATCCATATAATTCAATTTTCTTTGATATAATGAGATAATTCCACAAATTTTATTGTAAGGTCTTGATATCCTTAAATTCAATTGCTACATGACCTTCATAGGCACAAAATTTGACCGAGGCACTTGATTCTAGCATGTAATTATGTAGAACATAATGATTTAAGAGCAAAGACATGAGGAAAGGTTGATTATTTTCATTCACCTTATTCGGATCCATGCTTTGTAGGATGAAGGGTGTATCATTACTTTTTCCTTGAGGAACCTCTATGGATTATAGCAAATTTTATTTTATTTTTGGTATCTTGAGAAGGTTTGCTACTAGAATGGAAAATTTAGCATTACTTATCCAACCACGCACATCAATATTTAAATATGAAGCTGGAAAAGTGAAATATTTAGGAACATTCCATTGATGTTTAGCTTGATCCTTAATCTCTTTCTCTAATTATTCACTAGCTTTTGCCTTGCCATCTCAAGGATTTATTCAAGTGGTGGCTTGTCTGCATAAATTGTAGTAACATTGTCATAATCAACAATTAGATTATTTATACTTATACTCCTCTACATATTATCTATCCAATGATCAACGTAAACTATATTATTTATAACCACAACATTTATCTTCTCTAGATACTCATTAATTCCACGTGTTCTTTCATGATCTTCGCAAACAATTTTGGAAGAAAGCAGGACAAGTGCATCCTTCACGAAATTTTTTGCAAGCTATACAAAAATGACGAGATTGGTGCTCGACCAAATTTGTGTTTTCCCAACTGGTTAGGTCTTATCGGATCTTAGGGAGGCCCTTTCATTTGCAGCCTATTATGTTTTCTCGAATGGAACCTATTTACTTGTGAAATTTCCTTGACAATTAATCTATTCAACGTCACACTCATTTGAATAACATATTTGGCTTCCATGGCCTTCCTTAGTCGAGTAAATTCTTTTAAAGGGTCACTATAAGATTCTTCATTTTTTGAGCCGACTGCTTTGTTCTTAGGATCTTGAGAATTTGAAGGAGCACCGCCTGTGAAACTTGGCAAATTTAATTTACCCAAGGCTTGCATGTCTTTATCAATTTTCACAACCATTGTTTTAGCAACCTTTAGGATTTTCAATTCACTATATCTGAGTTGATATCTCATGTCACCACTAAAGGAACAGATATAAAAAATGAGAATAAAGGCATGAAGATGTTTAAATTATGTCAATAATTTTGATTATGTCACTGAAATTTTATTAAATTCCTCCAGTGTCTCATTTTCGTTCTTTTTAATTATGCTAAGTGAGTCAACCAGAGCCATTGCTTTTCTTATCGACCTATCTCTCAATGAAAGCATTTATGATTTACTTGAAAATTGTGAACTTATTGTCATCTTGTTCTAGAATCCAAACTAAAAAATCTACGTACAGAGACATGACAAACAACTTCATCTTCACATCCTTATGGTTATACCCATTACACCAATTACTAACATAGCAATTAACTTTTTTTTTTTAATGAGCTTTGAAACTTATTATTCTTTTGAAAGGCTTGTAATTTCTTTAACGAATTATCAGGTAGAGCATGAGGATAACCGTTAAGAGTATAAAAATCAATAGGATCATAAATATAATCAATTTCTACTTGAATATTATTAAAAAAAAAAATGGATATGAAAGGTTGATTCATCTCTGAGATTACCAAGGAGTTTACCCGAGGCATGTTTGTTCAATCTCCTAGGAATAACCTTTTCAAGTTCAGCAATGGAATTGTTCATGCCCTTTGAGTTCCTTCTTGTAGAGAACCTTGTAGAATTTTTTAACAATGGAGACGCTGGAGACGCTAGATGGTATCAATCAGATTCTAATAACTATAATCATACATCGAAAAAAGAAAAATAAAAACATTTGTATCCCGGTTCTAAAAATATTTATCCCAAGAAATGACACCACAATAGTTGTTGTTGCCTCATATCCACCTTTGGTCACGTGGAAGAAATATTCAATACACTGGGTCTGGCCTCGGGGGTGAGTCTCGAGTCGATTTTGATGTCACTCGGTCTTGAATCCTGCGTCTCGGCTAAACCCTAGCAAAAAAAAGGGGTAGTCCCTTTAAAAAAAAAACTGAGGCATAGTAAGCTATAACAAAACAAAATAAATATTTTAGGAATTTATTCGATTACCAAAAAGGAAAAACTGATAGGATATAACTCGTATAACTTACAAGAAAATAATTATTCTAGGAATTTATTCGATTACCAAAAGGAAAAAACTAATAGGATATAACTCGTATAACTTACAAGCAAATAATTAAACCAGATGTTTGAAATACTAAGATAGACCAATGGCGAAAGTATATGCTTGTGGATTTAAATAGTAACATAGTAAAATGTAAGCATGGCACAATGAAGATGTTGTCGAGTGTTGTGGAGAAGTGCTCTTGGTAAATTATGGTTAATTTCACTTGGAATTATTTAAAGTGAGTGAAAAATTGAAAAACATATATGCGATCCATACATGATTTCAAGAAGAAAAGGAATTAATATAGGCTTTGGTTCCTTTATAGATTTTATTCTTCAAATGAAAACAAGAAAATCACTTGGAGATCAACGGGAAGAAACATGGTTTCATGGCATTCCCCTGATTTAACAAGTCAAAAAAATTCTTCGAGACTTAAGATAAAAGTTAAAAGGCTTTTCCTGAATTATACCCTGTAACAGAACATAAGCTTTCTTTGAATCATGCCAAAGATCAAGATTTCTCCTCTGATGGTCGAGATCATAACGTGACTTGGAGGGGAAAGATTGGTTACTTTATTTGCAAAGAAGGAAATATAATCTAAAACAAAAGGAAATCTAATTTATGAGTAAAATGAAATATAAGGTAAGAAATGAATGTTTTGGATTTATTCCTTGAAGTTAATTTTGACCAAATTGAGGAAACCATGACAATGAGTCAAAACGCAAAATTCTTACGAGGAATGGGAATGGGATGCCTATGGGACTCCCATTATCTACCTCAAACTTACAATGACGTTTTATAAGGTTTGGGACCATTTGAAACCAAGGGAAATGGATTTTTGACCCATTTTTGACTGGGGAGGATAGGATGCCTTTTGGTGTCCAGAATGTTCTAAATCGCTATCATTTGGGAAGAAATTATACTTGTATGTTCATAAACCTTAAAAAAAAATATCAAGCTACTAATGGTTAAATATTCCCCGAATGACTTTGCAAGCACGTGTAAAAGTTAGTTCTAAAATAAGAAATTTCCAAGTCAAAACATATTTAAAAAATGACAATTTACTTTAAACAACCAAGAGAGCTAACTAAAGTTATCTCGCTTATAGGCTTGTTTTTTTGGGAACACCAAAAAATGTATATTAATATTTTCCAAATATATCAATGATAACTTAAAATAGTAACCATAAAATATTCTAGATATTTTAGGTTAGAAGAGGAAAAATCTTGTTGGAGGAATCATCGGGAGATGGAACCTTTTGTTGGAGCATAGTGGGATATTTATTTTTATAGTTTGATGTTAAAGGATCATTTAGCAACAATGATCCACTTCTCGAAATTGAGGTGCGTGTAAATTTAAAAAAAAAAATGATAGAAATATTTGTTAATAAATAGGTGTTTCCTACGCATGAAATCTAGAAAATATGCCAACCGAATCTAGAAAATATGCCAATCCAATTAGATGCGCATATAATTCTGAATTCAAAGTGTAAAACAACAAATAAATTTTACAAATAATCAACTTTGAAAAATGTATTCGATACCCTTGCAAAGGCATATAACAAATCATAAAACAATATAAACACAAAACAAGGTTACCTAATATGTTAGACATCAAGCATTCTCACAAATCTTGTACACCATTATTTGCCTCTAAAGAATTCTATTCCAAATGAAAATAACAATTGCAAATGCTAGGAAACCTTTCCTCTAATGATATTTTCTATATTTTTTTGAAATGGACGAGAGTTCTTTGTTTTATAGACTAAGGGGAAGGAGTTTCCAAAGAAACTCTTCACTTAGAAAATATGAAACTTTTCAATTTAGAAAAAAGGAAATTTTTCAAAATAGAAAAAGACGACACATTTTTAATTAGAAATATAAGAATTTTTTTTTTAGAAAAAAGTTAATTTATAAAAAGGTCTCTCGATTTTCCACAATGTTATAGAACATCTATCTTGAAGATAGGATAATGAATAAAGGAATGAAAGAAGGAATTGGGTTAGAATTAATTCTAACTAATTCTAACATAATTACTTAATTCATTCCTTCATTCATTATCTTGTCCTAAAGATGGATCCCCATTGGGATTTTAAATGTTGACAATTATTTTGTAACACTGTGTAAAATCCACATACCTCTTTATTAATTGATAACTGCAGAAACTTAAAAACTAGAAAAGTTAATTTAATCAAAAGTTAATATTTTCTCTCAAAAGAGTGTACTAAGGTAAAGTGATTACTTCAAGTTAGAAAAAAAACACCCCAAAGCACATGACACCTACTAGTACCACTTTTTTAACTCTTAAATAATTTTTACAACAAAGATTCATGTTTACCATATTTTTTATTATTATTATTAAAAAATCCTAGAAAAATATAGGTGCAATTTTGTAAGATTTTGGATAATGAGTAGCATGTTAATATACATTTATTCTAGACTTATAAAACACCACTATGGCCTATTCATGAGAATGTATTCTAGATTTGGATATATGAGTGAAAAAACTCAAAAAATTATTAATCTTTAAAAAAAAAAAAATAATTAGCCAAGTAAAAAAATACTCTAGAGTAAATTCCCTAATAACCAAGTCTTAGGGAGCTAAGTATTTTACATCATTTTATCATGCTAATATCATTTATTAAAATTCGGATATTGGAGTACACAAGTTGCATAGAGAAGAAAAATAGATGAAAAGGAAAAATTGTCTTTCAAGGCTTTTGAACTTGAAATGTGAATAATTTTCTTCTTCAACTTTGTTGGTTGAGTGCAAGTAATTTTTGTTACATCTAAAAAGATAATACATATAATTTGAATATTTTTCTAATTATCATATATTTTCAAGGCATGGAAAGGAAATCACCAACATAATCCTTGGTTTTAACCAAATAGTTGTGGATGTAAGATAAACTATATTTTCCAAAAAAAACTATGGTTAGAATTTACTATAAAAAAACTATGATTAGAATTTACTATATCCGTTTTTAGTATTATTATTATGGAGGTTAGATATGAATGGTCTGTTAATGATAAAATGATAATTAATGTAAGAAAACAAATTATAACTCAATAGCTATAAGAAAGTTAAATTATCAAGTTGTAAGTACAACTAAACCTAACTTAAATAAATTATCAAGTTGTAAGTACAACTAAACCTAACTTAAATAAGTGGCTGAGAAGAAGGCTAATTCCACTATAGTTTGATAGTCTTATTAATGTTTGAGGAGATAGTTCTACCCATTTTTGTTAGAAAATTAGGTGAAAATGCCGTTGACTTAAGAAAAAAAAAGATTCTATGAGGGAATAATAAATGACCATCTCTATTGTGCATGGAAAAGTTGAAAATAATTATATTATTTTGTATTAAAGGAGAAAAGGTTACACAAGTTGTAACGTATCTCCTTGGTTTAGGATTTGTTCCTAGAGTTTAGGGGTTTGGTTGCAACTTCCTAACTTCTAGTATTGTATTTAATGATGTAATCTTTCATTCATGAATGTAGAGTGTACGAGAGTGATCTCTCAGTTCTGAGTGTAGTCTCCAGGTGCAGGCCTCACCTGTGAGCTACATCTCTTTCTTTTTCAAATTTGTTCATATTTTATCTTGGTATCAGAGCTCATATTGGGTGAGCCTGATCTTTTATTGCCTTTGTGGCTGAATTGCCTTTGTGGGCAGCTTGCCTTTGTGGCAGAATCGCCTTTGTGGCTTGAGGTTCCTTTGTAGCCATGTGTACACAAGAGCTTTATGCTCAATTGAGCAGGTGGACTGCAGAACACCTGGCTCGACTCAGATGTTTTTCTAATTTTCTGAGTAGAAGGGGGTTGGCGCGTTTTTCACGCTGACAGTCGCGCCAGGAAGCGCAACTGGCGCGTCTGTTCGGCCATTAATCGCGCCACCGCGCCAAAATACCATATTGGCGTGGAATCGAATGGAAAAATCGCGCCAAGTGTTTTGCCTTACACCATTTTCATCTAGGCGCAGATTTTTCGCTCAGGAGGGGGCCAACTTACCTTCAAGGGGATCCGCGCAAAGCCTCATCTTCGTTTGATGATTTGCGGAGAAGCAGATCGGAGAAGTTGCCGATCTATCTGGGAGAGGAAGATCGGATCAGTTTTGATCAGATCGTTTTGTGGCTATATTGAAAAGAAGCGAATTTTCTCATCGGAGCGAGATTGAACTGCAGATTTTGCTGGATCTGAATCGAAGATACAGTGGATGGATTAGGAGACCAGCAGATCAGTGGCAGAAAAGTGGCAGATCGGGCGTCGGGATTTGACAGGTATCAATTTTTTTTAACTGTTGGGTAGATTCATTTGCTTCTAGATCAAGATGAGTAATACGATGGAATCTTATCTCCAAGAGTCTGGCAAACTCGATGGATCTAACTTCACGAACTGGAAGTTTAAGATTCAAACCTTGCTTGAGGGTGTGAATGCTTGGTCCATAGTTACAGGTGAAGAGCAGAGGCCGAATTTGAACACAGGGGCACAGGAGCAAGAATGGGATAAACGAGAGAACAAGGAAAAAGTTTTGCTGAAGATGTCCATAAAGGACAACATTATCCCTCACATCAGAGACTGTAAAACTTCTACGGAGATCTGGACGACTATCAAAAGGCTGTATCAGACCCAGAATACAAGCCGAATTATGGCACTCAAAAACAAACTGTTCGCAATGAAGATGGACGAAAGTGAGATCGCTGTTGCATTTATCGCGCGAATCAGAGATGTGAAAGACGGATTGGGGGACATCGGGGAGAAGGTGTCTGACTCTGATCTCGTAACAATCACAATGAACGGGATGCGAGATGAATTTCAAATTTTCATCACTGGATTGGCGGCAAGGGAGAAAGTGCCTTCATTTGAAGATCTGACAGGGATCTTGGTGCAAGAGGAGGAGCGGCGACAGAACTTGAACCCCCAGAGTGATGATCTTGCGCTGCTGGCGAAACGACGATCTTTTAGAGGGAAGTAGCAATCACAGTCGCAACTATAGCAGAAAGGAGGTACATCGCAGAAGAGTCCGTATAAAGGTATGCTTGCAAATAATCCTGTAAAGAAATGTTATTGTTGTGGAAAGAAGGGTCATGTACAGAATGTGTGCTTTAAGAGGCAGGTTGATGATGCAAAGAGGAATCTAGCAATCGCAAAGCACAGAGGATACTTTGTTGAAGAAGATATTGAAGAATATGTAGATGAAGATTTCAGTCATGATTTTCGACTGTTCACAGTCGACTGTGCTCTTTCAGCATCTAATGAGGACGACATCTGGTATGTCGATTCCAGAGCATCCTCTCACATGACAGGTAAAAAGGAATTTTTTGAAAGTCTTGAAGAAAGTACATATGGATCAAAAATCTATTTTGGAGATGATAGTGGATACGAGATTAGAGGTTATGGGGTTCTTCCAGTCAAGTCACCAAATGGAAAAATCAGTCATCTTAAAAAAAATTTATATGTACCTGGAATTAAGAAAAATCTAATATCTGTATCCATGATAACTGATCAAGATATGCAAGTCAAGTTCTTCAAGACTCATTGTGTCATAAAGGATTGCAGGAAATAAATTGTTGCAAAAGGCGTGCGCGTTGGAAGCCTATACAGACTGGATGTAAAGATTATATCAAAGCGAGCCATGGTTGCAGGTGGATCGACATCCGAACAACTCTGGCATCAGAGATTCGGTCATTTGAATTTGCAGGACCTCATGTTATTGCAGAGAAAAGGTATGGTTGAGGGGCTCCCTATCTTTCGTAATACTCAGTTAAATTGTGATGGTTGTGCCTTAGGTAAAATGCATAGAGAACAATTTCCTGTGCATGATAGGAGGAAGGAAACAGATATTTTAGAACTAGTGCACACTGATATATGCGAACCTATGCAGACAAGGTCACTAGGTGGAGCATATTATTTTTTGTTATTTACTGATGACTGCACTAGATATTCATGGGTTTATTTTCTAAGTAAGAAAAGTCAGACTTTCCAGTGGTTTATAGAATTTAAAACCTTGGTGGAAAAACAGTTTGGTAAGAGTATAAAAATTCTCCGATCTGATCAAGGGGGAGAATACAAGTTAGGGGAATTCATGAAATTCTGTAAATCTCATGGGATTGTTCAGCAGTTTACAGTGCCACACACACCACAGCAGAATGGAGTTGCAGAGCGCAAGAACAGAACATTAGTGGAGTGTGCAAGGAGCATGTTACAAGGTAAGGGTCTATCTAATAGTATTTGGGCAGAGGCTATTAACACTGTTGTATATTTGAAGAACAGAAGTCCTACCAGGTATCCTGGCTTCAAAACTCCTTTTGAAGCTTTATATGGATTCAAACCAGCAGTAAACCATCTAAGATTATTTGGGTCAAAATCATTTGCCCATATACCCAAAGCTGATAGGAAGAAATTAGACCCTAAAGCTGTTAAATGCATCTTTGTTGGGTATGGCACAGAATTTAAAGCATATAAGTTGTTCAATACTCAGACTCATAAGATATTTGCAAGAAGGGATGTAGTGTTTCATGAATAGGTTCAGGGAGGGAAATATGACATTGGTGATGATTGGCATATTCCATTGTTGATGGATGAAAGCAGCGAGGATGAAAGAGAGCAGCAGCAAAAACAGGAGCAGAAACAAGAATGGGAATAAGGTGATAATGCAAGCCCAATTAGATCTGAAGAAAACAAATTTGAGGTAAGTCCCCTACTAAGGAGATCAAGTAGGAAGACTCAAATACCATTAAGATTGAAAGACTATTCTTTGATGTCAAATTTTTTGAACATTGTAGAGCCCACTAATTATAAAGAAGCTAGTCAATTTAAGGAGTGGAGAGCTGCAATGAATGAAGAGATAGAATCTATTCTTAGAAATGACACTTGGGACTTAGTTGAACTGCCTAAGAATAAAACACCCATAGGATGTAAATGGTTGTTTAAACCAAAAATGAATGCAGATGGAAGTATTGAAAAACTAAAAGCTAGGTTGGTTGCAAAGGGGTACTCACAACAGGAAGGTATAGATTTTGATGATACCTTTGCACCTGTAGCAAAGTTAAATACAATCAGAATGCTTATTTCTTTAGCTACTAAACATAATTGGGAGCTACACCAGTTTGATGTCAAATCTGCATTTTTAAATGGTGACTTAAAAGAAGAAATTTACTTAGTACAGCCAGAAGGGTTTGTAAAACAGGGGTAGGAACATCTTGTTTGCAGATTGAAAAAGGCTTTATATGGCTTAAAACAAGCACCCAGGTCTTGGTACGAAAAGGTTGATTCTTTCTTCTTAGAGTATGGTATTCATAGAAGTTTAAATAACCCAAATTTGTATACCAAGTACAATAAGTAGGGGCAGATTATTCTGATTTCTTTGTATGTAGATGACATGATTATAACAGGAGATGCAGATGATTTAATCAAAGGAATCAAAAGGCCTATGGCAAAAGTTTTTGAAATGAAAGATCTCAGAAATCTTCATTACTGTCTCGGACTAGAAGTATGGAGAGATACTGGGAAAACTTTTCTTACCCGAGGGAAGTATGCTATAAATCTGTTGGAAAAGTTTGGTATGCATCAGTGTAGGTCAGCAACAACACCTTTGCAGCAGAATTTGAAGTTGTGCAGTGATGATGGCACTAAGGAGGTTTATGCCACAATGTACAGACAACTGGTTGGCAACTTGATATATCTTACAACAACCAGACCTGACTTGGCATACTCTGTTAGTGTATTGAGCCAATTCATGTCAAAACCGCTTAAAAGTCACTGGGTAGCAGCAAAAAGTGTGTTGAGGTATCTTTGTGGTACTGTTAATTATGGCATTTTATACACTGACACATCTGATGTTATTCTAGCAGGTTTTTCAGATTCAGACTGGGCAGGGAACCTGGATGATCGAAGGTCTATCACAGGTTACGCATTCAACATAGGATCCAGGGTCATAGCATGGAGCAGCAAGAAGCAGGGTACTGTAGCACTGTCTTCATGTGAAGCTGAGTATCAAGCATTGTGTGCAGCAACGTGTGAAGCGATATGCTTGACAAGGCTTCTTAATGATGCAGGAGAAGAACAGCATAATTCTACGTCCATCAAAAGCGACAACCAGAGCACTATTAAATTAGCATACAATCCAGTGTTTCATAAAAACACCAAACATATAGACACTCAGTTCCACTTTGTCAGAGAAAAACTACAGTCAAAAGAAATTATTGTTGAATATTGTAAAACTTGTGACAATGTGGCTGATATTTTTACAAAGCCTCTTGCACGTGTGAAGTTTGAATTGTTTAGAAGGATGCTAGGAGTTCAAGACAATCCTTTCTCCAGTAAGGGGGGGAGTTGAAAATAATTATATTATTTTGTATTAATGGAGAAAAGGTTACACAAGTTGGAACGTATCTCCTTAGTTTAGGATTTGTTCCTAGAGTTTACAGGTTTGGTTGCAACTTCCTAACTTCTAGTACTGTATTTAATGATGTAATCTTTCATTCATGAATGTAGAGTGTACAAGAGTGATCTCTCAGTTCTGAGTGTAGTCTCCAGGTGCAGGCCTCACCTGTGAGCTACATCTCCTTCTTTTTCAATTTTGTTCATATTTTATCTGGAAATACGTATGTTATAGAGTGAGTACAATTTCAATCTATGATGTGGTGGAAGAAAAAACAGATTTATAAATAGCGGTATCCCATGTATTTGTGATTTTCCTTGGGGTTGAGATCCCTCAAAACAGCTTATTCAAGAAAGAATTTTGATTTCGTTACAAATCATGTGAGTATAAACAAAAATTATAAATATATGTTTCACAAACTTTTTATATTTTATTTGCATTTCAAAATTACTGAATATGTACGTAGTTGGAAGATTAAGTTTGGCACTATAGAATAATGAAGTACAAATAGTTTTGCAAATAGAGATTTCGAAAGAACTCTACATTTTTAGTGTGCTTTAAAGTGAAAGGACAGGTGATGAAAAAAAAATAGAGGATATGGTGGGATTTTTATGCAGCAAAGAAGGTTATTTTTTTTGTTTCCGAAAGAGGCGACCACATCCATAAAGTTAAAATAAAAAATATTTTATTATTTTTTGGAATTATAGTTTTAGGTTTTTTAAATAATATTAATTTTTAGTTAAATAAAATAGAGAACAAAAATTATATAACATATTGTTTAAATTGTATTTTTAAATACTATGTAGAAATAAAACTAAATATTATTTTAACCATAAAAATTCAATTTTTTCATGGTATACATATTTTTTTTTAATGATATATAATATATACATAATTAAGATTAAAACATTTTACATAACTTGTATATGCAAATTAAAATAGCTTTTTATTATTAATATATTTTTATGTATATGTGAATATTAATTATTATTAAAATATTTTATTTGAACATTTTTTTTCTATATATAGATAGATATGAAGTTGATATCCATAATAATTAGTTAACATAGATCTTCAAATAATTTATTTAAATATATTGTTGAAATATTTTTGAAAAGTTTATGAGTTAAACATTTTACTCACACATTTCTTAACTTGTAATTACTTTATAGGATATTCATTTTCTTTCATTTATTATAGTCTACATTATTTTTATATTTAAAACTTAAATTTTTATTTTATTTTTAAGGGGGAAAGTGTGAACTCAAAGCATGGATGGACATACAACCTAGTATGATTATGCATAAATGACAAGAACACTATTAAATTTTCAAAACTTAACTCATAGCATTATTGAGCAATGATATACACACAATTATGCTTACTACTAGCTCAACAACTTAAATTCAATAGTTTGTAAATAAGTGTGCATCAATTCATAATAATCATCAAAATACATACTTTATAATACATCTTTTATTTCCATTTCCATCTATAATGAAAATTAACTAAATTATAAATTTAGTTTAAATTATTATTAATTATAAAAATAATTAATATCTAATTTAAACATATATAGATTTACAAATACATGTAAAAATATTCTGAATTATACATTTTTTAACTTGGAAATAAAAATAGTTTAATACCACCAATTCATTAGAATAAGTTCAATACTACATTAAAAAACTGTGTTTTTATTTTTTTAAATTAATCATATATTCATGTTTATTCTAGATAATCTCTTTACCTTGAATATTTATGTAGATATTGATAATGATTTTTAACTTAAACATATACATATTCAAAGCTAGAATGTTGAATTAAGTAAAATGGTTAATTCTTGTATTTATGCGTACCTTGACTCGTATCAAATTTTCTTACCTTGACCTAACACAATAAATAAAGATAATATCAAAGAAAAATGCAATTGTACCAAAATTGATGAAATGCACAAGTTCTTACGTATTTCGGAACGTTTGCCAATAAAATTAGGTTTGGACCACAAAAAATAATTGTAATTCATTATCCACGGTACTATCCTTTCATACGAAAACTCAGCCAACAAAGAGAAGAAGAATTTAAAGAATCGAACGAATCAATACGAAAGGAAAACCATTAAAAATCAGGACCACTGACCAATCTGTAAAGGTCATGAGATTGAAGTTTGCTGACGAGCAAAGGGATGGTTTAATACACTAACCCTCCAACACAACCAATTAGAAAAAGTAATCTGAGCTACTTCGAATCACACAACTAGAGATGAAAGCGGAGCTGACCCACCGGTAAAGCCACCAACCTCCAACACAACTGAACGATATAACGCTGCCGAAAAAATAGTTTAAAAATCATTTCACAAAACAATTTAGAAATTCAGTTAAGAGTCTGAAATTTTTTTTAGAATATTTGAAAATTTAGATTACAGTGGTTAAATTTTTTTTTTTTGAGATTTTGAGTGTTTTAGAAGTTTCTAATAGTTACTAAATCTATTTTCATTAAAAAAATTCAATGTACGTTATTCTGTTGCGTCAAAAAAATACCCAAACAAAAATTTAAATGCGGAGAACATTCCAACCAGACGGACATGACCGTAGACAACCATGTAACTGAGAAGATTCCAACCAGACGGACATGACCGTTGACAACCATATAAGTGACATGTTGAATATAAATTTGTGCAAGGGATTCAATGTATTTCGGCAACCAATAACTGTACTCGAATTCGAACATTTGCACTGCACCAGAAATTCAATGCCAGTGTGACTGCAGACAACGATGTAAATGAGAAAATTCCAACCAGATGGACATGGACATGACCGTAGACAACCATATAAGTGACATGTTGAATATAAATTAGTGCAAGGGATTCAATGTATTTGGGCAACAAACAACTGTATTCGAATTCGAACATCTGCACTGCACCAGAAATTCAATGCCGGTGTTCCTACACGTAAAAAATGGGTATAGGATGTTAACATATCCAATGAAACATCACATATCGATCTCTATTTCCGAGAAGCTAGCATTCAATAAAACAAATCCAACCCTAATCCGAAGCTTGGCCTTTGAAAATATTCGAGAGTGCTCACCGACGGCTTAATAGGCCTGTCACTATATTTTCTGTTACTGTATAACAATTCTCAAACACAATGAAAATCTGAGTTTAAAAGAAGTACCTTCAAGGTTGCCCTGGCCCTTGGTTTGGTTGATGTGATAAGAGAAGGTTAATTTTTGGTATGACTTTGAAGAAAATTAGTAAAATGTTTTCAAATTTTGATTACTGTTGTAATTTTGGGTATTCTAGAGATTTTTTATGGTACTAAATCTATTTATATCATAAAAAACAATTTAAACATTCCAACTCTCAATTTTGTTAAAGATTTTTCAAAAATATCTTACAAAATTGTGGCAATTTGAACACTCCGTGTGTTAAAATGGAAGACAGAGAATATATTCATCAAAGTAAGCCGCTGACAAGTGAGGAGCTTCACCTTGAGAGACTGCCTCTAGCAAAACGCTCTACACATACACATTTGTCATTAATCATCATGAATAAATAGTTTACAAGCACATAGGGAAGTTAGAACAATATCCTAAAATCTAGGAACTAAGTTCTAATCTAAGGCTCACACATAGCTAATGAACTGGTTGTCTCCAAGAATACATTTTTCCATTAACTTCAACACTCCCCCTTACTGGAGAAAGGGTCCATTAGTGCTTTTAACATCTCCATAAATAACTCGAATTTAATTCTTCCAAGGGGCTTGGTAAAAATATCAGCACCATTGTCACAAGTATTACAATATTCAATATGAATTTCCTTTGACTGAAACTTCTCCCTAACAAAGTGAAATTGTGTATCATTATGCTTTGTGTTTTTGTGAAACGTTGGATTGTTTGCAAGTTTGATTGAGCTCTCATTGTCACATCTCATAACTATTGCATCTCTTTTTTCTTCTCTCGCATCCTCCAAAAGTTTCCTCAACCAAACTAGCTCACACATTGATACATATATTGCTTGATACTCTGCTTCTGCTGAAGACAAGGATACATTGTTCTGCTTCTTGTTGCTCCATGCAATGATCCCAGACCCAATGTTGAATGCATAACCTATTATCGATCATTTGTCATCGAGATTTTCGGCCCAATTTGAGTGTGAAAAACTTCTCAATATAACATCAAAGGAATCGGTGTATTTAATACCAAAGTCTAGGGTTCCTTGGTGTATTTAATACCAAAGTCTAGGGTTCCTTGAAGATACCTTAAGACAGATTTTGTTGCAACCCAATCATTCTCAAGAGGGTTTGACATGAATTAGATCAATACACTGACTGCAAAATCAAAATCCGGCCTAGTTGTAGTCAAGTAAATTAGACTCCCAACCAACTCTCTATACAATGTTGCATCTACCTCTTTGGAACCATCATCATTCCCATGTTTGAAATTATGTTGTAAGGGCACTGAGGTAGATTTGTATTGACCCATTCTGAACTTTTTCAATAAGCTCCTGACATAGATTCCCTGAGACAGAAAAGTCTGGCTAGAATCCCTCTAGACTTCAAAACCCAAAAAATAGTGTAACTCTCCAAGGTCTTTCATCTCAAAAACCTTTGACATCTACTCCTTGATTTCTTTAATGAGTTCATCAAAATTTCCTATAATGATAAGATAAGGAAATCAAAACAATTTTTCCCTCTTTATCAAACACGTTATACAGGTTAGGGTCATTCTTGCTTCTTTTATTACTATGTTGTAGGAAAAAAGAATCAATTTTATCATACCATGACCTAGGTACATGTTTTAGTCCATACAATGTTTTCCTCAATCTACACACTAAATGTTCCTCCCCCTATTTAACAAACCCTTCGGGTTGCATTAAATACACTTCTTCTTTTAATTCCCCACTTAAAAATGCAGATTTCACATCTAGCTGGCATATCATCCAATGATGTTTGGTAGTGAAAGAAATTAACATACTAATTATTCTTAATTTAGCTATGGGGGCAAAGGTTTCCTCATAGTCTATGCCTGATTTCTACGAGTAATCCTTTGCAACCATCATAGCTTTATATTTGTCTATACTCCCATCTGTTTTACATTTAGGCTTGTATAACCAGTTGCAACCTATGGGTTTTTTTCCCTTCAGGTAGTTCAACTAGATCCCATGTTTTGTTTTTAGCTATTGACTCATATGCCTCTTCCATGGTTGCCCTCCATTCATCATATTGACTAAATTATTTATAATTTTAGGGTTCAACAACACTTAACATACTAGTCATAAGAGCATGATCCCAATATCTTGCTCGCAATTGAATTTTCCTACCTAATCTCGTGAGTGGTGGACTGGTTTCAAATCTATTTTGATCATCCCTTGGTGGACATGGCTTGCTGACTACATCTGTACTGTCCATTTCTTTCTTTTTCTGTTGCTACTGCTGCTCATGGCTATCCCCTGTTTCATCAATCCATTCTTCCATTAGCAAAGGAATGTCCCACTCTTCACTGCCTTTATCATAGTTTCCATCATGAACCTACTCATGAAATACTAAATCTCTACTTGCAAAGAATTTGCAAGTAGAATGATTAAACAACTCATATGCTTTAAACTTAGTACAATACCCAACAAAAATACATTTAATGAAATTTGAATCCAGTTTCTTCCTATCCTCTTTTGGGACATTAGCAAAAGCTTTCGAGCCAAAAACTCTTAAATGATTAACTGCAGGCTTAAAACCTAATAAATCTTCAAATGGATTTTTAATATCAAGACTTTTTGTTGGACTCCTATTTTTCAAATATACTGCAGTATTTATTGCTTCTGCCCAAAAACCATTAGAAAAATTCTTACCTTTTAGCACGCCACAAGCACACTCCATAAGGGATTTGTTCTTCCTCTTTGCAATCATGTTCTGTTGAGTAGTGTGGGGTACAATGAACTGATGAACTATCCCATGGTCCTAGCAATTTTTATGAAACCACTCTACTTGTATTCTCCCCCTTGATCTAAGCACAGAATTTTGATGAACTTCCCTGTATGTTTTTCAACCATGCTTCTGAAATATTTAAAATATTCAAAATTATGACTCTTCTTTCTGAGAAAAAATACCCAAGTAAATCTTGTGCAATCATCAACAAATAATAAGAAATAATAAGCACCTCCTAATGACCTCGTCTACATCGACCCACATAAATTAGTGTGCACAAGCTCTAGTATATCTCTCTTCTTTCTATCTAAATTTGTAGGAAACACATCTCTGTGCATCTTCCCAAGAGAACATGCTTCACAATCAAGATCAACATTCACTAAAATAGGGAGACCATTGGCCATGCCTCATTTATGAAGTAGCAACAAGCCATTGAAATTGATATGACCGAATCTTTGATGCCATAAATCTTCTGCATTCATAAGTAATGAAGTAAAGACTTGTTGTGGCACAATTCTTACATTCAAATTGTACAAGCCTCCCACTCAAATCTCTGATGCAATTGGCTTCATACGATTGAGCAGATCTTTAATAACATAATAATACTTAAAAAACTATACCTTAAGATTCTCATATACTATCATAGAAACAAAGATCAGATTATTTTTTGTTCTGAGTACATACATTACATTTTTAATATGCCTAATATTTCCATCAAGAAATATGACAAGAACATTACCATACCCTTTGATTTGGTATCCTTTTTCATCACCAAGGTAGATCTTACCACCATTCCTAGTTTATTTAAAATTTTCAAACCACTGTATGTTACTTGTCATGTGACCATAAGCTCCTAAATCCACAAAACAGGTATCTGCTTCATCATTCTCAGCAGAGAGAACATAATCATCCATAAATAGTCTGAGGTCCTGATTTTGATCTACATCAACAAATTTTCCTCCATGATTCTTATGTCTATGTCGATTTTCATCAAGATTCTTCTTATGGAAATTCCTAGCAAAGTGATGATATTTATCACAGTAAAATCATTTCATCCCTAAACCACATATGGTCAAAGACATACCTTGTGGTGGCTTTCTCTGTGGTGTATCTTCGTATTTCCATCCTTCACCTGCCTTCCCTCTGAAGGGCTTCTTCTTTGCCATTAAATCAGTATCTAAACTCTGGGCTTTTAGAGTCACCCACCTTTCTTCCTCTTGCATCAGGATCCCTGTCAATTCTTCAAATATGGGGGCTTTCTCTCTCACATTCAAGACTGTGATAAATATATGATAGTAATCAGTCATATCATTCATGGTAATTGCGACAAGATTAATGTTTCCCACTGTCTCCCCTATGTCTCTAACCTTACCTCTCAGTTCCTTGATTAGAGAGATGAACACAACTACTCATTCATTCTCCTCCATTTGAATGGAGAGAATCTTTCTTTTTAAGAACAATAGGCGATCTGTGTTTTTAATCTCGTACAAATCCTTGAGGGTTCTCCAAATCTCATTTGTTGATTTACACTCTCCGATGTGAGGGATAATGCAATCTTTCACTGAAAATTTCAACAACACTTTTTCCTTGTTATCCCTCTTCCCCCAATCCTAAATTTCTACAACAGTTCTGCCTCATGCTATCGCCAACTTTAATTCATCGCCATTTACAATCTCCCATGAAATTTTCCCCTCTAGCAGGGTCTACAAATTGAATTTCCAATTAGAATAATTAGATCCATCAATCTTATTTGTCTCATATAAGTACGCCTCTACCGTTTTATTATTCATTGTGATCTATGTATATGCCTCAAGATCTATTACACATCATTTTTTCACCATGAAATTTGATGGTCAATATGGATCTATCACCATCCATACTCATGCCTCCTTAGAATTCAAACATTTATATTCCTTAACAAATTCTTGGAAACTGAGAAATTAGCTCTTAAATACTCTTAAAGATGTCATGTGCACTTTTTTCAATCACTTTCTGCACATCTAGAGATATTTCTAATCTTACCTGCAGACTTTTGTGCTGTGTTTCCCATTAAAACATACACACCCCATTTAAAATGAAGTAAAGGTGAAAAGTAACTTCTAGAACCATATTTGGGTGCATATTCTTCTAGCTAAAAGCATCTGAGTTGTGCTAGTTCAAGCTAAATCCCTTATATAATGGAACTTATCCCCTTGGATCAAGGAACCTTAATGCCCTGTTTTGTAGATCACCCGCCCCTATTGGAGGATATGAAACCTCATCAATATCTCCTATAAATTGAGCTAAAACTTTAGGGTTAGGGGGTTCACTTACAATAATCTTATCATGGTCATTCTAGAGTGGAAATATTGTTAATCCAAAGAGGAAGGTTGGAAAGGGATACATGAGGAATATGTATGACATCATGTCTCAGTTGTAAGATTTCTCTTTATATTCTTCATAATACATTTGGATACTATTTTTCATTGTGTTGTTTTCAGATTCATTAAAACAATGACAATTATTAATCTCCTTGATCATTAAGTTAAGCTAGTATTTGGATTATTACATACATCAAATTCTTTTGATTCTTTTCATGTTTTTTATTGTAGGTTTCTTCTCATAATTGATGGACTTCTTCAGGACAAAAGGCAAAGTCTTCATCAAACATCTCGTTGAAAGGTAAGAGAATTATCCTCCCTTTTCAAGTTTTCATAATATGGATGCTAATAGCTTAGGGAAAGAGATATTATTATGTTTTTTTGTTTCTAGTTATATGTTGGGATAATAGGGAGATCGCTCTTGTCCTTAAGAGGGATTTATTTGGGTAACAAATTGGCGGCTCCACTGGGGAACAACTTAGTTTTTCTTGGTTCTTTTTAGTTTAGCTCTTCGATTTTTCTAGTTTGAATATGTCTGAGTGTTGTTCTGTTTATGAACGTTTATATCCTCTGAATTAGAATGCCATGCTTTTATTTTTTTTAATTTTCTCTCGCCTGGGTGGTTTTGTTTGATAAACAAAGTGTAGGTTTTTGCAAGTTCTCAGTTTAATAAAGTGCGTGTGCACACTAGTTTTCACTGACTACCTGTGCACCCCCGGAGAATTTTTGGAAAATGAATTTTCTGTCTCCCAGAGTGATAAATAATTTCTAGAGGTTCAACCTGACTTATACCAACCCTCACAGTCTGTTTTTGAATGCTTCTTAGTTGACCAGGTGTTTTGAAATTTCTTTTTTGAGAAATACTGAATTTGATTTCCTTTGGTCATTACATCGAGGTTTTTCCTAGTTTCTTAACAATTTTTGCATATTTTTGCTTTCGTTTTTACATATGAGTGTTAATCCCCTTTAAATATTTTTACTTTTGACCATTGGAATTTTCACCCAATTTTATTTACTTACACTTGATTGGTTCCTTAGATTACATTAATGAAGGAAAATACTCTTGTTGTTCTTTCGTTGATTTGGAATCTACTTGCGTTTGATAATTCTCTTATATAGATTACATTTTCATAGTTAGAATTCTCATTTTCAGAATATGAATGAAAAGTGTTCATAGATTACATTTTCATTGTTTTCTAGTGAATTGTTCATAGATTACAGCAGCATAGTTTACATTCTGAAAAGTAAACCATAGATTTAGATCAATGTATTTGATTATATTTTTGAGGAAAATCATTTACCTTCACAATTTTGGGTTTTGAGTTTTTCTTGGTCTACTCATCTATCAAAAAAGAGTCTTCGCTTCAGGGATTGGTTGTGTGAATCTCTTTTCTTTCAGTGAATCTCATCATATATTCATTTATGCCTTTTGTAAAGAGTTATTTCATCAATTGAAAACATTGTGTCTCTCATTGAAAGATAGCCAAGAATTGAATTTACATGATTTTATGCTTGTTTTAAAACGTAAAAATACAAAATTTCTTTGAATTGATTAGCATTAGTAGTTTCTTACTAAAAATTTGTGCATTAGGGAATTTGTTATATTTTCTATTATTTATCAATTATTGCATTGTTGGAAGTGAATGGAAACTCTCTCCTTACTTTAATTAGGATTCATCAAAGTGAAAATATTACATTATCATATTCGATTTCATTCAGTTTTGGGTCAAGTCATAACACCACTAGTTCCATATCCATTTACCCTTTGATTAAGCAACAAACTAATCTCACAACGCTGATTAAAATTAATCTAGATATTTTTGTATTTTCTAGGGCTCAATTCACCAATTAAGATCAGGTTAGTTCTTAGGAGTAAGGACTAATTAAATATCCAAAGCATTTAAAAAAAAATAGCAACTTGGGGTATGGAAAAACCTATTTGTTGCAATTTTTCTCTCAGAAGCTCTCTTGAATGAGTCACGAACGAGGTCGTGTTGGACCGAGTGGGGTAATCATACCTACTTCATTGGTAAAGATATAATAAGTGCATATATTATAAATGTTAAACCTCATATTAACCATTATCAAGGAGCATGGGATCACTTGTTAGTAAACCTCCTATTCATCATGTCAAGAAACTTTCAAGGGGGGTGAGATTCGATACTCTACCCTTGCGTGTATATTGGGCCATAAATTTTTCCATGAGTTTGAATCGTCTCAGTTGGTAACCTTAGTGGCTATAATTTTAGGATTTTC
Source organism: Pinus albicaulis (assembly GCA_034641835.2). NCBI lineage: Eukaryota > Viridiplantae > Streptophyta > Pinopsida > Pinales > Pinaceae > Pinus > Pinus albicaulis. Next base: position 1,606,504,086 of record CM076578.1, on the reverse strand, counting down.
CCCAAGGTGACGGTGGAGGGAAGGTCCTATTGTACCTGGAACAGATGTTGACTAGACTCACTTGGAATTTTTGGAGGGTAATCTTCACTCGAGATGTCATAGTGGGGTTTCCTGCACCATACTGTTTAATTAATCAAGTTTTCAAGGTAATCGGTTCCATCCGCTAGTTTTTCACATTGATCTCTGAAATGTTGGATTTAATCACCAACTAGTGATTTCGCTACGAAAAAAAACTCTTTGTGTGTTGTTTGACTCATAGATTTGATATCACATGTTCAGTTGTTGGTTTTTAATTTTTAGAGAGCTTAGGTGTGGATTTTAAATTTGAATTTTTAATATTTTTAAATTGTTAATAAAATTAACTGAAGTTGAAATGAGTGGCAATAGTTCTGGAATTCACCAACCAAGGAATTGATGTTAGTGAGAATGATAGTCCTTTTCCTTGCTTTGGAAATGTTGCTGCTCCTTACATGGCTACATTTTCATTAAATGGATTTACCATAGGTTTACTAATATGGTTATTTTCAATTTCGTTGGCCTCAAATACTAAATTTTTTCCACCTCAACCAGATGCATAACCTCAACCGAGTTCACCATCTCAACATCACCAACCTCATGTTGACCCTTTACCTTCTTCACCCATCATGTATTCTTCCCTTTCTTTGTCTTCTCTTGGTAAAAGCCTTGATGCTAGTAACTAGGTGGCTAAGAAGAAGAAGGATCAAGATAAGAAAGAAGTCAACCTACCAACCATGGATGTAAGTATTGGTAGTGTTGATAAAAACTCCAACATGCATCGCAAGCCCAAATACCATTGCAAGCGTTGTAAGGGTGACCACTTCCTTATAAATTTTCCTTGTATTCCTAATGTCTTGGAATTATGTTCTAAAATTATTATCAAGTTATTGTTGATCCATCACCCATTCATTGTTAGGTTCTTATGAAAAATGGTAAACTTAGCTATCCTTGTAGGTTATGCAAAGGGAGTCATCATAGTCACATTTTCCCTCACATTGATGAAGCCTCAAAATTATGGAAAACGTTACTGTTTCACAACAACAAATTCCAAATATTTACCATAAAGTTTCTCCCAACCTACCATCAGTTGACGAATTGATTGATCTAATTCCAGGTACAACCAATCCCACTCTTCCATTGGAGAGTGAAACTCATATCACTTAGGTTGATGGACCATTAGTTGACAAAGTGGTCGACTTGATTTCATATTCAATCAATCACACTCTCCCTATATAGAGTGAAATTCATACCTCTCATGCTCTTCTTGTTACTTCAGATTCTCCTATAAAAGAGGGAATTTCACCAATTTGTATAGAAACCCCTACAAGTACTGATGTCCTTTCCTTTGACTCGAGTAGACTGATAGAACCTCATCTTCCTTCTTTCATCTCGTTCCAAATAACTATGAATTCTTCTAGTAATAATGTGCATTGCACAAATGTAGATGAAGTTGCTTCTGTTAGTATTTTATCCGCAACTACTTGGCAAGATTTGGGTTCCCCTCAGCTTGTGCCTATTACACAGAATATGTCGGATTCGAATAGAGTGGACCTTTAGGGATCCTTCCTAAGTTTCGTATTACCTTGGAAGGTAAAATTGTCTGTATTGATCTTATGGTAGTTCAAGGCCACTTGGATTTCAATTTTCTCCTTTGGAGAGACTATGTCTACGCCATGAATGTTGTCGTATCGACACTCTTTCACGTGATGTATTTCCCTCACAATGGAAACATTGTGACTGTTGACCAAATTTCATTCTTTATTGATGAATCGAATACCAACCATCTAAAATACGTGAATATTCCTTATTTGTAAGTGGTATCCACCCTGCCACTAGTTAATTATGTGGAAACATGTCCCATGTTTGCAGTTACCAATGCAAGCAAGCCTCTCACTATTTTCTTGACTTCCTTTGAATTTGATATGTTAATTGACATAGTAAGCCCTATGGGGGTATTTTGAACGTAATAATATTATCCCTATTGATTCCCTTGACATGTGTTCCCTCCAGAGAATTGTTCTTCCTTCTGATGAAGACCTCTTGGAAGACATGATTGAGGTGTGTCCCTTATCACGTGTTCCTTTTAGTTGGAAGCCATGATACAAGTTTCTGAGGATGGTCCTTTCACTGTGTCAACCTCGTAAAAAAATGAAACAAGTTTCCATCAGGATGGTTCTTTAACTATTTCAACCTCATTAAAAAATGAAACAGGTTTCCATACGGAAATTTCTTTTACTATGGCAACCTCATTAAAAAATGAAACAGGTTCCCATGAGGATAGTTCTTTTACTATGTCAACCTCGTTAAAAAATGAAACAGATCCTTATGAGGATGGTTCTTTCACTATTTCAACCTCATTAAAATATGAAATATGGATCCATGAGGTTAGTTATTTTTACTATTTAAACCTCGTTAAAAAGAAACAAGTCATTATGAGGATAGTTATTTTACCGTGTCAACCTCATCAAAAAATGAAACAAGTTTCCATGAGGATTGTTACTTTTCCTGTGATAACCTCATTAAAAAATGAAACAGAGGCCCATGAGGATAGTTCCTTTTAACTCTGTCAGCAATTCCTTTTATTGTGTCAATCTCATTTAAAAATGAAACAAATCCTCTCCAAATTGAGTCGAGTCTTTGACTAGATCTTGTAAATGTCAAGTCGAGTCTTTCATCTGATCTTCTAAATGAAACTTAATTCCATCTAGCTATTAGTAACTAGTAGTCTATTTAAGTTAATGAGTTGAATCTTGGGGGGCATGTTCCCTTGTTGGTTACACTTGGGGGGCACTAAAATCATTCTCAAGCACAATTTTCTATGTTTTAAACTTGTATAAAAATGAAGCTATTTTCAAGCACAATTTTCTACATTTAAAGCTTGTGTAAATATAAAACCATTCTCCAGCACATTTTTCTATATTTCAAGCTTGTGTAAAAATGAAACTATTCTCAAGCACAATTTTCTACAATTTAAGCTTGTGTAAAAATGAAACCATTCTCAAGCATAGCTTTTCTCTATTTTCAAGCTTGTATAAAAATGAAACCTATCTCGAGTCCATTCAGTTATTATTAACAAGACTCATTAAACTCGTAAAAAACCCGAGCTTCTTTTTCTATTGTTTTCATTCTCGTAAAACACATGAAAATTTCGAGTTCTTTCTATATTTTCTAGCTCATAAATTAAATTTAAAGTCATTCATACAAGTACACTTTTATCATTTTTCAGACTCTCAAAAAACACGAAAGAGTGAAAGCATGGAGTTCTCTTATAAGCCCTTTTTACACTCTCTAAAAATGAAAATATCGCTAAGCACTTGACTATTTGAACTCGTTAAAATAAATGAACAATCGTCTACTTAGTATAGGTTTACTCTTTTTCTGGACTGAACTAGACTAATTACGAAAAAGGTATACATTGACTAAACATGGTCAATAGAGTTCTCTCCTACATTATTTTATCCCTTTTCAGGTTTGAGAGGCTAAATTTACGAAAAAGAACAATATGGAATTTACTTATATTTTTCTTCTGACTCCCTAAATTGAAAAACACTGAGTTAATCCTATGCTGGACATATTAAAATTAAACAGTATAGGACCCGTCGATCACAATTGGACCAAACCACTCCTTCCTAGGGTTCGTTAAAATTACTAAGATGGACTCATCCAAAGGATGAGCATACACAACAAGAAAATGTTTTCCTCCTCAAGCTTGAAAAAAATAAAGAGGTACTTGCCAGTAATGGGAGGGGAAATTTGAGAAAAGGAATCCATATTTTATACTTTTTTTAGAAGTAGCATATCACTCTTGGGCATGACACTTTGTCACACTTGTGTCTGGTTTGGGTAATATTTATTTCTTACATTTAATCGAACGTCATTGAAATTATTAAACTAGTTTTTGGTATTATCTTTAATTAAAATGATGCCAAGTCATTTACAGTGTCATTATGTGTTCAAGAGAAAATTCAACTTCAACTCATTATTCTTTACAATATTGATCTCCATTTGCGTTGACCATCCCTAAGATGATCCTTGCAAAATATTTGTTCAAAACTTGACATAATGGTTTTGTTTCATAGGCCCTCCTATGTCAGATCACTTCCTATCGACATCAACTCATTATCTAGGAAGTTGAAGTAGAAATATCACCATTATCTTGAAATCTGAATGCCTTAATGGTAGGTTTCTCGACTTCGATGAAAGGTTTTATTTATTGGCTTTAGATCAAAAGACTTTATGAGTATTCCATTGAAAATCATTAATTCACATTTCATATATTTTACTAAGGTACCTTGAGATAAATTGACATTATTGGTGGTTTTCCTTACACTTGTTAATGGCCATCATCAACTCGTAATCAAGTGGTTTCTATCATGTTTGACTTCGAAACAATCAATCGCATGGTTAGATTAGTATTATTTTGACAAGTGGAGATCAAGACCCTAGAACTAGTTTCAACCATCTAGGTTGCAAGGAGTCTTGTATTCATATTTTAGTAGACTAATTCATAATAGATGGCTGTGTCCAGAGTGTGTCTACTATTGATGTAATTCTAGGTCACTTATATACCAACACATAGAGTTATTTTTTCTCTAAGTATGGGAATGCCTACCTCAATTATGATTACATATTTGCAATGAATGTTTCTTACAGGTTTTCTACCGATGTCTTCGATCCAATCCCTGGTATGATAAAGCACTTCACTCTCCTGAAATATTTTCTCATACTTCACACTTTAGGGGGGCAATCTATTACACGTTATTTTTTCACCATGACATTTGATGGTTAATATGGATCTTTCACCATCCATACTCATGCTTCCTTAGAAGTAAAACATTTATATTCCTTAACCAACTCTTCAAAACTAGGAATGTAGCTCTTAAATACTATTAAATATGGTCTGCACACTTTTTGTAGTCACTTTTTGTGCATGCACGGATATTACTAATCTTATCTATGGATTTTTGCTCTCTATTTTCTGTTAAAACCTGTGCACCCCATTTAAAATAAAGCAAAGGTGAAAATTAATTTCTAGAAGCATAGTTGGGTGCATATTCTTCCAAATAAAAGCCTCTGAGTCGTGCTAGTTTGAGAAAAAACCATCCAATAATGGAAATTATTCCCTTGGATCAAGGAACTCTAATCCCCTCATTTGTGGATCACACCCCTCTGTTGGTGGATTTGAAACTTCCTCAATCTCTCCTATAAATTAAGTTGAAACTTCAGGGTTAGGGGATTCACTTATGATAATCTTATGTTGGTCATTCTAGAATGGAAATATTGTTAAACTAAGGAGGAATATTGGAAAGGCACACATGAGGAATCTATATGACATCAAGGCTTGGTTGTAAGATTGCTCTTTATATTCTTGATAATACATTTGGATACTTTTTCTCACTTTATTGTTTTCAGATTCATTAAAACAATGAAAATTCTTAATCTCCTTGATCATTAAGTTAAGATAGTATTTGGATTATTAAATGCTGCAAATGCTTTTGATTATTTTCATGTTTGTGATTTTAGGTCTCTTCTCAGCATTGAAGGAATTCTTTGGGACAAAACGCAAATTATTCATCAAACATCTCGTTGAAAGGTAAATAATTATCCTCTCTTTTCTAGTTTTGATAATTTGAATGATAATATCTTAGCGAAGTAGATATTATTATTTTTGTTTGTTTCTAGTTATCTGATGGGATACTAGGGACATCGCTCTTGTCTGCAAGAGGAATTTATCTGGGCAATAAGATCCTCAACCCCCAAAAATAAATTCTTTCAGAAAAAAAACACAGATGATATTACAATAATATTGATCAAAAAAATAAAATTACACCAACATACCAGATAAACAATCTTGTGCCACAACAGTTGAACTGAGAGAATGATCTTGATCTCAAAACACGTGATCTACCTCATCATAAAAATATTATCTCAAAAATAGATATCGTTACAATCATATCTCGCGATCTCGACAAATCAACTAAACCACCGAATGCACGATCTCAACCACCAAATACGCAATCTAGGCCACAAGAGTCAACACACTTCCTGAAGGTGGACAAAATTTAACTCTCCCCTTGATTAGCATTGATTTTCCACACACTTCGGGCAATCAAGAAAACTTACAGAGCCACAAATCTAAATTCCAGGCCTTAGTATTTCAAGAAAAACTCACCAAAGAGGATCAACACTTATTGACGCCCTTTCACTTTGTTCCAGGTCATGCTGTCAAAAAATTTCATAAATTTTGGGCATCACCGTGGGTTTTACCCTAAAAGTAGTGCTGATTATCATGGTTTGAACCCAAAAGTAGCATTGATTAGCACGAGTTTGACCACCAAACCAATCCTGATCAGCATGGGTTTGACCCCCAAAAGTAGTGTTGATCAGGCTTCCTCAAAGTTTTAGTGTTTTGTCACAAAAGAAACTGAACCTGCTAGCAAGGCTCTTAGGCACCAAGTCTCTTCAATTGTCCATCCAATAAGGTTTATGACACAACCAACCACCAATGCTATCGAACCAAACACCAAGGCTCAACATAGGTTCACCAATTTCACCACTAAGGCACTTCAGCCACCAAGGCTCCAAACTACCACAAAGACACTCCAACTACTTAGGGTCATAAATCCTCTTCTTCAACACTCACCAAATCACCAAAGGACATTGTCTTTGACTCACTCAACCGTTACGATATGATACAATGTTAAAAATGGAAGAAGGAAAATACATTCATCAAACTAAGTAGATCATAGGTGAGGAGATTCACATGGAGACTTCCTCTGGTAGAATGCTCTACACATTCATCATTAATCAGCATAAATACATAGTTTACAAGAAAATAGTGAAGTTAGAACAATATCCTAAAATTTATGAACTAAATCCTAATCTAAGGCTCACGCATAATTAATGTATTGATTATCTCCAAGAATACATCTCTCCATTAAGCTCAACAATGTTGGATTTTTTAAAGAATTTTCAGATAAAATCCTGTGAAATTGTGGCCAATAACGCATACATATATATTCAAATCACTAACAAAAATAATGCACACGTTGAGGTTGGTTATCTTTAATGCTTTATCAAGGTTGGGTATCTTAGCCAAAAATAATAAAAGGGGAGAGTTATTATATTACGTGACATGGTCGTCAAAAGTACTACAAATTTTCTTTGTTTTCTAACATTATACAAATCATGTTATATTATTTGTTTTTAAACACTTTCAAAAAAATTCTAAGATTAATTTTATTTTAATTGTATAATTTTTTATTTTATGATTATAATAAAAATAAATTTATTTTTTAATTTAAATTTATAAATATTCTATTTATTTATTTGAAGTATATGTTAATTATTCCTTTTTAAATACACTCCCTTTAATATTCCTTAAGTTTTGTGTTTCCCTATTTGATTATTGCACAATGATAGGGACGTGTCTACTTTAAATAATTTACTTATAAATACATAAAAATAGATATTTATTTTAATCTAAATAGGAAATAAAAATTCATCATGAAGTCTATTTTAAAGTCAAAAAAATTCCTCTTAATCACCATACCATTATTTATCATTTAATTTTTAGCCACAAATTATTTATTAATTAAACTTTTATTAATAATTTCCACAGGCAATAAAAGTCTAAACTGTTATAGTTTCCATGAAGAAAAAATTAAAACCTCTCATGCATCCATGTAAGCCCATTTGTTCCTCTTATGGTCCATATAAAAGATGTAATAACATTTTTATACATGCCTAAGACCTCCTTTTAGTTTACATAATGTTGTGAGAACTCTAGTTTAAATATAATAAATATGACATTACCTCTGATGTCAATGATTTAATATTTCATATCAATACACAAATTTTTCATTGTTAAAGTGCTCATATAGTTATCAATAAATGATGATTTATATTTATTTTGAGCTAAACAAGAAGAAAAAACGTGTGAAATCATTAATAAAGGAAAAAGTATCTGAATCAATTTTAAATATTCAATGTCATTTCTAAGTCCACTATTTTGTTCTCATTTTCCTATTTGATAATGTCTGTGACCTTGAATCCTTATTATCGTAGATATTTTACATAATTGGAAATACTTGGTTTTATGTGTAAAAATGTTTCCACTGCAAAAATCCATGTAAAAAATTTTGTGAATCTTACTCTATATATTATAAAATGCCAAAAAGATGAATAAAAAAATAATATAATTAGCAGAATAAAGAAAAAAAATATAACAATAGTATAAATGATTAAATAACACAAGCACATGTCACTATCCATTGTCATCACCCTGATTATCTTCCCCACTTGGCATCATAAAACCGATGCTCTCAAAGAAAAAAAATTGATTTAGGGTTGTGTCTTAATACAAATTGCCAATCCCTATCCAACACATCTGGTTTAAAAAACACCTAGTTACAGTGTCTTGGGAAAACATAAGGCTCCCTAGCTTCATGCGACATATTTATAGAGTTAATATTTATTATCCCCTTATCATGATTCTCCATTACATTATTCGTAGAAAAGGTTTCCCACCACTTCCACCTAAAAATAACACATTGGAACAAAGAGAAGTCCACTTGAATTATCTCTTGTATCTTTCCAACATAAGCAAACATTCCCTACATTAGGTTTTCATCATGGTGGCTAGCACAGCTAGATTGATCAAACTTCGCTTCCACTCCACAGTCTTGTGTCATGTACACATCATCAACATCCTCCATCAACATCCTCCATATGAAAATGATGTCCATATGCCCACATAGATGGGGAGAAATCCACATATAAAAATGTGGAAAAATCAGAGTGTCATTTGTCTAATAACCCGAACATAATTAAAAATAAAAAATACATATAGATGTTACAATTCAAAGGTGTGGTTTGAAGTTAAAACTATACCAAAAGAGATTGTAATTACCAAGTTGTGGCCCCTGTTAGACCCCATATGAAAATTTTTGACAAGCAAATAGGGGGCTAAATCATTGTTGAGTCTTCAAGGAATGCCTTTCCCCTGAAAATCCATCCTCCTTGAAGTCTCTCAATTGCTCTGCCTAATAAAAATCCCCCTCTGCTAGTAAATTGCTAAAAAAGGGCCTGTCATTCCTTCCTTTACCCCTGCAACATACATCAATTCCCCCCCTTTTTCCCTTTGTCCAAATTCCCTTTCTGTTACCCTCATTTAGCCTCTTTTATTCCCCCTTGGCTCCCCTTATATTTCCCCTTTTTACCCCTCAAATCCCCCTAAAATCCCCTTCAAATTCCCCCTCTTACCCTTTATTTAGCCTTTTTTCCCCTTTTTCCCCTTATCGTTTCCCTTTAAATCCCTTAAAACCCATTAAAATGGGCAAAGAACCCACTTTCCGACCATGCTATAGGCCTAGCCCCTTTTTCCGCTGGCCCCTTAACCACTTCCCACACATGCCCGGCGCTGGGACCAAGCGCTTAAGTCCCAAGCGCTAATCGTAATCAGAACAACCGGCGGGTGCATTTCCTTTGTTACAGCAAAGAACCCCGATGCGATTGGTTTTTAACACGAAGTCTCGCGATGAGTTGTGGTCCGTTGATCTGTCGTAAAGATCGACGGCGGAGCGCTAATCGCAATCCCCCCGCCCATCGCAATCGCAACACCCATGTCGCACCCTCTGATCAATCGCAACCTTGTCTTCCGATTCCCCGATTGCATCTGAGCCGTTGATCTGTTCCGCGATCCGACGGCCAGCGCTCAATCGCATTGCCCCGCTCCGATCTCCAATTGCGATTGGCCCAAGTTCATCCTGTCCGTTCGTTGGGTTAAGATCTAACGGTTTTGATTTAATCGCCCTCTGCCTCCGCTGGGTCCCACTTCTTACATACATTTCGTTGCATTTTTTTGCATTTCCATACATTTTCACCAAAGTCTAAAGTTTCATATGTATTCCGCCATGTCCATAAGTCAGCCCGCAGATCAATCTCCACTGTTGATCTCCATCTCTAGGCCTGAATCCAACGGCCTGCACTGCATGATCATACCAAACCCTATTATTCGCGCATTCCACCACTCCACTGCATTTTCATCGTTCTTTTACACAAAAGCATTGTTTCCACCACTGTCGCACTACTGTTTCATCCACCCTGCACCCATCACTCCGTCTACTGTTTTCTTCATGAGTTTTTCCATGTTGCAGAGTTTCTAGAGGAAGAGGACCGCCGCTGTTCAATGTACTACCTCAACGGCGAGCAGCGCAGTCAGGATCAAATATAATGGGCTAGTACCATCAGGAAAGTCAAGGAATGGGGCTGTCAGGACTTACATTAAAGGAAAGAGGAGTTCGAACACCGAAAATCTTGCCGGCGCCATTAAAAGCTCGAGCTAACTCGACAGAGGCAGTCATGAAGCAGCAAGGATTTTCAGTACAGAGCAGAGGGATTAATGCGTGGCATACGAAGATCTTGAGCCCTGAAACAGAGGTTTAAAGAGGGAAAGCATCATTTTGAAGACCCCGAGGATCGATTCTGGAGATCCTGAGCATCAATAAGAGGTAATATCAAGGTTTCTTATCAGCATAATGTTTTTCCATAAAGGACAGGTCTCCCATGCAGTATTTATTATGCGCCGTGTCCCTGAAGGAGTTTTCCGTCCCAGCTATAGTTCAAAGCAATCTAACATCCATGAGGCAGACCTCCCAGCAAGTTCTTTCATTTTGTTCAAATCACCTGGAGTACTACAGCCAAAAGGTCAAATCATATCTGGAGCAGATCTTTCTTTCACGAGGAAGGTGACAATGATTAAATATATAGTGTATCAAGCAGAATGGGCCTCGGCCCTGCATTCATTGTTGTGTTTAAATGTAACATTTAAGATTCACCTACCTCCTCAGTCGGTCCTCTGTGTCTCTTCTGCTATAAAGCACATAGGGATATCATTGTAATGGTTGTTGTTGGATTATCAGTGAATTTCAAGCATCTTTGTCCCGAGCCAAGTTTCCTGTGTAATAGTTGTATGACAGGCTGAGAAATATGATATATTCAGGCTGAATGTAAAAGCTTTGGGCAGTGATGTACCTGATTGGTGTTGTGTTTAACATGATAAGCAGTTTTCATTGGATCCTGATCTACAGCAGTTGGTGATGTTTTTCTTATCTCTGTGTTTATTTCCATCTCATTTCATGTTCTTCTGACTGACATCTGAATGCATGACATAAGATTTACCCTTGTTAGGTACCTTATGTCCCAGCTCTCTCAGTCTTTAATGTTTTCTGCTCATATGTGTATCTGAATATTGTTTTTAATTGACTAAACCAGTGTAGTGGATGATTATTGCCTACTCTCTGATGTGCAAGTTGATAGAATCAGTGTTCAGATGTCTTTGTTAAGATTTAATTGAAATAAGTTAGGAACATAGGGAGGTGTAAAGCCTGTCGCTGCCTCTTCATAACCTGCCCTTCCAAGACAAACCTTTTCAAGACCACTTGTGTTGCCTATGGTTTTGTCCAAGTAGGCTTGGAGTTAAATGACCTCTGGCCTAATCTATAGACGGAATCAGATGGTTTTCCATCCTTCATTCTCATCCCTTAGTGTTCCATCCCACCAATCAGTCTTTGAGATCCAAATGCTCTAGATGACTAGCCCAATTGAAGCTTACACATTGAACATAAGTAAATCCTTTCTTGACTCCATTGCCCAATGGCCTTGATGTTCCCTGAGTTATCTATTCTTGCCTAGCTTCCTTCTTTACCCATCCTTGTCTTATGATGAAACCTTCCTTCCTGATTCTCAACAACCAAACTCAAACAATCAAACAAACAACCTCGAGCCTATAACTAGCCTAAAACCATAATTTAGAACTTCAAGGACACATATCCTTTGATAATCATAGAGAGATCCCTCTCTGGACCTAGGAGGGCTAGATCCTAAGGTCTGAAAGTGGTTCTATGTTGTCTCATCTTTTGGTCTCTGTCAACCTGGCCAAAACATGGGAACACCAACATAATGGCGACTCCGCTGGGGAATTCTGAGTACATTTCGTCTTAAACACTCTTTAAACCTCAGAAACTTAGAACTCTGGTTAGGTTGGCGGTAAGTCACACCTTTCTTGAATCAGCCTCCATTATTGAATATCCACCATACTCTTAGACAGAGCCTGGATAGGGCCAGGTAGCCTCCAGATCTCATCCTCTCTTCAGGGGTGACATATTTGGTAAATGCCCTCCCAGTCAATCTCTGGTTGGAGCTTGTTGCTTTAGAGGAGATTCATGAAAGGTGATAGTGCCTAAGCACTGTGGTGGATAGTGTACCCTAGAATCATCCTAAACCCTCCACCTGGTGACTCCATTGTTCCTAAACGTAAAAGACTCCACTGGTGATCAGTAGGCCTGTTGATTATCTTGGTTTCACATCAGACTCCACTGGGAGACCAGTCCCAAGCATAATGAAGACTCCACTGGGAGGCCAGTTCCCAAGACAACATTAACCATAGTAGAAATAACAAGTAGCACTAAGCTGCTTGGCTTATAAACAACACTCTGGCTCACAGAACCATTCATACAAGAGCTTTCCTTGATCCAAACCCACCTGAAACAGTTGATAATCCTGAGAAAATCCTTCAAAGAACACTTGTGAGTAGGAGATCAACTATTTCCAGCAACATTCATAGAGCCAATTCTGCACCAGAAGATCTTGCAGCTCTATTAGACCCTTTCTTCGACCTAGACCTCCAAAACAGATTACCTAGAACCATGTCATTTAGTGTTTCAGACCAGCCATACACTAGGGACAACGAAACCCCTCCTTCCACACCACCTGATCTCCACTTTCTCCAAAACTCGGGGCTTTCTCACCGTAGATCTACTCAACAGACTTCTGCCGGTCCTACCATCCCTATCATCCAACTACCAGCTACTCACGCCAACCCTATACCTCATCAGAACATCATCATGGCAGCCTGGTATGCACCTCTAGTTTTACCTCAGCCTCTACTGCCCTTACCAAATGATTATCAATAAAAAATCCCACACTTCCCTGCTAAAGAGCCTACAACAGCACAACAACATGTAGATAAAATGGAGGACTCTTTTGACTATATGGAAATTGATGATGAAACAATCAAAATGAGAATTTTCGCGTAGAGCCTGGGGGAGAGGTTAAAAAGTGGTTTAAAAACCTACCTGCTGGTAGTATCCAAGATCTCCTTGCTTTATACCATACTTTCATTAACAAATGGGAAACTAGAGCAAACCCTCACCATCTCCTAGCAGAATACATGTCTCTTAAGAGGAATGCAGGAGAGAGTGTTCACGATTACACCATTAGATTCAATAGCATCTACAATGCTCTTCCCCCACACATGAAACCTCCGCAAGGTATGTCCCTGGCCAAATATCCTGATGGATTTGATGCTGACATGGCCTATGAGCTTAGAGATAAAGAGTACACCACTTTGGAAGACATGCAGAAAGGGGAAGTAAACATAGAGGCAAATTTGATTGAAAAAAGGGCCAAACTAAGAGCTGAGAAGAGAGTAACATACAAGGATGACACTATAGCCTCCACTTCAGATCCTAATATTGACAGATTGTCTAAGAATCTGGATAAGCTATGCCAAGTGGTCGAAAATATGGCTATCACTCAAAACAGGAACCAAAATCAAAACCAAAACCAGAACTTTAAAAGAAACAACAACACTCCCAACAGGCAGAAAGAGTCAGATCACCAAGTCATTCCCCCTTTCCAAAACTTTCTTGATGAGGATGAGGGAATCATAGAAGAGTCTGAGGGGAATGTGATAAACATGTTCGAAACAGAGGACTCAATTCTGAACTGTGACTCAAAGGATGATCATCCCTCATCTTCATATTGGGATGAGGAAAGATTAGAAACTGAAGAGTACAGACTTGGGTTCCAAGATGCCATGTTACAGGTCAGAGAACAATATGAGCTCAGGAGTAAAAAGAACCAAGACACTTCCAAACCTAAAACTTCTGAGGTAACCATCAAAAAGAGGCCTGAAAAACCTTCTAAAGTAACTGCTGTAAACGATAAATCAACAGCTAAGAGTTCTGAGAAAAACCAACAGAAAGGCAACCAAAACAATGAAAAACAAAGTCAACCAACCAGTACCACTGGCACCTTAGTTAGTGCTCCTGACAAAACTATTCCTACACATGTACATAATGAGAAAACACAAACTGATTCAGCTACTAAGGTAGTTGCAAATAAAACAGAGTTGAACACTCTCAAGAACCAATCCACTTTCAGTTTAGAAAGTGAGATTGCAAAAATCAAAATCTCTGTACCATTATCTGAGCTAGCCTCTCAGGATGTATATAAGGGCCAGATTTTGAAAGCATTAAATCTGAGTATAAATAATGACACTGTAAATTTGAGTGATGATCATCCTGCCCTCTTATTCGGTCCCAAGATTGAGGGGAAATTTCAGGAAGGGGTAGTTCCACCTTTTTATATCAGTCTTAACATTCATGACAAGATCCTCCATAATGCCATGCATGACTCCAGTGCATCACACAATCTAATGCCTAAGGTAGTCATGGAGAAGTTAGGCCTCGAAATCACCAGACCCTATAAAGACTTGTATTCTTTTGACTCGAGTAGGGTAAAATGTCTTGGCCTCATCAAAGACTTATGTGTGAGCTTAACTCAGATTCCTACGAAATGTATGGTCATGGATGTAGTGGTGGCAGACGTGCCACCCAAGTATGGCATGTTATTATCTAGATCATGGGGAGCCAAGCTGCAAGGCACCATGCAGATGGATGGCTCATATGCCACTATCCCTATATTTGGCCAATCAAGAAGACTATATAGAGAATCCAAAATGAAATTCCTAGTCAGTAGCCCCGAGAAACCTGAAAATTCACCATTATATTCTGTGCATACCGACCTTGACTCCTTCATCTTTTGTAATGATGAATCCTTAGAAGAGCCAGAGTCCCAGAATAGGCATACAAATGACAACACCGAGCCTATAGACCTCCATATAATGGCCACTCTGGAAGAATATGATCAGGAAAACCATGGGCAGCACACTGAAAATGAAGAGGAAATCAGCAATGAAGCCTGTGGGATCTGTGGTGGACCTCTCACTCCAAGTGAAACAGAAATAGAACAAGAACAGCAAGCTAACCACCTTCCTGACATCCATGGCCTCTACGAACAACAAGATAGTTTACTACCTAGTACAGACCTCCCAACTCAACCTAATGGCGAATCCAGCTGTAAGGTAGAAAGCGAAGTGGAAGTGAACAAAGATCCCCTGTGGGAAATGAACTTTGATGGGTCCTGCACTAGGCAAAGCGCTGGAGCTGGGGTGTGGCTGCGTAACACTGAAAATGACCACGCAGAGAGCCACGCTGTCAATCTGCATTTCAAATGCACGAATAACATTGCAGAATATGAGGCACTAATCTTGGGCTTAAATCTATTGAAAAAATTAGGAGCCCGTAGGATAGTCATGAGAGGAGACTCTGAGTTAGTAATCAAACAGATGAATGGTGAGTATTCGGCAAAACACCCCAGGCTTAGGGCATATAGGAATGATACTCTAGATTTGCTGAAAAAGTTCATTGAATATGATTTAATATCCATTCCTAGGGGTCAAAACGCTATTGCAAATGGACTAGCCTGCCTAGCTAGCTCTTATCCTAAGGCCCCAGTTGACCAAAAAATCATCATTCAGACTAAATTCAGGCCTGCAGTGCCAGACAATGAAAAATGCTGGCAGGTCTTTGAAGGAGACAAACAGATTGAAGATTTCCTGGCGGGCAGAAATGAGTTTGAATTTTCTTATTCAGACTCAAAATCTGATGACAACTGCCCAAGTGAGGATTCCCCAGATGAACTAAAAACACCTTCTAGTATAGAAATAAATTCTTTTTCTGAAGAAACTGGAGATTCAGCCATAAAACGTGAAAACGCAGATAGAGAAGAAATGGAGGTGCTGCAAGCCAAAGACAAGAACATACCAAGAGGCCTAGCACCCTTAGAGGATATCTTTGATTTTGATGATGTTGCAAAGAAGCCCACAATAGAACATGCAGAATCAGATGTAGAAAAATGTAACATAGGCACTGAAGACAAACCCAAAATGATAAAACTGGCTAAGTCTATACCTGCAGACATGAAGAAAAGATACATTGACTTGTTTAAGGAATTCATTGATGTGTTTGCATGGATCTACGAAGACTTAAAGGCCTATGACACCAACATTATACAACATAAGATACCACTAAAGGAAAATCAGAAGCCTTTTAGACAAAAACTTCGAAGAATTAATCCAAAACAATTGCCTGCAGTAGAAAAGGAAATTAAAAAGATGTATGATGTAGGCATTATTGTCCCTGTAAGGTTTTCTGATTGGGTGTCAAACTTAGTGGCTGTAAGGAAGAAAACATGGGAGATTAGACTGTGCATATACTTCAGAAACCTCAATAGAGCCTCCTTGAAGGATAGCTACCCCTTGCCTAGAATGGAACATATCTTACAGAAGGTAGTGGGCTCTAAAAGAATCTCCCTGCTGGATGGTTTTTCAGGATACAACCAGGTTCTGGTACTCCCAGAAGATCAACTCAAAACAGCTTTTACCACTCCATGGGGCACCTTCATGTATGTGAAAATGCCTTTTGGATTGATGAATGCTGGAGCTACCTTCCAGAGAGCAATGGATATTTCTTTCTCAGATGAGATTGGACACTTTATAGTTATCTACTTGGATGACTTAACTGTCTTTTCTAAAACAGAAGAAGAACACTTGAAACATCTGAGGAAAGTTTTTGAAAAATGTAGAAGGTACGGTATGTCCCTAAATCCTAAGAGGACTGTTTTTGGGCTGCAAGAAGGTAAGCTTCTGGGCCACATCATATCTGAGAAAGGGATTAGGATAGACCTCCAGAGAGTTGAGGGAATACTTCAAATTTCACATCCAAGAAACATCAAGGAGCTACAGTCCTTCATTGGGAAGATCAATTTCCTTAGAAGATTTATCCCCAATCTTGCTGAGCATCTTAGGAAAATGACTGAAATGCTAAAGAAAGATGCAGGAATCAAGTGGACTGTTGAAGCCAAAAAATATTTTGAGTCAGTAAAGCTCACACTCACCCAAGCCCCTGTCCTTATCAGCCCTGACTTCTCAAAAGATTTTCTGATCTTTTCATTTGCTTCCCCACACACAATAGCTCCAGTTTTGCTACAGAAAAATTCAGAAGGTAATGAACAGCCTATAGCCTTCTTCAGTAAAGCCTTAAGAGATGCACCCTTAAAGTACAACATCATGGAAAAGCAGGCCTATGCCTTGATTAAGGCCTTAAAGGACTTTAGGGTGTACATTCTGCATTCTCACACCATTGCCTATGTGCCAAATATAGTGGTCAAAGATATCCTGTCCCAAGACCCGGATGGGAAAAGGGGCAAATGGATTGCTACAATTTTAGAATATGACATTGAAATCAAACCCACCAAGCTGATCAAAGGTCAAGGCCTGGCCCAATTAATGGCTGAATCTAATCTACAGGCCCTTGATATTAACATGATGAATGCCCTGGATGAGCAGGAAGGATTATCCCATCCAACTGTTGAGGAGAAATTTTAGAACTCTCCTTGGTATGCTGATATCCTTTACGTGCTCACACACCTCAATGCCCCTCCGGAACTGTCCAAAACAAAGGCCATATTCATAAAACTCAAAGCTAAAAATTACTGCATTATGAATGAGAGTCTATATTGGAAAAATCCAAATGGCCTTTTACTGAAATTCTTGTCTGAAACTGAAGCTGAAAGAATCAAACAAGAATTCCATGCTGGGGAGTGTGGAGGCCACCTGAGTTGGAAGGCCACTGCAAATAAGATACTCAGGGCTGGTTACTATTGGCCTACACTCTTTAGTGATGTTCATAAAATGGTCCTTACCTGCCACAAATGCCAAATTTTTGAGGGCAAAAGAAAGCTCCTTCCCCTCCCTCTGCAACCTATCACCATAGAAGGTCCCTTCATGCAATGGGACTTAGACTTCATTGGAGAAATCCACCCCTCTTCTTTTGGGCAACACAAATGGATCCTGACTGCTACTGATTACTTCACTAAGTGGATTGAAGCCATACCCACTAGGAATGCCACTGATTCTGTCATCATTAGGTTCCTAGAAGACTTTATCTTATCTCGGTTTGGCTGCCCAAAGAAAATAATCACTGAAAATGCTGCTGCTTTCGGATCCAAAAGAATGATTGATTTCTGTCACAGGTACGGAATTGCACTTGGACATTCAACTGCCTATTACCCCCAGGGTAATGGCTTAGCTGAATCATCAAATAAAAGCCTAGTTACAATCATTAAGAAGCTGCTGGAAGAGAACAAAATGTCTTGGCATAAAAAGTTGATACATGCCTTGTGGGCAGACAGGCTCACTACAAAGAAATCTATTGGCACATCACCCTTCCAGCTGGTTTATGGGACAGAAGCAGTTTTTCCTACTAGCCTTGGGATACCAGTGGTAAAGCTTATTCAAGAAATCCAATCAGAAGAAGACGGCATGATAAGGAGAATTAATGAAACAATCCATCTTCAGCAAACAAGGGAGCAGGTTTATAACAGAGCTGTCAAAGTGCAGGAAAACATGAAGAGACAGTTTGACAAAAGAACCAAAGCAGAAAATTTCAAAGTTGGGGACAAGGTCCTGAAGTGGGATTCAAGAAGAGAGGATAAAGGCAAACATGGCAAATTCGACAGCTTGTGGCAAGGTCCGTTCATCATTCAAGCCACGGTGGGTCCTAATGCATTTTTCTTGCAAGAACTTGATGGTTCTGAGTTGTTTGGGGGTCCTGTCAATGGCAGGATGCTCAAACATTACTTTTATTGATTTTCCATTTCCAATTTCACCTCCATTATATATACCGTTGCAAATTTTCATTTTCAGAAAAAAGAGAGAGATTGTTCCAAGAAACAGAATGAAAAGAGAGGTTCAGACATGCTCAAAACATGAACCTCTAAGGCAAAAGGATTGGCTCTAATAAACTCAAAATCTGAGCCAAAAGGAACAAGATTAGCTGGTCCTAACAAGCTGAAAATCTGGATCAGCAGTGAAAGAAGATCCAGCTCTAATATGCCCAAAATCAGAGCTAGAGAAAAGAAAAGAAGTGACTCAAATATGCTCAAAACCTGAGTCACGAGAAAAAAAGAAGGATGTTTCACAGTTGCAGAATTCCATGCCTTCTCAGTTTTGTTTTCTTCAAGTTTCTGCCTAGCAAGTCAGACAGTCTAATCCTGGCTTGGCTGTGTTTAAATTTCCTGTCTTAGAATGTAGGTGAAGAAACTTGTTGGACAGTTTAATCCCAACAGGTAGTAGTTTAGGTAGAGAATTGTATGAGGCCAACAGTCTAATCTGGCCTCATGGAGCAATAAGGATAGAATTAGAATAGGTTTGTTTTTGTTTTGCAAAATAAAATGTAAAGGGTCTGCTAGTTCAAATGCACCCAAGGGAAAATTGTTAGAGCTCTAGTTTGGGTAGGTAGATTGGTTGGGGAAATGTTTCTACTGATTTGTGTATCCAATATATTGTGGCAGCTAATCTAAAGAAAGAAGGGATGGTTCAAGCAGCAGGCATCTGGCCTACACCAAGAGATCAATTCCTGAATTCTTGACTCCTTCAAGAAGAAGCCATCCCCATGTGGAGCCACTGTTAGCCCCCATATGAAAATTTTTGACAAGAAAATAGGGGGCTAAATCATTGTTGAGTCTTCAAGGAATGCCTTTCCCCTAAAAATCCATCCTCCTTGAAGTCTCTCAATTGCTCTACCTAATACAAATCCCCCTCTGCTAGTAAATTGCTAAAAAAGGGCCTATCATTCCTTCCTTTACCCCTGCAACATACATCAATTCCCCCCCTTTTTCCCTTTTTCCAAATTCCCTTTTTGTTACCCTCATTTAGCCTCTTTTATTCCCCCTTGGCTCCCCTTCTATTTCCCCTTTTTACCCCTAAAATCCCCCTAAAATCCCCTTCAAATTCCCCCTCTTACCCTTTATTTAGCCTTTTTTCCCCTTTTTCCCCTTATCGTTTCCCTTTAAATCCCTTAAAACCCATTAAAATGGGCAAAGAACCCACTTTCCGACCATGCTATAGGCCTAGCCCCTTTTTCCGCTGGCCCCTTAACCACTTCCCACACATGCCCCGGCGCTGGGACCAAGCGCTTAAGTCCCAAGCGCTAATCGCAATCGGAACTATCGGCGGGTGCGAAAATCCTTTGTAACACTGAAAAAACCCCGATGCGATTGGTTTTTAACGAAGTCTCGCGATGAGTTGTGGTCCGTTGATCTGTCGTAAAGATCGACAACGGAGCGCTAATCGCAAGCCCCCCACCCATCGCAATCGCAACACCCATGTCGCACCCTCCGATCAATCGCAACCTTGTCTTCCGATTCCCCGATCGCACTGTCCCCCGATTGCATCTGAGCCGTTGATCTGTTCCGCGATCCGACGGCCAGGGTTCAATCGCATTGCCCCGCTCCGATCTCCGATTGCGATTAGCCCAAGTTCATCCTGTCCATCCGTTGGGTTAAGATCTAACGGTTTTGATTTAATCGCCCTCCGCCTCCGCTGGGTCCGACTTCTTACATACATTTCGTTGCATTTGTTTTCATTTTCATACATTTTCGCCAAAGTCTAAAGTTTCATATGTATTCCGCCATGTCCATAAGTCAGCCCGCAGATCAATCTCCACCATTGATCTCCATCTCCAGGCCTGAATCCAACAGCCTGCGTTGCATGATCATACCAAACCCTATTATTCGCGCATTCCACCACTCCACTGCATTTTCATCGTTCTTTTACACAAAAGCATTGTTTCCACCACTGCCGCACTACTGTTTCGTCCACCCTGCACCCATCACTCCGTCTACTGTTTTCTTCATGAGTTTTGTCGTGTTGCAGAGTTTCTAGAGGAAGAGGACCGCCACTGTTCAATGTACTACCTCAACGGCGAGCAGCGCAGTCAGGATCAAATCTAATGGGCTAGTACCATCAGGAAAGTCAAGGAATGGGGCTGTCAGGACTTACATTAAAGGAAAGCGGAGTTCAAACACCGAAAATCTTGCCGGCGCCATTAAAAGCTTGAGCTAACTCGACAGAGGCAGTCATGAAGCAGCAAGGATTTTCAGTACAGAGCAGAGGGATTAATGCGCGGCATACGAAGATCTTGAGCCCTGAAACAGAGGTTTAAAGAGGCAAAGCATCATTTTGAATACCCCGAGGATCGATTTTGGAGATCCTGAGCATCAATAAGAGGTAATATCAAGGTTTTCTTATCAGCAGAATGTTTTTCCATAAAGGACAGGTCTCCCATGCAGTATTTATTATGGGCCATGTCCCTGAAGGAGTTTTCCGTCCCAACTATAGTTCAAAGCAATCTAACATCCATGAGGCAGACCTCCCAGCAAGTTCTTTCATTTTGTTCAAATCACCTGGAGTACTACAGCCAAAAGGTCAAATCATATCCGGAGCAGATCTTTCTTTCACGAGGAAGGTGACAATGATTAAATATATAGTGTATCAAGTAGAATGGGCCTCAGCCTTGCATTCATTGTTGTGTTTAAATGTAACATTTAAGATTCACCTACCTCCTCAGTCGGTCCTCTGTGTCTCTTCTGCTATAAAGCACAGAGGGATATCATTGTAATGGTCGTTGTTGGATTATCAGTGAATTGCAAGCATCTTTGTCCCGAGCCAAGTTTCCTGTGTAATAGTTGTAT
The DNA here is from genome assembly GCA_034641835.2 of Pinus albicaulis. NCBI lineage: Eukaryota > Viridiplantae > Streptophyta > Pinopsida > Pinales > Pinaceae > Pinus > Pinus albicaulis. The sequence continues at coordinate 1,606,482,348 of CM076578.1, read as the reverse complement.
GACAGGCTGAGAAATATGATATATTCAGGCTGAATGTAAAAGCTTTGGGCAGTGATGTACCTGATTGGTGTTGTGTTTAACATGATAAGCAGTTTTCATTGGATCCTGATCTACAGTAGTTGGTGATGTTTTTCTTATCTCTGCGTTTATTTCCATCTCATTTCATGTTCTTCTGACTGACATCTGAATGCATGACATAAGATTTACCCTTGTTAGGTACCTTATGTCCCAGCTCTCTCAGTCTTTAATGTTTTCTGCTCATATGTGTATCTGAATATTGTTTTTAATTGACTAAACCAGTGTAGTGGATGATTATTTCCTGCTCTCTGATGTGCAAGTTGATAGAATCAGTGTTGAGATGTCTTTGTTAAGATTTAATTGAAAGAGGTTAGGAACATTGGGAGGTGTAAAGCCTGTCGCTGCCTCTTCATAACCTGCCCTTCCATACAAACCTTTTCAAGACCCCTTGTGTTGCCTATGGTTTTGTCCAAGCAGGTTCGGAGTTGTCGACTCGTCCCATCTATGCAATGTGAATCGTATGGTTTTCCATCCTTCAATTTCTTCATCCCTTAGTGTTCCATCCCACCAATCAGTCTTTGAGATCTAAATGCTCTAGATGACTAGCCCAATTGAAGCTTACACATTGAACATAAGTAAATCCTTTCTTGACTCCATTTCCCAATGGCCTTGATGTTCCCTGAGTTATCTATTATTTTCTAGCTTCCTTCTTTACCCATCCTTGTCTTAAGGTGAAACCTTCCTTCCTGATTCTCAACAACCAAACTCAAACAATCAAATAAACAACCTTGAGCCTATAACTAGCCTAAAATCACAATTGAGAACTTCGAAGACATATATCCTTTGATAATCATAGAGAGATCCCTCTCTGGACCTAGGAGGGCTAGATCCTAAGGTCTGAAAGTGGTTCTATGTTGTCTCATCTTTTGGTCTCTGTCAACCTGGCCAAAACATGGGAACACCAACAGCACCCAATACCTATTTTCAGCACATCCTCTTCAACACGAGAGTAACGACTAGATGCACCATATTTCTCTCTAACTTGATCAACAACCCAACTCTTAGGGCATGTCAATGGAATATTATCTTTTAAATGATCATGATAAGGAACACTTCTACTATTCAACCATTTTAATTATTTCCCATCACTATCCATTTCGTCCTCTTTTTTTCGTATAATGTCACCCATGATCGTGCTTATTCCATATTGTAAAGAATGAATTTGTTAATGGATTCAATCTCTGAATACACCAATGAAATCACACACACACACACACACACACACACACACATATATATGTGAGATAAAAATATGCATTAATATGAAACTCAGTGTGAATAGCTACTATGTAGTAATTTGACATATGATAATCTTGCACTCGTTATCATGCGCCTATTTCCATTCATTTCATGAAGATCCCCTTCTCTTTTGTCTTCATCCCTTTCATTATCACGAACCACTGCACCTCATTAGGGGAATTTTGAGGTATAAAATGGGCCTCCTAAGAAAAATGTACAAAAAAAATAAAATTTATAGGAACCAATAGGATTCAAGATGATGATGTCAACCATGGGGGATGATTCACCATTTTTTAAGTAAAATGGTAAAAATATTAAAAAATAATAAAATAATAAAACCATTTTTTGAACTCGTATTTTCAAATTATCTCCCAAAGGTTTTACTCATATTTCAACAGGAAGTACTTTTTGGATGAAAAAATTAATTCCTCATCTAAGGAGTACCCATGTTGCATACTTTCGATGGACCCTGTTATGTGAAAAATGAGAAATACATGAAAAAACGTTATCACAATCACGTTTTTCATGTATTTATCATTTTTCATGTAGCAGGGTCCATCGAAAATATGAAACATGAGTAGTACTTGGATGCGGAATTAAATTTTGCATCTAACAAGTACTCCCACTCAAAATTTTAGTAAACAATTTGGAGATAAGTTGAAAATACAAGTTGAAAAAATAGTTTTTTCTTTTTTCCCTCTAAATTTTGATGATGTAATCAAATCTTATTTTATTATTTCCATTATTATTTTATAATTTCCTTAGGAGGCCCATTTTAGACCTCAAAATTCCCCTAATGAGTGTGTTGTCGGTCTTCTTGATGTGCTCACTAGCATAATAGAAAGACTCATAAGATATATACCCCTCTACCATAGAACCCTCTAGTTTTTCCCTTTATCAAAAAAAAACTTGGAACTCCTTCATGTACCTCTCTAAGAAAAACATCCAATGAAAATAAACCACTCCAACTAATTCAACGTCATCTAATAGGTGAATGAGAATATGAACCTGCAAGTCCATGTAACTTGTCAGCAATTCCTTCTCAAACATATAAACAATCTTAGTTGTCTCTTAATGCCACCATGCAGGAATGCTAGCCATATGAATTTCGTTTGATGTCATCCAACGTAAAAATGTAGATCATTTAGATATGGCACGTCATAGGTACTATATTATACAAAAATTAATTATAAAATATCCCATTACACTAAAATAAAAGTAAAATAATGTTTTTCACATGCATACTCTTAGAAGGTTCAAATGGGCATGCATTTCAACCCTGACAAAAAATCTTCCACAGTGAAGTGGTGTCGTAGTGAAGACCCATATAAATAAGGAACCCTCACATTCATTATGACGTACTTTTCCAAATAAATATCATCTTTATATAAAATCCATGGGACATTACGTTCTTTGAAAGAAAAAGAGGGAACAATATCTCCTCTGTAGGTTCTAACCATGTATAGAAATTACCTACAAACGGATTCTTAAAACATAAAATAAATAATGGAGAGAACGTAAAACTTTTAAAAATTACACACATATTTTCCCTTGGATCCCAAAATCGAGACTATGAGATTGATTTTTCATTATATTCCTTTCAATGTTAGAACATATATATATATATATATATATATATATAGACACACACACACACATGTCGAAACATTGATAAACCCCAATCCATTAACCCTTGATTACACATAATTGTAGTTCCCTTGATCAGATCTACGAAATACCATAGGCGGAAAACTATCATGCCCAAAACCATGTGAAAAAACCATGCACGAAAACATAGGTAGGTATACCCACCTATATATGGCCAAAAAAATAATTTCCTAGGACACTGCCCCAAACCCCATTTAGGGGGATACCACCCCCTACAAACCCCCCAATAGAGGGGGAAACCTACCCCCCCATTTACCTCCCTACTGGGCTTAGAGCAACGAACATGGGAGGATTTCACCCCCCAACATGTGTTAATAGTCATAGAAATAGCGTACCGCACACCCAACATTCTACCACTTGTATTTTTTCTTTTGCACATAGTGGGTCACATGAGAGCTTAGTCATTGGTCCAATTATGCAATGTTGATTGTTTCTCTACACCAAAAAATCTTCTCAGTGCTCACAAATTTTGTCAATGCATCTGCAACATTCATCAAAGTGTCCACTATTTCTAGAAAAACCTTTTTTTCCTCAACCATATCCCTCAAAAAGTGATATTCAACTTTAATGTGTTTTCTCTTTGAATGATAAGAAAGATTCTTTGCCAAGAAAATTTCAATTTGGTTTTCATAGTATATCCTTATAGCTCATTGTGCCAACCCCATACTTGAACATCGTATCTATAACCAAACTGATAACTTTCTTGCATGAGTGGTTTCCATGTATTTCACCTCTGTAGTTGAAAGAGACATTATAGACTATATTTTACTAATTCAATTGAATGCTTCTCCAAATCAGTTAAAAACATACCCACTTGTAGATCTTCTCTGATCTAGATCTCCAACCTATTATCCATCAAAGAAGCCATAAATGTCCAAAACTTTGTCCAATCCCAGTCTCCCTTGATAGCACAAACCATAATCACTAGTGCCACAAAAATATCTGAAAAGTCACTTCATTGTTGCCCAATGCTCCTTCCCTAGTTTTGAAATAAACCTACCCAATACTCCCACTTCATATGCAATGTGTGGTTTAGTAAATACCATTCTATACATTAGGATACTAACTGCACTTAAATATGGAACAAAGGACATGTCCTCTTCCAATTCTTGTGTCTTGGGACATTTTTCATTAGATAACTTTACACCTAGAGGTATAGGAACCTTCAATGGTTTACTATCTTGCATATTAAACCTCTATAGTATTTCCTTGACATAATTCCTCTGGTTTAACCAGAGCTTCCTCTTTTCTTGATCTCATTTAATTTCCATACCTAAAATATAGGTTGCAACACCAATATCCTTCTCGCCGAATTTGGAGGAAAATTGGGTCTTAAAATCATGGTTAATTTATTTTTAATTTCCAATCAACAATATATCATCCATATACAAGAAAAAATAAATAACACAGTCACCAATTAATTTAAATAAACATAGTGATCCTCTTTTCTTCTGGTGAAGTCAAGTCTGAGTACATATGTATTAAATTTCTTATACCACATCCTTGGTGACTATTTTAACCCATAAAAATACTTTTTTAACCTGCATACCAGTTCTTTCGTACCGTTCACCTCAAATCCATCAGGGTGCTTCATGTATATCTCTTCTTCCATATCCCTGTGAAGAAATGATGTTTTCACATCCATCTATTCTACCTCAAAATCAAAATCAAAAGAAACAAATAAAAGTAATATAATATAAACTATATTGGCAAGAGGAGAAAAAATATCACCATAATTAGTTCTCAACACACGGGAAAAACCTTTTTCTACCAATCGAGCTTTGTATTTCTCCACCTTGCCTTCTGGATTCATCTTATTCTTAAAAAATCATTTTCTTCCAATGGGTTTCCTTCTAACTAACCAATCCACCAGATCCGAAGCCTCATTTATATCCAAAGATGAAATTTCCTCAACCATGGCCTCTTTCCATAGTTTTCCATCGTCTGAATCTACTACCTCTGTGATAATTCTGGGATCATGACCAATAATAGGTAAATAAAAGTTTGAATATAAATCAGATGGACTGTACCTTTTTGGTTACCTTCTCTATCAAAATAATCTTCTCAAAGTTGGAGTTTCTCGCTCTTCCTCTTTTGATTCTTGTTTTGTTGCAGAGTCTGATTCTTCCTCCTTTAGTTAAAACTATATATTTTTAGGTTCCTCTTGTAGAAATTCATATTTAATAACATCTTTCACCTATCTAAACACTACATCTCGATAGTACAAGACCTTCCTTGTTTCTGGTTTCCAAATCTTATAACCTTTTAAACCATCCTTACACCTATTAAAGATGCACCTTTAAGATTAACTATCCAACTTGGTTATTTTATCCTTTTGAACATGTGCATATGCATCAGAACCAAATACCCTTAGATATGAAAGAGAGGGTTTCTTACTAGACCATACCTCATATCGAGTCTTATCCTCCAATGTTGATGAAGGTGATCGGTTAACGAGGTAACATGCAGTCACCACTACCTCTGCCCAGAATTCATGTCCTAACCCGATACCACTTAGCATGATTCTTTCCCTTTCCATCGATTCCTTGTTAATTCTTTTGGAAACTCCATTTTTCTTAGGTGTGTATGGATTATTATTATGTCATTATATACCACACTTCTTACAAAAATCTTCAAATTCCTTCTTGCAGAACTCTCCATCGATATCTATCCTCAACACCTTTATCTTCTTCTCTCTCTAATTTTCCACCAGAGCCTTAAATTATTTAAACTTGTCAGAGACTTCATATTGGTTCTTGACGAAATATATCCATGTATTCCTTCATAAGTCATTTATAAATTATACATAGTACACAGACTTACCCAGTGATGGAAACATCACAGGTCAAACACATATCTGTGCATAAGCACTAGTATCTGGTTCGCCCTCTTATCATTAGAGGGGAAACTCACATGATTCTGCTTCCCATATACACAATGTTCACATAAGTCAAAATTTAGAGAGAAATTAGACATACCTTCTACCATACCATTACCATGTATTATTCAAAGATCCTTCTCTCCAATATGTCCATGCCTTTGATTCCATAACATGGTATTTTCTCCAAAACAGTTGCACCCATCAATAACAGTGCTACCTAGAATATTGTACAAAATTCCCATCCAAACTCCCCTTATCAATACTAGTGCTCCCCGAACCATATTCTAGGTATCCTTATCAAACAATATTTTTTTCACCCACATAATCCTTCTTGCTTACATAAATCCTATTTTTGGCCAATGCGGGAATATGAAGAATATGAGGAAGTGTTCTAATCCTTCCACCTTGCAAATTTAGCTCAAATTTTTTGCATCCAATGATTCTGTCCTTCTTGTCATCCCCTAAGAGGAAATCACCACTATCATATTTCACATACTCGCAAGACCACTCCATATGGGGACCAAAGTTAAAGGATGCACCTAATTCAATCATCCATGGCTAATGATATACATGTGTACTTGAAGAAGAAGCCAAGTAAACATCCTCACCTTCATCTAAGCTGGTCTTCCCCTTTGCAGAAGGAGGATCATCAAATCCCTTTCCTTTCTTAGGAGATTTATGTTTATAGTCCTTTTTTTAGTTCCCTTCCTATCCACATTCAAGCACACCTTTACAGGTTTTCCTAGAGATTTAGATCTCCCTCCATATTTATATCTCCCACTCGAAGACTTATTTTTGTTTCTGTTCTTAGACTGTCCTCATAAATAAAAGGCATCTCCATTCGAGCTCTCCATATTTTTCCATCTCATATCCTCCAACAACAAGGATGAGACTATCTCATCAAACATCAATGTAGTTGTATTTATACCTATTACAACAACCACATTATCCCATGAATCTGGTAGAGAACACAACAAACTGATGCACTTATCTTTGTATGAAATTTTCATATCAACAAATAACAACTACCTTACCACAATATTCAAGGCATTCAAATTCTCTATCATTGAGTCTCCATCCTTCATCCTCAAGTTATACAAAATTTTCATTAGGAATGGTTTGTTCACCCAAGGATTAGATTGGTACAAATTCCCTAACTTTTCCCACAAATACTTTGCCATAGCTTCCCATGATACATTGAAAAATACTGAATCAGAGATACACAACTATATTTTTCTCTTTTCCTTCTGATCCAAATTCTCCCAGTATTCTGCTGACATTGTCATTGGTTTAGTATGCATGCTATGAAACCAACTCATAAAAGAGAAGAAAAGATAGATCAAAGAATTAGAAATTAGCCTCTTCGAGGGGTCAAACCCCTTTAAATTATGTAAATGAACAAATCTTGGATGATTCAAATTACAAACCCTCCTTTCCATATACAGTAGTCAAAGGGGTCACAATACAATTATAGCTGACATAATAATAATATTGTAAGGGCATAACAATAATAATAGTGGGCTTCTTTAGGGCACAATAATAATAGTATGGGGAATACAAAGGTACAACAATAAAACTAAGGGGGATACACTAGTCTTATAGGGACCTAACATGCCCCTCTCCTCCAAAATTTTTTTGTCCTCAATGCTTGAGTAGTTATAGATACTTATGTATAAAATTTTCATCCTCTAATGATGAATCTTTAGTGGGTAAGCTCCTCCACTTGATTAAATACTCTGAAATTGATCGATTTTGTATCTATGGAGTTCTATTATTCATGATTGCTTCAAGTTCCAATGTGATTTTTCCTTCCTTATAAAGTTCTGGTAATATTGTTTGAACTGTGAGCTTGTCGCTTATAACATTATTTAAGCATGAAACATTGAAATCTGGATGCTCTTGGGAAGATGCCGGAAGCTCCAATTTGTATGCCATAGTACCCATATTTCAAAAAACCTTGTAAGGACCATAATAATTTGGTGAGAATTTATTATCCTTATTATCTTGCTTGAGGGACATTTGTTTGTATGGTTGTAGCTATAAAAATACCCACTTGCCTATATCAAAAATTCTTTTGATGTGATGTTAATCTTCCTGTTGTTTGATTTGATTCTGCGCCAAACTGAGGTTATCCTTTAATATTTGGATAATTTGTTATTTATGCTCGATGAGATCTTCCACTTCTTGAACCTTGGAATTTTCTCTTAAATATGTTGTGATGGACGTTGAATCATATACATAGAGTGCCATAAATGGCGTCATTTTTTCTGGAGTATGGAAGTTTTATAACACTATTTAGCCAGAGGTAACCACTTGACCCATTATGTATGTTTATCAGATACAAAGCAATGAATATACCCTTCCAAGCATGTCTTCACTATCTCAGCTTCCCAATTAGATTGAGGATGATAAGATGAGTTATGATCTAATTGAGTACCCATAGAAGAGGATAATTCAGTCCAAACATTTTCAGTGAAAATTGGATCTCGGGCACTTACAATAATCTTTGGGTTTCCATGTAGCTTTTGAATTATTTTCATAAATGTAGTAGAAGTTGTATTGGCTTTAAATGGATGCAATAATGCACAAAAGTGTGCATACATGGTAAGTCTATCAATTACGACCATGACGACACTCTTTCCTTCAAACATGGGTAAATCTGTGATAAAATCCATTGAAACCTCCTCCTAACGTTGAGTTAGAATAGATAAATATTGTAACAGATCGAAGGTCTTGATTGTCACAACTTTATTTTATTTCCAAACAAAAAATTTTGCCATAAAATTTTCAATATAAGATTTAAGGCCATCCCAAAAAATTTCCTTCTTAACCATGTGGTATGTTCTTAAATATCCTTAGTGCCCTCCTAAGGGAGAGGTATGAAATTCCGAAAGAATATTTTTTTGATTTGGAAATTCTTACAAAGATATAAGCAATATTTGTATCATAATGAATCATTTTTCCATCTAAATGTATGAGATATATGGGGATCTTGCTGCAACTTTTCAATGAGTGCCCACACTTCTTCATCATTCTTCCATCCATCCATTTCTTTGGTTAACCAATCTAGTTGGATAATATAAATGGCATAAAATAATGCTTCCACATCCTCAATCTTTCTCAAGAGTGCATATTCAACAACATTTTTCTTCCATTTTTTGTAGATGATTTCAGAGTCATAACCCAAAATCTCTGTGACCCATTTTTTCTTCTCTTCTGAAGATAAAATTTGTTCTAAGAAGTATTTAATACTATCATGATACATTTTTACCTTGAAGTGTCTTCCCATTAGGTAAGGTCTCCATTTCTTAAGTGCATGTAGTATTTCCAACATTTCCTTTTGATAAATAATTTTTTTAAAATACTTTCCAGTGATTGGATGACTTTCAAAATCAGTGGGTCTTCCTTCTTGCATTAAAAAACACCAATTTCATTTCTTGAGGCATCAAATTCCACAATAAAGGTTTTTGTAAAGTCTGGTGTAGCTAAGAGTGATGCTTGGCACATTTACTCTTTAATATTTTCAAAGGCCTTAGTTGTTTATGGAGTGAAATAAAATGCATATTTCTTCAGTAATGTTGTTAAAGGTGTTATTATTCTACCATAAGTCTTAAAAAACTTGTGATAATACCCTATCAACCCAATCAATCCTCGAAGATGATTTATGGTTGTGGGGATTTTCCATTCCTTAATGGATTTAATTTTTTTAAGGTATTCCTTAACACCCTCATGAGATAGAATATGACCCAAAAATTCTACCTCCTATACTCCAAAGAAACATTTGGAATTATTTTTCATATAATTATTTCGTCACCAATAGTTTGAGCACCCTTTCAACATGTTGAACTTGATCCTTCTGAGACATGTTGTAGATTAGTATATCATCAAAAAATATTAGCACAAATTTTCTAAGCAAGGGTTTGAAAATGGAATTCATCAAACCTTGAAATTTATAAGGTGCGTTGGTAAGCCCAAAAGGCATGACCAAACATTCACAATGACCCTCATGAGTTCTCAATGATGTTTTCAGAAATTCTTTAGTACTCATTCTTATTTGATGATATCTTGAATGAGATCCAACTTGGTGAAGTAAATTGCTGCATGTAATTCATCCAATAATTCATCAATGACAGGAATCGAAAATGTATCTTTAATAGTCATATTGTTGAGCTCCCTATAATCCAAAAACAAGCACCATGATCTACCTTTCTTGTGCACCAATATTACTTGAGAAAAGAAAGAACTTTCACTAGGTTGAATTATACCAACCTCTAGCATTTCTTCAACAATATGTTCAATCTCACTCTTTTAGGGATAAGGATATTTTCAAGGCCTCATGTTTGGAGGAACGCTTCCTGGAATCAAATAAATAGCATGATCATGATAATGAATATGTGGGAGGCCTTTGGGACTCTCAAACAATTTGGAATTATTTTCCGAGGCTTTTTGGAGATCTAGAGAAATAGATGATTTTGATGGTTGAACCTGTAGTGAGCATAATTGTGAGATTATGCCTCATTGTTATTTCTTCAAAATATTTTTCATGACATTACATCTGATTATTTTTCCTGGTTTCCCTGCATTAACCCGTAATTCAATCCTTTCCTTCCCAAAAAAATTTCAAGAAAAGTTCTTGAAAATTAAAAGCTATAGTCCCCAAATATTGTAACCATTTGACTCATAGTACAACATCAACACCACCTATTGGAATAGAAATAATTGGACTATTCAATACATATTCCCCCATGGTTATCTTAATATTATGGCACTTTCCCAAGAAAATTATATTTTCCCCATTTGTAACCATCACTTGACACTCTGGTGCTGGATATAGGAAGAAATTCAATTCCTTGGCTATCCTATAATGAATAAAATTATGGCTACTACCCGAATCAATCAACACTATTACCTTTTATTTCTTGATATACCCTTCTATCTTGAGAGGTTAAGAGTTGGTAATTCATTCCAATGCATTACAAGATATGGTTCAATTCATTTCTTCCTTCTCTAGGGTTGCTTCCTCATGCATAACCTCCTCTTTTGATGTTTCTTGTTCCTTTTCTTCCTCCTCTTCACAATCTATGTAAAATAATCTCTTCTTAGTGCACTTATTTCCTTTAGTGTATTTTCTATCACAACTATAACAAGTCCCTTTTTCTCTTTTTTCCTCCAATTTTTGTGGTGTCAACATTTTATGTTTTCGAAGGATAGGAACCACAACATTTCCATATTTATATTTTTGATTGGTAGACTTCCTTGTTGCCATAATTTTTATTTCAACTTTTGTTGCCACCTTGAATGCCTTCTCTAATGAATTAAGTTGCCAATGAATACATCAATCCTCTCCTCGTCTGGAATATATTCTACCCTAATATTTAATTTTTGGAAGTCCTCAATCCTCTCCTCCTCTGGGATATCTTCTACCCTAATATTCAATTTAAATTCCCTATGAATACATCAATCCTCTCCTCCTCTGGAATATATTATACCCTAATATTCAATTTTTGGAAGTCCTGAATGTGCTCTACCATTGAACCATTTTGTCTGAGATTTATCAATTGGATAAAGAAGGTGTTGCTCTTTGTATCATCATAATGTGCTATCATTTCCTTCGTAAAAAATTGACCAATTAAAAAATGGTTTACGAGAACAAATCCATTGATACCATACAAAATGATTAGGTTCTCATACAATGTTGCAACCGTTGCTTTTGTGAGTGTTTCACATCATGGAGATCAAAATATTTCTCCATTTGTAGTATCCATGTTACCAGATCCTTTCCATAAAAATTCCTCATACCTATCTTTGGAATGTGGTGGTTCTTAAACCCAAAATTGGATTTTATAAAATCAAAATTCATATTCCTTCTGTCTTCATCATGATTTTCAAGGATTACCTTGTAACCATGGGGAGGTCTTCTTGCAACAACTTTGTCAAACCTTACATGTAGGTTTTCAAACCATTCATCTCAGATTCCATGCCACCCATATTATCTTCCATTTTTTTTTTTAAACCATCCATGTACGCTTTTAATCCATCCTCAAAATCTTCCATTTGTTCTCCTATTTATTTTTTAGTTAATCTTCCTGACAGAAAAATTTTTTGCACATGGTCTCATAATTTTGATATATCATATTGGGATTATTACTCTTCATGTGTCATAGAAGATCTTTCTGATGGCTTAATGGGTGTGGAATTATTTTTGGGAGACATTTGAGAACCAAATACTGATATTTATGCTTCAATATTCCCTTGAAATCACTTCCAGCTGATTTTTCAAAAAAAAGTATGCAATTTAAAAAAATAATACACACATTTTTATTTATTTTGAGGAGATCGGTATTGAACCTAATGTATCTTTGTGACTTAATATCCCCAAGATTTTAACTTCAATCCTGCAGTAGCCATTAGGGGAACTTTGAGGTCTGAAATGGACCTCCTAAGGAAAATGTACAACCAAAATAAATTATAAGAACCAATATGATTCAATATGACCATTTCAACCATGGGGGGATTATTCACCATTTTTGGAGTAAAAAAGTATACATATTAGAAAATAATAAAATAATAAAACTACTTTTTCAACTTGTATTTTTAACTTATGCCCCTAAGGTTTTATTCAATTATGAATCAGAAGTACTTATTGGATGAAAAATTTAATTCCTCATCCAAGGAGTACCCATGTTGCATAATTTCGATGGACTCTGCTACATTAAAAATGAGAAAGACATGAAAAATGTGATTGTAATCATGTTTTTCATGTAGCAAGTTCCATCTAAAGTATGCCACATGGGCACTCCTTTCATGACAAATAAAATTATGCATCCAACGAGTGTTTCTGATCGAAATTTGAGTAAAAACATGGGGAGATAAGTTGAAAATACAAAATGAAAAAATATTATGTTCTTTTTTCCCTCTATAATTTGATGATGTAATCAAATATTATTTTATTATTTCCATATTATTTTATAATTTCCTTAGGAAGTCCATTTTAGACCTAAAAATCCCCCTAGTTCCTTTGTGTCTTATTTCCAATGCCATAGGTTAGACCTAATTTTGATTCTTCAAGGTAAAGTTATAGTTGATCTCCCACAATGACCTAATTATAGAATAATTCAGTAGAGACAACTTGTAAAAAGTTCCACATGTGTCTGCTTTGACCTTAGGCCCTAAAATTGCTACATGAAAGACTGACTACAGTCTATTAACTTTCTTTCATTTTTTATAGAATTCAAATCTAATTCCTGAAGCGAAAGTTATGACGATTTTACCTAGGTCACATGTTTCCAAATTAATTATGGAGCCTGGAAAAACACTAACTTCCGCAGATCATATCTCTGAAATATATAGCGAACCAAGATCTGAAATTACATCACAAATTTAACCAAAATTTAAACTCCACATCGTTTCAATTTCATATTTTGGAGCTTTGTAGAAAACACTTTATGGAGAAAATTCCAATATGTCATGTTTTAGGAAGAGAAACACTAGAATCCAAAGCTCTGACACCAAATTTTATGCATCCAGCTCATAAAATAGAAGAAAATATAGATCAGCGACTTAGAAATTAGCCTCTTCAAGGGGGAAACCTCATTTACATTACATAAATAAATAATTATTGGATGATTCAAATGAAAAAATCTCCTTTCTCTATATAAGAGTCAAAGGGGTCACAATATAATCAGAGCCGACATAACAATAATAATGTAAGGGCACAAAAGTAACAGTAGTGGGATTATCTTAAGCACAATAATAACATTATGGGGACTACATGGGTACTAAAATAAAATTAACCAGATACACTAATATTATAGAGACCTAGCAACCTAGAACTGCCATGATCCAGTGATATTTATCCACCAGCAGATCCTCCATATTGAGCTTCCACAACTCAAAACTTTGTGTATTAAATTTGTCAATCTATATCTTCCCAGTGCTCGCCATATTCCTTCGCCGCAAGAATCGATACTGCATATGCCCCAATGAATAAAGTATACCACAAGCCTGAGAAAAACCCCTTGGAAGAAAAGGCATCCCCTTGAAGCTAAAAGAACTCTGAAACCAAATGTAGGTTTTAACCCTGTACAAAAATTACCTGCAAATGAATTCTTAAAACATAAAATAAAAAATTTAAAGAAAATAAAGCATAAAACAAATATACACAGAGATTTTCCCATGGATTCTAGAATTGGGACTACTAGATTTTTTTTTCATTATATTCCTTTCATCATTACAATACATATATATACCTTCAGAAGAATTCATAAACATCAATCCATTAATCCTGAATTAGAGCATAATCGTAGTTCCTTTGACCAGATCTACAAAATATCATGGGAATAAAACCACCATGCCCAAAAGCATGTCCAAAACCCATGCACAAAACCATATTTAGGTACGAACACCTAATATAGGGTCCAAAAAGATATAACACACACCCAACAACCTTTAGTTTCTTGTCTTGGCCAACGTTTCTTTTTAGTTTTTCAAGAAATAAGATCTCTCTTAATAGCCAATGTGTCACTTTCTTTTGATGAAATATTCTTCCATAAATAAGATGAGATGGTTTTCAATATATGCATGGGATATAGTATGTGGGAAAAATTAATATGCTCCCATTATAAGAGGTCCCATTATAAGAGGTCATAAAATACATATTTCCTTTTCATCCCAATGGGTAATTTCTAAAAATAGGTGTCGAAGAATTATGGATCATCGAACAGAAGATCCCCATTTGAATCAGACATTTCTGAAATCTATTTCTCCTTCTCTCTCTCATATGCTCTAATCCATTTAATCGACGTAATTTTTGCAAGATTTTACGTTCTCTTTGGTTTTCCACTAAAATCAGATGTTGTTCCTCTATAAGGGTGTTCTTCTGGGAGGAATACTGCGGACCAATCATACACTAGCATTCGTAGGTGATCAGACCACATAGCCTTCATAGAAGGTCCAAAACATTTACATACATGATACCCTATTTTTATAACACCTATGAAATTATTGTATATAGGTTGGCACATTAGCAACCATGTAGATTATAAAAAATGTAGTGAATTGAATTAATATGTGAAACAATATTGTTACACATATAAAAAAGTAAATAAAAAGTTAATTTACTAGAGAAAACTCCTCAACATGGATAATCATGTATGGTGTACACACATATGCCTTAAAATGTAAAAATCATCTTTGTTGTGATGGGCCTTGATACATCCTACACATGTATCCTTTCCCATAATTCCTTTAGTTCATCTACCAATGGTTGTATGTAGACATCAAGATTCTTCAATTGTCTTCTACCAGGGACTATGAGAGCCAACATAACATGTTCATTCTTCATGGAACACCATGGAGGGATATTGTTATTGACCAATACTATAGGCCAAATAGAATAGTTGGTGTTTTCGAGGGAATATGGGTTGATGCCATGCATGGCTATGCCGAGTCATAGACTTTGTACTTCATCCTTTAATTTTTTAGACCATGTATCCGCTATATGATTCATAGCTATCGAATATGTTGGGATTCACATAGATCCTCACTCCTTTCTGTGTGAAGCATGACATCCCTACAACATGTTTAATTATTTGCAACAAAAGAATATTTGAATCCTTGGGATTATAAGCATCTGCGCCAATATCTTATGAGGAGGACCATGTGATTTATTCATTTTTTTAATTATGATACCTGTGATGCCCATATTTTGGACATATATCTTTGTCTACATATTCTCCTCTATTTAGAACACAATCATTCATAAATGCATTATATGATATATAATCAACACCCATCATTTTCAAGAACTGTTTTTCCTCTTCGCAACTACCTTACAAGACATTATCACTCGCAAGAATCTTATCTTTAAATAACCTACACTTGGTGGGGAATATAATTGTACAATGTCAATATTTAAAGTTCGTAAAATCAAAAAAATTTAATGTTTATTGTGTCACAATATTTCTCAAAATATAAGGGACTTGATTGATTATGCAGGTGAATTACCTCAATATTTTCAAAAATCATGCATTCAGCATACCAAAATTTGCTTTCAAGTTGTATAAGAACATCAATGTACCAAGATGAGTAGACATTGACTTGTCACTAGATCTAATGAGAGGGGTGGTGGAAGAAAATTTCAGGAATTTGAATCAGATATAAGAGATATGAGAATCATCTCCTAATTCATCGTTCTAGAATGCAGCTAACAAAATTTTCTCCATGGAATTTTTATCCCGTAAGTAATTATTGATACCAACCTGCATTTTATTTCCTCTATTTCCAGATTGTGAATAATAACTAATATTTTTGTATGCATTCCTAATTAGTGAATCTAGATGTATTTCTAATTGAATAGGTGATTGATTCAACCATTTTTTTGTATGCTTCCTATCTGAGTCTTGCCCTTACTGCAACATTCTCTCAATTTTACATTGTAGTGGGTTGAACCAAAATATAGTAGTTGGGTCTCTCATCATCACTAGAATCCCAATTTTAAAAAATATTGAAAATTATTAGTAGAATATCAATGATGTTAGTATTCACGTAAATGCAACTGGTTTGTTGAAATTACATTATACCAAACAATTATTACCATCGTTGCTCCAGGATTGTGGCTGGAATATTCCATGTTCCAATTGGCAGGGTTGAGATGTTATCCATTTTCGTCTACAATATTATTGTGATATGCTACTCTTGATAACAGCTTCTGATGTTTTTCAAATGGAGGAATATTTTCTCCTTATGAACTCGATTACGAATGAGGATCCTGCAAATTTGAATAATTTTATTCAAATTGACATGAATTAAAAAAAAAAGTTAGATAATCGAAATATAAATAAAATCTAAACTTACTAGATATGGAAAGGGAGAACTTTGTAAATAACTTTGATCAACAATATCGACGAGCTAAAATTTCAAGAATTGACCCTTTGATATTATTGATATTTGGTGCTAAAATTTTATGTGCATATTTAAAATTAATATTGAGAACCATATAACCACAATATGAATTTCAATATAGATTTCAAACCATTTTTCATGAATAAGGTGACTTCAAGTGGAAAATGTATACTATGAACTATTGTAATTTATGTGGATGCGTCGTAAAGGATAATTTGAGATTAATATGTCATTTTATGTGAAAATATAATTTCACACAGAGTTTAAACTTGGCATGTTCACATATCAGAAAAAAAGTGCATCAACGCATTTAAATAATACCAGCATAGGGGCATTTAAATAATACCCACACCGATTTTCAACATTTTAAAACAAAATATGTTATCATATCAGTGCTCTTATAGAAAAACACACTGATGCTTTAAAAAAAAACACGGGTACACACTTGTTTCCGCATTTTAGAAAATAAAAACAAATTCAACCAACTTGGTGCTCTTATAATAATTAGAGAATCTATGCTTTTAAATAAAAAAATACAATGTTGCGTTAAAACAATTTATCCCACCATTTCGGAATTTTGAAAAAAAATAAAAAATTGTATCATGTTAATGGGTTGAAAATTTTTTGCACCTCAACAATGTGAGTGCAACTTTATTATAAACGCACGAATGTGCTTCACTATCGAATGCACCAATTTTCGGATTAATTGAAAGAAAAAAGGCACAATTTTATTTTTTCACATTTAGAAACAAACACAATTAATTATTCGAAATATAATTTCATAAAGTCTTTTAAACAATACAAATTTATTCACTGTTTCATTTTTTTATCCAAAATTTTGAGGGATTGATTTCCAAGAGAGACATACCAGGAGCACTGTGCAACACCAAAATACTTTGGAGGAGTAGAACTATCCAAAAATGAGAGGCTAAAAGGTATGGTGATTCGCTCAAAACCCCACATAGTACATTTTTTTAATTTTATTGTTTCTTTTACTAATAAAAAATTTTACAATTTCTCTTAGGGTATAATTAAAAGAGACAACATTTGTAAGAGAGACATACTGAGAGCACTGTAGAGTAGAAAAATATTTTGGAACTGCAAAAATATCAAAAATTGAAAGGTATGGTGATTCACTCAAAACCTTAGATAGCAAAAATTTTAAATTTTACTTTAAATTTTTTTACAGTTTGTATTAGATGTATTCACAATTAAAAAAATTAAAAAATTAAAACCATGGATAATAAATAACCACTATTTATTTTACTAGTAAATATTTTTACAATCTTTGTTCCCATTTAAATTTCATTAAAATTCAAATAAAAAATATTCAACACTTATCTTAAACCCTTGCTTCTTCTTGCAAAATTTTAGCTTAATGTTTAACTTCCTCTACCACCTCACAATTAGGGTTTTCCATTTTAGGAAGTTATACTTGATGAATTTTTTTACTTATTATGCATGGGGAGTTTGACATGTAAATTAGGGGAATCACTTATTGAATTAGATCCAAACCTTTTCGACATTGTTTGTTTTAAAAAAAACTGATATATGTTCGGCAGTGCGCCCTGTGTATTATAACACACTAGTGTGCCTCTTCGAAATAGCACCATTAAATCATTGCATTGTGTTTACCATTACAAATTGCACCGTCATAATTTAAAATTATTTTAGAAAAACTGTTTTTCCCTGAGAGTATCGAATAATTAAATTCTCGATCTGTTTACCCGATTAAACGAATTGGTTAAAGTCACTCTTTTTGGATGAAAATTATTTGATTTAGCTATAAAATATATTTAATGGCTTCTATAATAAATGATATGGGTTGTATATTAATAAAAAATGTTTTATAAGATGTTAATTATCAAAAATAGTGATTGACACAATGAGAGCACATAAAAAAACAGAGAAGGTAAGTTTTTTGTAATTTCTTTAAAAAATTAATATATTTGAACTATGTGATTAACTAATATGTATTGGTTAGTTTGTATCAAGCAAAGTGACAAAATGAAGAAGGTCAATAATATTATTTCTAATCTAAGTGCAGAAGAGCATAAAATCATGATAGAAAATTTGCCGAAAGATGAATTAGGTGAATGAAAAAATACTATGAAATATGATTTTTTTTTTTTTTGAATTTTCATTAATAATATACTTAGTAATATTATATAAGATGTTTAAAACAACATATTAATTCCTATATGTTTAATGTTCTATAGGGAGAAACATTGAAGGAAAATATCAATGTCATTCTAAGAAAATAAAAATTGTATAACATGTAAATGTCGATGAATTTATCCTTATATCATCTAGATCAGCGATGGAGTTTTTTGAAAGGAGGGAATTTGTTTACAAATACGAGGGATATAGTGGAAGGAAAATATAGACATATTTTTCAGTTATAATATCAAAATCAATCCAATGATTCTAAGAATCAAATTATATCTAAACTACAAGAAGAATTTCTAAAGTAATGGTCAATGAGGGATGTCAAACTTGCAATAGAAAAAATATACAACAATAAAAAAGAATGATTCAAAAGGTAATATTCCTAATTTAAATGATTCTATAGAATTATATGTATGTATTACTACAAACCATTAGTTTTTAATATCAATTTTGTTATATTTAGCTTTCATATATCGTTATAAAAATAGTTTATTACCTTTTTCATGGATATTATAAAAATCCAAAATGATCAATTAGATGATATCTAAAACATGTCAGTAATAATATCTAAAAAAATGTACAAGAAGATGGTCAAAGAAATGGACATAATTGCATCACAGGAGGATCCATCTCAACAACACTGTGCTACCAATGTATTTAATGATGACCTACATTGTACATATAAAAAAATAGCATTAAATACTAATTTTAAAGTATTTTCTTGCAAGAAAGAAAACAAAATGGAACTCATTCAACACATAAAACTAGATGACATGGAAGAAAAGGTTGATTTCAAAGTTTGTGAGTAATTGTTAATATTTCCTTATAACAACTCAATGTTTCATTTTTGTATATTTGAAATTGTTTGACAACAACCATCCTTGAATGTCTTCAAATAGCTGCTAACATAAAAAGAATAACCATCAGAAGAATTGATTAACGTTGGGTTAAATATGGGTTGTGAGTATATGTTGCCATATAAAAATTTATTTGTGGAATTTGTAAGTATCTATGATGTTTTACTTCTTTGAGTTTATAATTTATTGAACAAAAAAAACCTTTATATTAAATCTATGATTTACAATTAGTTTTAAAATATGTAGGAAACAAATTAGGGAACTATGCCAACAAAAGACTTGTTGCAACAAGGCATGAGACTTGGTTTTGAAGCCATGCGAAAAAATTATGAGTCACTTCTTTCTATGGTACATTGTTATTCAATTTACATTGATGTGTATTATTTATTTCAATTTTCAATATTATCACCAATATAGATACACTCATTACACGTTATTTTTCTATTTGCAAATGGAACAAGTTCAAGAAGATGAAAAAAATCGATGCAATCAACAAAATATTCCTGTAAATATCCCAAGCCATGGAAATAGCTCGAGCACTAACAATAGTTCTCGAATGATGATATATTTGGATATCAATGCAACATGTATTTTTTAAAATAATTGTCTTGGAAAATCAAACATTTTGTTTAATGTAATTAACATAGTGTCCCAATTGAAATACAATGGTTTACCAATAAAAAACTCATTTTGTGTGACAAAGAGCCTTCTATTGATATATAATAAAATGCATTTTAATTTATTTTATTGTGTTATCCAATGTCACTATGAAATGTTACACCATTGATTAAATATATGGATGATTAAATATTATAATTAAGAGATGTGAAATCCAATAATATAACAAATTAATCCAAACATCATATACAAATGCAATAATCAAATTTAAATCTATATGAATAATGTTATAAGATATATTTTAATTTTTTGATGACGAACACATTTAAAAAATCACAATAATTTCCCTGTCATAGGTTGATGTTTCAAAAAATGAGAAAATATCATACAAAAAATTGGTGTGTCCATAACATAAAACACATCATTCCGATATATTATATAAAAGCACCAAAGTTTGTGGGTAATTGTTAATATTTCCTTATAACAACTCAATGTTTCATTTTTGTATATTTGAAACTTTTTGACAACAACCATCCTTGAATGTCTCCAAAAAGGTTCTAACATACAAAGAATAACCATCAGAAGAATTGATTGACATTGGGTTAAATATGGGTTGTGAATATATGTTGCCATATAAAACTTTATTTGTGGAATCTGTAAGTATCTATGATGTTTTACTTATCTTAGTTTATAATTTATTGAACAAAAAAATACTTTATATTAAATATATGATTTATAATTGGGTTGGAAACATGCAGGAAACAAATTATGGAACTATGTCAGCAAAAGACTTGTTAAAAAAAGGCATGAGACTTGGCTCTGAAACCATGCACACAAATTATGAGTCACTTCTTTCTATGGTACAATTTTATTCAATTTACATTGATGTATATTATTTTTTTAAATTTTAATTATTATCACCAATGTAGATACACTCATTACACTTTATTTTTATATTTACAGATGGAACAAGGTCAAGAAGATGAAAAAAATAGATGCAATCAACAAAACATTCCTACAAATATCCAAAGTCATGGATGTAGCTCGAGCACTGACAATAGTTCTAGAAAATAATGATGATATATTTGGATATCAATGCAACATGTATTTTTTACAATAATTGTCTTTGAAAGTCAGACATTTTGTTTACTATAATTAACATAGTGTCCCAATTGAAAAACAAGGGTTTACCAATAAAAATATCATTCCGTATGACAAAGAGCCTCTATTGATATATAATAAAATAAATTTTAATATATTCTATTGTGCTATCCAATGTCACTATGAGATGCTACACCATTGATTAAATATTATAATGAAGGGATGCGAAATCTGATAATATAACAAATTCATCCAAACATCATATCCAAATGCAATAATAAAACTTCAATTTATATGAAGAATGTTATAAGATATATTTTGATTTTTTTATGAAGAACACATTTAAAAATTTACAATAATCTCATTATCATAGGTCGATGTTTCAAAAAAAGAGAAAATATCATACAAAAAATTGGTGCTTCCATAACATAAAAACACATCGTTCCGTTATATTATATAAAAGCACTGTGACAACATATTTTTTCATGGCCAGTTCCTTTTTGGAAATTTATAGAATAGGGGTTTTCATCAATATTCTGGTATAGTTTTTTATCAATGCCCCATTGCATTGTAATTCTTACTGTACCAGTGCTTTCCTAGAACTAACAACTTGCTTCGAAAAAATATCATTTCCAGCCCTAGCGCATTATAAAAAATAACAACATTGGCCCTTTTATATAACTAATGCACCAATTTTTTTATACAAACAATATGCATCAGTGCTGCGAGTTTAGAAAAAAGCATTAGGACTACAATTATTTTTTTCTTTCCCAGTGTCGTTCCTTACAAAAATGTCCAGAGGAATTTTTTATGTATTGACAACAGTGCAGTATATATTATGCACTAGTATTGTTTGCATTCAATGCCTCGGATCTTTTATTTATGTATTCATCCGAGTGTGTTTATATATTTAGTGCATCCATTCTAGTTGTTCCAGGAAGTGCACCACAAAAAAACATCTCTTAAAACCTTTGGTCGTCCATATTTTTTTAGTTGTGAGGAATTTCCATTATATTCTATGATAAAACATACTCTACCACAAATGAATGTTTTAATGGAGGTTTATTTGATATTTTTTTCCAATTTCATAACACTAAAAACCTTTGTTATAACCTCTGCTAGAAGGTATTTTCCTTGTAATGACTATGTATTGGCGAGAGAACTTTCCATTAAGGCATGTAAGCCTCAAGGTACTAAAAATAACTCTAGCTAATATCTAAGATCAGAAATTACTCAGAGGGGGGTGGATCAATAATTTCATATTATTTAATTTTTCTCATCTTTACTTTATTATGAAACTAATAGTTCATGTTCATGTTCTGTTGGATTCATTTTGCAGGTGTCAAGAAGATAAGTTTTTAGATTACTTATCAAGAGTTCAATTTCATTCACATCAAATTCAGAATCATCACACGAAGAGAAAAAATATGAGTGGAAACCTAAAAGGGAGAAAACCATGAATGTTAGGCTAAAAGTGATGTGAAGACAAGCTTCTACTCCTTATTACATCAAATTTTTTTAGGCTCCAACCTACAAGAGGCTACTGCCTCAAAGGAAGCTCCAACTCCCACAAATAGTCTACAGGCTACAACCCATAGGAGACTCCCATGTCAATAGGGAACAACATGTTCTTTTTTATACTAAAACATATAAGAAAATAGAAATTTATCAATCACAACATCAAGCTACAAATGTTGGTTACCTCATAGACCATTATGTCATCAAATTCATTGTTGAATCGTTTCTCCTTTTGCATTCTCCATTCCTCTACTACTGTTGCCCTTCAATGTCCTTTCTCCAATCACTTCTCTCTCAAGAAACTCCTTTTTCCACTTCAGGTTGTACATTTTATAAGCAAGCCCTATAGGCTGCTTATATTCCTTGTGGAATATGAACTGAAGCATTGTCTCTTGGGCTTCCAAAAACTTCTCACTTATCTATTTCCATTTTTGAAAATATTTGTAATAGAAAATGATATTGTAACATCTCAATCAGCAATAATGACAAGTGACAAATCAAATTTTTTATTGTCTACATTTTCTTTCTAATGAAATATATGTATTTCTACTTTGTCTTAGTATATTATGTCTTGTTTGACAACATTTTGCCTTCATATTGATTAGCATAGCCTTTGCACTTCACATCACTTTCAGCCTTTTGTAATAATACCATTGAACATACATTATGATTATTATAGACATCAAGGCCAATATTTCCAACAATATCCTCCTTTGGCATTGATGGAAACACAATTTTCCTCCCCTTTAATTATGAGAAGAGTCTTCTTTCTTTTCATTTCCTGCCCCTTTGACATCAACAGAGAGGGGCTTACAAAAAAAAAAAATTAGCCAAAAAAAATCCTCAGTGTGTTTCCATCATTGCATTAATGCTTTATAACCTACAATACCTTGTTCTGCATAAACACTATTCACATTGTCATTGATTTAATAATAGCAATATTCATATGGTTTGTTGGGGCTACTCTAGATTGAATGAACAATACTTTAAGATGAATACTGCTCTATATCACAGAGAAACATTGCTTCAAAATTTATTGAAATTAGAGGAGCTTTGTAGAACAATTTTCTGAGAATACTTGCTAAAATACTGCAAGAATGATAATGTTGGAACTACCATTGAATGAATGCCACTATAGATTGAATAAAAGTTGCTCCAAAAATACACTTCAGAATTTTTTGACATTATAAGAGCACTGCCAAATATTGTTGTGAGAACTCTTTGATAAGAATCTCTCTAGAATCATGAAGAAAAAACTTGTAGAAATAGTGCATTTGATAATAATTATGGAGTTCAAACACTCATTGATGGAGGAGTAACTTGGGTGGAAAAAAAATCTTTGGCCATTGCACCACAAAAAATATTAACATACACAACCAATGCTAACTCATATTCATTTGGATGTACTAAATGAAGAGATAGATAAAACAATCCTTGACATACACTGCCAATGAGACTGGATTAATAAGAAGCCTATGAAAATCTAATTCAAAAATTATGCATCCCACTGCAAAGATGTCAGACCAACCATCCAAATTTTCTGAAGATGAATTGATGCCCAAAAATTTGTGTTTCCAAAGTAAAAAATCTTGAAAGTTATTATCTCTTCAATCTTGTATATTCCATTATTTGACATTCAAAATCTGTTGAACCTTTCCATGAACCTTGCACTCTTTTTTAAACACATTTGTGCATTGGGTGAGGCTTGGTAAAAGTTTGACGGTGCCCCATTGACCTGGGTAGTGTAGGTGCAAAAGTTGACAAAGTTACATTCTTTGCTGCAATAGAAGCCTCAGCAGATAACTTATAACCAAATTTCAAATCAATATAATGATGTAGAATGATATATGCTCGATCATTTTCTAAAGCTTCATGGTGTAAGGAAATAAAATCTCCTAGTTTGGCTATCGATGATGGTATTACAATGTCACTTATTCCTACATGAATGGAATAGAAAATCGGAGGATCATTATAAAACTTAGAAATGCATTCATGAAGATTCCATTGGTACAAATGTTGCATATTAGTAGGATACTCATTTGGTTCATAAACATATCATACAGGAAATCGTAACAAACTCAATGGTAACCTTGTTGCTTTATAGCTACAAGGAAGGATCCGATTCCAAAAATGAGCATAGCAATTTATTCATCTTTCCGATATATAGAAGAATACAAAAAAAGACCTCTTCATGTCTGAATTGATCAGAGAATTATAAACATACCGGAGGTGTGCGTAAAGCTAATATAGCTATATATTTTGCATCAATGCTTGCAAAAAAATTTGGAAAGTCACTTGGAAGTGACACTTATGGAAATATATTATCTGTTCTTATGAATTCTATCATTTGTGAAAATTCTCACTTCAAACAAGTTATAACATCAAAAATTTTAGGACCCTTCCTATTTCTATATTTTCCAAATCATTGTTGCGCCCACTACATTTATAGTCACATGCAAGCCTTTGCACTCATTCGCAATTTTACTGGCACAGTCTTAGGGGTGAGTAAATACCACTTCGATGTATTTTTGAATTAGGGCATAAAACCACAAATACTTATGCTCCATAATAATATCGCTACAAACAATATTATAACGCCACTCCAAATGAACTTGTGAACACATTATATTAAACGTTACCCA
The DNA here is from genome assembly GCA_034641835.2 of Pinus albicaulis. Taxonomy (NCBI): domain Eukaryota; kingdom Viridiplantae; phylum Streptophyta; class Pinopsida; order Pinales; family Pinaceae; genus Pinus; species Pinus albicaulis. The sequence continues at coordinate 1,606,456,675 of CM076578.1, read as the reverse complement.
ATGAAATTCCATGTAATGAGAACAGGTGAAAACGTTTCCCAATGATCCCGTGAACACATTGTATTAAACACTGCCCAATGAAATACTAAATGACCATGGAAACACAAATGATGTCCAATGTATAGAGTGCAGGAAATTTAGTAGTTGCATGAGTAAGAGGGATGAGGTTCACTATAATGTTGACTTCAATATCGATGCTTTTAATATTAAATTCACATATCGTTGGGACAACGACACCATTCTGATTATTCTCTGCACAACCACACCCACACCATTCTAATTTTTTTTTATAACAACAATTGACACCATTCCGATTTTTCAGTGCCATGCATAATGGGTTATTAAATACCTACAATTAAATACATGAGGATTCACTTTGCCATGCCATTCCAAGGATTATTCCATTGTGCCATATGTTATGTGTTACAATATAAATTAAATAGTAATGCGCTATAAATTATAGTACCTGATGGTTCACTGCGCCATGCATTAAATACATGAGGATTCACTATTTCACCATGATTTCACTGCACCATGCACTATATGTCAGGATTCCACTATGCCATATCCCAGAGATTACGCCACGACTCTACTTTTTTCTGTCTATTTCCATTCTGATATATGTAGTGCTTGATTATTTCACTTGGGTTTTAATTCCAAATAGTAGTAATCATATTCATTCTACTTTCGCAGCCATTCCATCCACTACATGTTCAAAGTTAATAAAAACCACCCATTATAAGGGCTTGAAGCTAAAGTTATTTCTGGTATTTATTTCTATAGTTCATAAATATTTTCTTGGCATGTTTTCAAGGTACATAGTTAGTGCCACTCTTATGGGTGATGAATATTGTTTTGTCTTGTGATGCCACTGTTTTACTAGAGAATTATAATAATTGTTTTTCTTCCTAGACTAATGCAAAGATAATGCTCATGACTTGAGCCTGTGTCTTTATCTCTGTGAGGTTGTGGCATTTTTACCAATACTTCTTTCAAAGAGTGATGATAATTGATTCGTTTCAAAAGCATATTGTTGATTCATAATTTATGTGCTAGACAGTGCTTAATTTTCTAAAAAAAATTCATTTAGTTGCAAAGAAATTTCATGTTTTATCCTTTTCCAGATGAATATATTTTGCAGTGGATGACTTGATCATTGCATCAGTAGCTTCATATTTAGTTTTTTTTTCTTCTATAATGTAAATGATGAATTGATTCAATGTTTAAACTTTCATATGAATGAATTTGTTCTTATTTTTTCTTAATCATATAGCATAGATGTCACCTAATTCTATGTTGACATGATATTGGAGCTGAGGGATTTGGGTAATCCTAGTGATGCACTAAAAAATAGCCCATTAATTTATTGACATTAAGACTTACTAATTTCAGCGGCATTTCCTTGATTTTATTTAGTAGTATTTGTTGCAATCATCACATGAATGATCCTTTGTGGAAGTTTGCACTTCATCATTTGATGTGATAAAATCCTTCATATTTCAATTAATGAGGTTGAGATGTTGATCTAATGATCCTTCATGATGAAAACTTCTTGAAAATGCGTCACATAAATGAATACTATTTTCTCCTTTTGGCTTGATGGTGGCATACATGATTGAATATTTCTAATAATTTGTATGTAGGATTGTGACTTAATCACTTGATTTATTTTCGATTGAAAGAACCATTTTACTTCCATAGTGGTATCTTTACTTTTGGTTGCATATATATTTGAGTAGAATACAATTTTCTTCTCCTCTTGATGAAAGTCCTTTACTTTTTCTTTCATGAAAATATATCTAAATAGATATCAGGTTTTCATAGAGAAAATATAATTTATTTCATGAATGCAAATCAATGAATTCCATGTAGACCATCTAAGAATCAAGGATTTTGAGATAATTATAATGATGCTAACATGTTTTTGTCTATTTATTTATTTACATGCTTATATACAGGATATATATACATGTGTACACCAAGAAAAAACTTGCATTAAAGATCAATGCATGTGATATATGTTTCTTGTGTTTATGAAGAAGAGGGATTCATCTCATACTTTTATGATGCCTTTGATTTTGTTTCTTCTTAGATGCTTCAAATTCTTGACAAATTTATATGCTAGTATTTTCCCTTCTTTTCTTCTTTCTGCTATTGTAGTCTCCCCCCTAGCTGTTGAATTCAATTCCAACTTTTGTATTCTTGCTTCCAGGTCATATTAATGAGCATCATTTGTAGACACTGTCCCAAACTTGTTTCTTATATATTCAAATGGATCTTCTATATTTTTCTTTTTTGGTATGTATTCCATCTTCACTATCTTCTCAGTGACTTTTTCGCTGAGAAAGTGGTATTTTATCATGATTTTCTTATTCTTCAAATGAAGCACGGGATTTTTAGACATACTTATTGCACTTGTATTCTCACATTTGATAGGAATAGGCTCACTGAAGTTTAATTTATTGTCTTGAAGCATTTGCTTCATCCACATCACCTATGTGAAACAAGGTGCAACTGCAATGTATTCATCTTCTATCATGAAAAGAGAAACTAATCTTTGTTTCTTTCTTAACCATGCCATGAGACTCTCTCCTAGATAGAACACACCACCACTTGTGCCTTTTTTTCATCCACATAGTTGGCCCAATCCACATTTGTATATGTTTTTAATGTAAATTCCCTACCTCTCGGATACCATAGTCCATAATTTCTAGTTCCTTTCAAGCACCTGAATATCCTTTTGGTTGCTAACAAGTGACATTGTTTGGGTGTTTATTGATATCTTTCCACTAATCTGACTGCCAACATTATATATGGTCTAGAAGCTATTAGATATAACAAACATCCTATCATAGACCTGTAATTTTTTTGTTCTAGATCTCGGTATCCATCATCTGCACATAACTTGCATCCAGTAGTCATGGGGGTTTAGACATGTTTTCATTCTTCCAATTGGAATCTTTTTAACATATCTATTAGATATTTTCCTTATGAAATAAATATACCTCTGACCTTATTTAGGATTTGATGTCCTCAATAGAAGGTAAGTTCTCAAAGCATTGACATCTATTATTCTAACTTCATCTCTTCAGAAAATCCTTCTACCGGGCCATTTTTTTTGTTTCCAAACATGATGTCATCTACATATACAATCACAGTTAATAATTCATCTTCATTATCCTTTATGTATATATTACTATCGAATTCTCCTCTCTTGAACCCATGCTTCTGAAATTTACTTGTCCAACCTAGAATACCATACTCATGGTGCTTGTTTATGACCATATAGTGCTTTTTTTAACTTTCAAGCATAATTAAGCTTATTTGATAATGAAAAAAATTAAGGTTGTTCCATGTAAACCTCCTCCTCTAGGTCACCATTTAGGAAGGAAGACTTCATTTCCATTTGATACACCATGAAATCATTGTAGCACATGAAGGCCAAAAACATACTAATTTCTTCCATTCTCATGACTAGTGCAAACAATTCTTCATAATAAAACCCTTATACTTATGACTACCCCTTACATACTAGTCTACATTTTTTTCTAACCACTTGACCATGTTCATTCATCTTATTCTTGAATACTCATTTTGTGCCAATGACATTCTTTATAACTGGTCTTGGTGTTAGATCCCAAGTCTTTTTTTTCTCAATTTTGTCTAACTCTTTCTTCATAGCATCGATCCAATTTGTGTCTTTACTTGCCTCATCAAATTTGTTTGTCCTTATTCATGACAACATAGCTGGATGAAATTCCTCATACATTTCTTCTAGTTGTCCTCTTGTTTGAACTACTTCACTTTTGTCTCCAATAATTTGATTTTCAGGATGATTCCTTTGAGTGTGTCTTCAGGGTCTTTTTGAGTACATCTTTGTATCTTCTAATGTTTCAACCTGCACTTCACTACCTTGATTGTCATAATGATGATGATCTAGAGGGTTAATAAAGCCTATGCTTTTGGTTTTATCCTGTAATTCTTCATCAAATCTTACATCGATGCATTCCACAATATTATGAAGCCTCTTATTATAAAACTTGTATCCCTTACTTTTTGATGAATATCCTAAAAATTATCCTTCATCAGATCTAGAATCATACGTTCCTAGTTTTTAATCATTATTTATGATAAATAATTTACTACAAAAAACTCTAAAATGCTTGATTGATGCTAGTTTCACGTACCACGGTTCATATGGTGTCTTTTCATAGTTTGGTATGAGATGTGCCTTGTTAAGGATATTTATTGTTTTATGCACTACTTCTTCCCAATAAGTTTTAGAGATGTTTCTTTCTTGCATCATAGCTCTGTCTATTTGTTGAACATACATGTTTGGCCTCTCTGCAACTCCATTTTGTTGTAGTGTATTTACAAAAATATACTGTTGTTTTATCCCAAATTCATTACACATGTCTACAGACTCATTTGATGTGAATTCACCTCCTCTATATAATCTTATGAACTTTATTTTACACCATGTTTTGTTTTATGCCAGTGCTTTAAATATTTTGAAATTTTTGAATGCTTCAATACCAAATAGTCATCAATTATTAACATGAAATATTTGTATCCTCCTGGTGTATATGTTCTCGAAGGCTTGCACAGATCCATGTGAACTAGACGAAGAGGCTTATTGCTTGATAGCTTGTGTTTCACTTTGAATGATGCTTCAGTTCTTTACCCATTCGGGTGGACCTACATATAGTCTTTTGAGGCTTCTTTATTGTTGGTACATCTCTAACTTCTTTCTTCTTTCTTAGTTTGATGATGTGATCAAATTTGAGATGTCCCAATATTCTATGCCATAGAAAATATTCATCAAGTTTGTTGATCTAGTATCCTTCACTCTCGTCTTTCATGATATATGCATTACCCTTTGTTCTAACTCCTTTAACGAGATTCTTTCCTATAATGATTGACCTAACTTCACAATCTTTAGCTCTAAAGAGAACCTCACAACCTTTGTCGCACATTTGACTTACACTTAGTAGATTATGTTTTTAGACCATCTACAAAAAACACTTTCCATTATTCATACTGACAATTCCTTTTCCTCTAATTTTCCCTACTTTATCATTGCCGAATGTGACATTTCCATATTTCTTTTTATCCAAGGATACAAACTTTTTTATGTATCTGGTCATATGTCTAGGGTAGCCACTGTCCACATACCATTGAAAGTTTTTTTCTTGTGCATATAGAACTATATCACACTTATTAACTCTCTCTTCTACCTTCTTCTTTCTCCATTGCATGCAACCATTTTTTCTATGAGTATTCTCAAATGGAGGTTTATTTTCCTTAAGATTACGTTCATATGACTTGTTTCCAAAATTGTGAAAATAAAAACATTTGATAATATTATGTAGAGGAGAATATACACATGTGAATACGTTATTATCCTTAATTTCCTTTGAATTTCCAAAATCATATATTTTGACATAAGCTCTACAGTCTATGACTTTATGTCCAAATTTTTCGCAGCAGTAGTAGTACCCATAGAAGAAATATCTATATTTGGTAGTGGATGATTTTTGGGGATATAACCATCTAGGCATTTGAAAAAAAATTCTTCTGAACCAGTACAGTCTATGACCATTTTTTGTTTGGTTGTTCACTCCTTTAGTCTCCTGGATTTCTCTAGTAGTGTTTCTTTGTAGTTGTTCATTGGATATTGAAGGGTTTCCCAATTTTTTGTCATTAGATTTATGAGAGCTATCATTGTCTCCCATGACTGCTTTTACAAAATCGATTGTCCTTTTACCCTTTGCCTTAGGCTCACTCTATTCTCCTTCAGAGCCTAACCCAGTCTTTACAAGTGGAGATCTTTTAGCATTTAATATTTCATTAAATTGTTCAGAACCTTTTATCTGTTGAATATTCAAATTTAATTCAATTTTAGCCTTTTCCAATTTCTTCCTCAAACTTACCACCTCTTCTTCCAATATTTCACATTCCCAATTTTTCTATTTTATTTGATGCATCAAAATATCTTCCACCTTGTTTTCCTCTTCAAGTTCAACTTTCAACTTAATAATTTTTTCTGAAATTAATTCTTCTTTTATATATTTTATTAGAATCTCTTTTTGTTTTCTATTCTAGAGTTTAAGTCTTTCTATTTCATCTAGGGCGCTGATCAACTCCCCCTCAAGATATACCTTACCTTCTTCTTCGTATTCTAGGAATTATTTTTTAAGCTCTTCCGGGCCATCAAGATGAATTCAGAGGTTCCATCTTCATTAGAGGACTCATCTAAGATTTCAAATGAACTGCTATCTTGCTGACCATAAAATGTTTTTCAATTGAACTTTTTGACTTTCTCCATTTTATTGGATTTGTTCTTGTCTTCCCCTTTTGGTTGATTTTCTGCTTTCTTATAGGGACATTTTGAGGCATAATTCCCCACTCTTTCACAATTAAAGCACTTAAATGGAAGTTTCCCTTTGTACTTACTTGTTCCTTTCTTCAATATTCTAACGAATCTTTCCTCTTCTTCATCAGAACCTGAGCATGAACATTCATTTGCTTCTATTCTCTTATCTACCTTGAAGGATGCCTCCCTAATGTTTGACTTCCCTTTTGGAATTCTCATCTCATATGCTATCAGGGACCCAATTAATTTGTCCCTCTTCAAAATTTCGAAGTATGTTATTTCTTATATGCTTGAAACCATAGGATTAAATTTAGAAGCTAATGATCTCAATATTTTTTGAACTATTACACTTTATTTGACGGTTTTCCCCAGACCTATCATGATATTCATGACTTTAGAAACTCTTCAGAAAAAATTATCTATATCTTCATCTTCATTCCTTTTTAAGGTCTCAAACTGTGTTTTATATTCTTGCAATTTCGCATTTTTAACTTTTTATCTCCCTAGTGAATATTTTATAATTTATCCCATATTTTTTTGGCTATCTGACAATGTATTACTTTGATGAGTTCTGACTCACATAGACCACTCAGGAGTGCATTCATAATATTTTCATTCGCTATGAAATATAGTTTCCCATCTCTGTCACTAGTCCCTTCCTTTGGTTCTTCATATTGTAGAATCAACGCAACCTAAACTTCTATTCCAAGAGACATTAAGTATGTATTCATTCTAACTTTCAAGAAAGCATCGTTATGGGGCTTTTTTTGTTGAGAACCCTTCTAGACTAATTTGATGACTTAGGACCTCCTTCTAGTTGTTATATTGTTACTGAGGGAACCTTGCTCTGATACCAATTGATATTTGAGATTGGAAATTACTGAGAGGGGGGGTGAATCATTAATTTAATATTATTTAATTTTTCTCATCTTTACTTTATTATGCCACTAATAGTTCATGTTCATGTTATGTTGAATTCATTTTTCAGGTTTCAGGAAGATAATTTTTCATATTACTTATCAAGAGTTCAATATCATTCAGATAACATTCATAATCAACACACGAAGACACAAAATATGAGTGGAAACCCCGAAGGGAGAAAACCATGAATTTTAGGCTAAAAGAGATGTGAAGGCAAGTTGTTACTCCTTATTACATCAGATTTTTTAAGTTTGAACCTACAAGAGGATACTACCTCAAGGAAGCTCTAACTCCCACAAATTTTCTACAGGTTACAACCCACGGGAGGCTCCTACATCAACAAGGAACAACATGTTCTTTTTCAAACTGCAATATATAAGAGAACAAAAATTTCTCAGTCACAACATTAAGCTACAAGTGCTAGTTACCTCATAGAGATTATCTTTTCAAATTCAGTGTTGAATTGTTTCTACTCATCTGTTCTCTCTTCCTATTATGTTTTTTCCCATCAACGTCCTTTTTCCAAACCCTTATCTTTCAAAAAACCCCTTTTTCCACTTCCTATTGTTCATTTTATAAGAAATCCCTGTTGGTTGTTTGTATTCCCTATGGAATATGAAGTGAAGCAATGGCTCTTACGCTTCCAAAAAGTGCTCACTTATTTTTTTTTTAGTGTTGAAAATATTTTTAATAGAAAATGATATTGTAACATCACAATCAACAATAATGACAAGTGACGAATCAGATTTTGTATTGTCTAAATTTTTTGTCTAATGAAATATATCTGATGAGATCCATCATTAGGTACATTTGGAGGGTTTAATGGTCACCTTTTTTCCTTATTAAGTCTTTTTTTCTTGCATTTTAATTATATTATGGGTTATTGATGCTAGTGTGGGTGGTTATTGAGGCTTAACATACTTCGAATACCCAACATAAGATTAAATGAAGGAAAATCATGAAGATATGGTATTTTTGTGGAGATTTTGTCATAAAGAATTGGAGTAGATAGCAAGGAGAGATTCTAGGGGGTTGTCCACCCTCCTTAACTCCGAAAGTTAGCCAAGGGATCCTCAAGATTCCATCCAACAACTCAAAATCAAAGGAATCCAAGAAAACACAAGACCAAGTGCACTCAAGAAATACTTCACTTGGAGTCAAGTGGACTCATCACCTATTTTCTAGGGAGCTTTTGGTAGCTATCGATTAGGTTAAATAGAGTTGGGCAAGAGCTCATTAGGATTCGGATTTTGGAGAAATCCATTAGGATATTTTCTCTTGTAATAATTTTTTCAAGACTTTTATATTGATGTAATGAGACTATCTTTTGAAATGAAATGAGTATTTAGACTTTTCCTTACTGATATTTTTCTAGAGAGATAGGCTTGTGGGTTAGGGTCCAATTCATGTGCCTCAGCCTTGCTTATGTAGTCATTCTTTCCTTTCATGTCATTTAGCTACTTTTTCTTATGAATATTTATCTAGCTTGTTGGGATTTTCATTTATTATCTTAGTTTGCTTCCATTTGTCTTTTTTCGTAGATTTAGTGTGCTTACATGAGTGGTAGAATATGTGATAAAGTCCATAAATCTGTCATTCAAGCCTCCCCCTCTCACCTCTGGAAATAGAGTTTGAGGAGCGTAGACATTCCCCACAGACCAAAAATGATTTTTAGTTTATGAATTTTGGGAATATATGAGATTATTTGTTGTAATTACATGAATATGTTAGGTATGTTTTGGTAGATCTATGTTTCTAAGATTAGGATATATTTTATTTACCAATTCAACTCATCTTTTCCACTGTCATGAATTTTTCCATATTTATTGCATGAATAGGTAGTTTGATTGCAGGTATAGGTAGAACATCCACGGATAATTTCACCAGTACCTCGAGCTTAATATATCATCTCCGTTCATCCCTTTGTTCATCAAAATCACCAGCAACCCTGTTTTCAGATTCTCCATCCCTACACCGCCAGAAAGCCTTAGGGGTGCAATATAGACCTCCCAAGATTCCCTAAGCTTGGCCAAAGGGTGGGCCACCCAAAAATAATCCTCATCCACCTTCACACCACCTTTCCTACTCCTTTTCCACCTCTTTTTGGCCTCATATTTCCCTGGGCCTTTTTCCTGTAGCACTACAAAAAACCTGTAGCAGCAAATGGAACAGCACCTATGGGCCCCTCCTTAAGAAAATAAAACACGATGGACACCTTATAAATCTGAAAGAATCACTCATACACCTCCATCCTTGCCCCCATGTGTTCAAGCCTTCTATCAACCACCTTAGCACTTTCTTCTCCTAGCTGCAAAACAACACATTTTCAAGCATAGTTAGGTCATGAATAGGTGCATGAATAAAAGCATGATAGACAGAGCATAGGGTAAGTGGATTGTTTTTATCCATTTTTCCCATCTAAGTGTGATTAGATTAGATTCCTTCATGCCATTTGAATTCAACAGTTTACTTCATGCAAGGTACGCAGGTTACTTTTACAATTCTTATCATAGTTTAATAAGTATATTTCTATCATTTCATAATAGTTAGATGTACTTGGTTACTATGGTATAATTATGTACTTACTAATAGTGCCATGGATTTGAATCATTTGTAGCCCTAGGCCTAATTCCAGAAGTGCGACAAACTTCACCTACAAACCCTACAAGTAACACCCTTTCATAGAGCTCAGAAGAGGATGACATGATTAGAATGCATCTTCTGTGTATATATCATTGTCACCTAAAATTTTGTGGGAACCCCAAGTTGATAAACTAAATTAGGGAAGACACTGGGAGTTGCAACATTCTTGGTACAATACCAGGGCTCACCACTTTTTGACATCGTTGTCGGGGATGTATCTAGTAGAATATTTTATCTTTTTTTAGCATTATTTTTTTCTTTCCTTTTTCATGTTGTTTCATAAATATTTAAAAAATATACCAAAAAATTCCTATTTTCCTTCCTTGTAGGAATATGGATACTCAAGTAAATGTTTTACCTAAAACCCCCACATCACCACATAGTCACCCTTCACTCTTCTTTAGTGGCTGTCAGATTGAACACACCATAGGTGAGCGTTCTGAAAATTTTGAAGAACATATTGGGGAAGAAGAAGATCTTGTCTCAACTAAGGGACCTACTTCACCTATCTTAGCCATGGCTAACATTAAAACCTACGAAGCCTTTCCCAGTAGAGAGGCAGATGGGGAAACTAAGATGAAAAACATTAACCCCTTAGCTCTTCCACACTTTCATGGACTTAACTCAGAAGACCCTGACACATTAATGCTTGAATTTGGTGTTGTTTGTAGGACCTATGACTATGCCTCAGATGATCATAAATTGAAGCTATTCCCATCCACCCTTAAGAATGCAACATTGCGCTGGTTCATGGGTCTACCTGGGCACAGATGTAAGAGGCCTTCAACAGCAAATATAGAGACTAATGTAGCTCTAAGGAAACTAAGGATGAGATATTTATGATGACTCTAGGGCCTGATGAACCCTTAGAAGACTATGAAGAGAGGTTTGAGTTAAATTATAAGATATCCAACTGTACTCTTCATCGTGGATCACTTAAACTTGTACTTCTGCAATGGATGAGAGAGGAGTTGATAGAAACCTTAAATATGTTATCAGGAGGAGATATATACCAACTACCTTATGAAACAATCAAAGCGTTCTTTCAGAACCATTCTAGGGTAGTTAGGAAGAAATACAGAGCTAGCCAAAGTACATGTAATAACCCTTCCTCTTCCACCTCCATTAAACTTGTGATTGGAAACATGCTGGAGGACTTCGAGAGAGACATGATGCACACCTTTGCTTTTCAAATGGACAAAATTTAGGTCAAAAGGAAGTAAGAGGAATCATAAATAGCCTTGGCTATATTTTTCCATATATGTACTAGAATGCACCTGATAAATGAATGTCCACTAAGTGTCATAGAGGTTTTCCTATTCTTTGAGGAGAATCATGCCACATAAAATTTTCCTTCCTTACCTGGACATAAAGCTATATATCAAGGTGGGGAATTAGGGCCAGAGATACTCTGTTTCATCAACTAGAGAAGCCCTCTAAGCCCTAGGTCATAGCAAGAGGGTATGCAAGGTAAACCTTACTCTTACTATCACAATAATCATAGTGCACCCATGCAACCTTGGTACACCCCTACTCCTCCATCCTGGACTACACCTCCTACTTGGCCTTACAACCCTTCATATCACCCTCAAAATGTGAACCAATCATTTCAACATTATGTTCCACAACAACCTCACTTGAACAATCCATCCCAAGGGTGAAGGCCTCAACATAGTCAAACTCCTGCTCTAATGCCTCCACCCCAACCTCAACCTAAGCTAACTAATGATGATCTATCAAAGCTTCTTCAAACGCCTGCATAGAAAAATCCAAACCTGAACAACAGACAAATACAACAGGTTTAGAGTGGAGAGTTCTCTTATCCAGCTTATGTTGTGGAGATACATGAGATTAATCTTAGGCCGGGGAGAGTAATCCCAGAAAACCACCCTCCATCTACATTTGTGGAGGTTGAGGAGGAAAAGGAAGAAGGTAACACTCAGATCCAACAACCTCCTTTCCTAAGCACTTGATCTATCCTAGGCAGCACACCCTAGAGGAGACATAACTTATAGGAGAATTGAAAATTTTGTGTGTAAATATACCACTTCTCCATGCCATTAAGGATGTCCCTATTTACAATAGGCTCATGAAGGAAAATTTCTTCAAGAAACCAGGGAGAAAGAAGAAATATACCCCCACCATCAACATGGTAGGTCAGTTGTCTAACTTAATGTTGAGAAGGGTGATATTTCCAAAGTACTTGGACAGTGGAAGTCTAGTTGTAGATGTGCACATAGATGGTGCCATAGTCCCCAATACTATGATTGTTTTAGGGGTTTCAATCAAATTCATGATGAAGGAAACTATGTTGAAACTTAATCTCCAAGGGACTTTAAGGAAAATCACAACAGTTCTACAACTTGTAGATCGGTCCACAATAACTCTGGAAGGAATTGTTGAGCATGTTATGGTTACAATTGACTCTTGGGAGTATCCTAAATATTTCATGGTTCTACAACTAAAAACCAAGCTCAATGGATACCCTCTCATCATAAGGAGACTTTGGTTAGCCACTATAGTTGCTTATATTAGTTGTCGAGTTGGAAAAACTACTATAAAAAATGGGCCCTTGTCTAAATAGCTGGTATTATATCCTCCAGCCCAGCCTTCCTTTGATCATGATCTACCTATATGGTTGGAGGATGAAGAATATGAGTGATATAACACTACAACTATGTGTACCATGGATGGGGTTCTTAGAGGGCGATAGCTTGATGAAGACGAACTAATTGACCATGTCATTTAAAACCAGTCCCCCACTAACAATCCTCTTGAAAACCCAGTCAAAGAGTCTAAAATCCAACCTTGGATGAAGTGAACTCAGTCGATCTAACCTCTAAAACCACCAAGGTTGTTGAGTTTGGCCAATCCAGATCTCTGAAAATCAACTCAAACCTCTCAGATGAAGAAGAAAAGCATCTATGCCAACTCTTAAAAGAAAACCTAGATGCATTTGCTTGGGATTGCAAGGAAATGAAAGGGGTTAATCCTTTAGTATGCAGACATCATATTTACATCAAAGAAGGATGCAAACCTATGAAACAACCATAAATAAGGGTGAACCCAGCTCTGAAGGACATAGTCAAGGAAGAGTTGTAGAAACTGTTGGATACAGGTTTCATTTATCCTATATCAGACAGTGAGTGTGTACCTCCTCTTGTCCTAGTCTTGAAGAAGAATTGAAAATGGAAAATTTTTGTTGATTATCAAGAACTTAACAAATCCACCAAGAAGTACCATTTCCCTTTGCCATTTATAGACCAAGTTCTGGATGGCCTTGCAGGGAAGAAGTTATTTTCCTTCTTAGATGTGTTTAGTGGGTACAACCATATTCAAATCAACCTTGAAGACTAGGATAAGACTAATTTCACCTACCCTTGGGGTACCTTCACTTACAGATTCCTACCCTTTAGGTTTTGCAATGCCCCAGCTATGTTCAAAAGATATGTCCTAAGCATTTTCTCTGAGCTAGTCCATGAATCTGTTCAAATCTACATGAATGATTTCACACCATATGGGGATGAATTCCAGGAAGATCTCTCCAATTTGGGTAGTACTAAGAAGGTGCATTGAGATGCATCTCTCCTTGAGCCCGGAAAAGTGTAAATTTCTGAAGAGAGTAGGATTTTTATTAGGACACTCAATCTCCCAAGTTGGAATACATGTGGACCTAAGAAAAATCACTATTATCAAAATGGTATCTTCTCATCAAAAGCAGAGAGATGTCAGGAGCTTATGACGGTTAGTTGCTTTTTATAGGAGATTCATCAAATATTTTAGTAAGATGAATTTGCCACTATTTGGTTTATTGGCCAAAGATTCTAAGTTTATTTGGTTTGGTCCTTGTCAAGAGGCTTTTGAGCTCATTAAGGGAAATTTTACTACTACCCACATTCTCCGAGGTCCAAATTGGACTCTGCCTTTCCACATCCACACACCTACATCCAACAAACCTATGGGGGCAACATTAGGACAATTAGAAGACAAATCACCTTATGCAATCTATTTCATCAGTAAGAACTTGTCTAAGCCCATCTAAATTATATTGTCATAGATAAGGAGATGTTAGCCATTATCCATGATTTAAACAAATTTAGACATTATCAAACTAGGTATCAAACCTTTCTTCACACTGACGATGCAGCCATCAAATATTTAATGAACAAACCAGATGTTAATGCTAGGATAATTAGATGGTTATTACTTTTACATCAGTTTGACCTAACCATTGTTGATAAACCTAGAAAGGAGAATGTTGTTGCATATTTTTTATCTAGGTTAGCTCTATCTGTAGGTGAAGAAGGAGTGGTGGATGACCAGTTGCCAGATGAGCATATATTTTCTATATCAGCACTCTCACCATTGTTTGCTGACATAGATAACTACTTGGTTGTTGGAAATTCACCTCTTAATCTCTCATTCAGGGAGAAAATAAATATTATTAGAAAAAACCACCCCTTTCACGTGGATTGGGGGAAATACTTTCAAGATAAGTCCTAGCCAAATCCTCAGGATATGTGTAATGGAGGAAGAATTTTTTGATATCCTATTTGTATGTCATGATAGCCCTTGTGGAGGCCACTTTTCTACAAAACTGAATGCTTTCAAAGTTTTGTAGGATGGGTACTATTGGTGTACCCTTCACCATGATTCTAGAGGATACACTAGCAGGTGCGACCACTGCCAAAGGATGGGGAAACCTACACAAAGGGATGAGATGCATTTTCACCCTTAGGTGGCCCTTGATTCATTCAATAAATGGCACATGCACTTCATTAGACCTATTGATCCACCATATGGATAGAAAAATTATATCATAGTCTTCACTAACTACCTAACAAACTGGGCTAAAACAAAAGTTGTGAAGGTAGAAATTGAGGAAAAAGTACCATAATTTCTGAGGGACAATGTGTTTTACAAGTTTGGGTACCCTAGTTTAGTATTCATTTATCAGGGGGGACAATTCACTTCTCATCTCATTGAGAATATTCCGAGGAGGCGCAATATTAAGCATAAGAGTTCTACTGCCTACCACCCTGAGGAATATGGCCAAGTGGAGATGATTAACAGAGCCTTGGAGGGTATCTTCACCAAGGTTGTGAGTAGCAGTAGGATATATTGGGTAGACAATTTGGAAAAATAAAATTCGGCCTACAACACTCCCATGGAAAATAACAACATGATTCACTCATTATCACCTAGACTATGGAAAAAAATCTTTTCTTTCAGTTCAATTTGAATTCAACACCTTAAGGATGGTATCTCAGCTAGACCTAGACATTTCAGATGCCCAAAAAGAGAGGTTGTTGGAATGAAATGGATTGGATGAGTTTAGAATGCAAGCACTCCTCCACACAGAGAGAATTCAATTGCAAAGGAAGGTATGGCATGACAAGAATATTAAGAAAAATACCTTTTAATAAGGAGATTGGGCGTTGTTGTATGACTGAAGGTTTAAGGACTTCAAAGGAAAACTAACGACAAGATGGTTGGTGTTACAACATTTTTTGGTCATCTAACCTCTTACTATTAGATGGACCTAAGTACACCATGTAAGACCAATTTTACCCTAAGTAAAATTGCTTTCACTATGAAAAATAACTTAGTAAAACACCTTTATTAAGTTATTTATGGTCTAAACAGGAAACCCCATGAGGAAATATTAAATAAATCCACATTTTTTTGATTTTCCTCAAGGAATAATTAGTTAAACAACAATTTAATTAATATTACTGGTCATATTTAACCCAAAACAGGGAAATTAATTAGATAAATCATTATTTATCTTATTATTTTCAATGAATAATTATTTAAACCTTATTTAAATAATATTCCTTGTTAAATTTGACTAAATCACCCTTAAATAATTAAATAAATAATTATTTATTTGATTATTACTCAACCACATCCTTAAAATAATAAATAAATCATCTATTTATTTATTATTTACAAATAAAGGGATTTGACCCAAGTCAAATTCCTTCTCTCTAACAAAAATAATAAAATATTCCATAAAAGTTGATCTTGATTTGGTTAATAATATTTTAATTATGCACCAATATCTAGACTAACTCAATATTTTGTTATAAATAGAAGGGTTTTTCCATTCACTCACTACCTTTGGTTGCCTAAAGATCACTCTGGATCTGTAATTTTGGTCTGACTTTGATCCACCATCATTGTCATATTTTTCTATCCTTTTGCTTGTGAGCTCCCTTTGAGTTCCATTTTTTTATGGGTTTTCTACACCATCAAGAGAGAGGGATTTTAGATCTCAACTGGTGAGGACTTACAAGAACCCATCCGATTGAGGATGATTGGTAACATCCTTCTATGTTCTCCTCCCAAGTGCCATTAATATAAAATTCATTCAACATATTCTTGTCTTGTCTATTAGATGCATGGAGTAAATCTCATTTTTATTTACTACTTAATGTCTTTTGATGCATATATCTAGCTTTTTGCACAATATATCTTGATCAACTAATTGCAGATCTAAAGGTATTAGCATCCATGTTTGTTGTTAGGGATGTTTTTTATGCATACCTAAAGTGGTATTTTTTCGCACGCTTGCGATTAATATTCATACTAACAACTGGCGACTCCACATGGGTTTACAATTATGATCATTGTCTTTTTTTGATCCCTGCATATCTAGATACTTCAAACCCTAGGACTTCTCTTCAGCCTCTTGTTTTTTCTTTTATTGATTTTTTTTAAACCTATAACACCCCAAAACATTAAAAATTCTAACTTTCGTGTGCTTTCGGATCTATTGCATAGGTGACAGACATCAGCTGCAGCTGAGATGACACATTTTTCTTAAATCTGCCGCCCAGAGTGCTAGAAGTGTAGGTCACACATTTTGGCCCTAAACCTGTGACCTGGAGCTTCAGGATGCACTTTTCAACCCAAAAACTATGACCTCTACATAAAACAGGTCAGAAACTGCGACCTGGACCTTTTGCGGGAGTTTTTTCTGAATTTTTTCTTGGTTTGTATGGGCCTCTATTTAGGGTTGTCTAACCTCTGTCTCAACCTATTTTGGACCTGTACTTGTTCTTTTTTACTCACCTAAGTGGGAACCTATCCCACTAGGGCTTCAGTACCCTCCACTTTTGGTGGAAGATTTTTAGTTGTTACAAGTTGTCTGAAACTTTAGAGTCTTTAGCCGTTCTTCAGATCTGATCCCTAATCTTTAGATCCACGTGAGATTGGTTTTTGTACCCATCCAAAACACCTCATTTAGTTTTGTTTGGGTCTTCCTCTAGGGTCACCTCCTCTTCCCTCCAGGATATAGCCTTTTTCCACCTCATTTACAAAAAATTTCCTCTGATTTGTTGTTGTTTTCTGCACCACTTTCCAGCAGATTTTACCTTTAGATCCCTATCCCTCCCGACCTTAGATATATTGGCTATTTAAGTGTGTTTTGATTAGTTTTTTCCCACCTACAGACCAGTTATTGAAAGGCTCGCCTCCTTGGATTTAGATTATTGCATTATTAGCTATTTATTTTTTGTTATTTCAGTTCCATATACTGTTATCTATTGGTTTATTTACAGTTACACAACACACTTTTTATTTTCCTCTACAAACTTCTAGGTTTAAAAATTAAAATTTACACACTTTGCACACACACCCAAAGAGAAAAAGAGCTTGGTTAACACCTCCAGGAAAAGACTCTAAAACATTGAAATCAATTGATCCTGCACCTCTTTGCCCTTGTTTCAACATTGTAATCAGTTGATCCTGCACTCTCTCTCATCCATACACTCAGCCTCCCGTGGGCTATGGTTTTCCTCAAGGGGGGAACAACATCTCCTGCACTTTTCCCCCTCCCAGTAGCATGTATCCAGGATACGGCATGCCTCCTCCTTTTTCCCAACATCCTGTTTACCACACTGTTACCCAACCTCCTTATTATCAATATCCACGGCCCGGTTCTCTAGCTCCTCCAACATTAGGACCTCCTCCTCCATTTCCTTCTTAGCCCCTGCAACAGCAGCCACTACCCCCTTAGGGGCAGGTGTATGCACAGCAGGGTGCGACTAATCATCCTCCCTAAAAGAAGAAGAGTAAAGGCACTCAAAATAAATCTGCTCCTAGTAATCCTGGACCTAATCCGCAAAATAATGCCCATAACACTGCTAGCCAACAACAGGGCACTCAGCGCAAGTAGGATAGGCATGTTCGCACGAACAAGCCTTGTTCTTGTTTTGGTGTTTATGGTCATTACACACATGATTCTCCTCTTTTACCACACATGAAGCAGATGTGGGAGTCTCAAGCAACATTGCGAGGAAAACAATCCTCCCCTTCATTCCCTCCTAGTGTTGTGCCTAGTCAGCCGGCTGTGTTTACTAATCCTTTCCCTCAGTAAGGATTTGTGGCTACCCAACCACCTAAAGGTTAGATGGCCACTCAACATCTTCCATCTAGTACCTTTGATTACCAGATTATCATGATGAATTCTGATCAACCTCTAACTGTAGACATCAATCTTCATACTTGATCCCGTCAGTACAAAAAGCCTCCCACTATGTCTATCCCCGAGCCACCTCTGTCGGTCTCTACAGAGCCTCTTTTGACACCTAATGGTCCTTTGCAGATCCCTCATCCTAAGGCGGAGGTTCATACCAAGATACCTAAGGGACCACTACATCGAAATGTTTCCTGTGGCAAAGCTGCCCATTTTTATAGTATAGTAGATGATTTGGCGTAACCTCCTACTGCCATTTCAATGTTAGAACTCCTCCAGTCATGCCCTTCACAACAAGAAGCTCTAATATCTTCCATGGGCACTGTAGATTGTTCTGATGATCGATTGATTTTCTTTGATGTTGACCGGTCATAACATCATCCTCTCACTTCTTTCGTCGCCTCCCAAATCCCGGTCAAGATCCGGAATGCCAACATTTCCCAGTGAATTATTGATGAGGGGTCATCCACTTGTGTGATGTCTATTTCAGTTTGGAAGAAACTTGGATCACCTGAGTTGGCTCCCTCCATGATCGCTCTCTAAGCGTGGGATGGCCATGCCTCCCAGCCCATTGGCTTATTTCACAATTGTCCTATTACTCTTATGGGTAAGACTGTTTGCATTGACGCCGAAGTCATAGATGTCCCCTTAGATTACAACATTTTATTGGGTTGTAGCTACACCTATGCGACGTTTTTTGTCCCATTTTTGGTTGACCACAAGATTTCCTTCTCTCATAACAAAAATATAGTCACCATTGACCAATTGACATATTACGAATCAAATTCTCAGACCTCCCCTGAGTTCATCATCTTTTCAGTGGCCAATAAGTAAACCATTAATCCTTTGACCAGTGTCTCACCCGAAGTCTACAAAAAATCCTCATTGCTTGGTACATTCCCTGGTATTCCTCCTCCTGTCTCTGATCCCAGCTCATCGAATGTTTGCATGATGCAATTTTCTTGAGCTACACTCAAGCAGCCCGCTTCGGCTAGTCAGCAGCCTCCTCGCCCTCTGCAACCTACTCCTATCCCTTCGAATCAACCTTTTGGACCTCCTCCTCCTGGCGCTTCACCTACAACTAGTATCCATGAGCCTCTTTACCCTTCTAGAAAGGTTCGTCCAGACCTTAACCATCTTGGAGTCATCCTGCCTGACCATTACCCCTCCAGTCAGATACAGTTCCTAGCCCCCCCCCAACGAATGTACACAGTACCTATCATGGCTACCCTCTCTCTCCCTAACTTGACCCTTGGGATTCTCGTCTAGTACCTTGACCCACCTAGTCAACCCAAACCTTATCTTGATTTGACCCCAGTTCAACCGGTCCTCATGACTTCTCCCACTGTTACAGTGCCTCAACCACCTCAACAAGAACCACCTCTTGTTGCAACCGCTTCGGGTATGAAGGGCAAAGCTTGCAATAGAGCATCAAAAGGCAAGGCTACCCCGACTAACCCTACGTCTCCTCTACCTCTAAAGCCTTATGTTTTGTGTGATGTCGTCGGACATTCCACCCATAACTGTCATGAACTGCCCCGTATCAAGCCCATGGTTAATGTTGCGTTCCCTGAGTCTACGATCCCTGAAGCCCCTATTTCTTCCTTGACTGATGCCAAGAACCCTAAGAATATTCACACCAATCAACATTGTGCTTTGTGTGATCTCCATGGACATTATTCCAACCATTATTCCCTGCCTTATGCATTACCACACCTCTTTCGAGGTAGTTTGGGAGTTCAAGGTTGAACAGAACCAATCCACCTCTCCCGTACTTGCGCAGTATGTTGCAGGCCAGACTAAGGATTTACCTGCTCCCATTGACAGTCCCCCTCCTAATGTCGAGATGACAGAGCCTGCAGCCACCATCCTCTACCTATCATCATCCATGAGAGCCTCAGAGGAATCTCCCTCTGAATCTTTCCCTTTTGTTTCAATCGACCTCCCTTTAGCGATCACCGTGGGCTCAACATCGATAGATCCCTTATCTGCTTGTTCTTCCATCATCCCCCGTGATGATACGCATGTTAACCTCTCTTCTCATGATGATGAGTCAAGTAGATTCGCTGCTTCATGTGGTCTCCCTTCCTCTCGTCA
Organism: Pinus albicaulis; assembly: GCA_034641835.2. NCBI lineage: Eukaryota > Viridiplantae > Streptophyta > Pinopsida > Pinales > Pinaceae > Pinus > Pinus albicaulis. The sequence goes on along the minus strand of CM076578.1, from coordinate 1,606,436,156 downwards.
CTGCATCTTCTATTGTGATGATGACATCATGGAAGCCTGGTCCACCCCTGACTTCATCTTTCCCGCCCATAAGCGGGATGGCACCATCTGTGTCTATGGTGACTTTCGTGGCCTAAGAAAAAGCTACATCTCCGATAGATCCCACACACCACCTATCCATCGGCGTGTGAGTAGTATATATTGTACCTAGATCACTCCCTCTTACAATGACTGTTCGATCTCTACTATGCGCTCAGGTTTCCAGAATTGTTCATCATCCTCCCATTTTTTGTCTTGTGGCACTTTTCAAATGGACCTCTCATCCACACCTTATATCGGTTTTGCCGATGGTGCAAGTCACTACTCTCAGAAGCTAGCCTCGGCAGGTTGGGCCATTTTCACCCCCTTGCATTCAATTTTTCTCTCGAACGGTGTATGCATTGGTATTGCTACCAATAATCAGGCTGAATATTATGCCCTGTGCGGTTTATTAGCCAATTTCATTTCTCATCGCATCCTCCACCTTCATGTTCATTTAGATTCCCTGCTTATTTTCATGCAATTGAATGGTGTCTATCGTGTGCATAATCTTATCCTTTTTAGAAGATATTTACGAGTGAAGATTTTGATGCGTGAATTTGAAATCATTACATTTAGTCATGTACCTAGAGCACAAAATCGCTATGTAGATAGCATTGCAAACCATATTCTAGATTGGCATTTAGCACACGCATTTAACACAAGACAATAACATAAACCATCAAAACGATGCATATCCATAATATGTGTTTTATAAAAATGTTTTAAAGTCCATCAACTCTGATACATATGACATGCCCATAGCATGTTACAAAAACTAAAAAACTGGGGGCGCCACCTGTCCTCTTACAGCTTGTAGATGGTGCATCCCCTATCTGGCCATCGCCATGCGCCACAGGACACCTCGCCACTCTGAGAGTAGACCAATACATGGCTCTATGTTGTAGTCCTCTAAGTCTTTCTAGTTGCGCTCTGAAACACTGGTCAGAAGCCTCTCACATCTACGATGGATGTCCTATAAGAGGGCTACTGCATCCTCATTTTGTGGTGCCCTTGACCCACTCAATCCTATAGCTCCTGACACTACAGGCCGTCCCATATGTTTGTGCTCAACCTAGTCTCCTAAATTGAGTTCATTTAATTTTCAACCAGGGTTGGTAAACTGTTGAAGTGAAGTGCACTGTATGTGCCTAGGTGTTTGTTTCTTAATGCGTTGTGTTTAGTGTTTTATGATGTTTTTGGTCTTTTGATGGTTTTATGTTCACAAGGAAAAGAACTAAATGCTAGTGGAAAGAAGCTACTAGTTAAAAATAGAGTGAAGCCTAATTTGTTGATGACAAATGACAAATGCAAATGAAAATACTATAACAGAATCAAACCTAAACTATGACTAAGTAGAATACAAAGCTTGATAATAACTTCAAGAAAATGAATCAAAACATAAACTTAACTTGTCCAATTATTTCATTAAAGGTATTTTGAAAGAGCTTGAGAAATGGGCAGCTAAGTATAAAAATTCTCTTAACTAAACAATTAAACAATCAGCTTATAATGATACAACATCTTATCCATGATTAAAGATTTGTTGAAACATATTTGGAGAAGAACATTGGTAACATCATAAGATTTCTACTCTAAGACTAGCTCCTAATTCTATTCTGCAACTTAGTTTAACATCACTAAACCTTACTCAAAAGTTATAGATTTCTTTTTAAAGTAGTCTTTTGAGGAAAGGCTTTGTTTATGAAATGGTAAAGAGGTTGCAAAATTACTTCAGGCCTTGGGCTGATACTGTCTTCTGTCTGGATGATTATGAGTTAATATAGGTTTGGAACAAAAGAAGTTTTGTAAATAATGAAGGCCGTGATGTTAAAGTTTAACAACTAATGTAAATTAATATGCAATGGATGACAACTAAATGTGGAATGTACATACAGTGAGCTAAGCTAGAACTGAACTAAGGTGTCACTAGTCTACAATAAACAGTGCTGAACTAACAAGCCATTATCAAACTTAAAACGAAATAACATAGCATGAATTGAATGCAATTTGACTCCGGAGTGCCCTAACTAAGTTATCATGCAATTAATCTATGGGATTCTACAGCCTATTTTTTCCATCATGAATGGTGTTTTGGAAGAGCTTCTTAGAACAATCCTGGCTGTACAATTCAATGCAAATGCAAACATGAAAACTGAAAGCAATTACAATTAAAAACTAAGACATCACAGCTATTTCCTACCCATTGTTATGATGTTTTGGAAGAGCGTTTTAAGAGTAAGATCAGCTATGCTACTTAGTGTAAACAAACAACTGAAACTTTTAGTATCACAGTCATGCCTTAGCCATCATAATGATTTTTGGAAGAGTTTACTAGAATAATTTCAACTGTGATAATGAACAAAAGAAATTGCAATTAAAATCTATAACACTACAGCCATTTCTCATTCATTATCATGATCTTTTGGAAGAGTTTCTTAGAACAAGTATAGCTATAGTGACTAATGAAATTAACTATGAACTCAAACTTCAAAAACGTGAAAACGACTAAGATACTTATCTAAATTGCGAAAGTAAAGCCGCTTAGGAGGTAGGGGCCCTCTACCACCAGACAGAATCTAACTCAAGATCAACTCAACGCGTTCAAAGCAATGTTGTCTTCTTCATTAAAGGAAAATAACTTAAAACAGAGTATTCTCGGTCTTCAGAAATATAGCAGTCAATCCATGAAATCTAATCAAAATCTAGAGCTAGCCTCTCGGTTTCCCGAGTGCATTTATATCAAATCTTCATAACAGAACTTGCAACAATACGGGGATCATTGTCTTTTCATATCAAAATCGTACTAGAACTCTAAAGATGGCAGTGTAGAGGGACAAAGGACATCTGGACTGTCCTAGTCCTATTAGGAATCTGCCTCCTTGAATGAGTTCCCACGTACCAAAACCACGTCCAGAATTCGGTTCATTCTTCATGGTGAGCAACGAACGATGAGGACATGATGTGGAATATACCCATGTGTGGCTTTTCCTGAGAGGACACCTGGAACATACTTGAACGTGAAGACAGCTGCAGAATTGGCGGTTAGCTATGGAATGTCTGCATTCTGTAGCTAGTTTCGGTTCAAAATGCATTACAATGACAAAATCACAAAACTTAGCAAGTTAGCCATGTTATTCATTCTAAAAGTAATTTTAACTAATTTCATTGATCATTTGGGCCTGGGATAACAATGGACAAAGGAAAATGGAGTGAAGTAAGATGAAAGAAAGAACAATCTTGGGGCTCAACATACCCCCACTGATGACTTCTTGCATGTCCTCATGCAACTTATTCCATAAACTCAGAGACTTCTGCAAGAACATCCAACCCTCTTCTTCTTCTTTGCCTGGAAGTTAAAGGTCTTCTAGGTTTCCTGATGACTAACTTGAACCTTAAGTTGATAAGTGCCCTGATTAGCTTCTTGTTCCTCTTTTTCAACTTTTCATTAGCCTTTTCCACTTTGTCCATTTGTAGAGATAAGGTTGAGTTCATATTGGTTTTGAGTTTGACTTGTTCCTTGAGAATATCATTCTCAGTTCTGATATGTCTATTAAGTACTTCCAGCTCATACCTATCTCTTCTTAACACATCTATTTCGGACAGTGGAGGACTAGGGGTTCTATCTCTACTCTCTGAAGCTTTCCTTTCCAATGTTTCAACATAGTCATAGACTTCTTGCTGTGCAGGGTCAATTTCAGGGGTTTCTTCATTAAAATCTTCTTCAACATCTTCTTCAATAGATGTTTCCTCATCTTCTATGTTTATCACCCCGGTTTGTTTGATCTGTGTTTTCCTTAGTTTCCCCCTGAGTCTATGGCTTCTTCTTGGTTGGGATGATCCCTCTCCTTTTTCTATGGCAGATTTTCTGATTACCCTCTCTTCCTTAAGCTGTCTCTTAATCTGAGTCAACTTCTCAGAGATTATTTCTTCACTACTTTCCTGTACTGTTTTGTCAATTTCAATTTTAGAGGCTCTCCATTTTCTGCTTCTCCTTGTAGGCTGATGTGTAGGTGAAGGCTCTTTTGGTTCCTCAAAGTGATTTCTTACCAGGAAATTATCCCAAGTATCTTTTGTTTTGGCTAAATGGTGTTCAATTAAAATCTTAACCAAGCTATGATGGTATAGAGCTGTCTCTAGGAATTGGACTCTCCTTTGAACACCAAAAGCCATCTCTTTTAAACTTTGAAGCAATAAATAGGGAAAATTTAGCTCTTCCTCCAGAAAATGCATTATCAACCTAATATGGTAAACATAAAATGTGCCATATCTACCTTCACAAGTGATAATTTTTTGTAGAATAAGCAATATGTTTCTCCATTTATTTTTTAATGCAGAACTTGGAATTCCCTTTTTAAACATAGTGACATCCATACCTGGTGATTTTAGGATTTTCTTCCATGATTCATTATGAAATTGTCTGTTTTTAAACCATCTTTCTCCATGTCTAAGCAATCATGTTGCTTCTGCAATAAAAACCTCTGTGACAGTGAATTTAACATCTCCAACTTCAACCTCGGCTCCTTTGAATGACCTTGCAAATGTTTTAGTAACTTCTTTGTGGAAGCCATTAAATTTCTCAAGGAATTGTAGCAATCCTGCCTGTTGCAACATTTCTCTGCTTTGAGGGTATCCTTCCAGGTATTTTGTGCCCACTGGTTCAGTTCTTACAATGAGGCCCATAATTTCTTCTTCAATCTTCAGATTAGTACTCTTTCTGCTCACGGAAACAATGACTTCAACCTTCAAACTGATATACCTCTGGTTCACGGTGATAGTGCTTCAATCTTCAAACTGATATATCTCTTCTTCACGGTGACAATGGCTTCAAATTCCAAACTGATATACCTCTGCTTCACGGTGATAGTGCTTCAATCTCTTCTCACGGTGATAGTGGTTTAATATTTCAAACTGATATACCTCTGCTCACGGTGATAGAGATATCTCTGTTTTGCGGAATGAAATGATGAAGGGTTGGCTACGGAATGGAGTGATAGGAAGTAGTTTACGGAACGAGTTAATGAAGTGAGGTGAATAAAAAAAATAATGAGTGAAAAGACTGTGGAGATTTTTTTACAACGGATTCAAAAATCATCATTAAATGATTTGGCTGGGTGACGTAAGGAAATCAAACACTTCAGCCTTTTAACCGCTTAAATGATGATCGGGTATAGAATTTGAAATGAAGGATTTTTATCCAAAGTTTTGCGGAGGGTATATTTGGCATGATCAATAAAAATAATCAAAATGAACTTTTCGAATGATTCATAACTAAAACTATACTAAAGTTTATGATATGCCATTATAATCAAAACTTGTTACCTTTTCTTTTCATCTGCTTTTTGTGATCTTTGTATACTTTGTTCTCCTCTGGAAGAGTCTTCATTATCCTTCTTGATTTTTCTTGTTCATGGATATATTCGATCATCTTGTTGCAATTCAAATGTTTGTTGATCAGTGCCTTCAGGATCTGTAGCTGTGGAATGACTGTCTGGCTATGGAAAGTCTGATTAGCTGCAGAATGTACCTGTAGAAAATTTTAATCATGGAATGGAGTGGTTTGGAATATACATAGAATAATTTATGGAATGAGTGAAGATAGATGATGAAAACATGGTATAATGGAATATGTATGAAGTGAATGATGGAATGGGATGGATTCAATTTATGAAATGGAGTGGAAGAATATAAGAAATGGCCTGCAATCCATGACATGTGTTATTCATTTGCAGAAAAACATCAAACTTTAAATTTTGATATGGAAATGAGGTGGACGAAGTATGAAATGAGATGAATAAAATATGGAATGAAGTGAAGTATGAATGAATGAATGAAATGGAGTATGGATGGATAAGTAAATGGAATGAAATGAGATGGATCATAAGTGCAATGGATTTGAACTTATGATTTTGTAACAGCTGCTTGCAGAAACAAAATGGAAAAGTTAGAGTGTCAGAAAGACTCTAATTTTGACCCTATCTTTTCTGTATAAACATGCCAATCAATGATTGGTTTTCATGTTTATACTTTATTTTTTATTTATTTATTTATTTATTTTATTTTTTTTCAAAATGACTTCAGAAAATTCAATCAAGTTGATGAAGAAGAAAGATTCTTCTTCATTAACTTCACATCACTGTTTTCCTGGAACTTCTTGACAAATTCTTCTCTTGAGAGTGGTTTGTGATATAGCTTCAATCTATGACCATTCACAAGAAAAGTGACCTCTTCTTCATCTATTGTCTTGATTTTTACTGCTCCATTGTCAAAAATTTCAACAATTTCATATGGCCCAAGCCAATGTGTTTGAAATTTACCTTGAAAATCCTTGAATTTTGAATCAAACAAGAGAGCCCAGTCACCTTCTTTGAACTTCTTCTCTTTGATATACTTGTCATGCCATCTAGTCCTTTGCTGTTGGACTAGACTTGTTTTCTGAACTGCATCTTGTCTGATCTCATCCAATTCATTAATCTGCTCCAGTCTATGCTTTTGTGCCTCAGTTAAATCAAGTCCTAGCTGAACTGCCATTTTGAAAGTTTGAATCTGGAACTCTATGGGGAATAAAACTTGCTTTCCATAAACAAGCTCATAAGGAGTATGGCCTGTTGTGTTTCTCCATGTAGTTCTATAGGCCCACAAGGCTTCAGGAAGCCTATCTACCCAATCTCTTCTATGTAAATGAACATTCTTTGTTAGGATTCCTTCAATGACCTTATTAGTAGATTCCACTTGACCATTTTCTTGTGGATGATAAGCAGTAGATTTTCTATGCCTGATTTTGTACCTCTCCATCATTTGTTCCACTAGCCTTGATGTAAATTGAGCTCCTTGATCTGTAAAAATTTCCCTTGGGACACCAAAACGAGTAAAAATATCCTCAAAAAGAAAAGTAACTACAAATTCTTCATTAGCAAAAAATAATGGCTTGGCCTCTACCAATTTGGTAACATAATCAGTGCAAACTAATATATATCTTTTTTGTCTTGATGGAGGACTAATAGGTCCTACAAAATCCAAAGCCCATTTTTCAAAAGGTTTAATATGTACCTGAGGTTGTAATGGCATCTCACCTGGAGGAGAAGGTTTCCCTACCCTTTGGCAATTGTCACACCTTTTGACATACTCTTTAGCATCTTTAAACAAGGATGGCCAATAATATCCTAAATTAAGGATATTATAAGCTGTCCTCTTATCAGCAAAGTGTCTGCCACAAGGTTCATCATGACATGCTTTGAGAATCTCAGGCATCTCATCTTCACGAACACATCTCCTAATGATCAAATCTGGACCTGTCTTTTACAACTCATTAGCAACCCATGAATATTTTGCACTGTCATAAATGATTTTTCTTTTATCTCTTGCATTCATTATTGAAGGAAATTTTCCTGAAACTAAATAATTAGCAATGTCAGCAAACCAAGGAGTTTGAGTAGAAATTGCAAACAGATATTCATCAGGAAATTGATCTTCAACTGGAGTGTCATCTTTGATGTTTTGGAGTCTAGATAGGAAATCAGCTACTGTGTTTTGTTTTCCAGGCCTATCTAGAATGGTAATGTTGAATTCTTGTAAAATCAATAACCATCTTATGACTCTGCCATTAGTAATTGATTTGTTCATTAAGTATCTAATTGCAGAATGATCAGTGTGAACAAAAGTTTCATAGCTTTTTATATAGTGTCTGAATTTGTTTATGGCATGAACAACGACTAAAAACTCTTTTCAGTTACAGTATATTTTAACTCTGCAGGAGTCAAATTTTTACTGGTATAGTAGATGGCATAAGGAATAAGGTATTTTTGTCCCAATACTGCTCCTAGAGCTGTATCAGAAGCATCTGTTGAGATATGAAAAGGTAACTTCCAGTTAGGTCCCCTTAAAATAGGTGCTTCAGAAATTTTTATTTTTAGGGTTTCAAAGGCTAACTGGCAATCAAAATTCCATTTGAATTCACAATCTTTGGTAATTAATTTGAAGAGTGGAGATGCTATCTTGGTGAAGTTTTCTATAAACCTCCGATAATATCGTGTAAATCCTAGAAAACTCCTAACATCTTTTTGACAACTTGGAATAGATAGGTTAGAGATGACTTCAACTTTTCACTCATCAACTCTAATCCCATCCCCTGAAATGTGATGCCCTAAAACAATACCTTCAGTAAACATCATGAAACATTTCTCATGACTAAGTGAAATATTTGCTTCGTGACATCTCTTTAAAACTTTTTCCATGTTTGCTAAAGCTTCTTCAAATGTATTTCCATAAACTATGAAATCATCCATGTATACCTCTACACAATCATGTATTAGATCTAAAAAAATTCTTAATACTGCCCTTTGGAATGTTGCAGGTGCATTGCATAATCCAAATGGTAATACTCGGTAAGCATAGGTACCCCAAGGACAGGTAAATGTGGTTTTGTCTTGATCTTCAAGTGCTACTTGGATTTGATTGCAACCACTAAACCCATCTAGGAATGTGAAGTACTTTTTTCCAGCCAATGTATCTAACACTTGATCTATGAAAGGTAAGGGAAAATGGTCTTTAAGAGTAGCTTTGTTTAATTCTCGGTAGTCAACACATACCCTCCATTTACCATTTTTCTTTGGCACAATTACCAAAGGAGAAACCCACTGACTATCTGAAATGGGATAGATGAAATTGACATTTAACAATTTTTGCAATTCTTCTTTAACAATCTCCCTAAGATTTGGATTCATCCGTCTTTGAGGTTGTCTGATTGGTTTGCAATTTTCCTCTATATAGATGTGATGAGTGCAAGTATTGGGGCTTATCCCTTTCATGTCAGTGTATTCCCATGCATATGCAGAAGAATGTCTCTGTAATACTTTGACTAATTCTTCTTGTTGAGATTTTTCTAGGTTCTTGTTTATGTTCAAAGTTTTTCCTGGAAATAGCTCACTTGAAGAGCTGCCAAATTTATCCATAGAATGAAGAGACATCTGCCTTGATGAAAAAAACTCAATGTTGGATCCCTCTTGAAGTGATTCATGTTTGTATTCTGAAGAGGATTCAAAGTTTTCTAGAGTATTCAGAATTTGATTATCTTCACTAATTTCTGAAATTGTGAAGAGAGGTTGTAAATCTTCTTCATCCTCTATCCATTAAGTATCATCTAAATCTGTAATTGTCCTAGCTGGAGGATACAAAGTGAATTTCTTAATTGAACTACCATCAGAGATGTACATATCACCGGATCTACAACTAATAAAAGCATCAGCTGTAGCCAACCAAGGTCTTCCTAATATAACAGGATGTCCTCCTAGATTATTCTTAGGAGTTAGGATCATGAAATCCACAGGGTACTCCTAAGAATCTAGGGACACTGGAATGTCTTCTATTACCCCATCAGGTTTGATCACAGATCTGTCTGCTAATTGTAATAATGTGGGTGTAAAGAGAAGATTAGGAAGTTTCAGCTTATCCATGATTTGTCTACTCATGATATTGATTGCTGCTCCTAAATCAATGAGTGTGTTTTGGATTTCAATTCCATTGATGTGAATTTTAACAACTGGATTTCCTGGGTCAAGATAATTTGGAATAGCAATCTTGCCCATCATAATGTCTGCTATTTTTCCTGCTAGTTGAATTTTCTTTGTTTCTCTTATTCTTTTTCTTGTTTTCTTCATACTCAACTCCTTTATTGTTTTGGCTAAAATTGGAATTTCCTTGATGGCTTGTAATAATGGAATTTTAATGCAAACATTTTTCAGCTCATCTAGGAAATCATAATTAGGCACCATAATTTGTTTTTCTACACCTCTATCAATTTGTAATATTTCTGGAAAGGGAGGTATAGAAGTAGATGTGGATGGTTGCTCTAATACAGGAGTTGAAATTATTGGATCTTTTTGCTTTAATTTTTCAGTGTTTGGGTCTTGAAAAGATGTATCTTCTTCAAGACTTTTATTCACTCGTAGAGAATCTTCCTCAGAGTTATCTTGTTCTTGTATGATCACAGAAGGTTTCCTCTTTTCAAGTATTCTTCCAGACTTAAGTTGAACATCACTAAGGTCTAAAGGAGTAATTAGATAAGTTGGAAATTGTTGGCCTTCTATCATGTATGTGTTCTGAGGATTTTTATTATTGGGGTTTGGTATGGGTTGAGCAGGCAACTGATTTGATTTTTGAGGAAATGGTAATGGAAGTGGTTGATTTTGATGTGGTAGGTTCTGATGATGTTGTTGAGGATTTTTTTGAAAATTTTGTTGAGGATTTTGAGGATAAAAATGTGGGTATGGTGGATAGGATGGTGGATACTGATAGTACTGAGAGTATCTTCCATAGGGATTTTGTGTTCCTTGTGCCCAAGCTTGAGATTGATTTTGAAATTGAGGCCAAGGTTGCTGCCAAGAATTCCAAGGTGGAGGTTGGTTATACATTTGATCATGGAATCCTTGTGTTTGAGGTCCTTGCCAAGGCCTTCTAGAGACAAAATTGAGAGATTCTATGGAATCTGTAGGAGTTTCCTCTTGAAAGATAGCTTTGAGACCAGGAAGAGAAGGACAATTCTTGGTCTCATGTTTTTCAGAACAAATGACACAGGTCTCTACAACTTTTACATCCAAATGACACTCTCTCAAGGCATGTTTCTTTCTACATTTGGGACAAAAGATTGCCAAGGCATCAGATTCAGCTTTTTGCTTGTTTTGTATCTTAAGGGTGTCTATTTGTTCACTAAGACTCCCTAAGATGTCAGATTTGAAATCATCAAGAATATGTCCTATTTCTGATCTACTTACTGTCCCAGAAGCAGACTTACTTGCCCTTGCAAGAGCAGGATCTCTTGGACCTTTTACAATTTTAGATTTCCCTCTTGAAAGGTTGATACATAACTCAGATATTTCAGGTAATGTGAGCTGTGATATATCCCCTTTTCCCATCATGTTAAGGATATCCAACCATTCATCCCTAATTGTTTTCAACAAAAGAGCTTTTAAGGTGTCTTGATCTAAGTTTTCCATTTTTTCTCTTTTGATGTTGTAATGAAATCTCTGCAACAAATCTTCCAAGTTTTCATCTTCTTTTTGTAACATCTTAAACACTTCTTCCTTATGATTGACCGGCATACAATAATTCAAATACCTTTCTAGAAATGCTTGTTTCATGTCTTCCCATGTCCTAATAGAACTTTTGATCAAACTCATAAACCACTTCAATGCTGCTCCTTTCAATGTTGAAGGAAATAGTTTAAGTTTTTGAGCATCTTGTAAGTAGTCATAAGTTCTACACAGGATTTCAAATTCAAATAGGAAGGTTTCAGGATCTTCAGTTTTAATTCCATAGAAGTTTGGAAGGACAGAGGGTGAAATGTTTTTCATGGTTGTATTGGTTTCTTCATCAATTATAGGGAACCCAAAAGAGCTTCCCATTTCTCTTCTACCTCTTCCTCCTTTTGCACCTCTACCTCCTTCTCCTCTACCTCTACCTCTACCTCCAAATAATTTGTTTTCTCCATTAAAGACTCCTCCTCCCCCTTCTTCTGCCATAGTTGATTCTCCTGTGGAAGTGGAAAAGTTTGTGTCGCTAACAGGAGTCTTTGGATCTTCTTCTAATGCAGGTTCAGTGGATGAAGTGGAAGGTTTCTCTAATGGAATATCTGATCTTAGGTCTTCTAGAAGTCCAGGATTAGTAAAGGATGGAATGTGGGTCTGAGTTGAAGGTGTACTAGCTCTTGGTTTAGGTGAAACAAGTGGTGTTCTAGGAATCAAACTTCTGTTTCCACTGCTTATGAATCTACCCCTTGAGTCTCTCTCTCTATGCATATAATTGTTTTTGGGAGTTAAGAAACAAAGGTTACCTAGTTTTCACTTCCCCGACAACAGCGCCAAATTTTTTTGTCTCAACCTAGTCTCCTAAATTGAGTTCATTTAATTGTCAACCAGGGTTGGTAAACTGCTGAAGTGAAGTGCACTGTATATGCCTAGGTGTTTGTTTCTTAATGCGTTGTGTTTATTGTTTTATGATGTTTTTGGTCTTTTGATGGTTTTATGTTCACAAGGAAAAGAACTAGATGCTAGTGGAAAGAAGCTACTGGTTAAAAACAGAGTGAAGCCTAATTTGTTGATGACAAATGACAAATGCAAATGCAAATATTGAAACAGAATCAAACCTAAACTATGACTAAGCGGAATACGAAGCTTGATAATGACTTCAAGAAAATGAATCAAAACATAAAATTAACTTGTCCAATTCTTTCATTAAAGGTATTTTGGAAGAGCTTGAGAAATGGGTAGCTAAGTATAAAAATTCTCCTAACTAAACAATTAAACAATCAGCTTATAATGATACAACATCTTATCCATGATTAAAGATTTGTTGAAACATATTTGGAGAAGAAAATTGGTAACATCATAAGATCTCTACTCTAAGACTGGCTCCTAATTCTATTCTGCAACTTAGTTTAACATCACTAAACCTTACTCAAAAGTTATAGATTTCTTTTTTAAAGTAGTCTTTTGAGGAAGGGCTTTGTTTATGAAATGGTAAAGAGGTTGCAAAAGTACTTCAGGCCTTGGGCTGATACTGTCTTCTGTCCAGATGATTATGAGTTAATATAGCTTTGGAACAAAAGAAGTTTTGTAAATAATGAAGACCGTGGTGTTTAAGTTTAACAACTAATGTAAATTAATATGCAATGGATGACAACTAAATGGGGAATGTACATACAGTGAGCTAAGCTAGAACGGAACTAAAGTGCTACCAGTCTGCAGTAAACAATGCTAAAATAACAAGCCATTATCAAACTTAAAACGAAATAACAAAGCATGAATTGAATGCAATTTGACTCTGGAGTACCCTAACTAAGTTATCATGCAATTAATCTATGGGATTCTACAGCCTATTTTGTCCATAATGAATGGTATTTTGGAAGAGCTTGTTAGAACAATCCTCGCTGTACAATTCAATGAAAATGCAAACATAAACCCTGAAAGCAATTACAATTAAAAACTAAGACACCACGGCTATTTCCTACCCATTGTTATGATATTTTGGAAGAGCGTTTTAAGAGTAAGATCAGCTATGCTACTTAGTATAAACAAACAACTGAAACCTTTAGTATCACAGTCATGCATTAGTCATCATAATGATTTTTTGGAAGAGTTTACTAGAATAATTTCAACTATGATAATGAACAAAAGAAATTGCAATTAAAATCTATCACACTACAGCCATTTCTCATTCATTATCATGATCTTTTGGAAGATTTTCTGAGAACAAGTATAGCTATAGTGACTAATGAAATTAACTATGAACTCAAACTTCAAAAACGTGAAAACGACTAAGATACTTATCTAAATTGCGAAAGTAAAGCCGCTCAGGAGGTAGGGGCCCTCTACCACCAGACGGAATCTAACTTAAGATCAACTCAACGCGTTCAAAGAAATGATGTATTCTTCATTAAAGGTAAATAACTTAAAACAAAGTATTCTCAGTCTTCAGAAATATAGCAATCAATCCACGAAATCTAATCAAAATCTAGAGCTAGCCTCTCGGTTTCTCGAGTGCATTTATATCAAATCTTCATAACAGAACTTGCAACAATACGGGGATCATTGTATTTTCATATCAAAATCGTACTAGAACTCTAAAGATGGTAGCGTAGAGGGACAAAGGACATCTGGACTGTCCTAGTCCTATTAGGAGTCTGCCTCCTTGAATGAGTTCCCACGTACCAAAACCACGTACAGAATTCGGTTCATTCTTCATGGTGAGCAACGAACGATGAGGACATGATGTGGAATATACCCATGTATGGATTTTCCTGAGAGGACACCTGGAACATACTTGAACGTGAAGACAACTGCAGAATTGGCGGTTAGCTACGGAATTTCTACATTCTGTAGCCAGTTTCGGTTCAAAATGCATTACAATGACAAAATCACAAAACTTAGCAACTTAGCTATGTTATTCATTCTAAAAGTAATTTTAACTAGTTTCATTGATCATTTGGGCCTGGGATAACAATGGACAAGGGAAAATGGAGTGAAGTAAGATGAAAGAAAGAAAAATATTGGGGCTCAACACCATGTACCTAGCCGATTTTACCGATGTTTTTTCTGCATACCAAAATTGAAAGAATCAATACCATATACAATATTTTGAAACTTTACAATGCACATAAAAGATTAGTAATTTTTCACTTACCATCGATCCCCCATACTCGACCAGGCAGTAGTGGCAAGTCCTGGTCTCCAAGATAACTCATCCCACTATAGGGATAGTCGTCTATGTACAATGGCATCTGATCCCAATGAGCAAAGAACTCGGGTCGGAAAACCCGTCCGACTACCCCACCTCCTCCTCTGCACAATATTCGCCCCCACTAGCACATTCTGAGCTCTCTCGAGCCCCCATCCTAGAGCTGTATACAAGGTCAAAGTGTCGGGATATTCTCAAATAAGAGCGAGCAAAAAACTGTACCATATGCACAGTCATGGTTCACTTGCCGCTTGCATAGCGACAATTTTTGTTTCAACAACGACGACATCCTCTAGGGCCACCCATAGTAGGTCCCACTCAACACACTCTCCACAATCATCATCTTCCCTCTAGTGATGTCGTGGAGTTCTTGGTTGCCCAGGATTCATAGCACCACTACGGCCATAACACAGGTCTCTAAACTCTATAGATCCCCAATGGGTATCTGATTCCCCTTGACTTGGAGACCTGGTTGACACTGGTGCTCTAAAAACTCCATGATTTTCCGCCCCCGCAGTAACACTCGCTAAGTATTCCCAACCATCCCAAGTGGTGGAAGTCCAGTCAGGAAATATATATCCTGGATCGTCAACTCGATCCGGTGCCTCTCCACTATAAAGAACTCATGGTACAGATCCCAATAGCTGACAATCCGGGCCAATAAGGAATCTCCAGCTCTCACTAGAGGTTTCTCCACAAACTTCATAACCCCAAACCTGGCAAATGCACTGTGAACACCCTGATCCTCTTGGATCTCTGACCATAATGTGCCCAGGTCTCTCTCTCTCCAGTTGATCAGTAATTCTGTCATATCTGCACAAAACCATCATATTTTTCAGAGTACAGATAGGAAAGACTTTATCCAAACAAAAAAACCTAGCTCCCAACCAAAAAAAATCATAGAAACACCCCTCCCTATCTGGTCGCACTTTTCAGGCCTAATCCTAGGAGAGGTCACAATTTTCTGCCAAAAACCAGCTACCGAGGTCATATTTTTTGCCCCAAAAAGTGTGACCCGGTGTGAAGAGGATAAAAGGTATGTTCCTGAGCTCTAGGGACCTAAACTGAATTTTCAATCCACTGAAATGAAAGATTAGGGTTAGACCTCTTACCTAAAACTGACAGATCTCGATTCCAATGGTCATTTTGTTCGCTACGATTGCCACAAGATTTAGGGTCTTCTCTCCTCTCTACAGTCACCATAACTCCACATGAAAATGAGTGAATTTGGAGGGAAAATTCCTTATTAAAAGAGAAACCCCTTATTTCTCTTTCGACCGCTGCAACCAAACCGTAGCTCAGTTTGACAAACCGTCTGCACTGTTTGAAAGCTCTCACCGAGCCCTCAAATGGATATCTATTAGTTTTTTGTGATTTGATACTTCACCAGGACACATTTTTTCTAAGAAGGGTCACTTCACCACTCCTAAAAATCGAATTCCTTCACCTGCAACACATGTTCTTGAGGCACAATTTTGCCTTCATACTTGTCCATGCTCATGTTGATTTTCATCGTGAGTAACCATCATGTACTCATGTTTTTATGGTCCCAATTGAACCTTTTTCTGTGTGGTAGCATCATCGAGTCGCCCTTGTTTAAAGCATCTGAGTTGAGTCATCATCGCATTCATGGAGTCTATCCTGAGTCCCTTTGTATCCCTCTATAGTCCTCCATCCTTCATTGCCTAGTTTCTCTCTCGTGTCACACATTATCACCTTCAATCCTACTATCCCCTATCCCTCATGATATTGTGTTAGTTGTTGCCAGGTCATCCATGCCCTCTATGCTCTAACAAGGGAATTTTTCCGTGCGCTACTTAGTACCCCCCATTTCATCATCATCCCTACTGTCAGTCTATCATCCGCTCTACTATTTTCTCTCGTGCCTTAGTTGAGGATCCCTTATTGCCTCACCTATGGTGGACCTCCTTCTGTCGACATCAGATCATTCATTCCAGAAGACAGGTCTAGAGGGTAGTGTACCTTGGTTGCAGCTTCCACTCTTGTTAGGTGCCTCTGATCAGGCATAGGGACTCCTTATTTCCCTTTGACTTGATTTTTTCTCTGCTCCAACTCCCTTTAGCAGGATTGAGATCTGTATACTTGATGTTTCAGTGATGCAGCAGCTGATATCGGTGATTTTCGGGTGTGTGTGAGATTTTTTCCAGCCCTTATAAGGGGGTGGCCCTACAGGTATCCCCCCACATACCCAGATGACCTATTCATTACAACCTTTGATGCAGCTCCATATATTTGATGATGTCGGCCTCAGCTGCTTGGAGTTCCTTTTTGTTTGCATGTATCAGTTAGCTTTTTAGAGCCCTTTATTTTTTATAGGGGCATTTGGGTTATATTTGTATCTCATGTAATCAGGTATTATTGTATAAGTCTTGGTTTTTATCCCAAGCCTAGTATGTATATGGGATTCATTATCATGCTCTTACCTGGCTCATGTTTATGCCAACATGTACTATATTGTTCAGTCCCTTGTTTACTGGACGCATTATTCATTGTACTTTGTATCGGTGGTTATAGGTATGCCTCTCCCGCCGCCTATAGCGTAGGTACTCACTCATAAAAGAGACTTGTCGCACATGTAAGTCTTGCCTCCTCAAGGTCTAGTCCTTTAGCGCTTCTGTCTACCTTATATTTCTCTCTCTTTGACTTCCCCTTTGGTGTCTAGTGATTGAGTTCTTACAACGTACTTCGGTCATCCGATTAGCGCCTAACGCTCGCACATTGGGGGGCAATCTGCTATACCATATTTTTTTCATCTAACTTGTTACTATTAGATGGACCTAAGTACACCATGTAAGACCAATTTTACACTAAGTAAAATTGCTTTCACTATGAAAAATAACTTAGTAAAACACCTTTATTAAGTTGTTTATGGTCTAAACAGGAAACCCTATGAGCAAATATTAAATAAATCCACATTTGTTTGATTTTCCTCAAGGAATAATTAGTTAAACAACAGTTTAATTAATATTGTTGGTCATATTGAACCCAACACAGGAAAATTAATTAGATAAATTATTATTTGTCTTATTATTTTCTAGGAATGATTATTTAAACCTTATTTAAATAATATTCCTTGTTAAATTTCATTAAATCACTCATAAATAATTAAATAAATCATTATTTATTAGATTATTACTCAACCACATCCTTAAAATGATAAATAAATCATTTATTTATTTATTGTTTACAAATAAAGGGATTTGACCCAAGTCAAATTCCTTCTCCCTCCAAAAAAAATAATAAAATATTCCATAAAAATTGTATCTTGATTTGGTTAATAATATTTTAGTTATGCACCAATATCTATACTAACTCAATATTTTTTTATAAATAGAAGGGTTTTTTCCATTCATTCACTACCTTTTGTTGCCTGAAGATCATTGTAGATATATACTTTTTGTTTGACTTTGATCCACCATCATTGTCATATTTTTCTATATTTTTTCTTGTGAGCTCCCTTTGAGTTCCATTTTTTTTCTGGGTTTTCTACACCATCAAGAGAGAGGAATTTTAGATCTGAAGTGCTAAGGACTTACAAGAACCCATCCCATTGAGGAGAACTAGTAACATCCTTCTATGTTTTCCTCCTAGGTGCACTAAATATCAAATTCATTCAACATATTCTTGTCTTGTCTATTGGATGCATTGAGTAAATCTCATTTTTATCTACTACTTAATGTTTTTTGATGCATAGATCTATATTTTGGTAGCATTTATCTTGATCAACTAATTGCAGATCTGAAGATATTGGCAGCCATATTTGCTGTTAGGATTGTTTTTTATGCACAGTTAAAGTGGTCTTTTTTCATACGCTTGGGATTAAGATTCATACTAATAGTTGGGACCCTACAAAGTGGACAGATTCTATGATAATGGTGCAGTTCAAATCATAACCCTAGACAAGGAAGGAATTCCCCTACTTGACAATGGTTACAAACTCAAGGTTTAAAAGAAGCCCCTGTCTAGCGTAGAATTTATAAATTCCATAAGAAGGGAAGTGTACCTGACGGGAATCTCCATATTTTCCAATGGATCCTAAAGAAAAAAATATAAAAATAATAAAGAGGCATGGGTTAAAACCTCTCTGAGGGGCCCTAGGCCAATTCCAGGGTTGAAAACCTCCATGAGGCAATCCTGGAGCAAAAAAAAAGAAAAAAAAAAGATCCTTGGGTGAAAACCCCTTTGGGGTGCCCAAGGCAGACCTCTAGGTTGAAAAAATATATGGAGGCAGCCCACTTTCTTTCAAGAAAAAAAAGAAAAAAGAAAAAAGAAAAAGGAAAAAGGAAAATAAATACCTATGCATTTAGTGGTTTTTTGTTTTGCAGGTTCACAATTGAAGATGGTTTTTAGAATCCAGAGTAGTGATTTCTCTTCATTATTTCTTCTCCTCTCCTTTCCCACTCCATAAGCCACTCCATTATCCATCCCTTCATCCATTTCATCCACCATATAGGCAACAAGTTCATTTTTTCCCCTAACCTAGAATTCCTAGATGCAAAGCAGGCAACTACAGGATTCCTGTAGCACTACAAGAAACTCATATAAATGCTACATGAAACTCATTTATGAATAAAAATGTTGTCTAAGGGGTTTCTGAACATCATTTAGGGAATGATAATATGTTTTTTTCCTATGCCTACAATTCCCATCACCCTATTTCGCTGCATGCGCAAGGTTTCCCTATCTAAACCCTATGTTGCACCTTGGGCAGCTAAATCATTGAAAACCTGGCATAAGAACCATTTATCTTTCCTATCCTTTGCTCCATCCATCCCATTACTTCCTCCATAGCATCCATAACCCATATCCCTCCATTTCTGAACAAACTGAAGTAAGAAGAGGAAAGGAACAAACCGCTATGGGTATTAAAGTGTTTCCTATAGCAAATTTGTGTATGGCACAACAGGGCTAAAATATGAAGAAAATATGATGTAGATGACTCCAAAATACCACTAGAAAATTTCAAAGGGACAATAAAACTAGCCATGGCATTTAAAACCCTCCATATAAAACCTATAAAAAAAGTAAAAAAAGAAAAGGGTAATCATCTCACTCAGAAAAGATAAGTAGCTCACACAGAAAAGCTGCTCACTCAGAAGAAATGAAGACACAACAAAAAAAAGACTCGGGTTGCCACCACTAGATCTAGGTCCTTGCACCAGCTCTTGCAACACCTCACCAACACCAAGTAATATTAGGTATGGTCTCTTACCCCTCGTTGTGCATCCATAATGGCCAAAATAGTTAAATGTCGAGATTTAGAAGTTTAAAAGAAAAAAAGGTGGTCAGTTAACTTGGCCACCTTTGTAAATTAAAACTGAAGGAAAAGTGAAACATTAGGGGAATTTTGATGTCTAAAATGGGCCACCTAAGAAAAATATTCAACCAAAACTAACTTTTTAAGAACCAATAGAATTCAAGATGATGATGTTAACCATGGGTGATAGTTTACCATTTTTGGAGTAAATAGATAAAAATATTAAAAAATAATGAAACAATAAAACTAGTTTTTCAACTCATGTTTTCAACTTATCTCCCTAAGGTTCTACTCAAATTTCAAGTGGGAGTACTTGTTGGATGAAAAAATTAATTCCTCATCCAAGGAGTACCCATGGTGCATACTTTTGATGGACCCTACTACATGAAAAAGGAGAAATACATGAAAAGACATGATTGCAATCATGTTTTTCATATTTTTTGTAGAAAATTCCATCGAAAGTATGCAACATGGGTACTCCTTGGATGAGGAATGAAAATTTTCATCCAATGAGTGTTTTTGCTTGAAATTTGAGTAATCCCATAGGGAGATAAGTTGAAAATATGAGCTTAAAAAACATTTTTTTCCTTTTTTCCCTGTAAAATTTAATGGTGTAATTAAATATTATTTTATTATTTCAACTATTATTTCATAATTTCCTTAGGAGGCCCATTTTATACTTCAAAATTCCCCTAATGGTGCCTGCCACCTGGGTAAGTCTAATCGAGTCAATTCAGGATGGATGAGTACGAAGGCGAGTGATCATGAGGTAAACAATGATTAACTGAATTGGGTGCCAACGGGCTATAAGAGGAAACTCGAGTTGATTACAAGTCACCACAATGCTCCAAATTTGGTTAAAAAGTAAAATAAAGGTAAGATTTGTCTCATTTCCACCATTTCAATGAGCATTTCGAAGAGCAAAAAGTGCAGGAGAGGAATGGGAGCCATCAGAATATCAACATCGAAGTTTGGGCTTGCATGCACCATCGTGCTATAGGAAACAGTGTTTTTCTATAAGCAACATCTACAACACACAAGGATAGGCTTAGAGGGTAGCACAGAGTTACCTGTGGGTGGATTGGATCCTAAAGCCCCCATATATCAAACCAAAATAGAAAAGCACCAAGGTAAGTGGGTTTCATCCTCGAGCACTAAAATTCATTCATGTCGTTCACACTCAACAAAAGTATATGTGATAGTTAAAGAGTAAAAAAAAAACTTTTGGTTTGCTCAAGGCCTCTATCTCAAAGAATTACCTCTAAAAACCTCTCACCACCTTCATCTCACAACATTAAAATGGGAGGGTGATTCAACAAGAGGGAGCCTACAGACAGTAAGAGAATTAGGAAACTCCCTTAGGTTATGGAAATATTCCAAAAACACTAATGGTTAGGGTTCTTAGAGCTATTGAAAGGTTATGATAATGACATAGCTAATGAATTTGTAGTATCCCTATAGTCACATTCAGAAGAAAGAGACATCACTGTGATAATAGGACTAGCCATCACTCTATCTCCTGAACACATAAGTAGAGTTACCACCTTGCCCTTAGGAGTCAAATGGGTCAAGGAAAGAATGCCTAGCACTGCAGCTAGAAATAATTTCTTCCTACCTGGAGATAAGTATATTGAAGATAAAAATGGTGTGAGAAGAGATATCCTCTCATACCCGTGGGATGAAGTTTCCTTCCACATCATGAAATTGTTAGGTCCCTATATTACTAGTGTATTCCCTTATTGTGTTAGTGTAGCCCCCTTATTGTTATTGTTATACCCCTTTTGTCCCCATATTTTTATTATTGTGCCCCATAAAACCCCACTATTGTTATTATTGTGCCCTTATATTATTATCGCTAGGTCGGCTAGGATTATATTATGACCCCATGGACTCCTATATATAGAAAGTATGTTTTTTCATTTGAATTATCCAAGAATAGTTCATTTATGTAATGTAAATGAGGTTTCCTACTTGAAGTGTCTTATTTATAAGGTGTGAATATATCTTTTCTTCTATTTTTGGAGTTGGTTTCATAACATTTGGTTTCAGAGCTTTGGATTCTATGGTTTCGCTTATCCAGACAGGTCATCGTGGAATTTTAGCTATAACGTTTTTTCTATGAAGGTTCAGAAGTTGAAAATTTAACCACATGAAGGAAAAAACGTGTGTAGATCTATGTAAACATTTCAGAGCTTGGTTCATAATATTTTTGGAGATATGATCTATGGAAGTTAGGGTTTTTGCAAGCTCCTGAATTTCATCTAAAAGAGATGACCTTGGGAACACCACCACAAATCTCTCTCTGAGAATCGTATTGGAATTCTATAAAAAGTGGTCAAAATTACACACACTTTAGTTTCATATGCATCACTTTCAGAGCCGAAGGAGGAAACAATCACACATGGCATGTCATACAAGTTCGCTCTACTGAACCAGTCCATAATTAGGTCATTATGGAATATTAGGCATAACTTTATCTTGAAGAATAAAAATGAGGTTAGACATGTGGAATTCACAAGAATGTTTAGAGGGCTACCACAGGACCTAATTTCATATATTGAAGGTCTAAAAGAAAAGGGATAATTTAGTTTCAATATCAAGCTCCTCAAAAACTAGAAAAAGGTGTGTATTTTTGTTTTTTTCAAATTGCATAAGTCTTGTTTGAAAAATAATTTTGAAGCGATTCGAAGGGAATATTGCAACATAGATATTAGTATTGGGTTCTAAAATCCCCCCTAAAAATAATTCAACACCCATTAATCCCTCAGAAATTTCTACTATGACTCATGAAGAAGAAGAAGTGCAACATGATATATCAAAATTACAAGAGCAAGTGCATCAAATTTCACTCTCACAAGACCAATAAAAAATGAAATGGAAGTTTAGAAGAAAGACGTGGAAGCTAAGATGGATGGTTTGAATAAAGGCGTGGAAGCTAAGATGGATGGTTTGAAAAATGGTGTGCAAGCTAAGATGGATGACTTGGAAGCTAATATGGAAGACATGAAGAATGATCTAAAAGTACACATGGAAGGTTTGAAGAAAGGTTTGACAAAGTTGATACAAGAAATGATTCCTAATGGAGAAAAGGTAGCACGGGAAACTCTTGATGAGAAAAAAATAAATGTTAATCACAATTTCATAAACTCTAATGTTGGATGTAACACCCAACATATTCTAAAGATGGATATGAGGAATTTTGATGGCAAGGATCCCGTAACGTGGATACTACATATGGAGCAATATGTTGATCTCCATAATGTGCAAAACACACAAAAGGTACGCATTGCAACTTTACATTTAGAACAAAATACATTTGTATGGTATCGATGGCTTTTCTCTCGTCAAAAAATTGTCACTTGGTCAATTTTTACAGAGGAAATGATAGCACATTATGAGGATACAAAGAGAAACACCTTCTTTATCCAATTGATAAATCTAAAACAAAAGGGTACAATGGTGGAGCACATTGAGGACTTCTGATTCAGCGATACTGCACAGACTAGAATATATGTGGAAGAATAGAGTCTACAAATGGTTTGTAATATCAAATGTTGATTTTCATAGGTTTCAATGACACCTCCATTCAAAAATTAATATCCAATATACACACAAAAATAAACACAATCATATACTCAAATACATGACCATATGCACAAGAATCCTATTTATGGATCCTACATCAAATGAGACAGTTACCATCAAATCCTACTTACAAACTATTGCTTCTATGCTCTTCCCATATTACATTTATGTTTCTGAAGTATTAGTGTTGCCACTAATCCTACAATTTTGCAATTCGATGGTTTGGCTATGGTATAATTTAGTGCATATTTGTGTAACAGAGGTTTAAATAATATATATGAACAGAGATCCAAACAAAAACAAAATACTTGCATATAATAGTAATAATAAATTTCAGATTCAAACTCTTCTTTACCGAATTTTACATTTGTGGCCTCTCGGCTCTCGCCTTTACAACTCGTTACACTATCACACCATTCCTACTCTATGCTCTATTATTTTCCTCTATCCTATTCCATCCTCTATATCCATCACCATCCTCATACAAAGCTCATATTTATACATCATTTTGAATTAATTTGAATCCATAATTTCCTCCACAAATGACTTAACCAAATCCTAAAATAGCTTATCCCTCCTTTGACTCAACTAATTTTTATTTAAGGAGTTTCTAATCCCTAAGATATCTAAACAACACAACTCCTCTCATATTCTCAATTATAAGAGAATATTTACAATAAACCTCACACTCAGATTTTCCTCTTAATTTATTTAAAATGTACATAATTTATAAAATAATTAAAAAAAACATCACCCCCTAAATCACCCAAATAAATAATGACATTTGAGAAGGATGCTCTTGCATTAGATTCCCCATGTAGAAAAGTTTCCATAGAATCATTTCTATGAGGTTTGTCACTTTTCTGTAATAATGCGACAACCACAAGTCCCAATGAATTTCTACCTCCAGGATTCCAAACTCTGTTTTGCCACCGATATTTTAAAGTATCAACTCCATTCTGTAATTTTGCACAAAATTCCCGGAATAGTATTTTTAGAACACTATTGAATGTAACTTTCACTTTTCCATACTCCAATTTACTTTCCAAAAGTAAATCACCTTCCAGCTTTCTAGCAACATTTTCACCCTTCAACTCTCCCATGCTAATTTGGACACTAACATGCTCCTCTGTCTCAATCAGATCTTGAGACTCTTCTTCATCATGATCTGCATTTTCATCTTTGTACCCAAATCTACCCAGAAAATACTCCAACAACTCCTCTCCTACTTGATAACCTTCAAGTTCTTCGTCAGACTGTTGCTCATCATCTTCAGAATGCCTTTCTTCTTCCAATTTCATTGAACACTCAACTTTCTGTAATGAAAAATAATCAAGAACTTCTCCTTGATCACAACTATAGTCATTGAATCTCCCTATAGTAATAAATTTCTCATCCGGTTCTGTACCTGCATTCATCAACAAATTATTAGTTTTAAAAATACAAGACCTTTCGACCTCTTTTGATGCTTCAAGCACCAATCTCCCATCATAGACTTTATGGATTTCAACATATCCTCTTTTTAATTGTTGGTTGCTTTCATATTTATCCTGCTAGATTAATACTTCTATTTCCTTTATATCTCTAAGGACATAACTTTCGTGTTGTTCTTGATCTTTCATCTCATCTTCAAATACCTTATGCTCAAATTCTCTAATTTCAGCATCATATTTATTAATGTTGTCTTCTATACCTGCAGCCACATTATTATTTGAAGATTTGAAGCATTCACTTAACTCTATAAATGTTAGATACATTTCATCCATATCATGCACTGTAACTGCAATCTCTTCTTTATTAGATTCTACAAGCTTCATTTCTCCTTCAAGTTCCTTGAGCCATCTTTCCAAGAACTCTATTTCCATTTGAAATCTTTCTAGCATTCCATCACAACCTTCATTCCCAGTTTCATTCTTCTTCTAGCAATCCTTATGAGTTATCCTATTTTTGTATCATCACATTGAAAAATTCTTTCATCAATTTCATTAAACAAATTCATTTGTTTACCTCCTTGGAATATCGCTACGAAATTTCCATTATGCTTCTGCTCCATAACAACTTCAACTAGCTATCTTACACTAAACAGAAATTAATTTATGAATTCTTTCTGCTATAATAAATCAGTACCTTCCTCCTCTAAAAGGAATTCTTCATCATACTTCACCTCAAGAGATCTATTCATCTTTGTGACAGTTTCACCAGGTTGTCCATCATCTTTTCCACATCCTGCAAACAGACACAAACTATGAGATTTAAAAATACAAGGATTCATAGCCTCATCTTCATCCCTTGTCAGCTTATATTCAAATTGTTCTGAACTATTCCAATAGTCCATGAGATCTTTCTCATTATCCTCTTCACCCATAATTTCACCTTGTTCTTGTCCACAAATGGTAACTTCCATTTCTAACTCAGCTTCTCTGAGTTCTTCGCATCTCAATTGCACACTCATCATCTGCTTGAGCTTTCTCAGCTCTTCTATTAACTACATATTTACCTGTTGATTCCTCTTTACTTGTATTCTCTACCATTTTTTTATAAAATTATATATTATGGAGCAATGCAACACATAAAATATGCGAAAAATACAAGCACACAAAACACATAAAACCAGAGAGACACAGATATACGTGGTTCACCCAGTTTGGGCTACGTCCACCCCAAACAACCAGTCCTTCCTTTCTATTATCCAACAAAAAATTGAAGAGACAAAACCTACAGCAGATCCGCTGTAATATCCTCTGTTCTCTCTCACAGTCTCCCTCTCTGTTTCTCACTCTGAGAATACACACATAATACACATCCGCAATACAATACCCTCATATATACAAGGGGGTTTCCTTCTAGGGCAAAAAACCCTAAACTAAACATAACTTCTACCATCAGATCATCCGCCTATGAATGGCCGAGATTGACTAGAAATTACTATAGTTTTACAAGGCTATTTTACATATGTTTTTAGCTTCGGGGGCGCTACCCCCGAAACCCCCGCCAGGGGGGGGGCTCCGAAAAGCGCTGCCACCCCCCCTTGGACCCCCCACAGTAGCAATTAATTACGGGTGGCATTGCCGTCCCTTTTAACGTGTAGGGGTCCAATGCTGTGATACAAAGTAAACAAGATAATCAGGCTCCACACCCAACAATCTCCCACTTGGAGACTGATTGTGGCAACTCCACCGCTGCTTCATTTGCTGGACAATGACTCCTCTTTGGACCTGGCTATTCCTCATCTTCATCGTCATCCTTGAAGACCAATTGAAGCTGAGCACATTCTCAGTTTCTCCCTGGTTACAGCTTTTGTTATCATATCTGCAGGATTCTAGCTAGTGTGTATCTTTTCCAACTTCAACTCTCCATCTTCCAATACTGACTGTATGAAATGGTACTTGAGATGTATGTGTTTAGTCCTGGAATGAAATGTTGAGTTCTTTGCAAGATGAATGGAACTTTGGCTATCCCTATATAACGTGCCCATATCATGCTTCTTACCCAATTCATCCATAAACCTTTGTAACCAAATTATTTCTTTACTAGCCTCTATAGCAGCAACATACTCTGCTTCTATTGTTGAAAGTGCAACAACACTTTGGATTTTTGAAACCCAACTGACAGTTGTTCCACCTATAGTAAATGCATATCATGTAGTGCTTCTCCTGTTATCTCTGTCACCTACCATATCTGCATCAACATATCCCTGTAGAGCAATGTTTGAACCACCAAAGCATATTTCTTGATTTTTGGTAACTCTCTGAGAATCCATTTTACTTCCATCCAATGTTACCTGCTTACAACTCCCACTGCATGTGAAATATCAGGCCTTGTGTAGACCATTGCATACATTAAGCTTCCAACTGATGATGCATATGGAAATTTAGACATATAATCCATGTCTTCTTGGGTCTTGGGGCACATCTCCTTACTAAGTTTGAAATGGCTAGCAAAAAATGTACTAACTGGTTTTGCATTCTTCATATTAAATCTTTTCAACACCTTTTCTATGTACTCATTTTGAGACAGTGTTAATTTGCGATTTTTCCTGTGTCTAGCTATCCTCATACAAAGGATTTGTTTTGCAGCTCCCAAATCCTTCATTGCAAATGAATTTTCCAATTTTATTTTGAGCACATTTATTTCCTGCATGTTAGACCCTGCAAAAAGCATGTCATCTACATACAATAACAATATAATATAGCTGCCATTATTTTTCTTTTTCAGATAAACACAATGATCAGAGTGACATATAGTATAACCTTGTTCAAACATAAACTTGTCAAATTTTAGATACCACTTCCTTGGAGCCTGTTTTAAGCCATACAAGCTCTTCTTTAACTTGCACACCAATTTTTCTTTCCCTTTTTCCTCATATCCTTCTGGTTGCTCCATATAGATCTCTTCCTCTAGATCTCCATGGAGAAATGTTATCTTTACATCTAACTGTTCAAGATGTAAATCTTATGCTACTACAAGACTTAAAATAGTTATGATTGAAGTCATTTTAACAACAGGAGAAAATATTTCATCAAAATCAATACCTTTCTTCTGTGCAAACCCTGTTACAACAAGTCTAGCTTTGTACCTCTATTTTCCTCCATCTTCTTCCTTCAGCCTGTAAACCCATTTATTCTGCAATGTAGTTTTACCTGCAGGCAACCTGACTAAGTCCCAAGTCTGGTTATGCATTAAGCAGTCCATCTCTTCATCCATGGCTAGCTCCCACTTCTTCCTACTTTCAACCTGCATTGCTTCTTCATAACATTCGAGTTCACCAGAATAAGTCAAAAATAAATAATATAATGAAGGAGAGTATCATTCACGGGGTCTACTTATCCTGGTAGATCTTCTAACACCACTTTCAGGTGTTTGAGGTGCCTGTTGTTGTTGTGGTGGTTGTTGCTGTTGTGGTTTATTATTATTATTATTGTCAGGGACCTTTACTTTTTCAGTTTCTCATCAAGAACTGTGTATTCCTTGCTTTCCTTTTCCTGTTTCTTTTCCTGCAACTGATTCTTATACAAGACCTTTTCATTGAATATTACATCTCTACTACTAATGATTTTGTGATTTTCATAATCATATAAGCGATAACCAAAATCATTAACACCATATCCAATAAAGGTACATTTCTTTGATTTTGCCTCAAGCTTTGTTCTATTTTCTTTATTAATATAGACAACCAAAAGGCTTTAAAAAAGATTAGTTTACCTTTTTACCTGTCCATGCTTCTTCTGGAATGCCACCATCCAAGTAACTTGAAGGCCCTCTGTTTATTAGATAAATAGCAGTGTCTACAGCATCTACCCAAAATTGTAAAGGCAATCCTACATGCAATCTCATGCACCTTGCACACTCTATGATTGTTTTGTTCATCCTTTCTGACACACCATTTTCTTGTGGTGTTCTTGGAACTGTCTTCTCTCTACAAATTCCATGCTCTGAACAGTACCTATCAAACTCTTTGCTGCAATATTCACCTCTATTGTCTGATCTGAGACACTTCAACTTCTTTCTTGTCTCAATCTCAACCAAATCTTTCCATTTCTTGAAAGTATCAAATACATCAGATTTATTTTGAATACAATAAATCCAAGTTTTTCTAGTTGCATCATCAATAAACGTAACATAATAGCGACAGCCACCGAGAGATGATACTTGAGCAGGTCCCCATACATCTGTATCCACAAGCTCCAATTTTTCGCTCTTCTTTTCTTTCCCAAATCTGAGAAATCTGACTCTCTTTTTTTTTCCATAAATGCAATTTTCACAGAAATCCAAATCAACATTCTTCAAACTTGGCCACAAATTTCTTGAGTGAAGAATCTTCATTCCCTTCTCACTCATGTGTCCGAGCCTATGATGCCATAATCCTTCATCTGCTCATTTGGAAGTTAAAGCATTAATAGATTTAGAAATACCATTGCATAAATATAATGTACCAACCTTTTCACCTTTCGCTATTACCAGTGCTCCTTTGGTGACCTTCCAAGTTTTATCTGTGAAAGTTGTCACACAACCTTCACTGCCTAACTGCCCTGTTGAAATCAGATTTTTCTTTAGATTTGGAACATGCCTTACCTCCTTTAGTAGTCAGTGGTTTCCATTCTGTTGTTTTAAAACAACTTTACCCATTCCAACAATTTTACAAGGTTTATCATCACCCAAATGAACTTGTCCAAAATCTCCTTGAACATAGTCATGAAAATATTTCTTATCAGGTGTGGCATGGAATGAAGCCCTTGAATCTACAACCCAAGAATCAGTAACATTTTTGAAAGAAAGAATCAAAGCATCTTGTAACACATCACCTATCACATTTGCTTCATGATTGTTTTCTTGTTGTGCATCTCCTTCTTTTCCCTTCCAAGATCTACAATCTTTCTTTAGGTGTCCTCTCTTTCCGCATTTCTAGCACACTATCCCTGATCTAGACTTGGATCTGCCTTTCCTTGATTTACTGCGATAACTCGAGCTCTTTCCTCTTTCCATTCTTCTTCCCCTAGACTCTGCACTCAAAGCATTACCCGATGTCTCACCAAATATTTTCCGTCGCATTTCCTTGCTAAGGATAGCACCGACAACATCATCAAAATTTAAAGTACTAGATCCAGAGACAGAGTTATTAATGGCCATTACTAAACCATTCCAACTCTCTAGCAATGAGAATAGAAATAAAAGAGCCCTAACTTCATCATCAAAGTTTACCCCTACAGAACTTAACTAACTGGTAACTGTATTAAAATCATTTAAATGGTCTGCAACATATCCACCTTCCAACATATTCATATTAAATAGTCGTTTCATAAGAAATACCTTGTTTGAGGCTGAGGGTTTTTCATATAGTTTCGCCAAAGTCTGCATCAAACCCTTTGTTGTTGTTTCCTTCGAAATATTGAAGGCGACTGACACCGCAAGGCACAACCGTACTGTTCTGAGTGCCTTTCTATCGAGAATTTTCTATTCCGCGTCTGTCATAGCTGTCGGCTTCTTTGATTTTCTGCTCAATGGTAGGTACAAATCTTTCTAATACAGATAATCTTCCATCTGCATCTTCCACAATGGGACGTTTTTGCCGTTAAATTTCTCAACCCTAAATTTACCATCTTCTACCATTGCTCCCACTTGAACCAGGAACCCTTCTTTCCTTTGAGTTTATCAGCCAAATATACCTTCGGCTCTGATACCAGTTGTTAGAAAATTATATATTATGGAGCAATGAAACACATAAAATATGTGAAAAATACAAGCACGCAAAACACATAAAACCAGAGAGACATGGATATACGTGGTTCACCCAGTTTGGGCTACGTCCACCCCAAACAGCCAGTCCTTCCTTTCTATTATCTAGTAAAAAATTGAAGAGACAAAACCTACAGTAGATCCACTGTAATATCCTTTGTTCTCTCTCACAGTCTCCCTCTCTGTTTCTCGCTCTAAGAATACACACATAATACATAGCCGCAATACAATACCCTCAT
Organism: Pinus albicaulis; assembly: GCA_034641835.2. Taxonomy (NCBI): domain Eukaryota; kingdom Viridiplantae; phylum Streptophyta; class Pinopsida; order Pinales; family Pinaceae; genus Pinus; species Pinus albicaulis. Next base: position 1,606,405,535 of record CM076578.1, on the reverse strand, counting down.
ATATACAAGGGGGTTGCCTTCTAGGAAAAAAAACCCTAAACTAAACATAACTTCTACCATCAGATCATCCACCTATGAATGGCCCAAATTGACTAGAAATTACTATACTTTTATAAGGAAATTTTACATCTGTTTTTAGCTTTGGGGGCACTGCCCCCGAAACCCCTGTCGGGGGGGGGCTCCAAAAAGTGTTGTCGCCCCCCCTGGACTCCCCATGGCAAAAATGCTGTGATACAAAGTAAACAAGATAATCATGCTCCACACCCAACACATTTCACCTTCTTCCTTATGGTCCAACCATGTCTCTAGTCTTTATTATTTCTCTGTAACAATTTCATCAATAACTCAAGGTGAACTACTTTCTCAGCCTTCTCCCTCTCATATTCTTCATCAGTCAATTGCTTCCATATGCCATTTTCCTTGGCATCTTCCTTCTTATTTCTTCCTTTTTGGTCTTCCTTAGAACCTTGGAAATGGCTATCAACAATTATTTTTTCCTCCTTTGTGAACTTCATTTGTTCACTTGTGGATTTCATTCAATCCCATTTTCAACAAGACTTCGTACTTTCTATCCAAAAATGCAAGCTCTCTTCCTATGCTTGGTATCTTTTGGTTCTCTATCTTGGAATCATCTATTGGGCAACTCTCTTTCTCCCCTTTGTGTTACAATGACCAAACTCTTTGGGTGTCGGGCTGCACCGATCATGCACCCAATTACATTCAAACCTTTGACTTGGTTTAAGACTCTTTGACTCCATACTTGACATCAAATCTTCATCTTGGATGAGAAATGCACCCTTTTGTATAATAACTCAATGGTGGACTTTAACTGGAGTCAAGATATACAAATTTCTTCATTTAACCTTGACATCTTAATTTGACCTTTCAACTTTATGTGATTACTCTACATAAAAGTATTCTATATATAACACACAAAAATACATATCACTCCACTCATTATATCTCTCTTCCCACTCATGAATTCTGGTGAAACACTTATAAAGTGGATATGGACTTAAGCACTATTCTCCTCAACCTAAATTTTACATTTACGTTATTTAAATAACATAAAATCTCATTTAACTTACAACATTATTTTTAAATGGAGTATAGGTTTTACCCTTTACCATTTAAATATTAAAGTGGCTCACAACAAATCTCAAAAGTATTTGAAAGTTTCATAACCAAAAATACATTAAGAACCATTCGGTGGGAGAACAAGGTAAAAGTATAACTTTGAAGGGATTCATTCTAAAATCCCAATGAGGACACTGCACTAAAGGCCCTTGGATCGGATCTTTGATCTTCCTGGACATGTGGGATTCTTCCCTCAATGCTGCAAATGAAATGCACATACGCATTCCCAAAATACTATGTTAATCCGCAGAATGAAGAAGGCATGGGCATGAAAATTGTGGAGTTCTACAGAGTATTTAAGCTTTACACCCCGAATTACAGTGCAAAACAGTGTAGAAATCGTGTCCACAGATTTAAAGTTAATTTAAGCTTATAAAGACTCGTGTTCTCAAACAAACTGATATTTTTGTCTCTTCTCATCATACCACACTGGATTTCAAATTTTTATTAGAATATTTTGAACACTGAATAAATACCTAAGAAAAAAAATATTTGTAGTCATATGGAGTATGGAAACCAACGTTTGTAAAGATCTCAGGAAAACGATTTTATATAGGCTCCAATATAAAAATTATGTTGAAATCACTTGATCGGCATTAGTTCTGCCCTTCACACTCAGGATCGCACTTCTGAGAGGATCATTCCATGAAATGCATAAAAAAAATAACATAGAAGTTGCAACCCCTCTGCACAGATCAGTCACTGCATGGAGAGTAAGTACTGTGCTCTAGGAATCCTGACCACTGAATCCTTGACTGCTCCAAAAAATGAATAAAACCACGTAATTTGGCTCAAACCTGTGGGTTATCTTCAATATAAATACGAATAAAAAGCTCACCAGAACCTGTATTTCCCTAGTCTCACTATGCCTTTTTTGTCAACCACGCTGGCTCACCACTCTTGCGCTGTGATTGGGTTAACCACTTGCTCTAGGAATGCCATCAACATGTCTCAATATTTCGCACTCGTCAAAATTTCCAATATGGTCCGATCTTAAACCACTGTAAATCCCAAGCTACGTTTAATTTGGGCCTCCTTTAACTCAAATCTTATCAGAATCACAGATCTGAATCCACCAGATACCTCCCTCCAAAAGAGCACAAGGAGATTCTAACATAGGTACTATAACTTGGAACAATCGACTTAAAATGGTGTGCCCCTGGTCACATGGAAAACAATGAGTTTCTATAGCATTCATATTAGACACATGGTCTAAAAGATGAACAAACAACAATCACCAAATTTGTTATTTCCCTTGGCTTGCGAAGATGCTGCAGTAGCGGGTAATCCACCAAATAACGGCTCTACAACTGTTTTGAATGCAGCTAAGTAATCCGTGAACACATAACAATTGACTCTCTTCTAGCAACTAATCCACACAGTAATTGATATAGCAGATCAACTAAAATCCTCCAATCATGCGACTGTTGTCTTTGCAAATCCACCTACAAACCTTCCTGCAATTAGATCCTTAGCATACACGGGCATCGTATTTCATATTGCGAAAATTCCTTGAGTCGAGTGCTTCTGAATAGAAATCAACATCTTTGATGTAACCACCATTCCCAAGGTTAAGAATTTTGACTAGGATTTTTAACATTAATTCCAAATAAATCCTTGCTCTGATACCAAAATGGTGTAGCAATACTGCACAAACCAGAATGTATGCGAAATAATAGAGTCTACAAATGGTTTGTAATATCAAATGTCGATTTGCATAGGTTTCAACGAAACCTCCATTCGAAAATTAATATCCAACACAGATAAACACAGAAATATACTCAAATACATGACCATATGCATAGGATTCATATTTAAGGATCCTACATCAAAATGGGATAGTTGCCATCAAATACTACTTACAAACGGTTCCTTTTGCGCTCTTCCCAAATTACATTTATGTTTCTCAAGTCTTATAGCTGCAACTAATCCTGCAATTCTGCAATTCAATGGTTTGGCTATGGTATAATTTAGTGCATATTTCTGTAAAAAAGGTTTAAATAATATATATGAACAAAGATTCGAACACAAACAAAATACTTGCTTATAATAGTAATAAGAAATTTCAAACTCAGACTCTTCTTTATTGAATATCACATTTGTGGCCTCTCGGCTCTCGCCTTTACAACTCGTCACACTATCACACCATTCCTACTCTATGCTCTCTTATTTTCCTCTGTCCTATTCCATCCTCTATATCTATCTCCATCCTCATACAAAGCTGATGTTTATACATAATTGGGGATTAATTTGAATCCATAATTTCATCCACAAATGACTCAACCAAATCCTAAAATAGCTTATCCCTCCTTTGACTCAACTAATTTTTATTTAAGGAGTTCATAATTCCTAAGATATCTAAACAACACAGCTCCTCTCATATTCTCAATTATAAGCGAATATTTACAATAAACCTCACACTCAGATTTTCCTCTTAATTTATTTAAAATGTACATGATTTATAAAATAATTAAAAAAAACATCACCCCCTAAATCACCCGAATAAATAATGACATTTGAGAAGGATGCTCCAGCATCAACTTCCAAAAATTCAATATAAGGGTCACTGATATTCCATAGGAGCATGGGATTGATTTCTTCATAGGGACTTTAAAGGATGAGATCGAACATGAGGTTCACCTTTGGGAACTTGATTCATTGGAGAAGGAATCTAGGTTTGCAATAAAAAATGAAAGAAAAATTATGGCAACAAGGAAGCCTACCACTCACATCTACAAAGATGGAAGTGTTGCTACTCGTAGACTTCCACAACCTACAAGGTTGACAACGCAACAATTGGAAGAAAAAATAGCAAAAGGGCTTTTCTATAATTGTGATATCGAATACACTAATGTTCATAAGTGTGCCGAGAAGAAATTATTTTATATAGATTGTGAAGAGGAGGAAGAAAATGAATAAGAAACTTCAAAAGAAGAGGATATATACCAAGAAGCAACCCCAGATAAAGAAGAAATGAGTCCAACCATATCCTGTAATGAATTGGCAATAATTACCACTCCTCAAACTCTCAAGATAGAAGGAAATATCAAGAAGAAAAAGGTAATAGTGTTGATTGACTCAGGTAGTACCCATAATTTCATTCATTGCAAGGTAGCCATGGAATTGAATTGCTTCCTATAACCAGCACCAGAATGTCAAGTGATGGTTGGAAATGGAGGAACTATAATTTTCTATTGAAAATGCCATAATATCAAGCTAACCATGGGGGAATATGCATTGAATATTCCAATGCTTTCCATTCCAATGTGAGTTATCGATGTTGTACTAGGAGTACACTGGTTACAATATTTGGGGATGATAGATTTTAATTTTCAAGAACTTTTCTTGAATTTTTTCCAAAAGGAAAGGAAGTTGAATTATGGGGTATTGTAGGGAAGCCGGAGAATATAATAAGCTCTAATGTCATGACAAATATTTTGAAGAAATAACAACGAGACGTAATTGCACAATTATGCTCACTAGAAGTTCCAACATCAAAATCATCTATTTATCCTAATCTCCAAAAAGTCTTCGGCAATCATTCCAAGGTGTTTGAAACTCCCAAAGGACTCCCACCTATTTGTGATCATGATCATGCTATTCATTTTATTCCAAGAAGTGTTCCTCCAAACATCAGGCCTTACATATATCCTTATGTCCAAAAGAGAGAAATTGAACGTATGATTGCAGAAATGTTAGAGGCTAGTATAATTCAACCAAGTCAAAGTTCTTTCTCTGCTCCAGTAGTATTGGTGCACGAGAAGGATGGATCATGGTGCATGTTTCCACTTTATAGGGAGCTCAATAAGCTCACTATTAAAGATTAACTTCCCATTCCTATGATTGATGAATTATTGGATGAATTACATGGAGAAATTTATTTTACTATGTTGGATCTTCCTTCAGGATATCATCAAATTAGAATGAAGACTGAATATATTCCAAAAAAATCTTTTCAAACTCATGAGGGTCATTATGAATTTTTGGTCATGAATTTTGGCCTTACCAATGCACCTTCTACATTTCAAGGGTTGATTAATTCCATTTGTAAACCCTTCCTTAGAAATTTTGTGTTAGTATTTTTTGATGATATACTAATCCAAAGCAAGTCTTGGAAGGATCATGTTCAACATGTTGACAGGGTGTTCAAACTATTACAGGAGAAACAATTATATGCAAAAACCTCCAAATGTTTCTTTAGAGTACAATAGGTGTAATATCTGGTTCATATTGTATCTCACAAGGGTGTTAAGGTAGACCCTAACAAAATTAAAGCCATTAAAGAGTGGAAAGTCCCCACAGCCATAAAGAAGCTACGAGGATTTTCGTGGTTAATAGGGTATTATCAGAAGTTTCTTAAGGATTATGGGAGAGTATCACCACCTCTAACAACATTATTGAAGAAATATGAATTTTCATGGACTCATGAAGCAACTAAGGCCTTTTTACATCTTAAAGAGGCAATGTGCCTAGCACTAGTCTTAGCTATGCCAGACTTCACAAAAACCTTTATTATAGAATGTGATGCCCCAGGAAATGGAATTGGTGTTGTTTAATGCAAGAAGGAAGACCCATTGCTTTTAAAAGTCTTCCAATCAAAGGAGAGTATTTATAGAAAGCTATTAATGAGAAGGAAATGTTGCCAATACTACATGCAGTAAACAAATGGCGACCTTACCTAATGTGAAGACACTTCAAGGTAAAAAATGATCATGATAGTCTTAAATAATTTTTGGAAAAAAGACTATCTTTATAAGAGCAACAAAAATGGGTAACAAAGATGTTGGGTTATGACTTTAAAATCATCTACAAAAAAGGGAAGTTAAATGTTGTTGAAGATGCACTCTCAAGAAAGGATCAAGAGGTGGAAACATTGATTTGTGCCATTTCTGTTATCCAACTAGATTGGATAACATAAGCAAGGGATGAATGGAAGAAGGACACTCATTCAAAAGTTGCAGCAAGATCCTAGTACATCTCATACATTTAGTTGGAAAAATGATTCCTCTTGGTACAAATATTTCTTATATCTTTGTAAGAATTCCAAACTAAAACAAAATATTCTTTTGGAATCGCACACTTCTCCCTTAGGAGGACACTCGGGATTTTTAAAAACTTACCACAAGGTGAAGAAAGATTTTTTTTGAGATGGCCTTAAATATGATATTCAAAAGGTTGTGGCTGAAATTTTGGTTTTCTAGAAAAAAAAGTTAAGACAATTAAGACCTCGGGTCTTCTATAACCTCTATCCATTCCAAGGTAACATTGGGAGGATATTTCAATGGATTTTATCACAGGTTTACCTAAGTCTGAAGGAAAGAGTGTCATCATGGTGGCAGTTGATAGAATTACCAATTATGCACACTTTTGTGCATTATCTCATCCATTTAAAGCAAGTACAGTTGCTACTCCATTTATGGAATCAATTCAAAAGCTACATAGAAACCCAAAGATTATTGTAAGTGACAGAGATCCAATTTTTACTGGAAATTCTGGACGGAATTATTTTCTTGTTTGGGTACCCAGCTATCTCATAGCTCATCTTATCATCTCAATTCGATGGGAAAACTGATATAGTGAAAAAATGTTTGGAAGGATATCTTTGCCTTTTTGTATCTGATCAATAAACACAATGGGTCAAGTGGTTACCTCTTGTTGAATGGTGGTATAACACTTCTTTCCATACTACAGAAAAAATGATCCCATTTATGGCACTTTATGGATATCATCCACCATCCTTCCCATCATAGTTAAGAGAAAATTCTAAGGTTCAAGTAGTGGAAGATCACATAGAGCATCAACAACAAGTTCTCCAACTCTTAAAGGATAACCTAAAGTTGGCACAAAATCGAATGAAACAGTAGGCATATCCACATCGCAGCAAGAGAAATTCTGATGTAGGATACTGGGTATTTTTACAGCTACAACCATACAAACAAATGTCCCTCAAGAAAGCTAAGAAGGGTAATAAATGATCACTAAAGTACTATGGTCCTTACAAGGTGTTGAAAAATATTGGTACTATGGCATACAAATTGGAGCTTCCTGCTTCTTCTCGAGTGCATACAGTTTTCCATGATTCATGCTTAAATAAGGTTATAGTTGACAAACTTACAGTTCAAAAAATATTGACAGAACTTTATGAGGAAGGAAAAATCCGATTGGAACCTGAAGCAGTCACAAAAACAAGAACTCGACAGCTACAAAATCAATCATTTTCAGAGTATCTCATCAAGTAGAAGAACTTACCCACTTAAGATTCTACATGGGAGGATGAGAATTTTATACAGAAACATCCAGATCTACTCAAGCATTGAGGACAACACTTTTTTGAAGGAGAGGCGCATGTTAGGTTCCTTTATTACTAGTGTAGTCCCTTATTATGTTAGTGTAGCCCCCTTATTGTTATTGTTATATCCCTGTAGTCCCCATATTGTTATTATTGTGCCCCATAAAACCCCACTATTGTTATTGTTGTGCCATTACATTATTATTGTTAGGTAATCTAGGATTATATTGTGACCCCATGGACTTCTATATGTAAAAAGGAGGTTTTTTCATATGAATCATCCAATAATTGTTCGTTTATGTAATGTAAAGGAGCCTTCCCCCTCAAATTGGCTTATTTATAAGGTGTTGATCTCTCTTTTCTTCTATTTTTGGAGATGGTTTCATAAAAAAAAATTATCTTTTTAAAAGGACATTGACTATGGTTTAAAGGTATCATTTCAGGTTGTTAAATGGACTGAGGTTCCAAGGAGAGATTCCACACGAATAGAGATTAAGTGTCTGTCACTTCCTCCTAAACTCCATCATTGATATGAGCCATAAAGTGATACAAATTAGGTATCAGCACTTGGCCCTTCATGGCCTGATAAATTTAACTGTAGATGATGCTTTGAGAAGGCTAAACCTAATTGTATCTTGGTCATCTTTTATAGACATGGATAGGGAAGCCTTTATAGATACCCAAACAGGGAAAACCTATGCTTCTAGCCCTAGAGAATAACAAGTATAAGAGGAGGAAGAAGAAGAGGAAGAAGAGGTAGAAAATAGAGAGTAAGAAGAGTGTATAAAACATAGAGGAAAAGGAGTAGATGGAAATTGAGACAGAGAACATAGAGACAACAGAAAGAGAGAAATAATAATCTGAAGGAAAGTAGGAAGTAAATACTGAGGAAAAATAAGATATGGACCTTATCATTAGGGGAATTTTGAGGTCTAAAATGGGCCTCCTAAGGAAAATTTAAAACCAAAATAAACATTATAAGAACCAATAGGATTGATGATGATGATGTCAACCATAGGGGACGATTCACCATTTTTAAAGTAAAAGGGTAAAATTATTAAAAAATAATAAAATAATAAAAATACTTTTCAACTCATATTTTCAACTTATCTACAAAATTTTTTACTCAAATTTCGAGTGGGAGAACTTTTTGGATGAAAAAATTAACTCCTTATCCAAGGAGGACTCATGTGCATACATTTGATGGACCCTACTACACGAAAAATGAGAAATACATGAAAAAACACTATTGTAATCATGTTTTTAATGTATTTCTCATTTTTCATGTAGTAGGATCCATCGAAAGTAGGAAACATGAGTACTCCTTCGATGAGGAATTAAATTTTGCATCCAAGGAGTACTCCCACTCAAAATTTGAGTAAAAACTTTGGGAGATATGTTGAAAATACAAGTTGCAAAAGTAGTTTTTTTGTTTTTTCCCTCCAAAATTTGATGATGTAATCAAATATTATTTTATTATTTCCACTATTATTTTATAATTTCTTTAGGAGGCCCATTTTAGACCTCAAAATTCCCCTAATGCTTAGGCCATGAAACCTCCCCTCAAGACACAAGCATGTCATATGACATCACAGACCAAGAGGTAGCTAGCACTTTAACTACTTTGAGCACACCTATTAAAACAAAAAGAAAGAGGCAAACACCTATGGACTTTAGAACTAGGAAGAGTTAGAAGGTGAGACTAGAAAAGCCACAAACTCCCACCAAGGGCCCTATCACCATTAAATAATCACCATAGAAGGAGGAAAAATTAAATTAGAATAAGGAAGGGTACAAGAAGTCACTTCACCCATAAGGACACTTGTAACATATATCATAAGACATTCAACCAGGTTGGCAACCCTCACAGCTCATGCAACCTACACAGACCCTCCAATGACTGAGAAGAGCGAAAATCAAGGATAAGAGTGTCTTCAGCAAGAAAAAGAGATTTTTCTATAGGAAACTCTATTTTTTCTACAAGAAACTCCAGCAAGCATAAATTTGGAGAAAAATTCTTTGGTGGAGGAGGAAAAGATAGCCACAGGAGTGCAAGAGGTTAAGGAAGTTGAGGGCAAGGCACAAGAGGAAATACATGATGAAAAATAGGGAGGAAAAGATAATAAAGAAGAGGCCACCTGACCAAAATCAAACCCCAAAGATTTTGCAATGGTGGAAAACCCTAGCCCTCAACCCAATCTCAACTCTTGCTACACCTACATTGAGTGGGGTAGATTAGTTCCTAAAAAATTCACAATTCCTTGGTTTTATCAGTTGGAGAAAGAGAGGGCACACACTCATCATTGGATGAAGCTTGCCACAACTAAAGGAGTGTATGTTATAGGGGTAATGGAAGGAAAAGTAGCTGAATTGGGAAAATATTTATCTGATGTGAGGCTTAGAGAGTTAGTTTTGAATGAGCATCTTCAGAAAGCATAGGCAGAGAGTATGGCAATACAAGAGCAGCTTCAACAAAAATGTAAACAAGTGACCACCATGGTAGACTTGAGCAAGGACGCCATTCAACACAAGTATCCCTCATATTCATATGCAGTTTACCTTAAGAAGAAGTGGCTCCTCTTTCAAATCAAAACTTTAGCCTCCCATAGATCCTTTCCTTTCCAAAATTGTAGACAGTTCGTTGATTTCTGCAATCAAGCTAGCATGGCTGACTAGGAAAAAATGGCAGATTTTTATATGCATAACCTTGTGCTAACAAATTTAAATATTTGGGACACCAATCCTAGGATGGGAGATATGAAATTAATGGTATTACCATCATGGATGGTAAATGAGGAGTCAAGGGCACAAGATACGAGGAGGGATATGGTAAGAGAAAACAAAAAAACCTTACACATTAGGGAATAAATGTTCAGCCCTAGAGGATTCATCAATAGCCATCTAAAGATTAAAAGGGATCCTAAACTAGCTGAAAGATACCTCCATACACAATCTCAAGAAATATCCCACTTTGATGATGTTTCTAGGTTGTTGGGAGATGAGTAAATTATGGCTAGCCAGGGAAGATGGAACAACCCCCCTCACAACCTTAGAAACATGGAATATCATACACCATTCAGATTAAGGGGTGTCCTGGAAAGGGCACCATTGTACAAGAGGGACATGTAGGACAAAAATATTCAATGGCTTGGTCTAAAGCTTAGTCCACCCTTGTTGCTAGCGCTGAGTGATGGGAAGGACCAAGATGAACAGAAGAGATAATGGGAAGAAGCGGAATAGATTGATAGGTTTTACCCTCATGGGAGAACTCCCACACTTCTTCCTTGGGAAGTCAGAGGGTCCATCAAGGCCTTAAAGGAAATGCAAGAGGAGGATTAATTTCTTAGAGGATGAGCAACCATTCAGTAAGGGGGTGATGATGAGCTCCATCATTAGGTACATTTGGAGGGGTTAATGGTCACCTTTTTTCCTTATTAGGTCTCTTTTTCTTGCATTTTAATTATATTATGGTCTATTGATGCTAGTGTATGTGGTGATTGAGGCTTAACATACTTCGAGTACCTAACATAAGATTAAATGCAGGAAAATCATGAAAATATGGCATTTTGTGGAGATTTTGTCATAAAGACTCAGAGTAGACAACAAGGAGAGATTCTAGGGGGTTGTCCACCCCCCTTAACTCCCAAAGGTAGCTAAGGGATACTCTATATTCCCTCCAACAGCTCGACATCAAAGGAAACCAAGAAAACATAAGACCAAGTGCACTTAAGCAATACTTCACTTGGATTCAAGTGGAATCATCACCTATTTTTTAGGGAGCTATTTGTAGCTACACTTTAGGTTAAATAGATTTGAGCAAGAGCTCATTAGGATTCAGATTTTGGAGAAAGCCATTAGACGTTTTGATCTTGTAATTAGTTTTTCAAGACTTTTATATTGATGTAATGAGACTATCTTTTGAAATGAAATGAGTATTCAGACTTTGCCTCACTGATCTAGTTCCGGAGAGCTAGGCTTCTGGGTTAGGGCCCAATCCATGTCCCTCAGCCTATATTGTGTAATCATTCTTTCATTTCATGTCATTTAGCTAGTTTTTCTTATGAGTAATTAGCTAGTTTGTTGGTATTTTAATTTACTGTCTTAGTTTGCTTCCATTTTTCTTTTATTGTAGATTTAGTCTACTTCCATCCGTATTTTGCTGTAGATTTAGTTTACTTACACGACTGGTAGAATAGGTGATAAAATCCATAATGTTGTGAGTCAAGCCTCCCCCTCTCACCTTTGGAAATAGAGCTTGAGGAGGGTAGACCTTCTCCACACACCAAAAATACTTTTTATTTTATGATTTTTTGGAATAGATGAGATTAGTTGTTGTAATTCCATGAACATGTTCAATATGTTGTGGTAGATATTTGTTTCTAATATTAGGATACATTTTCTTTACAAATTCAAGTCATTTTTTCCAATGTCCTTATCATGAATTTGTCCATCTTTATTTCATGAATAGGTAGTTTGATTATAGGTAGAGGTGGCACAGCCAAGGAGAAGCTCACCAGCACCTCCAACTTCATCTCTCATCTCCCTTCGGCCCTTTGTTCATCAAAATCAGCATCAACTCTATTTTCGGATTCTCCATCCCTACACCGTTATAAAACCCTAGAAGTGCAAGACAAGCCTCCCAAGATGCCCTGAGCTTGGCCAAATGGTGGGACACCCCAAAAGAATCCTCATCCACATTCAAACCACGTTTCCTACCCTTTTTCCACCACTTTTTGGCCTCAGATTTCATTTTGCATGTTTCCTATAGCAATTCAGGACTTACGTGTAGCACTACAGGAAACCTGTAGCAGCACTTGGAACAACACTGTGGGCCCATCCTTAAGCCCAGGAACCACCATGGCCACCTTCTAAACCTACAAGAACCACTCACACACCTCGAACCTTGCTCCCATGTGTTCAAGCCTTGCATAAGCCACCTTAGCACTTTCTTCACCTAGCTACAAAACAACACATTTTTAAGCATAGTTAGGTCATGAATAGTTGCATGAATAAAATCATGATAGATAGAGCATAGGGTAAGTAAGTGTGTTTAGCCATTTGGCCCAATTAAGTGTGATTAGATTAGTTTCCTTCATGCCATTTCAATTCAGTAATTTACTTAATGCAAAGTACCTAGGTTACTTTTACAATTCTTATCATAGTTTAATAAGTAGATTTCTTTCATTGCAAAATAGTTAGATGTACTTGCTTACTGTGGTGTAATTTTGTACTTATTGATAGTGTTGTGGCTTTGAATCATTTGTAGCCCTAGGCCTAATTCCAAAAGTGTGACAGACATCACGTAGAAAACCCAGAAGTAACACCCTTTCGTAGAGCTCAGAAGAGGATGACATGAGTAGAATGCATATGTTGTGTATATAGCACCGTCACCTCAAAGTTTTTACGAATCTCAGGTTGATAAAGTAAAGTAGGGTAGCCTATGGGAGTTGCAGCATTCTTGGTGCAATATCAGGGCTCACCAATATGTATTTCATCTTTGTCTTAGTATATAATGTCCTGCTTGACAACATTTAGCCTTCATATTGATCCGCATAGCCTTTGCACTTCACATCTCTTTCAACCTTTTGTAATAATAACATTCAACATACATTATTATTATTACAATTAATGACATCAATTCCAATATTTCCAAATAATGTCAAGTGGATAGGTCAAGAATTGTTAGAAAGGAGGCCTTAAGGAATCCCCCATCATCTAATGTGAGCATAATGTAATGATGTAGAGGACCATAGATGAAATATTTGCATTATTAAGAAGGATTTATTCTGAAAAATGAAGAGGAAAATGAAGTAACTCAACATTGTAAGTGAGTTCAATGACTTTGTTCATGGGTTGGCGATGATTGTAAGCAAGACAAGAAAGTATAAAACTTACAAAGGGAAAATGGTTTTGAAGTCATGATCTGATAATGGTAGGATGATGGAAATTTTGACTTCAAGATGGATGGACTATCATCTTAGAGAGAGGAAAATGAAAGAGTGGAAATGGAATGATGAATGTGAGTTGACATGGAATTATGTTGACTTCTTCATAGTTCCGTTGAAAGATTCTCTTTTGAAAAGAATTTGGTGTTTCAAAACCACTTCTGCATAGGCTGATCTTCTTTGATCATCTTGGAACATACAAAAACTTATCATTAATATTCAATAAAACGTAACATTATCATAGGAGATATATGATCAGCCTCTCCTCATTCGATATAGATACAGGAAAAAAAAATTCACAAAGAGCGCTAATAAAACAAATCCGAGGAAGAGAAATGAAAAAGAAATGCATTTTGTATATGCCAAAAAGTGATTCATCTTGGATTACTCATCATTGTTTCATTGATGAATTATTTATTTGATATCTAATTTGATTAAAAAACTATGTTAAATTAATACTTATTAGAAATATGATTTTAATTCTCCAAAGATTTTTTGAGATCAAATTGCTACAATTTTTTTAAAAATTGCCATTGTTTATTTTATTAAATGTTGATGAAAATGACTTCATCAAGTAGAGCTCGTCAATTTCTTTCCAATGATGCTTGAATCGCCTCAAAAAGACAATGTATGGGAAAATTATGCCTCGGAAGTTTTTGGGAAACAATAAAAAAATGTGTAGAGATGCCACATGGCAGCACCAAAAAGTTCCAGATGGAAGTGGTAGGGATATACACGTACACTATACATACTAACTCAGAAAGGTGACGTAGAAGAACACTGACTAGATGATGATGTGGACAATAACTGGACAGGGTGACGTGGATGATGATATGGAATGCTGAAATGTTGTTGATGTGGTTGTTGAATAGCCTAAGCTAATGTGGCATGCTCACTCAAAAAGGTGATGTGGAAGAACACTGACTAGATGATGATGTGGTGATGTGGCAATTGAATAGGCAAAGCTAATGTGGCATGCTAACTTAGAAATGTGACGTGGAAGAATACTGACTAGATGATGATGTGGACAATTACTCGACAGGGTTGGCAAGGTGACGTGGACGCTGATATGGAATGCTGACATGTTGTTGATGTGGCAAGGTGATGCGGAAGAACTCTGACTAGATGATGACGTGGTGATGTGGCAGTGGAATAGGCAAAGCTAATGTGGCATGCTAACTTTGACTAGATGATGACATGGTGATGTGGCAGTGGAATAGGCAAAGCTAATGTGGCATGCTAACTTAGAAATGTGACGTGGAAGAACTGACTAGATGATGATGTGGACAATAACTGGACAGGGTGATGTGGATGCTAATATAGAACGCTGACATGCTGTTGATGTGGCAGTTGAATAGCCAAAGCTAATGTGGCAGATCACTGAGTTGGCGTGTTGAGGTGAATGTTGACTTCGTCAACTCTGATATGTGGGCCAATGCCAATCGTTAGCTAGAACACGCGCAAATTGCGGGCTTCCATGTGGGAGCGGCATTATGACCAAAATGTCCATTAATTTCTAAGTTACTAATGAGACTCAAACTTGCGAGCTCGCATGAGAAAAGCTACAGACATACCAATAAATTAAATGACCAGCCTGTTCAAAGGTAAAGACATCTCAATATTTTAAATGACCAACTTATGAAGTGAAACAGAAAAAATATTATTTAAATTTTAAATATTAGATATTTTCTCAAATTTGAAACGACACAACAATTGCAAGCCACTCCTTACAATGTAATATGCCACCGGGGCATTTTACTTATATTCAAACTCATGGTATTTCCCATTAATGAATTTGATTACCGAGTCGGAATTTAATCATTTGATGAGCTCGAACTACGGTTGAATTTTTATTTATAGGTTAATGTAACTCGGAGCCCACACAACAAAAAAATACCAAATTCGAGCCTCATGTTATACATCTTCACTAGCACCTATGACCTTCGTTTGCTCCTGATGAAATTCGAGCCTCATGTTATACATCTTCACTAGCTCCTTTATGACCTTTGCTTTATTTTATGTGTTTTATGGGATTTTTAATGTTTTAACCTATGGTCGCAGTTTTAATTTGTTTTCATTCCTACGTTTTGCTTTTATTTTATTTTTTTATTATTATTAATTTTTTTTAAATGTGTTCTGCATTTTTATTTTTTTAATGTATGGCCTTTTTATGTTTTTTTTGGGTTGTTTTATTGATTTTTTATAATGTTTTCCTTTTATTTTATATATATATATATATATATATATATATATATATATATATATATATATATATATATATATATATTGTTTTTTTTTTTAATTTTTATTTCTTATACAAAATCTATTTTAGAAAATTTTGAGGAAAAACTAATTATGTCTTTTTTTTCCAAAATAAGGAAAAATATATTATTTTAGCAAATTCTAAGAGAGATATAACTGAATGTTTTAGATTAAAATTTAAACAAATTTTTAGAATAAGTAGCAAATTTAGATTTATTAGTCATTTCTTTTCAGATATATGAATTTTATTGTGAAATTTCAAAGCTAACTTATCTAAATATTCCTTTCCAATCTTCCAGGTCGCAGCAAAGTGCAGAAAGAGAGAATAATTTGGAATTTTATCATTTCTTTATTCATTTGAAATATGAAATTTGAAAAACAAAGTAAGAAGAATTGGCCTAAGAACCCAAATTTTAGCTCCATAAGCTCTACTTGTTCTCATTCTTCACAAATGTTCATTTTAATTTAGATACTTCTGTCAATGGTTAGTGAATGAGGTGGCTCTTACTGCACCATCAAATGAAAATTTCGAAGAAAATAAATGAAATCAATTGTCAAAACAAAATCTAAGAAACATCACCAAGAGTATTTTTATTTCTTTATTGTATCCTACTTTACCTTGAAAAACAAATTATTTTTTCAAGTATAGGAATACTTCCAATGGAGCCATGTTTGTAAGACGATGATAAATAAAACTATATGCAAATTTGAAAGTTATTCTTGAGATATACCAGAATATGAGATACCAACTGCTTTGATTGAGATGATGTCAATAATTTTTGAAGAATAGAGTTGTGCTCAAGCTTAATGATTGTTTGAAACAAAATTTCAATATAGCTATGATGCCCTTTGTTCACTTTCTCATCTGGATCATTTTGTTTGTCTTCTTCCTTAATGTGATTCACATATCCCAATATGTGATGGTCGATCTCTTGGATGCATTAAGGATCTAATAATAGGCATAGTAGAAATTCCTCAATCTCACATTCTAATGTGGTCCATGATTCTCTAGTTTCCTCTAGATATTCTTATTTACTTTACAAATTCTTCAACATGCTTTAATTATTCTTGTTGGTTGATAATATATTTCCAACACATGGATTAGTATTTGGGGGCTCTTACAGTATCCAAAATTGGTTGAAATTCATGCATCCTATATGACTTTTAACATGAATTTTAACTATGCATCTAAAAATGAATTAAACTAAAATGAGATGCAACTAAAACAACTCTTATTAGGAAGAACCCCCACAATTGTGATGCACAAGTTCTTACCTCTTGTCTAACTGCTCCTCCTAAACAAAGTTGTGTAAAATAAAAGACATACTAAATTGAAACCTAACACGTATGTATGCTTTCATGGAAATACCGCCAAAAAATGTGGGTAATTTAATTGTGAGTTAAATTACTTATCATTGAATGATCAATCCATGTTGATATACGTGTGAAGTACACTACATTATATCTATTAGGACATCAAATTTTAAATTTAATTCTAAAGAAGAATTATAATTTATCAATAGAAAGAAATGCATGGTAAACCTATGCACATGAATCAAATAGAATGTGATGGAGTGAAAATGAAATATTAATCTAAAAATAAATTGAATTTTAAATACTAGAAATGCAAGTAAAATATATGAGATGGAATCTAGTGAAAGCACACACACATACTTAACTTTGATGAAAGTAATGAGATGACTATTTTTGAAGATACTAAAATAAAAGATGGTTATTCTAATCTAATGAAAGAAATGAAAATTTATTCTAGGATAGTAAAGAAATTTAAATAAAATAATGTAAAGTATCTTATGTTAATTAAAGTAGAAAATCTTATCTAATGAAAGTATTTGAACTTAATCTGTGAAAGCATGAAATCTTAATCTATGAAAACATTTGAAATTTAATCTATTAAAGTATGGAAATTATTAATCTAGAAACGTGAGTAAATTTGTTTATAAATTTAATCTATGGAAAATGATACAATTATTATGAATGCATTGAAGACAGTAAAGAAATTCGGAAATAACACTGTTACCGATGAAATAGGTAACCTGATGTCACACACATCATAAAAAACGTAATTACTATAGTAATAATCAAAATGTAAAAAAAAACATTCAACTAAAAACTTGGGTAAAAATTACATGGCGGACATGAACCTTTTGATATATATAACAATGTGTTATTGCATTTACGATGTTTGCTGTGTTATTGCAATTACCCGTTGATGGATTCGCAATGCTGTACGTTTGATACCACAAATCTTGTCATATTGTTTGGATTAGTTTTCATTATTAAAATCTGGAGGTTCGGTGATAACACGAATCAAACTTTGGTTTATGCGTAAGAGTTAATGTTTATTGGTTCTTGGGATCCGGTGATGATTTTATTGCCTTGGGATATCCATTGTACCCTTGATCCGACCCTGGCATTCATCCGACCGTCGATGGCCATCCGGAATCGACGGTGCAGATTGACTAGGGTAGGGTAATGCCTACCCCCCGTAACTGCCTCTGTAGTCATTCTGTTGCCTCACCGAAGCCTCTGGAGACCCGGTCTGCGCCTGAGGGTTTCTGCTCGGCCGCCCTGTTGAGCGATGAAGGTTTACTGGTATACGACCGACGGCTCTTCACACCAGGTGATAGTTGCGTCCTCATAAGTCTAACTCCGGCTTCCACAAGTGGCTTCCGCGCACACTGACTGTGGATTGGTGTGTGTTAGGAGTTTTCCGTCTCGGCTGTTCGATCTTTCGAAGGTCCTCTCCTCATTCCAGATGCCCAACATCATTTGCTAAGGTAATGGGTTATTTTAACTTAATGTTTTCGATTTAGTTCCCAATGATTTGCTTCAGTCACCGTTCATTGATAATTTGGTTTTTTTTTCTTTTCGTTGACAGGTGCAGAGTCTGTCTGCTTCTCAGGTACTTCTTTCTTCGCTCAGCTTCTACCTAACCCTCGGCTCATCAAACTATTGACAGCGCTCGTTTGCACAGGTATTTAACATTTGCTAAGGGGTTTTTGTGCTCGAACCCAGTTCCAGTGTTCGTTGCTGAAGATGTTAAGACTTTGGCATGCGCCCAGGCTGCCTTGCCTTGTTAAGCTAGTCCTTGAATTTTAGCAATGAATGTATTTAAACTTGTTTACCCGACCAGGGTTTTCTGAAGTTCTTTGTCATCTAGGGTTTTACTATGTCTTCCGCGTTGTATGCTAACTACATTTGCTACGCTATGGCGTATATGAGAACTCTGGCAATTCCTCGTATGCATGCGTTTGATATATGTCAAGATCTGACAGAGTTTTGAGTTATGTTTAACTTTAAGCATTTAAATGAATAATCTATACTGTGCAGTAATTTTGTTTGTGTTTTATTTCTGAGCGTATCTTCAATTTCCAAGCTATGCTGCGTTTTCTCTCCTGAAGCGCACTCTGGTGTTATTGGCGCCTTCAGGCGCATGCATATGGTGCATGCAGTTATTTGTTTCAGACCTGTATTGGTTCATGTGATCTCTGGTTGAATTATACTCTCTAATGCGCTATACAACATTCTAATTTACTGTTCCTGAGAATAGCTTGTTTACAATAACTGTGTTACAGTGTCCGGACCACCTTATTTGTCCGTGTTCTCCCAAGAAGAGAGACGATCTACCCTGAGGCCTGTTTCTGCAGGCGCTAAGGGTTAACGGTCTCTCTCGCCCTGACACTAAAATAAGAGTATATTTTTCTTAGGATAAGGAAAGAAAGGAAACTTGTTTCGTTTTACTGTTATTCCTATTCTAGTTTTGTTCAGGTTTATGATATACACTGATTACTGTGTTTTATATGCTACACGATTTCATACATTTGATTTATCATTCCTGAGCTGTATATTGATATTGTAATAATAACAGTTCCTATGAGCATTCTGTATGGTCATTTCCTACTCTAATTTACTCTGCTCTTGAATGAAGATAAAAAGGATTGGTCACTCTCTTCAGTTCCTTTCTCTATCTGTACATGTGTATTTATTCTGGTAAAAACGTACAGTTTGTCAAATTCAACAATTTGTAAGAATTAAAATACATGCATCTAGTCTCTAGAAAGAAAACAGTACAATATTATGCTATAATTTGCTCTTCTGTTGTAACTATAAGTGTATACACAGTAACTGAAAATAAAAGATACAGTTCCGTCATTATTATAAATTCTTATGTCTGTCCTCTGTTAAGCACAGGACAACTTCATAGCCTATAACAGGTCCTAATGACAATTAAACCAGTGAATAACCTTTCCGTTAAAATCAATTACTATAACCAAATCTACTCATCTGTCCCGAGATTCGAGTGAAGTGGTGTCTGTGCCTCCCTTCCACGAGCTGAGCGTTCACCTGCTGCAGCTCTCCCCCGAGCTCAAGTCTGAGTTCGTTGTTAGTTTCAGAAAGTTCTGGAGGAGGTTTCTAGGAGGATCCGGTCCATTACCCTCCGACTCCAGTGAAAACAGTAGCACTGGGGAGTTCACGGGACAATCCGGTCCAGAACTCCAACCCAGAATATTATCTGTTCTGGAAAGGAACCCTCCTTGCCTCCAGTCCACAAAGTATCTCTTTCTTTGTGCACAGATCCAACCCCAAACTTTCCTTGGAATGTTCTATTTATTCCAGAGTTTTTTGGGTTAACTGTGAAACTGTTTTCTAACTAACATCAGATCTTGATTTTACTTTTTACCAATCATTTACTTATGAAACCACTTCTACAGTAAATCTTTATTTCAATAAACATTTCATTTTGTTCACATATTCTTATTTAAAAGAAAATAACACAACAAGACAACTAATCCTTAATTATCTGTTTCCACTTAAAATGGTGGTTACAGTTATCCCCCCCTAAGGAGAACACCGTCCTCGGTGTTTCTAATCTTTTGCAGAGAAAAGCTCTGGATAAGCTTTACGGACGAAACCCTCATCTTCCCAAGTGGCCTCCTTAGGTTCGAAGTGCTTCCACTGCACTTTAACCTGGGCGATGGCTCGTCTCCGGAGCATGATTTCCCTCCGGTCTATTATACTGTGAGGCTCGACCAGAAACTCTCCGTCCGGTTCTACCTGCACATAAAGAACTCTGTGTTAGTTTTGTAGGTCTCTAACCTTATATTATCATTTTAACCATTACGCATTCACTACCTGAATGTTTTGCCAATGGATTATGTGTCTAGGATCATGAACGTATCGTTTCAATAACGATACATGAAAGACATTGTGCACCCGGATGTGGCTAGGAAGCGCTAAGCGATACGCCACTGGTCCCACCCGTTCCAATATTTGGAAGGGACCACCGAATCTAGGTGCCATCTTTGCACAAGATGCCCAACTTAATGTGCTTTTCTTCGGTTTAATCCGGACATATACGTGATCTCCAACTTCATACTCACGGTATGATCTCTTCCTGTCCGCATACACCTTCTGTCGGTCTTGCGCTGCTTTCAAATTCTGTCGGATCTTCTTTACCTCCGCTTCCATTTCGGCTAACATATCTGGTCCCAACATAAGTTTAGTGTCTGGGCTGCTCCAATTAATGGGGGTTCTACACTGCCGTCCGTATAATGCCTCAAACGGACTCATCCTTAAGGATTCCTGATAACCATTATTGTACGCAAATTCTATCAAGTGTAAATACTCTTCCCATTTAACAGGTTGCTGCATAACGTACATCCTTAACATATCTTCCAGTATCTGGTTCACTCGCTCGGTTTGACCATCGGTTTGCGGATGATATGCAGTACTGAAATATACTTGCGTCCCTAAACCTGCAAACAGGGTCTTCCAGAAAGCGGATGTGAATTTCACATCTCTGTCCGATATAACGGTCTTAGGAATGCCATGCAATCGAAAGATCTCACGCATAAATAAATCCGCTATCTGTACTGTCTTAAAGGTGGATTGGACAGGTATAAAATGTGCTGATTTACTTAGCCGGTCCACTACTACCATTATAGAGTCATTTCCTCGTTTTGTTTTCGGTAGTCTGGTAATAAAATCTAATGAGATTACCTCCCATTTCCATTCAGGGATAGGTATGGGCTGCATTAATCCAGCAGGGTGCCTATGTTCCACCTTCACTTGCTGACACTCTAAACACTTATTCAGGTAATTTGCTATATCCTTCCTCATACCGGACCAACAGTAATCCTTCCGAATAGCAGTCAGCATCTTTTGGTATCCCGGGTGTCCAGCGTAATTGCTTCTGTGATATTCATCTAGTATCATGGTTTTTAATTCCAGCCTGTTTGGAATAACTATCCTTTTCTTGAAAACCAGCAACCCATCCTGGTTAATCTCATAATCGCCATGCTCACCTTGGCCTTCAGGTGTTTGCGTCTGCTGCCACAGATACTTATACTCAGGATCCTTGTCAGCTTCCATTCTGATTTGATCCAGAAATCTGGTTTCAATTTGATTAACATATAACTCACAAATGCTGTGCACTCTTCTGCTTAGTGCATCCGCAACCCGGTTCTCTTTTCCTTTTACATGTTGCAGATCGATATCAAACTCGCTCAAGAAAGCATTCCATCTCGCTTGTCGAGAATTTAAATCAGCTTGTTTGAAGTAATTGGTTAGACTACTATGGTCAGTCCTTAACACAAACCTCTTTCCAAGTAGATAATGCCTCCATACTCGGAGAGCATGCACCACCGCTGTCAGCTCTAAATCGTAAGCTGAGTATTTCTGTTCATAATCTTTCAGCTTGCGAGATTCATACGCTATCACCTTTCCCTCTTGTGATAGTACATCTCCGACTCCCTCCTTACAGGCATCTGTACAAACCTCAAACTCCTTATCCGGGTCTGCCACACTTAAAACAGGTGCAGTGGTCAATAATTGCTTCAGCCTTTCAAAACTGTCCTGACATTCCTTTGTCCATCTAAAAATCTTTCCTTTCCTCTGTAAGGAAGTAATGGGAAAAGCTATCTTGGAAAACCCATTTATAAATCACCTGTAGTATCCAGCGAGAACCATAAACGATCGTATGTCTGCTACACTTTGTGGCACCTTCCACTCCATAATGGTCTTGATCTTTTCCGGGTCCACCGCTATACCCTCCTTAGATATCACATGTCCAAGATACTGTATTTCTTCTTTGAAGAAGTCGCATTTACTGAATTTTGCATATAGCTGGTGCTTCCTTAATAACTCTAGCACCATGCGCAAATGCTTCTGGTGTTCCTCTGCATTCTTGGAATAAATCAGTATATCATCAATGAAAATTAGCACGAAATTGTCCAGGTACGGATGGAAAACACTATGCATCAGTCTCATGAAAGTGGCTGGAGCATTAGTTAAACCAAAAGGCAGTACCACGAATTCATAGTGGTCGTACCTGGTGCGAAAGGCAGTTTTATGTATATCCTCATCTTTAATTCTGATCTGATGATAGCCAGACCGCAAGTCAATCTTCGAGAACACAGTAGCTCCCTTTACCTGATCGAACAGGTCATCTATACGGGGTAGGGGGTATCTGTTCTTAACAGTCAACTTGTTTAGCTGTCGGTAATCCATGCACATACGCATGGTTCCATCTTTTTTCCTGACAAACAACACAGGTGCTCCCCAAGGGGACACGCTGGGTCTAATGTACCCTTTATCCAGCAATTCCTGAAGCTGCATCTTCAGCTCAGTCAATTCTGGCACACTCATACGGTAGGGAGTTCGCGAAATCGGTGAAGCTCCCGACAGCAGTTCTATTGTAAAGTCAACCTCCCTTTTAGGTGGCAATCCCGGTATTTCTTCAGGAAATACATCTTTAAATTCCTGTATCACAGGTATATTTTCTAACATAACAGCCTTGTTTTTGGATTCAGACAGCCCAGCCTTTATGGCGTACATTTGGCATCCCTTTCTCATACATCTTGCCAACTGAGAAGCGGTAACTGGTCGCAGCTGTACAGGCTTCTTTAAGCCCTGAATCTCTTGGCGTTTACCATTTTGATCTCTGTAGTATACTATATTTTCTTTGCAGTCTATAAGAGTCCAATTTTTCTCCAACCAATCCATGCCCAACAAAACATCATAAGAGCCCAAGGGCAGAATATTCAAATCCACTGTCAACTGTTGTCCACCGACTTGCAGAGCACAATCTGTTATTTTAGCACTAACTTTTCTTTTAGCTCCTGTAGCCAACTGAACTAACCAACTCTTCTTAAACTTTTGACTTGGTAGTTTACAGATTTCTACAAGTTTAGGACTTATATAACTCAGACTTGCGCCTGGATCCACTAAAATAGAAATAGATTGAGAAAACAATTTACCTTCCAGTTCTATCATGGTGGGTTGGAAATCAGCCTGCCGATCCTCCAATGCTGCGTGAATCCTTGGTATATTTCTGGCAACGTCCCCCACCGTAGAGGCTTCCTGCATATTATTCACTGTTTCAACTTTTCCCCTTTGTGGGCAATCTCGGTAGTAATGCGCTGCCCCACAACCCCAACACTGCAGAGGTGGTCTCTGGTTTGGAGTTTGCTCTGGTCTATTCGAAGCTTCCACAGTTTTATCTTCGCCTGGCCATCTAACCCTCTGATGGTTTCTGCCAAATTGCTTATTAATTGAATTCTTGGCTGAATTCCTGAAGTTACTGGTTTTGCCCTTTTTGAATCCAGTATTGTTCCTATTTTCCCTCTTGGCTGGCCAACCCTTTCCTTGATCTACTTTATTCTTTGCTTGCTGGTAGCACAGCCTTGCCTTTCTGATAGCTTCGTCCATCGTTTTAGGATTGACAAATTCAATACGCTCTTTCATATGAGTGGGTAAACTACTCAGAAATCTCTGAACCTTGGCCTTTTCATCTCTTAGATACGGTACATAACGCAGTAACGATGTAAACTTGGTGATGAACTCATCTATAGTCATCTGGCCTAGCCTTAAATCATGGAATTCCCGAGCTTTTTCATCATAGAAACGTTCCGTCAAATATTTGTCCTTAAAATACTGTTGGAACCTATCCCATGTTACGTCTTGATCCTCTATTCCCTTAACGTTCTTCACTTCTTCCCACCATAGGGTGGCTTTGTCATTCAGCTGATAAATTGCCAATCGTGCCTTGAGACCACTGTCATAGTCATACACTTGGAAGTACTTATTCATATTTATCAACCAGGCCTCAGCTACCTCTTCTTTTTCTCCATCGAAGGTGGGTGGTTTAATCTTTCTAAATTCTCCATGTAATTCCACCTTCTGTCTTTTTCCTGCTTTCCGTTCTGTTCCATTTTCAGATTCTGCTTCATTAAGGTTTCTGTTTATTGTATTGCGCTGGGACGGACTCTTTTCTTTTTGACTCACATCTTGCTCTTCAGTTTGCTGTTCATTTCCCTCTTGGTGTTCCCTATCAGCACTGGGATTTTCGTTCCTGTGGTTTTGTTTATCTGACAGGCTTTTTAAAATTCTTTCCTGTTCCTGCATCATTCGGGCGTTCTCCTGTCGTACCCTCTCCATCTCCTCCTTCAATTGTTGTACTGTATGCAATAAGATGCGGGTCTGCTGTTGTTGTTCTTCCATCAGCCGGTTTGACCGCTGGTGCTGTTCAATTCCCAACTGAACCCACATCTCAGGGTTACCCCCTGGCGGAGGCTGCATGTCCCCAGCATTTCGCTGTGACTGTTGTGAAGGGGTCCGTCTCCCTTGTCTTTCCATCTACTTGCTGGACTGTGCATAATTAACACACAGTTTGAACGTTAGTTGGCCCAATAGGGTCCCAGCCTTGTAACATGCTCTGATACCACTTGTCACACACATCATAAAAAACGTAATTACTATAGTAATAATCAAAATGTAAAAAAAAACATTCAACTAAAAACTTGGGTAAAAATTACATGGCGGACATGAACCTTTTGATATATATAACAATGTGTTATTGCATTTACGATGTTTGCTGTGTTATTGCAATTACCCGTTGATTGATTCGCAATGCTGTACGTTTGATACCACAAATCTTGTCATATTGTTTGGATTAGTTTTCATTATTAAAATCTGGAGGTTCGGTGATAACACGAATCAAACTTTGGTTTATGCGTAAGAGTTAATGTTTATTGGTTCTTGGGATCCGGTGATGATTTTATTGCCTTGGGATATCCGTTGTACCCTTGATCCGACCCTGGCATTCATCCGACCGTCGATGGCCATCCGGAATCGACGGTGCAGATTGACTAGGGTAGGGTAATGCCTACCCCCCGTAACTGCCTCTGTAGTCATTCCGTTGCCTCACCGAAGCCTCTGGAGACCCGGTCTGCGCCTGAGGGTTTCTGCTCGGCCGCCCTGTTGAGCGATGAAGGTTTACCGGTATACGACCGACGGCTCTTCACACCAGGTGATAGTTGTGTCCTCATAAGTCTAACTCCGGCTTCCACAAGTGGCTTCCGCGCACACTGACTGTGGATTGGTGTGTGTTAGGAGTTTTCCGTCTCGGCTGTTCGATCTTTCGAAGGTCCTCTCCTCGTTCCAGACGCCCAACAGCATTTGCTAAGGTAATGGGTTATTTTAACTTAATGTTTTCGATTTAGTTCCCAATGATTTGCTTCAGTCACCGTTCATTGATAATTTGGTTTTTTTTTTTTTTTCCTTTTGGTTAACAAGTGCAGAGTCCGTCTGCTTCTCAGGTACTTCTTTCTTCGCTCGGCTTCTACCTAACCCTCGGCTCATCAAACTATTGACAGCGCTCGTTTGCACAGGTATTTAACATTTGCTAAGGGGTTTTTGTGCCCGAACCCAGTTCCAGTGTTCGTTGCTGAAGATGTTAAGACTTTGGCATGCGCCCAGGCTGCCTTGCCTTGTTAAGCTAGTCCTTGAATTTTAGTAATGAATGTATTTAAACTTGTTTACCCGACCAGGGTTTTCTGAAGTTCTTTGTCATCTAGGGTTTTACTATGTCTTCCGCGTTGTATGCTAACTACATTTGTCGCGTCTATGGCGTATATGAGAACTCGGCAATTCGTATGCATGCGTTTGATATATGTCAAGATCTCGACGTAGTTCTCGAGTTATGTTTAACTTTAAGCATTTAAATGAATAATCTATACTGTGCAGTAATTTTGTTTGTGTTTTATTTCTGAGCGTATCTTCAATTTCCAAGCTATGCTGCGTTTTCTCTCCTGAAGCGCACTCTGGTGTTATTGGCGCCTTCAGGCGCATGCATATGGTGCATGCAGTTATTTGTTTCAGACCTGTATTGGTTCATGTGATCTCTGGTTGAATTATACTCTCTAATGCGCTATACAATGTTCTAATTTACTGTTTCTGAGAATAGCTTGTTTACAATAACTGTGTTACAGTGTCCGGACCACCTTATTTGTCCGTGTTCTCCCAAGAAGAGAGACGACCTACCCTGAGGCCTGTTTCTGCAGGCGCTAAGGGTTAACGGTCTCTCTCTCCCTGACACTAAAATAAGAGTATATTTTTCTTAGGATAAGGAAAGAAAGGAAACTTGTTTCGTTTTACTGTTATTCCTATTCTAGTTTTGTTCAGGTTTATGATATACACCGATTACCGTGTTTTATATGCTACACGCATTTCATACATTTGATTTATCATTCCTGAGCTGTATATTGATATTGTAATAATAACAGTTCCTATGAGCATTCTGTATGGTCATTTCCTACTCTAATTTACTCTGCTCTTGAATGAAGATAAAAAGGATTGGTTACTCTCTTCAGTTCCTTTCTCTATCTGTACATGTGTATTTCTTCTGGTAAAAACGTACAGTTTGTCAAATTCAACAATTTGTAAGAATTAAAATACATGCATCTAGTCTCTGGAAAGAAAACAGTACAATATTATGCTATAATTTGCTCTTCTGTTGTAACTATAAGTGTATACACAGTAACTGAAAATAAAAGATACAGTTCCGTCATTATTATAAATTCTTATGTCTGTCCTTTGTTAAGCACAGGACAACTTCATAGCCTATAACAGGTCCTAATGACAATTAAACCATTGAATAACCTTTCCGTTAAAATCAATTACTATAACCAAATCTACTCATCTGTCCCGAGATTCGAGTGAAGTGGTGTCTGTGCCTCCCTTCCACGAGCTGAGCGTTCACCTGCTGCAGCTCTCCCCCGAGCTCAAGTCTGAGTTCGTTGTTAGTTTCAGAAAGTTCTGGAGGAGGTTTCCAGGACGATCCGGTCCATTACCCTCCGACTCCAAGGGAAACGCAGCACTGGGAGTTCGCCGATCCGGTCCGAACTCCAACCCGGTAATATTATCTGCTCAAAAAGAACCCTCCTTGCCTCCCCTTTCACAAAGTATCTCTTCTTTGTGCATGATCCAACCCCCAAACTTTCCTTTTTTGGAATGTTCTATTTATTCCGTAGTTTTTTAAGCTAATCAGAAATCGTTTTCTAACTAACATCGTATCTTGATTTTGTTTTTTACCAATCATTTACTTATGAAACCACTTCTACGTTAAATCTTTATTTCAATAAACATTTCATTTGTTCACATATTCTATTTAAAAGAAATAACACAACAAGACAACTAATCCTTACTTGACTGCTTCCACTTAAAAACGTTGGTTACACTCCACCTCAAAACGGGAACTCTAGCCCAAAAACTCTCAAAAAACATGAAAAAACACCCCCCCAAAAAAAAGTGTCTTCCAGAACGCACTTGTTTTTTTTTTAAGGTCAAATTTCAACATTTTCTAAAATTATGCTAAAAACAAAATTGTTTGTTGAAAAAAGGATTGAAAAAACACCCCAAAAAAAAATGTGTGTCTTCCAGAACGCATTTCGTTTTTTTTTAAGGTCAAATTTCAACATTTTATAAAATTATAGTAAAAACAAAATTGTTTCTTGAAAAAAGGATTGAAAAAACACCCTCAAAACAAAACAAGTTGATGCTGGAATAACAAAAAAAAAAATTTGTGTCATACTTTTGGCATTTTTTAAAATAGAAATAACATTTTTTAATTTTTAAAATTCTAACATTAAAAAAAAACCTAAAATTTAAGAAAATAAATAAATTTAAAAAATAAAAACATTTAAAAGCTTAAAATTTAAAAATATATGAAGATAAAAAAAATAAAAAAAAAACAAAATAAAAACTTTAACTCAAACATTAAAAAAAACCTAAAATTTAAGGAAAAAAAAATAAAACAATAAACAAAAAAAAATTAAGATTGAAATTTAAAAAAATATAGAAATTAAAAAATAAAAATAAAAGCAAAATAAAAATATTAAATTAAAAAAAAAAAAAAAACAAGTTAAAAAAAAAGGAAATTATAAAAAATAAAATATAGAAATTAAATTTAGAAAAAAAAAAGAAAATGCTTATTAAATTAAAAAAAAAAAATAATTTAAAACAAAAAATTAAATTTAAGGAAATATATTAAATTTTAATAAATTTAAAAATTTAAAATAAAAATATTAAAAAAAAAACATTATTTAAATTAAAAGTAAAAAAATGAAAAATTAATTAAAAATAAAAGATAAAAATAAAATACAATGAAAATATTAAATTTAAAACAATATATATTAGAAAAACAAATAAACTATAGAAAACAAATTAAATTTAAATTACAAAAAATAAAATATATATATGAACTTAAATTAAAATATGTATATATATCAAATTTTATTAAATTAAAAAATATATATCTATTAAAATAACAAATTAAATTTAAAAACAAAAATATTAAATTTTAATAAATAAACAAATAAACCAATAAATTTGGAAAGAAAAAATAAATTTTAAATATAAAAGAAAAAAAAAAATCATTGTTAAAATAAAAACTTTAAAAATCAATTAAAAATGGAAAATTGAAAAAAATATAAAAATATAAAATAATATTAAATAAAAAAAAATATAAAACAAATTAATTTAAAAAAAATAAGTTTAATTAAAAAAAAAAAATCTAATTTTAAATACAGAATTTTAATTGAAATATAAAAATATAAAAATTTTATGTTATTAACAAAAAAAAATTAATAAAAAAGTAAAACATTTAAAAAACAATATTAAATTCAAATAAATTTAAAAAAAAAATACAAAATTTATTAAATTCTATAAAATAATAAAGGAAATTTATGAAATTAAAAAAAAAAAAAAATCAATTAAATAAAAAAGAAGAAGCAAAATTTAATAAAAATTACTAACAAAATAAATTAAAAAAAAAATTAAAACAAAAAAAATAATAAAATTTAAAAAAAATAAAAACAAAATAAAAATAAAAAAACAAAACAGATTATATTTTATATGAAAAAATTAAATTAAAAAAAGAATTAAATTTTTCAAAAAAATAATTAAATTTTTTGAAAAAAAATTAAAAAAATTAAAAAAATTAAAAAAAAATCAATTTAAAAAAAAAAAAATTAAAAAAAAACCAATTTAAAAAAAATAAAAAAAAATTGGAGGCGGCGGTGGTGGTGGGGCGACGGTGGTGGTGGTGGGGGCAGCGCCACCCGGCCCTCCCCGCCCGGGCGGCGGCGGTGTTGGTGGGGGCGGCGCCACCCCGCCCTCCTCGCCCAGGCGGCGGTGGTGGCGGGTTCGTGTGAGGCGGGGCGGGGGCGGCCACCCGCGCCGCCCACGGGCCGGCCTTGCCGCCGCCGGGCCGCCGCCTCCGCTACCCGTGACGCCGCCGAACCGACCACCGCCGCCGTCCGCGCCGGGGGAGGGCGGGTGGCACCACCCCCACCACCACCACCCAGCCACCCCACCACCGCCGTAGCCTCCCACATTTTTTTTAATTTTTTAATTTTTTTGTTAGGTGTTTTTTATTTTGATTTTTAAAATTTTTATTTCAAAATTTAATTTGTTTATTTAAAATATAATTTGTTTTGTTTTTATTTTTTTAAATTTTATTATTTTTATTTTTTTGTTTGTTTTTTTAATTTTTAATATATATATATTTTTTATTTGATTTGATTTTAATTTTTTATTTTTTAATTTTAATATTTTTTATCTTAATTTGATTTTTTTTTTTAATTTCAAAAAAATTTAATTTTTTTTTTTATTCAATTTTTATCTTAAATTCAATTTGTTTAATTTTTTTTTATTTTCTTTATTTTATAATTTAATATTATAGATTACTTATTTTTAAAATTTAAAATTTAAAATTTATTTATTAAACTTTTAAATTTTAATTTAATTTACTTGTTTTTTTTAATTTTTGGATTTATTTAGTTTTCATTTTTAAAATCTATAAATTGTTTCATTAAGAAAAAAACACTAAATTTATGTGTATTTGTTTTTTAATTATTTTGCATGTGTTTTTTTTCATTTTTTTTTTTGTTTTTTAATGATAGTTTTTTATTTTTATTTTCTTTTTTCAATTTTTATTTTTTTTTTTTATTTGTTTTTTTTTTGGTTAATTTTAAAATTTGTATTTTTTTTCTTATTATTATCATTTTTTTTTTTTTTTTAATATGGTTTTTTTTAATAAGTTAAAAAAAATGTTTTTTATGTTTTTTTTTTAAATTTTTTTGGTCAATTTTTGTTTTTTTTCTTTAAATTATGTGTTTTTTTTTTTCAAATTTTGTCATTTCCTATGACATAATTTTCAAATATTTTTGTTTTTATTTATTTATTTTTGTTTAAATTTTTTATTTTTACGAGCTATTTTTGTTTTTTTTACATTTTTATTGGGTTTTTTTTATTGTTTTTATATATTTTTTTAATCTAAGTTTTATGTTTTATTACCAACATGAAAATCACCACTCTAAAAAAAAAAGTTGATGCAGCATCAATACCTTTCAAAATTAGCATGAAAATCACCGCTCTAAAAAAAAAGGTTGATGCAGCATCAATACGTTTCAAAATTAGCATGAAAATAACCACTCTAAAAAAAAAGTTGATGCAGCATCAATATGTTTCAAAATTAGCATGAAAATCACCACTCATCACCACTTTTCAAAATTGGGTGCTTTTTATGCTACCAAGAAAAAGTAGGTAACATTGCAGTTACCTATTTCATCGGTAACATTGTTAAATTGAATGTGTGTTCAAATATTAGTGTTCATTAATAAGTTAAAGCCATGATATTCCTATGAATGCAAATGAATTGAGTGCACAAATAATAAGCTAAAGAATTAAATATTTTTGGTATTTTAAATATAATTCAAGTGCTTGATCTACAAAATAACATAAATGGAATGATAAACAAATCATCTAGTCAAAAGAATTGAAATAAAGCTTGTCGAAAATGAGCATAAAAGAAACTACTCTATGTTGTATAAATGAAACATTAAAATACATTGGTACTCATTAAATGGCCTTCTTGAAGTGCATGAGAGGTAGAAATTTTAGGAAAATATTGACAAAACACAATAACTCATCATGAAGGAAGACCCATCTCAAAGGATTGTATTAATTGAAGTGAAATTAAATAGTATTAATAACATCAAATAAAATCATATTCAATCCTTAACATTCCAAAACTAAACACACATTTCACTCGAGAAGGAACTCATATTTATACAAAAAACTAAGACAAATAATTAATAGATTTAGATCCACATATCTCTCCTAGATCCACAAATATCTCATGTGGTTACAATTTATGTGTTAACATCCAACAAGTAAAATCTCTTCATATTCTTTCACAAATAGATAAAATGTTTTATAGGAGACACTTATGAAAACATCCAAGATTATTATCCATGAAATGTGTTTGATCAATGATCTGAAATCTTCCTCAAATCTTCATGAGTTTAAAGATGAAATTATAATTTGGGACATAGAGGCCAAATATGACTTTTCAGGAATCTTCAAATATTCCTACAAACAACACAAACGTTCTCCAACATATAGATATACATTTAATTTTTTCTAATATTTAAATTCACTCAAAATACTAAAAAAATTATTTGTAAAATAATAAGCAGAAACCCATATATGATCACGAAAGTGGCGTTAGTGTAAGGTAATGCAACTCTGAAATATGGTAAATATTGAAGGAAAGTGAAAGAAAAGGAGTGAAAAGGAATTACATTTTCGATACCCAACAAAATGAACATACCATATGGGCATGATTATGTCATTTTCTAGATTAATGATCACTCAGAGGACATTGGACAAGGTTTTGATGATTGAAAAAATAAAATATTAGGGTATAAACAATGCTTTTAGTTGTTCTCGACCATGACCATCATCCAAAACCAAAGCATAGGATTCTCTAGTTCATTTTTTTTTATTAAATATAATATAAGATTCATTATGATTTTTTTCACATCATGACTGGCTATTAATGCCATTCCCATGGTCCAAAACAGAGCAAAAAAAAAATGTTTTTCCAAAAAATATTGTTCGTGGACCATGGATAGGATCCCAAACCACTGTAACTGCCATATAAATTAAATATTTGTCCCATGAGAATTTCATGGGAATCATTATAATAATTATTTAAATTAGTAATAAGTATTAAGGCCCTCAACATGATTTCAGTGGAAAATGTGTTGCATTATGACCCAAAAGATGCCTTTATGGTCGTGGACCATGGATATGGGCCATAAACCATCACATGGGACTTAGAAAGTGATAATTTGACCCATAATATTAATATGAGTACCAATTTAAAATTTTATCCACCATGGAAGTATCTAATGTCCATGGCCATGGTCTAAGAATGAAAGTGAACTTCATAAGGTCTATAATCACGACATGGGCTTTGCAAATGTTATTTTTTTGTGAGTGTAATGAGGCTTATTTCACAGGGGATAGTCCTAAAAGAATGGCCATGGTCCTAGCATGATAATCAATGTCTTAAGACTTAAAATATGCTTTTATAGTGTACAAACGAGGCAGAGCATCCTAAAACACTATAATGGATTTGTCAAGGAAAGACTATGTTCATGAGTATAATATGGGAATTTGTAGAAAGTTTTTCATGGGAAAATAGTATCAGTTTTTTCTCATGATTTGGGATTAGAGACGTGGATCATAACTTGCTTATGAGATTTTATACATTTTTGCTAATATACCATGAAAAGGTCCTAAATCACCTTATATATCTGATAAATGGCAAAATATTTGACTCATATTGGAAGTAACTGTAATTATTTTTTTTAGTAAAGGATGGGTTGCATGGGCTTAAGCATTATCCAAGAGGAAAAACTAGATCTATAGGGAAAAAATGAAGCCTCTAGGAATCTTGGGCTACAAATGAGACCGTTAACAATCACATAGACACTATAAGGAATTTATTGTCCTAAAAATTTTGTAAGTGCGACATTATAAGGATTTTC
Organism: Pinus albicaulis; assembly: GCA_034641835.2. Lineage (NCBI taxonomy): Eukaryota > Viridiplantae > Streptophyta > Pinopsida > Pinales > Pinaceae > Pinus > Pinus albicaulis. The sequence continues at coordinate 1,606,371,702 of CM076578.1, read as the reverse complement.
ATACTAAATATGAGTTACAATATGTTGATAAAGGTCATGTGAGTACGAATAAGAGTTGTAAAAGTTGGCCAATATGTTGTAAATATTTCAAAAATCACAAAATATCAAATTTTTATAAAAACAATAATATATATCTCTACCATGTTTTCAAAAGTCCAAAGAGCATAAAAATCAAAATTTTCAAGGAAAAATGTTATGATAAAATTACCATCCATAAAAGGATTTAAATTTATGAGTTTTTATGAATGATTTATTGTTTTAAATAAAATGTGTATATTATTTGAAATCCAAATGTTGTTTTGAGAATAAAATTTACATTCACCTAAATGTTGCATTGTTTCTTATTTTATGGTGAGGTTCAAGATAATTAACCTCGTAATTAACATTGCATAAACTTAAAAAAAATTCATTATTCCAAATCCTAATCAGTATCCATTTGATGCTAATTTGGAATATGTTGCACATCTCCACATGTGATAAGCATGCACACACGCATATAAAGGTAGCCAGGAAAATACTAAATATGTCATTTTAAATAAAAATGATATCATTGCTTTTAATATACAACAAGGCATTATGCTTATGAAATATTTTTCACTGCCCGAGGTAACTCATATGAAGTGGTCAAAATAGTGCTAGTGAGGAATTTATGAACGTGCTCACATAAGAGAGCACATGTATTATTTAAAATGCACATGGATTCTTTCATAATAGCTCTTATATCTGCCAAACTAGCACATAGGACACCGCAAAGTTTTCCAAACACGCATGTGCACTTGTTTTAGAAACACGCATGTGCTAATAGTATATATATATATATCTTAATTTTTTTTAATTAATTAATTTCCTGTTTACGCAGATGTAATTAATTAATTTCAAAATAATGTGAAATTAATGTTTGCACCATTATCAATAACCCAAACCACCCCATGGTCCTTGTAATGGAGATATTTCCTCTCTAGTGTGTGCTCGTAGGAGGTTTGACGCCCGAGGTATGGGTTTTAGGGACATCGCTAGTATACGGAGAGAAGAAGAGTGGAAATTACACTCTAAATGAAGCTTATAGGTAGAAAAGGCCATCAATAAGGCCACAAACTACATGGCATGCCCTCCATAGAAAATCCTTACCCTCATAGTAGGATACGATTGTAACTAAAAAAAATTCAACTAGGGATGGACCTTAGGGCCTTCGCGATGGTTGAAGGATAAATCCAAGGAATTATGGCCTAAATTAATATTATTGAGCTAATTTTCCATGATCGAGGTTAATAGTCATAATATAAAAATAAGGGCATAATCATAGAAATATGATAAGAGCATAATTTGGAGTTTTAGGTTAATAATCATAATATAAAACCTTTAATGTGGATCTTCAGCATAGAAATATGATAAGAGCATAATTTGGAGTTTTTACATGGAAAGGATAGGTCATAGGGACTCGACCATAACCAAGGGTGTAAAACAACTAAATTATTCCATAAATGGATCTTTAGGACTTATTAACCATGGGTTCTTTAAATGTTTTTTTTATCCTCCAAGTTGAATATTACGATGTCGTATACAATAACGATGAATGATTAAATGAATTGGTCATGGCGAAAGGAGGAAAATAAGGTTCTTAGGTCATCGATAAATCCTTTAGCAATCAAGGAACATTGGTAATACCATACTAGATAAGGCATGGAACCTTTTGGAAAACATTGTCCTTTGAGATAGATATGCATACTAGTATAAGATTTTGTACATCAAGATTGGATATTTAGGCCTTAACCACAGTTGGGGATATAACCATGGAATTAAATCCTAAAAAGATATTATTGGGCTATAAGGTTGTGATTAATGCATTAAATTACAACATAGGACCTCTGAAAGTTATCATTTTCATATAATTGGAATAGCCTTTCATTAGGAGTTTATTTCCAGTAGAGATGGCTCTTACATTCCTTAACATAATTTAGGTAATAATACAAGTTCCTTAATGGATGAATTTAGCCTTGTGGATATTATGGGACATGAAAGATAAATTATACCACCACAAAATTTGTCTTAAGATTAAATTTGTCATTGAGTGGGGTATGGTGCCATTAGGATGTTTTTGACCCCAAAGATAGGTCTTAAAACTTTCGCCCAAAATGAATCTTCTATGGTCCCAATCTATAAACTAGGCCTCAAACCATCACACCATCACAGATACCTAGATCATTAAAATCTTAGTATGTTATGGAAATCATTAGGATATCTTTAATATCAAGAATTAATCACGGTTGTTTGGGCATGGTTAATAAAGGAAAACAATGGATGTTTGAAATAAATTGGTCTTCTATTGCACATAATCTCTAGCTTCCTAATGAGATATTGGAAAAGTTATAATTTTGTATACATATTGGATGGGTATTGAGACATTCATAATGGTCATGGGAGAAGATAAAAAATATTTGGACCTCAATGAACATTTTAAAGTTTCGTTGACAATGTTGGATACCACCAACATACAGGGGGTCTCCCCGATGTGAAGTCCCAATTAGGCCTCACACCATTTGGATTAGGAGCCCCATACAAAGTATGAGCCCGACCACCATAAATCAAAGGCTCTTCATGGTTTAAAAGAATAAAAGAATATATTATATACATAGAACTTGAACAAGCAAGTAAGTTGTCATTGTGAAACACCAATTTCAATGTTTAAACAAATACCTTCACGAGCGCGAAATGAGAGTGAGTCTCTAGAAGGGGGTAATAGTAGTAACCTAATAGAGACACATGATAGAATTAAAATGTTAGTTATAAAAATACTTCACATACAAATCTTAAAGAGAATAAAACGCACATTCAATAAGATATGTACCAAAGCCACCAAAATAGTTCAATTTATTCAATACATATGAACACACCATATACCGTAAACATCCCAAGAATAGTCCTAAAACATTTGTGATAAATGCATGAAAATGTGTTGGCTCATTGAATTTTAATTAGGTGAAAGATCCAAGTACAAAGTTATAATGATGAGGCACTAGTTCCAGTAGGGGAACATTAAGTCACTTCTTTCTTCTCCAAAGAATAGTTTTCTCTCCTCGACCAAGTAGAGAAGCCAAGACAAGATCTCCAAATCCTAAGCCTAGAAAAACATTTTTTCTTAGGATATGAGGTTTATTTTATAACAAGAGGAATGAAATGTCATATCCACCTGATTCTTCGACTTCTAATGTGTCCTTTGGACATCTGAACAACTCTTGAACTTCTATTTACATTTAGACTTCTCCTAAAGAAATTTTGTCCATATATGACTACATGAATTTTCATATTCCACATATGACCCTTAGACGACCACACATTAAAAAATTTCCTATCGTTGAGAATAAATCATTACAATCAACATGCTGATGTGGAATGACACATGGACATGTATTTACCATTATGATGAAATGTGTACAAGTTACAACTTGAAAATAATGACATGGACATCGTGATGAGTTGGAAATACCAAGTTGTCTTCCTTGCTTCTTCATCTTGCATTCTTGACGATAGATTTTACGTATGATTCATCCTCATGAATGAATCAATTTGTTTCTTATATTCACCCTCCAAAGGGTCTTTGATCAAGATCGGAAACCTCTGAGTTATCATTCAATATTTTCTTTCTGTCTCGATCCATGATCCGCTTCATATCCCCATGATAACTTTCTTTTGTTCTTCTTATTTGTGGGTGTTTATTTATGCCTTCTCTTTTCTATCTTGTTTGAGAATTAACTTTTAATGATAGGAAGGTACTCATACCAATGAAAATAATTCATGAAAAATTGAAATCAGTCTTAAAAAAATCTATTCCATCACTACCTAGCTCATAGAATGATTAACTCATGATAGGCTTGTGAGAGGGTTAAAAGAAGGATGATTTATTAAGAGGGCATAGTCAAAATCATTAGGACTCACAAGAGGCCTTCAAGGTGTGCTTGTGTGCTCAAAAAGCAATGATATAACTCAAGGGTGTAGGGAACAGGTCCGAAGCATAAAGGAGAATCATTTTTCCGTTGAAGGTGTGCTAAGGTGCTCAAGGAATCTAATGAGGGTGTAGGGGAGCACAGTGAAAGGATGAAGGGGTTAGGCTTCAATCCTTCCTAGTTCACTTATTCGCTCAAGAGGAATGAGGGAGAATGGAACGCAGTTAAAACATAAAGGAGAATACATTCATTTATTTAGGGTTCACTCATGCGCTCAAGGAGGGTGTAGTTCTTCAATTGGAAGGTGTATGCTAAAATGAAGGCTTCAGGATTTGTGGGTTTTCCATGCAATTTTTAAGAGAAGGATGAAGGCTTTGTGCTTAAATACTGTGCCATGCACTCAAAAGGAAGGATGAAGGCTTCAGGCTTGAATACTACGCCATGTGATCAAAGGCTTCAGGGTTCATGAGTGCATCATGCACTTGAAGGATTCAAGCTTAAAGACCGCTCAAAGAGCTCAAGAGGACACAAGGCATCATTATTTTGAAGTGTTCTTCATTGTTGTCAAGTGCACTTCATTGTTTTGAACTGTGCTTCATTTTTTTGAAGTTCACTTCATTGTTTCGAAGTGTGCTCAAGCTTGGGAGGGCACAATTATCTCCAATAGTGGCTACTTGTTCATATGGGGTGTGCTTTTCATTGAGGGAGGAAACAAAAATCTAGGTGACTTATCCTAGGAATTATTAATGCACTATGAGAGGGAGGATACCTTAGAAATGACTTAGTTAAAAGTTATGGGAGGAAATATACTTCAATGAGGATCATGAAGAAGCTACAACCACCACCTAGTTAGAGAGCTAATACCTTTACAATTCACACTGGGTTGAAGGACCAATAAGGGATCCAAAATGGCTAAGTGTGAGACCAGCAGATTAAAAGAGGGAAATGCATCGAGATATGACTCAAACATAGATTACACACATGAATTCCATCCACCAAGCCAAAATGATACATATGACTCATGGTAAACAATCACACCTTGAAATGACAACAAACTGACACTTATTTCTAAGTGTGGCAACTAAAATGACACATTATGATACTTAGAACACAAGTTATGACAATTGTGATGATTGTGACCAAAAAGTATTATGAGTTGTAGGAGTTTGTTTAACACATATTCTAATGATATGTAAGACCATCTAATGTAGAAAAGTGTACCAAAACTAACTTTTTTTATACCGAAGGTGTGATGCATGCAGGAGTGAAAATAACAAAAACAACACCTTCGACATGAGGAAAACATAAGACGACACTTGAAAAATACAAACAACCTTGAAAGAGGAACATAACAGAGTGAATATAACAAGAAAATGAAACTTAATAAATTGAAAATAAGAAAAAGTGGCACCTGCGATTTGGAAAGTGACAACCGTGAAAGTGGAAGTGTGCAAAAGTGACAGTTGAGAAATGTCTCTGTAATAAAATTACAAACACAACTAAAGTAAGGGAGATTTTCAATGAAAGTTTGCACTCACTATTGTTGTGAGTTGGACATTGAAAAAAAGTTGTCTCGATGAATGATGTTATGCTTTCTCAATCTTTCGTAAAGGAATTTTTCTCATGAACCCATTAGAGACTGAGCATCTGTGTACAAGTGACTTGTGGTTTGAAACTAGGAAGAATACTTGAACGATTTACAAAGCATCAAATGATGATGGAGTAACCATTGACCAATAGATCATAAAATTCTTAGTAGGCTCCAAACTTCAAGTGTGGGTAAAATTTTGGAGGGGTTGATCAGAAAATTGGCAAGTTCAAGATACATGAATTAGTTTTTAAACACTATGAATATCCCTTTAGAATGGATGTTTTGTATCCAATTCGGATGTGGGTTCCACTAGGAGTATTTTATAACTAAATTTGTGTCTTAATGTATTTACCACTATGAGGGGATAAAATAAAGGGATTCAAATACTATATAAATATTTTAAGCATCCAGTCAATCAAGGTAGCCTTAAAGGATTTTGGACTTATGACAAGGATATGAGTTCTTTAAATAGGTTTTTCATACTAGGGATAGATCTGGACCATGTCTATGAATGATTAAGGAAATAGTGGTAATGTTATCTAAATGAAGCCTATATGCCCATGGGAGAGAAGGAGGTATATTGACTTAAGGGGTCCTAACCCAGGTTCAGAGTGTGTTGCACAACTAGAAAAACTTTCCAACTACTAGCCCTTTCAGTAGTGATATGCTTGCACAGACCAAAGTCTCACCCAAAGCAGTATCTGGCGGTGCTGGAACCAGGTTTCTTCACCCTGAGGGAAGAATATGATGTGGATCTAACCTTTTATGACCTAATCTAATCACTATTATGTTGAGCTAGGGATTTTAACCCAATTCAGATCTAATTCTAACAAAACCCTTAACACATGCAGTTCTTGCGCAAACACAAAGATATCAAATTATATAATTAACTCAGACAAATACACACCAATAACGTGAATTGTAGCATATATTTAAGAAAATAAACACACTAACACATAAGACAGAGATCATCCAAGTATTCTGTCAAAACTTCTCTTTATTAGAAGATCTTCAAAGACAACAAATCTTTCTCTTATGCACACAATCGCAAAGTCCTTGAACACAACCCAGGAGTTAGGTCTCCACAAACATAGCCACAAGAGTGTATCTCCACTCAGACTTATCACAGAAACTTGCACAAAATCACATTCAAAAAATATAAGACAATCAATGATGTTATTCTTCTTGACTTGACTCATACATGCCTTTTTATATAACTTAGACATGAAAAAATTGTTGACTCAAACCGTGGTTTAATCCACATGATTTACCTTTTTTTCACATTACAAAAAGAAGGAGCTTTGACCCACCAAAAATCCCCTTGACTTGCATGCTACGCTTTAACAAAATTAGCAAAAATGACTCAAGACTCGACCTAGGGGACCCTAGCCCAGCAGGCCCCTAACAAAACTCATGACTCTTCCCTCAGTGACTCTCCTCTAGATTCCTACATTCTAGATTTGAGCACCTGGATGGATTCATGCAGAGGTTGCAAGGCGTCGACACTCTGCATTGTAGTGCTCTATGCTTCTTCGACTAACTTTTCTATGATCAGCGCATTTGCTTCCAAGCTGATGTTCTGTTGACTCTAATAGAGTCCCTTGAGCGCACCCTCAATGTTTTGTGACAATTGAAGCGCTTCATCAGCCCAAGGTTGGGTCCTTGCTTCCAGGAGCTTCTCATTGCAGTGCAACGCATCCATCTCATCCTGAATATGTCGTCCTTCTTGAAACTAGGCTAATATTTGGGCGGGAACCATGGTCCTCATGGTGACTCGAATCTCGCAATTTTTTTTTGTTTATCCCGAATTTTGTTTCGTTGTTGTTGAAGTACGAGATCTTCTTTCATGTAGGACCATATCCCCATTGCATCCTGTTATGCCAGTAAATCCTCTATGCAAACAAAGACGATCCCTCTAGCCCTAGAGTGGGTCTAGTAACAAAGGGACAAGCTAAAATGTAGGTTCCTTAATTAATGAATGAAAAGGACAGGGTAGATATAACTACCTAGAGTCCAACACTGTCATGGATGATAGTGGTGATGGCCTCTTGATCTCTGCTTCGACAGGTCACAATCCTTCTGCTACGATACTTGGATACCTACATGAACATGAACAAACAAGAGCAACATATGAAACAATGATCTCATTCATAATCAACTAACCAGTCAAGGAGGGTTAAGCATATTGCATCAGCTAAATCACATTTATGTAATATGGGAACTAGACAATAGTCTTGTATATGTATTAATAGAATAAAGAGTTACATCTGGAGCCTTGACATCACAGCCTCCTTTGATGGGGTTCAGTCAAAGCATGTCTCAAGGAATTGTTGGGGAATTTGGACGGGATGAAGACACAAGTCTAAGCTCTCTCAATGAGGGTCTCTTCCATTCTATATTTTCTAACAAAATGTACAGAAATATGTTCAACGTTTCAACTATAATATGTTCAGTTCAGCTAGAAAATCAATGGAATATGGCTATATTTATAGAGGGAGAGGAGGAGGTTGGGATCCCTACAATAGTGGAATGGAGACCTTATCCCTTGGGAGGTTTCCAAAAAAGGTGGAAGCAAGAGGCCAAAGGAGGGAGGTCATGGTTATTCAGTCAAACCACTCCAGATGACTCACCCACGAAGTTTTTTATGATGGAAACATCACCTTTATTTTTAAAAAACATTCCATAAACAGGTTGGTGTGGGTAGCTCATTGGGATGGAGTGCCAATGGGCACGGGGCCCAGTGTTAGTTTCCCAATCGGTGCATGGGAAGAATGTTCTACTAGCACCAAGGAAAAAACAAGTGTTTCTGATGGTCTGTTCATGAAATTTTCAACAGAAGGAATGTTTTCCTCATGGAAAGGGATGTAATGTTGGTCTTTAAAAGGAATGACACTTTATTTTGGTCACAAAAATGAGCCTCCAATGTGCGGGATGGGGATTGCAGGGAAAGTGACAAAATGTTGTGTAACAGATGCCCCCTAAAGCATGAGATTCGAGAGAGAGAGGGAGGGGTGAAAAGATTTACGAGAAAGCATTCAATCCAAACACCATTGTTCGAAGACTTGTAATTAAAAATACAACTAATATCTCTGATACATGAACATGTGGCATTGGCACAGCCATCCATAATAGAGTACATACGCGAACTGAGATACGAGGTATGGACGTAGCTAACCAACAGTAAGGATCAAAAAATAGATTCAGGTATGGTCACAGCCATCCAATCAAATGAGTCATGTAATAATGTCATCATAAACCATAATATCCCATAGCCTAGATATTATCAGAAAAAACCTAAGGTATTATGCTCCACCTCGACCTGAACAAGTACAAATCCAAGCATGTGAATATGTGAGCTGAAGTCGAACCTGAAAGAAAATCACCTGATTACCAACGAATGATGAAATTTGTTAACAGGCACGAGAGAAACCACCAATAATGACAATGGATCTCAAGGTAAAATATGTACAATCCACATAATGTGAATAGTGAGCTGGCATCGTACATTTGCATAATCACTCGATCGAAGGCCAATGATGTGGACCTATCATCAAATTCGAAGAACCTGCCATTGAGGCATGCATGCTCCAAGGTACCGACAACGGATCTCTAGACCAACTTCTTGGATAATGAGCTGAAGTCGACAGGAAGCGATATGGTTGAAGGAGGGCCATAACATTTCCCACATCATCGACACAAGACAAAGGAACATAATGATAATGAAATAGGACCACCAGAGAATCAGAGGGAGGTTGAAAATTGTAGAGGCAAAACTTCTCTTGAACATATCAGCGACACGACTCTGGATTTGGTAGTATTTGACATCAAAGGGATATGAGGTCATGATGACTCAGAAAAGAGCAGATGAGAGGTCAAAACATATTACCCAAACCCATGGAGGAAAAAATTATGAAATGAGATGTCCCCAAACCGACACGAATGCAGAGGAGTGTCATGTTCAAGAGTGACATACTGCCAACATAACTAAAGACTGGTTCCATTTTCCCCCACCATTTCTGGTGAGTACCCTAATTATTTTTAAAAACAAGCTTGAAGGGGATAGCATATGCTTACAATATAATTTTGTCCTTTGGACAAATCCAACGTAGTACATTTTATGAGCCATAGGAAGGAGGAACTCGAGGAACGTCATGGTAACGATGTCTGATGTCATCAGAGTTTAACGAGTTTGACAAAGGAAGAACTCAACATATTTTCATGTTTAGAGAGTTTGAAAAGAAGAAAAAAAGAAAACTCCAATATATCCCTTTTCATAAATAGTCCCTCAGATCCGAAAAGGTAGAAAACAATATCTGAAAGAACCTCTTAGTTGTGATAGGCTAAGGTATTCCTTTTTCTTAAATAATCAATCCCAGCCCGAAAAAGGGTTAGACGTATATTGGGTAGATATTGTTTCGCAGCCATTTAACAAGTTTAAAACGACAAGAGTCTCAGAAAAAGAGTTGAAAGATGACTCCAGTAATGACTTTTTCTTGTTTTTATGGAGTCGAAAAAAGTATAAAATACAACTCGTTACTTCATCATTGTATCATTAAAAACCTGTCGCTGCACAAGAAACAAACGTAAAACCCATTTCTCGAAATAATGTAATGTCATAATAGAAAAACATGTCTTAAAACCTAATTAGGGTTTTGAAAAGTTATAAAATGCCAAAAATGGTAAAAAACAATTAATTTTCACTTTTACCTCTTGTGGAGCAATAGTTACCCATTTTATATTGCAGTTTCGCGGTGACGATAGCGGGCAATCTGGTAGACCAATATCGAATCTGATAGTTCCAGGTAAGATTCGACATCCTTTCTCACACTTTAAGTCTTATTTCATTACCAGCAACCTTTAATTTTAATTTTTGAGAGAGAAATTGTGAAAAGTAGGGCATGGCGGTTGGCGTGAGTTTCAGGCACGGACTCATGCCAATTGCCCAATTTTTCGAATTGCGGCATGCCCATTGGCACGATTATTTCCAAAATAGTTGCACCAATGCGTAACTCATTTTAAACTCAAAATTCAAGCTTAAAAGCCCAAATTCCACAAATCTTAGCTTTTAATTTGGCTAATAATGTCCATATGACCATGTTTGCAAGTGTAAAGTGACAAAATGGTGATCGAGTGGAAGGAATGGGAATACAGTGAAGAAGATGAGCTTGCCATGGATAATGAGAGATGCATGGAAGCTCTTAGAGACTATGGACTAAAAAATTTCTTCATGACACTATGCCTCAGATCTCAACGGGAGCTACTGCAATACTTGATCAGTATTTGGGATGAGGATCAGGAAAAATTCATTCTTCATGATCAGGAACTCGAGATTGATGTTTCAAAGGTTTACTTCATAACAGGGCTGTCATAGAGGGGGTAAACACTAGTCCTAACCGGCACCCAGCCCACTATGGAAAACATGACCATGGTCATCGACAGGGTATGTCTAGGGGCACAAAAAGGATCAGGAAGTGAGAAAGTGGATATCCAAACTATCTCGAACTTGGAACTAAAAGTAGTTCTACACACCGTTATGTGAGTTATGGGATCGCAAGCACCGCACGAAGCAACAAAAACACAACTTCTTCTTGCAGTGGATTGTCTCACACCGACCCTCTACAACTAGGTAGAGGCAGTGATGATCAATATGAAATGTCAACTGAAGAAATGCAATAAGGGAAAACTAAAGAAGTTTGGATATGGATCCATCTTGGTATCATTCTTCCTGGAACGACTACCAATTTTCCAAGGACAGGAAGTGACAGTCCCAACACCACCAGCATAGGAGCCACGAATGGCCCATTAGGTAGCACTGATGCCAAGCTCGGGGGGTGGCCAACAGATGTCCTGGAGTCCAGAGTTCTTTGATTGGCTCCATTGACAGCTGATTGTCGTGGAGGAATGGCCCTACTCTAGCACATATTTCACTGGTGATCCGAACCTCCCACTTCTGGAAGGAGAGGATTGGGATGAAGCACTTGGTAAGACTCTTTTTTTTTTTAATGAGTATTATTATTTATTTTTTTATGTATGTTCTGATATTAAATCCATGTGTTATGTAGATGTTTGACCAGAAATACCTGCAGGCATGTCTCCAATAGCGAGGCAAGTCCCTCGCGACTCTGAAATTTCTCTTCATGGTGAGGGAGGCGAGGAGGAGGAAATTATGTGCAACTTGGAGGGAATCTCTTGTAGAATCTCGGACTATACGTGATTCGATGATGTTCTTCATCCGTATCAAAGACATACTATAGGGGTGTCAACCCTAGTTCACCACTTGCTGAGGTGACTTGTATGGGCAGTGACATGTTATCATGATCATCACGCCAATTAGACAACTAGGATTTACTTTTGCATATTTTTTGAGAGACATGATGTCTCAGGATGTAATAGAAACACACATATTTTTTCAAACTTATGGTGCACACTAATGGAAACTTTCGATATATATATATATATATATATATATATACATATATATATATATATATATATATATATATTTGATATGATTCTTTCATGTGATGATGATTTTATAGATTACACAAATTTATATATAATACAATGTTAGACACTATATTAGTTAATGCATTCATTTGTCTAGTGTGGATACGTGATATTATAAAAACATCTTTCCAGCAAACGAACACATAAATAAAATCTTAAAATGTGAGGGTTTCTACCTGAATAATGCCCATTAAGTTGAAGAACAACAAGTTGTGAGTCTTGATTTACAACCAATGCACTAATGCTGAGAGTAATCACCTTGGTTAATAGTTAAATAACAACACTATAATCAGCGACATTGTTTGTAGCTCATCTTAGACAAATACCTTGCAGATCTATCAACTCACCAGCAAGATCATAAATCACCCAAGCTGTTGAAGACAAGTTCCGGGTACTGTGGGAAGCACCATTCGCGAAACTGACATAAGGGGTAATAGACATCTTCACAATAAGAAATGACCTAATAAGTAGGAAGACACACTCAAAACACACCAAGCCAAAAAATGTACACAAATTAAAAGAACACCTATCTACACAAAACATGCATGAATGACTCATGGATAATATTTTTGAGATACAACCCATTTCTGGGTTGATCTAAAGGATGACCTTCATAATTAATTAGCTCATTGGCATCATTACATAAAACACGTTTAGCAATGTAGGGTCCATGCCACATGGGTTGAAATTTTCCTACCCCCAGCTTATCATGAGCTTGGTCATACAGGAGGACAAGGTCTCCTTCTACAAAGGAGTAAGGGGAAACTGACTAGTCAAAATGAGATTTTACCCACTTCTTCTGTGCCTCGATGACCAAAGAAGGAAAGCAACGAGTTTCATCCATCCTTTCTAAGTAGATAATATGCTCTTATTCAGGCGAAGTTTTGTGCATTAATTCAACAGCCAACTTGAGAAAAGGTATTTCACACTCAATCAGAAGGGTAGCTTCCAGACCGTAAAAAATCTGGAATGGAGTAAAGCTGATCACATCCTTGACTGAGGTTCGGTATGCCCAGAGAGTTGAAAATAACATTATATCCCGGTTGGATTTGTGCATCCCATATGTTGTAGCATGGTGACAAGAAATTTGTTCACAGCTTCAACCTAGCCATTGGCCTGAGGATAGTATGACGTTGAGCTGTCGTGATGCAAGCCCAACTTGGAAGTCAACTCTGCCACCATATAATGCCCAAAATGGGAACCATGATTGGTAACAATGGTTTGAGGGACACCAAACCTAGAAATGATGTGATTGAATATGAACTGAGCTGATGTCTTACCATCAACAGCAAGTGTAGGTATTTCTTTGGCCCATTTGGGGAAGTAGTCAATGACTACGATAATATAAGCATTCCCCCTGGTCGAGGGAGGGTTACACATCATAATATCGATGCCCTCCTTCTCAAAGGGACCAACGGTAATGATAGGGTGGAGATGTGCAGGCGGTGAGCACATCTTGCGCTGATAGATCTAGAAATCATGACATTTACAGATAGCGACAATGCAGTCCTTGAAGGGAGAGGGCCAGAAATAACTAGCATGAAGAATATTCTATGATGTGGCATAACCAAACATGTGACTACCATAGGTGCGACTGTGACAATCATTTAGAACTTTCTCAGCCTCCTTGAGGGTCAAACACCAGTGGATAATGGAATCTACTCCGACGTGGTAGAGTGTATCTATGACTACACGATAAGGTTGAGATTGATGGCGGATGCGTCGGCGAGCATCCTTCATCAACTCAGATAAAAAGGTATAAGTTTAGAGATATATGATGATATCACTGTACTAAGGATCGAGGGTGCTAATCAGAAAAAAATTATCATCTGGAATGCATTCCTCATAACCAGACGGAGCAGAGTCGGAGGGGAGGGATCATATTAGGTCGGAAAAGACTAATGATTTCTTCAACTTGGTAGTAGTAAATTCCAAATAAAACTCTTAGAGGATAACAATCCACTTTGAGTATTTTCCCCCCAGCAATTGTCGATACAATATATAGGTCATGGGGTTGCATTTAGAAATCACAGTCACCGTACTCAACATAATATAGTGACGAAAATTTTGAAACGCTTGAACTAAAACTAACACTAACTTCTCGAAATGGGCATAGCATGTCTCAGTATCGAGAAGGATACAAGAGAGGTAGTAGATAACATGCTCATCACTGTCATCATCGTCTTGCACCAAAACCATGGCAATCGTGCTGAAAGCGGCAGCTAAATAGAGGGAAAAATCACAATGATAATTTAGGGGACGCAACAAAGGAGCGTTGAAAAGCAACGTCTTCAGAGCATCGAAGGAATTTTGGGCAATCTCATCCCAAAGGAAAGGGACACCATGTTTTTAGTAATTGTGTGAATCCTTTAGCCACTTCGGCATAGTTAGGTATAAAACGACATAAAAAATTAGCCTTCTCGTGCAAAATCTGTAGATGATGTAATGAAGATGGAGAGGGAAGATTAATGATAGCATCGAATTTGAGTGGACGAAGGTGAATCCCATATTTGGACATGATAAACCCCAAGAGTCTACCAGAATTCATGCAAAAGACACATTTTTGTAGATTTATTAGGATATTATAGCATCGACAATGAAGAAATATCTGACGAAGATGTTCAGGATGGCCCTTACACTTAGATGAATGAGTCAGAAGGTCATCCAAATAAGGCTGAACGATGTGATTAATAACATGAAAAGTGTATGACATCGCTCACTGAAACATGGCCCCAATATTCTTAAAACCGAAAGGGAGATTCTTATATGTGAAAGTACCCCAGGGACAAATGAAGGTAGTCTTATGCTAATCAGTCGGGAGAATGTTAATCTAGTTATAGCTAGAAAATTCATCCATGAGGGAAAATATCTCACTCCCAGCGCATTCATCAATGATCTAACCGATAAAGGGAGTAGGATAATTATCCTTAGGATAGGCCCGATTGACGTCACGTTAATCAGCACAGACTCAAATGGTACCATGTTTCTTATCTATAGGGACAATGTTAGATACCCATTCTGTCAACGGAATCGAGTAGTTGAAACCAACATTGAGAAGTTTTCGAACATCACATTTAATGGTGGTAGCCTTTCAAGGGTGCACAGGACAAAGGTGTTGACGAATAGGCTTCGAACCAGGGTAGGTAGGAATCTCATACACCACTATACTGGGATCAATGCCATGCATTTCTTCGTAGGACCATGAAAAGACGTCACAAAACTCACAGAAAAGGCTAGTATAAACTTGGACTTCATCGGAAGAATAGGTGACCCCGATATGGATGTTCTCGATGATTCCTAGTTTCACAGAAATGATGATAGGCATCATTTGCATAATGTTACTCAAGTTACCCTCCGAAAAAAATTCATGTGCCAGAATAGGAATTTGAAGTGGAGGAGAAGGAAACTCATATGCAAACCTCTAAAGACATGTAGACATGGCCCCAAGGCTAGGCATGAATGAGGAACAATGATGAATATCATCCCACGAAAGATCCTCGAGAGATGTGGTTTCCAATATGGTTTCATCGGAAGGAAATGTCTCTTTTAAGGGATCAATAAAATATGAATTACCGAGCCAAGGGAATTGAGAATAAGTGTCAAAAGATATGCTCAAAGGAGCATGATTAGAAGACGAAGGTTCCGAAGCCGTAATGAGTTCACAATATTCAATCTTGATCAGACTCAACGGCATCAAATATTTGAAAGAATCGATCTGTTTAAGCAAAGGGATGATCCATGGATCATCAGACCGAGAGATCATATTGATCTGAACAGTGTTGGGTGGAGGAAGGGGAAAATACCCATGAGGGCAGGATCTTTGAAGAGACCCAACCTAACGCTCTCGTAGGGAGTAGGAATCTGATCCACATACGGAATGTTGTTCTCGAAAGAAGAGGTGAAAAAAGATAATTAATCAATAGTAACAATATTTCCTTCGTGCAGGAATTTCAGGATACGAAAGAGAGTGGATGGAATGCATAGCATGGTGTGAGTCCAATTATGACTGAGGAGAAGATTGTAATTGAGCTTGCCGTCAACTACTTCTACCTCAACATTGATTGTCTTCCCTTTCATGGTAATCGGTAAACTAGCGATGACACCTAAAGGTTTTGATTCCCTTCCATCAAATGGTTCAAGGGCATTTGGCGATGAATTCAAGGCTAGAGAACCAATGGATTTCCAGCAAGAATATGACCTGATGCATGTAGACGTACCCTCGTCCATAACTTCTCGATGGATATGGAGACCATGTGTATGATAAGCGCAATTTGGTGCAGTAGTCATGGAACAAAATTCTCTAAGTTGAAAGCGAGAAGCCTAGTATCAATAGGATCAATCCCGCCAATTGCAAATAGCAAAGCCTTTTGTTGAGACAAAAAACTCTAAGGTACTTCCAATGCAAACATTGCAGATGGCGCCTAAGCCAAATCCTCAACAATACTATAATGTTGAGAATCATGGGCATTTGGATTGTAAGAAGACTTGCAGAGTGCACCTTTGGAAGGTGGCCGTACAACGGGCTCAGTACTGGGCCTTTAAATCTGTAAAGGGAAAGAAGTAGGCAAAGGAGGAGGACCATTAGCGATATCTTTCCCCGCTGCCTGACACAATTTGGTATCATCTTTCGACCAAGTAGCAATATAAAAGGACGTAGAACCATTCATCATGAACACCTGAGAGCCAAATGGGGCGAAGGACTGAGGTTTCTCTACCATCTGGGTCTGCTGAGATGGAAAAGGTTCTTTAAGAATAGTCGTAGTTCCTTGGCTGCCTTTGAGAAATCTACTTACTTCAGCCCATTGAGAACATTCCTTGCTGTAGTGCTCTTCGTCACAAATAAAACAAGGGTACTTCAACTTATGCTATGAACCATCATCAACATGAGATTTAGATGAATCTTGGTTTCAGGGTATCGGATTTGGCCTTACCTTTACCCTTCATTTTCCCCTTGGAAGTTTTATCCACTAGATTGGCCTGAATGGCATTCACTTCCGCAGTTTTACCAAAATTCAGGGTGGGCTGAGAAGCAACATTATTGGAAGGATTAGACTTTTGCTTCCCAGGATTTGAGGGAGGAGACTTTCGAGAATTCTAAGACACGAAACCAATAATACCATCAACGGATGGGGTCATTGGTGCTTAGCAGTTCTAGGTCGAGGGGCATCATACAAGATATCATACAACGTGCCAGACTGAGAGTACACAAGATCAAGGCATTGGGCATGAGAAATAGCCTATTCTTCTCTTATACATGCCCCCATATCTATGTCTTTAGAAATTTGATTTAAAAAGGAGGTAGTGAACCAATCAGTTAGAAGATAACCAGGAATATCAAACTTAATCAAGTGGCGACGATGCCTCCATTCATGAATATGATCTGAGATGTGAGTAGCTCGGTCCTGTTTCAAGGATGTGAGGAGGTGTGTCCCAGTCTCATAGTGATCTGGTAACTGAAAATGGGTAATAAATACCATGGCTAAAGAGTTGAAATCTTGAAAAATTCCATGAGGTAATTCAATGTACCACTTTGCGGCAACACCAAGAAGAGTATGTTGGAAAATATTGAGTCAAATGGAATGGTCAACCCAAGAGTTAGAGGAACACCACAAGTGATAATTCATAACATGTGCTTGGGGTTCTTCTCCGGAATTTCCCTCAAACTTAGGAAAATCACCAGGAATCTTAGTCAGAACTGCAGGCCAATACAAGATATGAAGAATTGGATCATTCATTAACTTTGACACATCAGGTAGTTCCAATGTAGCAAGAAATGGTAATTTAGGATTAAAAGACAATGGAGGTCTTTAATAAGGACCTGTGTTAACATTCCCCCGATTCTGAGAGAAATTCTACCCCCATATGTTTTTTCGTGCAGAATTCTGACCATAGGGCTTATAAGCCTGATAATTCGACCCATACTAGGGTTGAGGGCTAGGATATTGATTTTGAGCATACCACTGAGGTCCTTATTAGGAAATATACATTCTGTTGTAGAATGTAAGAATTTCCTTGAGGTTGATTAGACACCAACTGGGACTGATTTTGAGGTTAATACGTGAAACCTTGGGGCATACTATATACCGGCTGATATTGACCTTGAGGAGTGTAATAAGTGCCTTGAGGTTGAGCAAGTGGACCCTGCTGAGCAGGAGGGCCTTACTGAGCAAGTGGACCCTGTTGAGTAGGCGGATGCTACTGAGCAAGAGGACCTTGCTGAGTAGGATAAAGAAGTTGAACTGACTGTTGAGTAGGTTGAATTGGCTACTAAACAGATGGAGTAGGTTGAATCGGCTGGTGGGGTTGGGCGGGCTACCCATCTGGAGTAGGTTGGCATGGATACTGAGGGCCACCGGGCTACTCTTGTGGAAGATCTTGGCCTGATGGTTGTGATGGACTAGGTTGTCCTTGATGACCAGGTTGACTCAAAGCAAGACCATAGGGTTGTCCTTGTTGTACAAAGTTTTGGCCATACTGAACGTATGGTTGCTGCTGTTGTGTAAGAGGTTGTCCCTGTGGTGGATACATTCCCCCCCAGGAACGTAAGATACTCCTGGTTGATATTGATATTGAGGTTGATCGGAAGGACCATAGGGTTTCTAGACCAAAGATTGACACTGGAAGGGTTGCCCTTGCAGACCATAAGGTTGTCCCTATGGGATCAAAGGTTGTACTGGAAGGGGTTGTCCTTGTAGACCAGAGGGTTTTCCTTGTATCATCGGCACTTGATAAGGGATGGTCTGATAAGGATCAGCCAGAGGCAGATAAGAAGTTTGATTTGGATCAATAGGAAGAAAATAAATGAGGCTGCCATAGACATCATAGTGATGTGGAGGATTGACAGGAGCTTGGGGCTGCTGAGAACCCTGAGAGTTCTATTGCTGATTGTCTAGAGAGGGAGCATATTTTCGGTGAATATCCAACATGTGTTCATCAAAAGTATAACTGGAAACCATGGGTGTAGAAGCAAACTAGGTTTCCGCTGCGTGAGTTTGTGATCCACTCACGAGAGGCCTAACCAGGAGCATAGGATTAACAGAGATGGACCTACGAACAACAGAAGATTTGAACGACTCATGCGTAACAACCAGTGCAGATGAAGCCATAGAAATAGTAGGTTGGATTGGGATAGATGTAACAATGATCGATGAACTAGGTGTCGATGGTGACAACCCTGATGAAGGAAGGACCGAATTCCTTGGGGGAGTCGACGTACGAGAGGATGCCATGGATGCAACACCAGAAATAATCTAACTAAAAGTCTGATAACTAGGTGGAAGTGACACCAATGGAGGGGAATATTGATTAGAGACATACAAGGGATCTTCAGGGAAAAGCTCATATTCTCCTATGGGCACAGGAATTTCTCCAAAAGACTTCAAGAATCCATGTCTAACGAAGCTGTAAGATCTTCAAAAAGACTATGAGGGCTAGGAGGTAAATCAACAGATAAAAATGGTAATCCCGAAGTAAGAGGAGGGAATTATCCCTCGTCCCCAAAACCAAACCAAGCACCCGGAGGAGGCCAATTGAACTCAACTGGCTCTTTAGGGGGAGATCGAGTAGCAAGAGGCAATACAATTGGGAGGATAGGCTGGAAAAACTCAGCAAACCTAGTGGACTGAGGGGTTTCAAAATAAACATCAAGAAAAGAGCTACCACTAGGCAGCAGTGAAGAAGATGATGAAACTGGTGGTTCTGCCACTGTGACAATATTTCAACACACGAAGGAAAACGAGGTAGCCGATCGATGGCTTCAAGATCAAAGTCTAAGGAAAAACAAAAATATGCCAAGTAACAAAATTTTAACGGGCATGCGATTATGGGTAATTGATTTTACGACATTGAAACAGTACTTTTTTGTTTCATGTCTTAAGAGTCAAGAAATAGACAAAATATGACTCTAGTCACTTTCAATTTTAAACAAGTGTGAAAGGACAAGTGCTCGATGTTCTATTCTCTTTTTAAGGAGTCACGAAAATATCGAAATGGCTACTCAGGCAATCTAAGAAATAGGGTATACCATGTTTCCGTGAACTGCCATATACACCTTGGTGATCAAATGAAAGAGAAATGGCCAAGGACTTAACGTACGTGCAAGTAGTCTCCCCAAATGTTGTGTTCAGTGTATCACGATTACAGGGCAGTAGACTCGTCTTCCTATGGATAAAGGATTTGAACCTAATGGGGTTTTCCTTTATATACTTGATGGTGCGGGGAGCACAAGTCCATACTAGTGCTGTATAAAGCCATATGGTGAATGACAGCTACTAGGTTTAAAGACGCTGAAACACGTCTCTAGCCTAGACCACTAAAAATGTTTTCGTTAGGTTGCAATGTTTCCTTAGGTTAACTCAATTGATTTTAAATTTGATCTTGAATTAGCATTTCAGTTTCAAGGCACTACCGAATTGTGACCTCGAATTTACTAAATGCAAGCTATATGCAATAGAACACCATTTTCAATTCGATGAATGCTAACTATGAAAAGGATAGAGATCTTTCAAAAATAAAAAAACATTGAAAAAATACGAAGAAGTCTCCTAATGCATTTAATACAATCAAAAAGAGATACAAAAAATATTTCCTATATGCAAGCACTAGTTATGCAAAATAATTTTCATTTATGATGCAAATGAAAGGATGTAACTTTTTTATTTTCAATGAGATAAAGCACACAATGCACTAATTACATTAAAAAAACAAAGAAAACACTAATGCTAAGTATTGCGAACATAGAGAGATAAACTGAATGATTCAATCAAGGCAATACAAACATTAAAAAAAACTCAAACCAATGACGCACTTCAAGAAAAGTGAAAGCCTTCTAAATGAACCAAAATGAGCAATGTAATATATGCTCGAAAACAAAGAAATGGAGTGTAAAACAAACACAAAAGTAATCTTTCAACAAACCAAAACTCAAAGGATCAAGAAAGACTCAAGAAACTGATTAAGGAATTGAATTGACAAGAACCAAAAAATCGACCTTCAACCAGAAATCGCAGTGAGTGATAGACACCTAGAACCTTAGGTCTATGAACTTCACTGATGGTAAAATAGAAAAACAACTGAGAAGAGCAAGCCTAAAGCAATCAAAACAACTTGAAAAAGACCAATTGCAAACTAAAAACAAACCGTATTCAAGCACAACATACCAAAAACTCAACAGGGAAGTCAAACCAAACCCTACAGGGTTCGGCGCGATAGTAAGGCGGTAATCCGCACCAAAGAGGGATTGGCGCTAGTGCAACAAAAGCAACAAGTTCCAATTGGTGCGACTGTTCAAACAAAAACTGCGCCAAGCCGAATATCTATCAGAGAATGGGTAAACCAGTGATAAGAGGTCAATCTTGACACTCTGCAGTTGAACAAGAGGATTCTAAGCACTCAAACAAGTCAGAAAAGACAGAAAAGCAAGAAAACGACCAAAGTCGACTTGACAAGGGAAAAACGATAGACTCACAAAGATCCCCAATGGAGTCACCAATTTTTTATGTAGGTAAATCCTCTCTATGGACAGAGATGATCCCTATAGCCCTAAAATGGGTCTAGTAACAAAGGGATAAGCTAATGTGTAGGTCCTTAATTAATGAATGAAAAGGACAGGGTAGATAGACCTACCTGGAGTCCAACGCTATCATGGTTGATGGTGGTGATGGCCTCTTGACCTCCGCTTCAACAGGTCATAATTCTTCTACTACAATGCTCATATACCTGCACGAAGATCAGTAAACAAGAGAATCATATGAAACAATGATCTCATTCATAATCAACTAACCAATCAAGGAGGGTTAAGAATATTGCATCAACTAAAACACATTTACGCAAGATGGGAACCAAAAAATAGTCTTGTATATGTATTAATAGAAGAAAGAGTTACAACTGGAGCCTTGACGTCGTAGCCTCCTTTAGCAAGGTTCAGTCGAAGCACTTCTCAATGAATCATTGGGGAATTTTGATGGGATGAAGACACAATTCTAAGCTCTCTCAATGAGGGTCTCTTCCGTTCTATCTTTTCTAACAAAAAGTACAGAAATCTCTTCAGCATTTCAGTTATAATATGTTCAGTTTAGCTAGCACATCAATGGAAGAGGAGGAGGTTGTGATCCCTACAATAGTTTAAGGGAGGCCTCATCCCTTGGGAGGTTTCCCCAAAAGGTGGAAACAAGAGGCCAAAGGATGGAGGTCGTGGTTTTTCAGTCGAACCACTCTAGATGACTCGCCCATGAATTTTGTTATGATGGAAACTTTGCCTCTATTTAAAAAAAAAATTCCATAAAAAGGTTGGCGCAGGTAGCTCACTGGGAAAGAGTGCCAATGGGTGCGGGGCCCAGTGTTAATTTCCTAATCGGCACGTGGGCGGAATGGTATACTAGCGCCAAGGTAAAAACAGGTGTTTCTGAAGGTTTTTTCAGGAATTTTTCAACAGAAGGAGTGTTGTTATCATGGCAAGGGATGCAATGATGGTCTTTGCAAGGCATGACACTTTATTTTGGTCATAGAAATGAGCCTCCAGTGTGCATGATGGGGATTGCAGGGAGATTGACAAAATGTTGTGTAACATGTCCTCAAACATAGTGATGCAGGCATCCACTACTATAGTAATGTTGGATTTTTCTTGTTGAACAACGACAACTCATTGTGCCTGGATGTATGGTGACGTCTCTACCTGGAGCTTGGTCTGTAGTTTTGAAATATTTTTTCTAGGTCCGCGGCCATTGTCTATATTTCCATATATGAAGCATTCAATGTAGCTACAAGAGTATCTAGCTTTGTATTGGCCACAACATCGGTTGATACTGTCAATCCTGTGATCTTAGAGCAGAGTCAGTTGATGAGGGATGTGAGCTATGGGCGGTGGCATTTTGTAGTGCTTCGTGCTTATTCAGTGATCTGTTCTCTCGGATAGAACTTTGTGTCTCTTTTTTCTTCTTTTTTAGTGGTACATGATGCACAACACTCCTTATAATACAACTCATCCGTGATAATTGTGTGTGTTATGTGAAAATGGACACTGGGTAGTGTGGCCAAGCCGACTCCAATATTTGACCAAACATGGGGAGTGGCGCACTATCCTAGGTGAGAGGATTGGAGTGTTGCACCCAGAATCTCAATCAGTCTGCTTTATATGGTTGAATCAGCGGCTAGGGTGTTGACTGAAAGTGCACTTGCTTGAGTCATTCTCACCTGAATCTCACTCGCTTGAGCCTATAACTATTGGAGGCCTTGCTACACATCATTGAAGACGGTTTTATATTGTTTCTCGATGGTACTCCAAGCTTCCTCTACAACTGTCTTTACAGTATCCCCAATTTCATCAAAATCACCTTCTATCAACACAAGAGGCTCGGTTCCAATATTATTTGTTCCTTTATTCTTCCTGATAGCGCTTATCAGTGATTGAGGCCCTCTCTTGGTGCCTCGACGGGTATATATTTGTGTTTAAGGTGCACCTGCCCTGTGTCCCTCAATATCCTCCAACTCTTCATCACTCGGAACATATAAAGTGTCCTTTAGATATTGATTCATCTCCATTACTATCATGGGTTCCTGTGTATATTTCTTTGTGTCTTACTTGGTGGTTGGTTTTGACGCAGATGGCTTGGGAAGGGAAAAAGAGGTGGCAACAACATTTGTTGCTACAATCCACCTGGATGGATGCCAATTGGTGGTCAGCTAGACAAGATCACCTTTTGTGACAAGATAAGGTAGGTCATACCATAGGCTAGAAGTTATGTGGCATGACATTTCCTCATAAATTTTAATGCCAAGATTTGTGTAGAAAATATGACCGTAGGGTCGTTAATGGTGCTAACAGAAAATCCCCTTGTATTCATGACCACTCCGTATTTCTCGTTCATGTTGTCTGTGACTTGCTTCTCCTAGCACTTCCTTACGATGACTTTTGCAAGGTCTTCTCCTTGGCATGGAATGCCTGTAATACGGTGGATGAACATACCAACAATGGGAATTCGCATTCCCAGCCAGAGGTAATTGTTGTGCACCAGAGTCACCAATTGGCATAGGAAGACATCATTAATGGTACTGTGACCAAAGTGGGGAATATGTATGAGGTTGAGTAGCCCAGCCTTCTGCAGTCCCAAAGCCCATTGCTTTGTCTCTACCTTGATTACTCTAGTATCTTCTTACGAGACCTTCTCCAAATACTGTGATGGTAAAAGCTCAAGAAACATTGTGCAGTCTGCCAAATCCCAATCCTCCAACTTTAGAGAGGGAATCATCCCATTAGGCCACCCTCAACGCGAACATTATCAAGTAGTAGTGGCATATTTATGTGTGCCTTGACCTTATCAGGAACCCTGGGAACATCTATTGAAGGCTTGCACTGGGCCATATACTAAGGAAACTACAAAATTGGTTTCACTTCCTCTACAAATCCTTCCTCTGGTGCAGTTACCTTTGGTTCATCTGCCAATAGTTGCTTCTACGTACCCATATGCGGAGCGAGTTTAGACTTTCGGGTTTTCTTACATGGAGACTTCCTGGTACCCAATGTTTTACCTTTATTCGGTTTTTGTGTGCCACTGGTACCAGGTGCTTACAGTAAAATAGGGGTAGGCTTAGTTGCAATCATGATTTCTACAATCAAATGACCTAAGCACCATTACCATAGTGTCTCTTCAAGTGTTTCCCACTCTGCAGACATAAGAATCAGCAAAGGGAGTGAGAGCAGAGGGAACAATTTGATCAGATAACTCAAAAATAAAAGTGGAATTATGCAGGGCCCCATGCCATATTTATAGCGATGTCACAGCAAAAAAAACCTTATGTTCATTGATGCAGCTTCATTAATGTTCAAATGGCCCCAAATCTAGTTTAATATCCTCATTAAATGAAAGTTACCCATTCCTCCAAACATTAATAAAATTGTCTTGTCCAGATTTACTATTCCAACAACTAGTTTTCGGCGTGCTTGCGACTATAACATCCTCCCAACATGACTTTTGCACTATCTTCATGGATACCCGTGCTCCCTCAAGCTTTGTTGGACCAAAGCTTGGCAAGAATTTTTACAACCTCTCATAGACATTTTTAGAGTACTACACCCTCTTGTAACTGTCCAGAGCGCTAACACATTCTTATGTTCATATAGTCATTTAGCGCACCCAAGGATGGGGTCATCCCTGTAAGTGTTTAGGTCACTACCATTAAAATATCTAGGAATTAATTCACCATTTATCTTGTCCAATCACACTGCACCTCCATTTTTTATTTCCTTGATCATATAAGGTCCAAGCCAGTGCATCTTAAACTTCCCTGGAAATCATGAAAAATTACTGTCATAGAAATACACCAAATTATAATTCTTGAAAGTATTTTTTCTGATATGTCGATCATGCCAAGCCTTATCGTGTGTCTTCTGCACCTGCTGGTGAAAACCATCAATGAATCTACCTTCCTCCAATGCAATAAGCTGTGAAAGGAACTCTTCCATAATATTTTGGTTAGCCATGTTGGTTATGGCTGTGATGCATAGACTAGGGACAATGTATTCCATAGGCATAACAACCTCTTTTCCGTAGACCATCCTGAAAGGTGTTTATTCCATTAGAAACTTAAAAATTGTCATGTATTCCTATAGAATAGAAGATGTGTGCACATCCCAGTCATTGCGATTAGTGTTGCATAACTTTGTGAGCGCATTATCTAGAATATTGTTGAAAGATTATATGGATCCATTCGCCTAGGGATGATAGGGCATACTCTTCTAATGATGTATTCTAAATTTCGCGATCATCACCTAAATGGTATAAGTTAAGAAGTGTGCACCCTGGTTACTCATTAGAATTTTAGGTCATCCAAACCTCATCAAAATATTCTCAAAAGTAAAGGACATAGTCGTCTCAATGCTACAATATTTCACAATTTGAGCCTATGACCACCTAGTCAAGTAATTTGTAGACGTGATGATGTATTTCACTCCAATATTCTTCCATGGAGGGTTAATCAGCCCGATGAAATCAATTTCCCATTTTTCAAAGGCCTACAAATTTACCTGCGGTTGTAGCAGAATCTCATCTATGCACGTGGTTCTTCCAATCCTCTGGCATATGTCACAAGTGTGACAATATTCCTTAGAATTATTGTTCAAAGTAGGCCACCATAAACCATCCATTAAGATATTTTGTGCAGTAGGTTTACCAGTGTAATGACCGCCTGCAATGCCTCCATGTGATTCTACAGTATGCTGAGTTTTTCGAACTCTAGAACATATCACCTTAGAACTTCATCAGCTCTCATTTTGTATAATTTACCTATGATAAAAGTGAAATTTGTCGCACGCAGTACCAATTAATTTTTCAGCTTGACCATATATTCTAAAGGCGTACTCCTAATGGTTAGAAAATGGATGATATCGACAAAATTATCATCAACTATCTTAATAGCAAACAACTGCGCATCTGGTAACCCGTCATCCAAATTAGCTGGTTCTTCACCATTTTAAATGCGCGATAAGGGGTTTGGTCCTACATTCAACCTTTTAGGCTTCACAATCACCTCAAAATCGTATTCCTAGAACAAAAGGAGCCACCTACAGATCTTCCCCCCCAACACAGGCTTTCTCACCAGGGATTTCAAAGTAGAATTATCTGTGAACATATTGAAATGACCTCCAAGTAGATACTGACGAAACTTTTGCAGGGCATACACCATGGCTAGCCCTTATATTTTTGTGGTTTAATATTTTTTCTTAGCATTTCACAAATTTCAACTTGCAAATGAAATAAAATGAAAAATATCTCCAACCCCTAACTTGACTAATAAAACTCCTAACACAATACATGATGCATCAACGTGTACATGGAATTCCTTCGAGAAATCTGGGAATACCAATATGGGTACAGTCGCCATTTTTTCCTTAAGTATATCCAGAATATTTTGACACTCTTCATCCCAATGAAAAGTGGCATCCTTCTTCAAAAAATTCTCCATTTCCGTAGTGATATGTTCATAAGCTTGAATAAAATTCTGATAATATCTAGCATGTCCTAATATCAAGCACAACTTCTTCACACTCTTAAGAGGATTCAAATTAATAATGAAATTTTTATTAGCTGGATCGACATTGTTGGAAATACTGAGGGGGGGGGGGGGGCGAATCAGTATTCCTTTCAATTAGTATTCCTTTCAATTAGAGAATTATTTAATCTTCAATTATTATTAGTGTTTGTACAATGATAGAAGCAAACAAGAGGAACACAAATGCACATAGTTTTTAAGGTGGAAAGCCACTTTGGGACAAAAACCACCTAATGCTTTTCTAATAATTCTTTAATATTCAACTCCAATTGAAAATAAAGCTCCAACTTCCTAGAATCTAGAAAAGAATTCTTCTCCATCTCCCACTGGATGGATGCTCCAATGCCAGAGATTCTTCAATAGTCAACTAAATCGATGCCCCAACACCCAATGAGCTACAACTCACCCTAGCACCACCCTACCACCCTATAGAAGAATAAAAGAAGAATGGGCTCCTGTACCAGGGAAAATGGTCCAGTTTACAATGATATAGAATGATGTAGAAGAAGAAGATATACTAGACCATAAACCCAACTTTGACACAACCACCTAATGATGATCTTAGACCTCCCAACACTGCCTCTTCAACCCTTGGTAGATAGACACTAGTACAATTTTTACAATAATGTATTTACAATGACTTAGTACAATGATACCTTTACAATGATTGTATGCAATGCTGCCCACTTGAAGACTTCATATGATGAACTTATTTCTACTATTATGCACCTTGGTTGCTTCTCTTGTCATGCTACCTTCTGCTGCACCTTGCTTTGCTTTGCTGCCATAGAAAGTCCAGTCCTTTGCAACCCTTGACAACACATGATCTAGATTTTTCTTGCCTTCTAGGAGCTCGATATTGAATTTGGTGTATCTCTGTTATTTCAGATCCTCAATATTGGATTTTCGGTCTTGTAGCATTTCTCTAAGTCTTATTTCCAATGCCACAAGTCTGACCCAATTTGGATTCTTCAAGAGAGAGTTATACCCAATCTCTCACAATGCCCTAATTATGGATTGTTTCAATAGAGCTAACTTGTATGGCATGCCACATGTCACTATTTCTTCATTTAGCTCTAAAATTGATGCATCATAAAATAAATTCTGTGCACTATCTGTCACTTTTTACAGAATTCCAATCCGATACTCAGAGAGAGATTTATGATGATTTTACCAAGGTCACTTATTTGAGATTAATTTCAAGAGCCTGTAAAAACCATGACTTCCATAGATCATATCTCCAAAAATGTTGCGCATATTGATCTGAAATTGTTATAGAAGCTTCCTCAATATTTTGGCTTTGCCTCATAAAAATTTCGGCTTCTGAACATTTGTAGAAACAATTTTAGAGAAAAAATGCAACGATGACCTGTTTCATATGGCGAAATCCCTTGCATAAGGAGGAAATGAGGATCACAATTTATATAAATGCTTAGGTTGAGAGGGGCTTCAACAAGTGAACGTGGGAGGGATTTTAGGAGCTTAAAAAATATTAATTATGACATTTCAATGACCCATGCCCCAACCCCATGGGGTTTTATCCCACTAACTGGGGGTACAAACTTCAAACATGAATATCTCTCAAACCGTAAAGAATTACATGGCATGCCATATATCAATGGAAACATCTTGACAAGTAGAAACCATTAAAAGAATTATTGACCTACAATATATTAATTTTTTAGGTCAAAATTCCCATGCAATATTGGGTTAGCCCCTGGTGCTTCTTGGGTTGACATCAATGAAAACCGCTGATCAACAGGCATCACTATCTTCTTAGAGACAATATGTCCGAGCAACATACCAAAAGGGATGAAAAATACACACTTCTTCAAATTCAAAGAAATTTGATACTTTTGAGAAGTATCAAGCACTAAGAAGAGGCTATAGACATGTTTCTTCAGTAGTCCAAAAATAGTCCAATCATTGAAATACAATTCTAAAAACTTATGGATACAATCTTTGAAAGAAACAACTGCTATGCATGAAAATATGGTTGGGGCATTCTTCAAAACAAATGGAATCAAAATATATTGCAATGAACCCCATTCCATCGCAAAGGTAGCCTTGTTTTGTTCTTCTGGTGCGATCCTTATTTGGTGATATCCTAAAAATCCATCTATAAATAAATAGGCTTCTTGCCCTCTTAAGCTGTACAAGACTTCATCTGAGAAAGGGGTCAGAAAGGGATCTTGTACACATGCGTCATTAAAATTCCATGGGTTAACAAAGATCATAATTTCTCCTTTTGTCTTCTTTTCTTGAGCTACCATGGGACTTACCTAGTCTAATTCTGCCACTGACTCAAAAATTCCTGCAGCAACCATCTTTTCCAACTCTTATTTGACCTTTTTCTTATACTTTAAATTCAATCTGTAAGTGTGTTTCTTAATGGGCCTAGCATCTAGTTTTAAAGTGATCCTCATCACACCAAGGTATCCAATAATCCCCTTTACTTCAGATAATTTAGTGGGGAACAACTCCTAATATTCAAAAAGGACTTCTACAATCATTCCCATGATATATTCGTCCCATTAATCTCCCATATTGGAAAACTTAGGCTACTCTTCTATGTCAATATTGAATTTTATAGTATTAACAGGTTCAGTAACATATGGAAATTCAATCTCAAGTCCAGCAACTGCGCGCTATACTTCAGACTCAGGGATGTTAATATTTCTAGGATCCTCATTAGTTTCTTCAATAGTTCCATTTCAACACTCAACTACATCCGTCATATGTTCATTCTAGTTTAGTAGGGAATGTACTAGTGGCTCCCGTGGTATATAAAAAGCAACATCCCTAATCTCTTGTAATGCCTCATCAATGTAATGGAATCCACTTTCAAAGTTGAAAGTCTAAATACAGATTTATTTCAGCGTAGCCCAATCAACAGTACCATGTGAAGCTCAGTCTCTAGGTACCAGTTCATCCGTACCGTTTCCAATGTATGAATGAAAATGTGAACCCACTCTCACTATGACTCTTCTCCCCGAACTACAGTTCAATGGGCTAAGTGTTGGTGCAGATCATATGTGCCTAAATATTGTTCTTTCATTCTCTATTTTTTAATCCTATAAATAAATTATCTGGAAACAAATCTTAAAAATAGAAAATATACAATAGCGAGAGAATAAAACATAAAACATATATACACATATATTTTCCCCTAGATCCCAAATTAGGATTTCCAGCTTTATTTTTCATTATGTTCCTTTTAGTGTTACAACACATATAATACATGTCTAAGCATTCATAAACCCCAATCCATTAACCCTAGATTAGAACATAACCGTAGTTCCCTTGATTGGATCTACACGATACTAGGGGCTGAAAACCATCATGCCCAAAAACCATGTGAAAACCCATCCACAAAACCATGGACGGGTCTGCCCACCAAAAAATAGGGTCCAATTTTCTTTTTTCCTGAGGCGCTACCTCAGATCTCAAACACAGGGGGATGTCCCCCCTGCCCCCTCTGACCCCCCTGCTGCGCCCTACGCAATTTAAAAGGGAGGCTACTGCCCCCCTGTGACCCCCTCGCATGTGCGACTAATCGTGGAAATAATATTACACATACTGAACACATTTGGGTATTGGGGCTTCCGAATCGCAGTCCTAGAATTCAACGGCATTCTCCATAATTAGAAATATTTTCTTTGTTGGTTGCACACCAGTGCCTTGGGGTTGAGCGCAGAGATAGATCAAGTGTGTGGAATTGTTGTTCTTCTAGGACATCCCTTTCAAATGTATCTAAAAACATATTGAAATCTGTTATACCATCATAGTGGGTTAATTCACGTACCTGAGAGGATATACAATACAGAGATCTAGTTACCCAATTACAAGGTAGTGTGGATACTTCATGTAAGCGGTTTTTCCAGTGTTCCAATTCTTCATTTGAGTCTAATAAGGAAAAACTATCCATTTCCCAACTAAGATGGCCATGTGTCGTGGGATTGACCCAATCTTCATCCTTCACCGTTAACCTATAGACATGGTCAATATCATCCTCTACATACTCGTCCTGCACTGGTTCTCTATACCTTTCCCCTTCTGCAGGGTCGAGGGGGAGCACAACCCTTGTCCCATTGTCTTACACCATGCTCCTATGCTTGAGGTTAATAATAACATCCATTTCAAAAGCCTAGTCTAGACCTAATAGTGTAGGATACAGATTAGCATCATCAACAATTTCAATGACTTCAAATTCCACAAACACCTTGACTCCTTAAATTTCAACCACTACCCTAGAGAGGTTACCCATTGGGATAATATTCTGTTGGTTAGCGATGCGCAGTTGAATTGATAACCATTCCATCTTAGTTTCTTCCATTTTTTCCATGTCTTTTTAGGTAATAAATTCGCACCATTTCCCATATCCAAGGTAACTTGATCCATCTCAAATTCTCCTATCTAAGGAGTTAATTTCATCTCCCATCCAGTTCTTATTTTTATCTTGTGGATTTTGTTTCCATCCCTTTGTTCCACCTGAGGTTGATATTTCTTGATGCAGTTATCAATTACTGTTTGAATGTAGTTAACCACCTTGTTATTGTGAAAAATGTTGATACAAGCCTGCATGAACACTTTCAGCTGAACTGGATTAGTCTCATCTATGAAATGCACAAGAGGCTTACGTGGTGCTATTGATGTCAACACACTTGGGTCCATAAAATTCTTCTTAGCTTCATTAAAAGTATCCTTCTCTCACTGTAAATTAAATCCTTTCACCTTCTAAGGGGCTTTCGGAACCCAGACATCAATAACAACTTGTTTTCCTCTGGATTTTTATGTGCTAGTTGTTATACCACTTCTAGTCACAATATTAACGCTAGGTTCTTCATTTCACCGTTGTGCCCTCATCATTTTAAAGTTCTTTGTAGGCGTTTGAGTCTTATTTCCGTACAGTTTCGCAAACAAGACAGTGAAATATTCAATTACATGGTCGAACTATCGACAATATGTACAATATGGGTTTGTCAGGTTCTCAGAGCCGCTTTCAAAGTGGTCAACTTCCCAAAAATTATAACAGATAATCTGGCCTCTTCCTCGACAAGCTAGTCCTCCTCTTCCACGATCTCGACCCTGAAATCCCCATCACCTAGAGGGAGACACGGGCGAATCTAGATCTCTACCTTCCAATTGTATTCTATAGTAAGAAACTTCTTCAATCATTAAGTCAAAACTATGATAGTTCTTATCAAAATGGCCTAGAGACCGACAAAATGTGAATTATAACTACTTGGGAGGCTAAATATACATCTCCAACCTAGGAAAATAGTCTCTAGGGTGTTTTTTGGTTACTTGATATAGCGTGCACTATATTTTAGGGTTACTTGGCCCTCCTACCCCTGTATTAGACTTTATTGGAGTCTGTACTTCAATCGCCAGATATTCACCATACTCTGAGCATTGTTCATTGTAGTATTCCTAACCTTTGCAATGCATGCACCATTCTCTTGCACGCATGTCCTTCCCATTCTCCTTCTGTAGGATTTGTAGTTCTATGTGTAGGGTATACAACTCGCTCTAAATCTTGTAAACCCCAATCTGTGTTTTTTGAACTCGTGAGGCTTCTATTTTCATCTTGATTTCCAACACTTCAGCCTTGGTTGTGATATTTTGTTGAGACAAACGCAATCACAGATGTAGCAACAACATTGCAATGAACCATTACTTATGTTGATAATCACTAATGGTGAATCCTCCATCTCTGATAATGCATTTTAATCATTGATCTAACTCCCATACAATTTATTTTACTTCCTAGTGGATATCCTTCAATTGGGTAACACGTTGCGCATATGAATTTGGATTATGAAACTTCTCATTCAATCCTTTCTTGAGATCATCTATTTTTGTAGTTGGATTATTTGCTACATACCTGATGTGCCACTCCAGTGCATGTTCCTTGAATGCAGTAGCAATATGTGCTTTCTTGACATCATCATCAAAAATATGCTATGCCTTCCACACAGCGTTTGCGACGAACCAAAATTTATGTTTTTCTTCATTCCCGACACCCTTAAAACATTGCATCTTAATAGAGTTAGCCATATAGAATACTGTTGGTGGAGGTGGAGGTGGAGGTGGAGTGTGAGGTGGAGTTGAGAGTGGGGTGGATGGGATCTGCAGCGCAGCTGTGCTATTATCTTTTTCATGTATGGAATCACCTGAAATTATTGCCTCAGATTCATCGTCATTATCAAATCTACCTTTAAGGAAACTATACAAAAAGTATGCTTCTAGACATTCTCTATAATTTTTTCCCTTGTGCGTAGAGGTAGATGGAACACTTCTAAACAGTCACTCGATGTGGTTAAACAAAGAACCTTTTTCACATAAGAGAATTTTAAGCCGTAACATCAAAGAGCGCATAAACTTACCTCATACACCCTTGAAGAAATTTCTCTCATATTTAGAGTAGGACACAAAGGTATCAATGTAAAATTCAGTGACAAATTTACCAATAATGTTGACAAATTTACCAATAATGTTGCCAACTACTACACCAACTTAGGGGTCCACATGGTAATCACATCGTCTTTCCAACAGGTTCGTGTCTCTGTGAACTCAGACAACCACTTCGTTATGTTGCGAAGGAAGAAAAATATTTTTTCTTGTTCTGTATAAATGTATATTTCTTCCCAATATTCGGGAGATAATTGAGGGTTATGGTTATCTTGGATAAAAAATTCACAAAAATTTATATCTAACCAATCTTGCAATTCGTTCTTAGTTGGATGCCACATCAATTTTCCCTCAAACAGATCCTGGTCCCAGTGACACAAAAATTTGTTGGCTTAAGGGGTCCTGATCCAGCTTGAGAGTGTGTTCTGCAACCAACAAAACCCTCCAACTACTAGCCCTTTTGGTAGTGATCTTCTTGTGCATACCAAAGTCTCACCCGAACCAGTATGGGGGGGTGCCAAAGCCAATTTTCCGCACTAGGAGGGAAGTATATGATGTGGACTAACCCTTTTTGACCTGATCTAATCATATTGTCCCGAGCTAGGGATTTTAACCTGATTCATATGTAATTCTATCCAAACCCTTAACACAAATGGAGTTCTTGCACCAACATAGAGATCTATGATTATATAATGAACTCTAAAAAATACGTATCAATTAACGTAAATTTCAGCCATGGAAAATTTTTGGGGCTAATATTCATAGGTGGGCTAATTTTCCACGATTTTCCAAAAAAAAATATTCTCCAATTTCCATTTTTTATAAAAATGATTCACCCAAATTTTACAATATAAAATTATTTTACCTTAAAAAATCGCCAACATTATATAGAGATTATATATAAATTCGTTATAAATTTGAATAATTTTACAAATACATCAATAAAATTTTTATTGTTTACATATTAGGGACATACATAAACATTACTTAGACTTATCACAGAAACTTGCCCAAAATAACATTCACAAAATATAAGACGATATATGACGTTATTATTCTTGACTTGTCTCATACATGCCTTTTTATATATCTTAGATGTGCAAAAAACATATACTCAAACTGTGGTTTGATTCCCATGCTTTGCCCTTTTTTCCCGTTACAAAAATAAGGAGCTTTGACCCACCCCAAAGCCCCTTGACCTATGCTCTGTGCTTTAAAAAAATTGACAAAAATGACTCAAGACACGACCTAGGGGACGCTAGCCCAACAAGGTCTTAAGGCACTTCGCATTACATTAAGAAGTAATGTATAGCCATCCAGTTAGGTACATGTGCCACTATGATATTTGTTCACCGTGATTAGTTCTAAGGGTGTTGACTATTGTTATATGGGAATCATAAGACGATTTTTCCAAATATATGGTTCTTGAGAAACATTTGATGTTTTTTTTAGATATTGGTATTAGAACCTAACCATGGTGCAAGAAAAACCATGTAGTGTTTTCCTAATATATGAATATAACATAATGACTAAGGGATTACACAATGGTAAAATATAAAGATTTGGAAACAAAAATTTGAAGTCTTAATATCTGAATCTATCTATATATGGTGTAAGGATGAGCTAAGGATGACCATAAAGGGGAACTTAATAATTTGAAGTATTTTTTATGCTAACAACATTATCATCACTTTGAATGCTAATGTGATATCGAAACATGGGACATGTGACCGTTAATCTCAAAAATATCTTTTAAGACTTAGTGGATGCCCTATTACTATTTTCAGGGTCTCGATATTGGTCCCTCATATTCCAAAACCCATCATCGTGTTCATATTATACTTGTGGGTAAAATATTAAATTTTTTGGGTTTGTATGGTGGTTTTGGACCCTGTACATTGTCCACAAACCCTAAAATCATATATTAGTACCTAAGGCATTGGTCTTTATCCATACACCATGGGTTGTTTTTTAAGAACCATGTAATGTGGCGAAATTTGAAATGGTTTTTGTGTGAAAATATTTAAGGCCTCCATACCCATCCCTAGTGAAAACATCGCCTAATGTCGTATATGTCATGGTTTATGGTTGATTATTCCATTGACATGACATGTGTAGTTTTTCAAGACATTTTTTTTTTCCTTTCACCCACCAAAGCCTAATTTAGGTCATATGATCGTATTTTCCTTGTTTAACCAAAGTCATGATCAAAGAATCCATTAGTAGCAAAAAAACATATTCTATGAACCCATATTCCACTTAGCAATCAAGGATCCCTTCTAGAGGTCACGTGTGGTTCTTTGGTACCAAATTCATGGGAAAGATCCTTGAAATTTTTATAAACAACTAAATATTCTTTGTTTTCTTCCTTTGACATTAGTAAGACCCCAAGATGCATACATGGTGCATGAAACATCATACTCACAACTATACCCCATGTAGAGTAGAAATATCCCCTGTAAAGGGCCTCTATGTGGTTCAGACACATTTTCATGGCTTATGACCATTAAAATATTAATTTACTTTTTTACACCATTTATTTTCTCTTATGACCATGCCTAAGTACTCAAGACCCATCGAGTATGTCTAAAAATTTCTAATAATGGTGACATCTCATTAGTAGCTAAAATATTTTATATAAAAGATTCACATTATGGATTGATACATAGTTAATATATGATTATCCCTAGACTTAAAATTTATATCCTATAATCCTTGTTTCCCACCATTAACCATGGTCAAGGCCTCAAGACCTTTGCTTGGTATGCAGCATCTTTTCATGATGTTCATATTTAACCAAGAGGCTAATGATCTGGGTATTTGTGGTCATTCGAATCCTATTTTAGGGACTAGTACCATAGAATCCTACTTTGTGCCAAAGGTCTTAGAGGTACCTCTTGTGTAATTTTTTTTTTAATGGTACGAATATATCAGTCAAGGTGAAATGTGCTTTCTATAAGGGCCTTGCAGCGGTTTAGGACCAATTCATGTCCTAAAAGACCTATAAGGTTCATTTAGGGATAAAGGACCTTATTTTACTCCCCAAATCATGATGAAGGCACTAAGACCCATGCTATTGTAAAACAAACTCCTAATAGCGCATCAATCCCACTTGTATGTAAAGGATAATTTTTCATTATTCTAGTAATCCTCAATCAAGGTGTAATTCCATAGATATTTTCCACAACCATTATTAAGTCCTTAATAGCTTCTCAAATGCATAATATGTCATAATTATACCCATTTCTCACAAAAATAATAGTTTTCCACTATAAACGATATGTTCTATGGTTTATGGTGTTAATTTTAGTCCTTAATCCCCAAGGTATTCTTCTAGGGACAAATATATGGATTGGATAATTATATTTTTTCACCCATTTCAATTATTATAGAGTGGAAGAAGTGGAGGAATCAAATCATAGTACCATGATTACTATTGGGACCTAATTTGGAAAATTGGGGTATGAAACCCTCCAAGATCAATTTCAGGCATTAAACGACATTATTTTAGGGGGAAAAATATTCTTCAAAAGGACCACATATATTTTCACTATTGTACACATAGAAAAATTTCCAATTGTGAAAGGATAACCTCAATAGGAGTATGCATACAAATTTTGTGCCACTTATAAGTTAACCTTCCTATTTTTTACAACCATAATTTGATATGATGCCATTTCATCCCCTATTATTCATGAAAAATGAGCTAGCCACGTGATCATGATGAAGAGGACACTATAAGAGTGCATATTGTAACACTAGTTAAGAGTCGAAGGATTCAAAATTAACCACTGATATGGTATTAGTCTATTTTATAATTTGGCCACTAGGGGGAAAACGGGTTCCATCATATCATAGTTCATTTTGTTCCATATATTAATAGAGTAGCCAATAAAAGTAGCGAGAGAGAAAATAGAGAGGATTTATGCACTATAGCATGTCACGGGCCACATGCCTCACTTATTTGTTCATGCATCAATTTTCCATTCAAAGAAATAGAGTAGAGTAACCTCACCTTCTAGCTAGGTTTTCTCTCAAAAAGGTTTCCTAGGATATATCTTATGTCAATTATGGTTTGTGAAATTTTATTTTGATGTTTTAAATTTTCTACAGAATTATAATTTACATGCATATGCAATAAACAATAATTAACATATCCATAAATATAATTATATATTAACCATTATAGTGTATTTTTCATATTTTCTAATATATTTTAGTATATATTTTGTGAACAATTGTCTCGCGAAATATCAATGAAATTTTACATATCATATTGCCATTAGAGAATGTTTATTTGTGTATATTTTGGGGAGTTTCAAGTGATCTAGAATGGTTAAGATCGGATTCAAAAAATCCTAATCATCCTTGATGTATCTATGAATAACCCTCCTAATCCCATAGAGGAGAGGTTTTCAAAGCTAGAATCACAAGTTGCAAACATAAACCACAATTTGAGCCTTATTATGGTCGCCCAGACCAATAAGCTCAAGATATTCAAAGAATATTTGGGTTTGAGCATGGAGTTTTAAATGGGGGTAATATCAGGAGATCCAAAGAAATAAAAGAGGCTAAGATAGAACCCCAAAATGATCAACCTAGTTTGAGTGCCATGAACCAGTAAGAGTCCCTATTTAAAATGGAATTCAACGTTTATATCATGCGTATCAAAGTAAGATTGGTTCTCTTAACCTTAATCATTAATAAAAATTGTAAGTGTATTTTAGTGTCCATCATATAGAGGAAGAACAAAAAATTCATTTTCTAGGCTGAAAATATACAGTCATGCCTTAACCTGGTGGGAAAGCCATACAAAGAACTTGAGGTTCGAGGAATAGGCTCTAGTGACTAAGTTGGAGGACTTTAAAACCCTCAAAACCTAGCAATTTTACACTATCAAGTATTAAGAGGACAAATGGATCTAATGGCACTACTTCAAGTAGGAGCGATCATCCACTTGTAATGCTTAGTTTTTTATACTCATTTAATTTGGGCCTAAAATAGTAGAGTAGTTGATTATATGTGAAGATTATTTTCTCCTTCCCCATCAAATAGTGCTTCCACTTCTTCACAAGTTGTGCCAAGGAATAGAGTGGATTGTCATAGGTAGGGTAGTTAAGAAAATTATGATGAAATACTTCGAAATGGTAGCATATAAGACTTCCTCCCTAGATAAATATCATTCTCATAGCATAAGCACTCACATTTTTATCCACTTCAAAGGGTTTTTGCAAGTCATTAATGCCATAGCTGGTGATTGGCTAATCTTTTGACCACTAGAAACTCTTTCCACTTGCTATTATGGCATGTAGTGGCGCTTCTACTTCTAAAAACAAAGATATGGATTTCCTTGGGTAGTATGCTACCCCAAGAAAAATATTGCACTTAGAAACATTAATAGGCACCAACCATTTCATGATGTTCACCATCTTGGTAGGATATATCATCAACTCTCCTCCACCTATTACATACCCCAAGTACCCTAAATAATGTTGTGCAAACTCACACTTCTTGAGTTTTTCTAGTAGTTGGTGCTTCTTTAACTTCTTTAGCACCTACATCGAATGTGAGATGTCTTCCTCTCGAGAAACATTGTATACTTCTATCATCCAAATATATAGTAATAAATATATCTATAAAAAGGTGCATTATATCATTCATCAACAAAATAAACATAGCTAGTATGTTTCATAGGCCAAATGGCATGACTTACCACTCATACAAACCTTTATTTAGTTTGAAAGCTATATTTTAGGTATATTCTTCTCAAACATGAACTTGGCGATATCTATAATTTAAGTGTATCTTGGTGAAGTATTTTTCTTGATGAAATTGATCTAAAAAATCATTTATTTTTGGCAAGGGGTACGTATTCTTGAGTGTAATTTTGTTCAAAACCCTATAATTTATACACATTCATCATGTCTCAACTTTCTTTGGAACAATGATCATGGGTGACCCACATGGTGATGTACTCGAGTGAGTGATACCCTATTACCATAGCTACTACAACTTCTTCTCCACCTCACTTACTTTTATAACAAATTACGTATACATATCAATGTTTGCCAATGAGGATTTTAGCAACATATATATCTCATGCTCAATGTTTCTCTTAGATGTTAACCCTTTGGACTCATGGAACTAACTCCTTAATACTTGTAGCAACTCTTCCATTAACTGGTTTTTTCTAAATACACCTCGAGAGGGATGAATTTGATCTAAGTAACACTTCTACATACTACTTTTCTATTAAAAATAATAAAACATACTTCTTGTTAGAACTGATAAGTTTCCTAGCATGGTTGGGACTTACTAGTGAAACTTTTAACTTTGCTTTGTGCATGTTGTTGGTGAATCCTTTTCCATCCTTAATGAGGCATTGATAATTTCCTTTATACATGAAGATTCAGTCTCACATATAAATATATGGACATCCTATAACCACTCAAAATATTTCAAGGGGAACTACATATAGTTCTACTACATTAATAAAATCAATAATATAATATGTAATTTTTCACTATTTTTTTACCTTTACTTCGACATATGTATTCACCCATCCCAATGGATATGAGCTTGGATGGTCACAAATTTCTAATCCTAGTTTGTTGATAAAATATATTGTAGGGAGATTCACTTACAATCCTAAGTCAAACCAAGGGTTGATACACTTCTTATTGACCTCTATCATTATGTCAAGAACTTTGGTCATTTCCTCATCTTCTTGTTGTTGAAGGTTACTCAAATTTAGCTCCTCTTGCACTAATGTAGATAAGATATTCTCATCCACATCCGGCTTAATTGTAATCTAGGTACTTGAATCAATGGCCATCTGTTTCTTCTTCTTTGAATATTTCTTTTCATTGTTCAATTTAAGCTCTGGACACAATTTCTAGCACTTCTCTATATAAGAACCAATTTTATAGTGGTTGTAGAGATTTTTGGTATTTTTAAACTGGTGTGTTTTGGCTACAACATTCAATATTTCATCCCTTTACACTTCTTCTTCGCCTACATAGAAACTTCTTGGTGCTCCATTTGTTTTGACCCACTTGATTTCACTTTCTTCTTGCATATGTTCTCAAGGTACTATACATATACATAACCATAGTCCCTTGATCTAGGTTTGAAAAACATCACTTTATTTTGTAGATGTTTGTTTACACCCCCCCTATATACATGAGGAGTACGTCTATGTTCCTTGGGGAGATAACCAACAATATGACCACTTTTCTAAACTATGTGGTGTACTTTTGAATGCTCTATTTGCACATATTGTGAAATTTAATTTTATTTGATGAAAAAATTTGAAAATTATTTTTTAATTTAAACATAGCGATATATTCATCATAACATTGATGATAAGATAGAAAATGTTGAAAGAGAAAGTGAAAAAGATAATGAACCAATGATTGAATATGTTGAAAATGTTGAAAGAAATTCAAGTGAAGAAATTGAATCATGAGGTATGTATATATATGACATGTGTATTATTGAAATTATACATATTTATTAATTTTTCAATTTCAATGAAACTCTATTTTTGAATTTAATTATTTATTGAATATTTAAACTCATTTTGTACATTCAATTCTCATATGTACAGATGAAATCAATATCATTGATGTGATGTTAGAAAATGTTGACACTGACACATATGGAGATAAAAAATTTGGCAATGTTATATGATATCGTGATAAGAGAATTATTGAGATATTATTCAAAGATGAAAATGTGGTAGTTCAAGCCCAAATTTTTAGAATTCCCTTAACATCAAAGAAATTAAAAGAAGCTACAAATTTATTGGGTATTCCAAAATAAATGAAAGATAAAAAATGAAGGAAAATGTGAAAAAAAAATATAAATAGTGCTCTAAAGTCAATTGGAGGATCTAGAAATAAAATTGATTTAGATGCATGTAGAGAAATACAAATGGCGGTGGTTTCATCAAGTACTAAATAAAATCATTTGAAAATCTATGGCACAAGCATTAGGGACCTCACAAAAAACATTACAAAACAATTAGAAATTTTTATTGCAAATATATGTAAATGATGAGCTCGCTTGTTGGGCAGTTATTTGTAGGCAACCATATAACTATAGACTTGTAAAATATGTTTAAAAAATAATATATGAATATTGGATGAAAAATTCACGTGTTTCACCAAAAGCAAGGGATGTGATGCAATGAAGAATAAAATGAAATTAGTAGAAAGAACATGAAAAACATATCTTGGACACCACTAATATAGATTTGTTGAATAAGTTCATAGAAGAGAATCGTAGAATTAATGTCTCAATTAGTGCTTTTGTGCAACAAAAACCATGGTATGTTAAACCTATCACTGTACATGAAACTTGTTGTTGTCATTATCATGTGGAATTTCAATTATATTATGACACATTCCTTAATTTTGGTAAAACATTTTGGAAAAATTCACCTCCTCCTTCCACTATCCATGATTTCATATCCCAAATTCTATGTGCAAGAAAAAATCATGAATTATTTTACCAAAAGAAATGTGTTGGTGGTAAAAAATGCAATGAGTGTGCAAATTTGACTTTATTTCACAACAAATATCCTATTGATATAAATTATTAATCATTTTCCAACATAAAAGTGAAATGGAAGAGATATGAATATATTCATACATCGATCAATGGTTCAAGTAGTACTACAAGTACTAAAATTATTGATTTACAAGAAGAAGACATTTTTGTGATAGATTTTTTTAAAAATTTTGAGGCAGAAATTTATAAATATACCAAGCATTCCCATAAAGCTTGATTGCAGGACTTGAAATTCAAAAAATCCCATGAGATTTTTCCAGCATGGACCATTTTTTCAATATTTGATTTTGCAGAGAATTACACATTTTTTTGCACAAAATAAATACAGAGTGAATACTATCATTCTAACCAAGTCTCTATGCTTGATGATATTC
This sequence comes from Pinus albicaulis, assembly GCA_034641835.2. Classification (NCBI taxonomy): domain Eukaryota; kingdom Viridiplantae; phylum Streptophyta; class Pinopsida; order Pinales; family Pinaceae; genus Pinus; species Pinus albicaulis. Next base: position 1,606,329,256 of record CM076578.1, on the reverse strand, counting down.
TATATAGACACGTTGAACAAAATGTTGATCATATAGAAAGTACCAGTGAAAATAGACATGTTATTAAAAAATATCACTTTTATATCAGCGATGATAATACACATGATACACATTTTGTACAACACTATTTTGATAAATTTATGACTCATTGAAAGGTCGTGGAATAAAATTCAATGAATATTGGATATGGTGAGATGGATGTGTAGGAAAATTCAAATCTTCACGATCATTATTTTGGTTGTGTCGTCTTCATATGAAAACCTAAATTAAACATTGTTGGGATTTCTTTGAGATTGGTCATGGAAAAGGAGAATTTGATGGTGCAGGCGCATGTATAAAACAAGCACTTCAAAGATATCAAATGGACCACTCTGTAGACTGACTTGTCTCAGTTGAGCAAGTTGTTAAATGGTGCATCACTACAGTAAGCCATGAGACTAAACCGTCAAGGGAAGTACAAAGGTACATGTACATATATACAAATTAACTTGCATATATATATATATATATATATATATATATATATATATATATAACTTTAATATATGATCTAATTTGTATTAATTTTCTAATTTTAAACATTATTTATCACAATGATTATCTTTGATCATATATAAATTATATTTTAACTAACATATTTATATTATTTTTTGAATTTTCCATATAGGGTTTTTGGGCATATTGGGGTCCAAGATGTAGATAGATCGATTGTAAATGACGTTGAAACAATAAAAGGGGCTCGAAAATTATCTTCAATTAAAACAAAGGAGTTCGAAAATGTGTTTGCATTTGATAGAAGAAAATATTCTTGTTTTTGTCATGTTTGCATAGACGACACAAAATCCACTGATGTTTGTGAAAAAAAATATGTATGTAAAAGTTTGGCAACATACAAAACTAAATACAAAGGGGAAATTGTCAGTTGCAAAATTTGAGGAGATGCAATAACAGGAGAATATAGTATCATCTAATAGTGATCAATTTTATGATCCTGTTAAAGAAGGTAACATTTCAGTCTCTTTAAAATGAAATAAATCTAGAAATACATAATAAAATCAAGTACCTGTTAATTTAAAGTTAATTTTTCATGCTAATTATGATCTAAATTTATGTACTTTTTATTTTTTATTTTTCATGAGATGTTTTTATTGTAGTTGCACCTGCTAACAACCTAGAAAATGTCGAGTATTATTTGATTCGGTGCACTGAACGAAAGATCAAATTATTCGAAGACTATGATGATAACGGGTTTATATATGAAAGAGGGTCTATTATATACTAAAAAGTTATTTTTTCCAACAAACTTACCAAAGCCAGAATATTTTTTACTTTCAAGGCTATCAACCTAATGTCATAAGTTGTCAATATAGCCACTTGGTGTGTGTAGTACGCATAAAGTTGATAGGATTTCAATCAAAGAAAAAATTGGAAGTTAAGAAATGGAAAATGTCAAAAGATGAGCATGAACGGATTATTGAGGATGGAATTCCATTAGATTATTTTTTTATTAAACTTCCCAAAAAATTCTTCCCCTTGGATTCATCTTTGAGAACTTACAATTCAATTACAGTGTTAGCCTTTATTTTTTTGCACCCTTAAGTTGTATATTCTTAATAATGTATTAAGATACTTGAAGTTATATGTATATTGTCTATTATGTACAAGTGTATTGAGGATTTTATTTTATTGATATCATGTTTAAATGCACACAACAAGTAATTCATATACATACATACATTCTCTGGTCTTAAATGATTTCATACATGAATGTAATTTTTGATCTACATGTTATTTAATTTTATGTCATTATTGTAAAATGTGTGTATATAGAATACTTGATAAATAAATTTTAAGTTATGAATGTCTTAGACATCTAAAGAAAATTATAAGATTCATTCAAATGCAAAATGTGTACCATGTTTTTTAATTTCCAGTTTTACTATATTAATAGTTAACTATCAACTGACATCCATAGTAGCCTTTCTATGTACATTAATGCAAAATTTTGTATACCATATTTTTTAATGCAATTTTAAAATTTTATGATTGTTTTAGACAGATCACATTATAAAATTAATATGTGATCACATGAAAAATGTAACAACTAAATGCAAATGTACTTCAATAATTGTTACATATTCATGAACTTAAATATGTAAAACCATCTATGATTGTTTTAAATGACACATGATCATGCAAAAAGTACCTAAATATCACCTTTAATAGACATCTACACCTAATTATAACATTCACATTTTCAAATGCATAATGTACCACACGTGTTTTGTAATTTTCAATTTCAATCTAGATCTATTTTATATAAAAAACTTGACAAAACAAGTTAAACAAAACATAACCTTATCATCCAAGTTAACAAATTATACCAACATGTGATCACATGAAAAATGTAACAACTAAATGCAAATGTACTTCAATCAAGTTGTTACATATTCATGAACTTAAATATGTAAAAACCATCTATGATTGTTTTAAATGACACATGGTCATGCAAAATGTACCTAAATATCACCGTTAATACACATCTACACCTAATTATAACATTCACATTTTCAAATGCATAATGTACCACATGTGTTTTGTAATTTTCAATTTCAATCTAGATTCAGTTTAAATAAAAAAACTTGAAAAAACAAGAAGTTAAACAAAACTTAACCTTATCATATAAGTTAACAAATTATACCAACATGTGATCACATGAAAAATGTAACAACTAAATGCAAATGTACTTCAACCATTGTTACATATTCATGAACTCAAATATGTAAAACCATCTATGATTGTTTTAAATGACACATGATCATTCAAAATATACCTAAATATCACCTTTAATAGAAATCTACACCTAATTATATAACATTCACATTTCAAATGCATAATGTACCACATGGGTTTTGTAATTTTCAATTTCAATCTAGATTCATTTTAAATAAAAAACTTGGCAAAACAACAAGTTAAACAAAGCATAATATTATCATCTAAGTTAACAAATTATACCAACATGATCACATGCAAAATGTAACAACTAAACGAAAATGTATTTCAATCATTGTTACATATTAATGAACTTAGATATGTAAAGCCATCTATGATAGTTTTAAATGACGCATGTGATCATGAAAAATGTACCTAAATATAACCTTTAATAGACATCTACATCTAATTATAACATTAAAATTTTCAAATGCATAATGTACCACATATGTTTTCTAATTCACAATTTTAATCTAGATTCATTTTAAATAACAAACTTGACAAAATAACAAGTTAAAAAACAAAACATAATCTTAAGCTAAAAAATTATACGAACATGTGACCACATGTAAATGTAACAACTAAATGCAAAGGTACTTCAATCATTGTTACATATTCATGAACTTAAATCTGTAAACCCATCTATGATTGTTTTAAATGACATATGATAATGCAAAATGTACCTAATTATCACCTTTAATAGACATCTACACCTAATTATAACATTCACATTTTCAAATGCATAATGTATCACATGTGTTTTGTAATTTGAAATTTCAATCTACATTCATTTTAAAGAACAAACTTAACAAAACAACAAGATAAACAAAACATCAACTTATCATCTAAGAACTAACGAATTATACCAACAAGAGATCACATGCAAAAGGTAACAACTATGAAAAATTCAAAATCATTGAATAAAAGTAAATGTAATGTAACCATCCAAAATGTAAAATATGTACAAAATTTATATCATTCAATAAAACTAAATATAACACGTGTACTAGATATAAAAATATTGTTGAAAGTAAAATGTTACACATGCATCAAGTTATAGAAATATAAATATAACATGTACTATAAAAAATTCTAGATTAAATTAAATTAAATTTGGTGGAAATGCATTTTCCAGTAGCCTCCTTGTGCTCTCATCTGAAGAATGGGGAACTTACACAACATATGTAATTGCATATATATATATATATTAAATTTATGTATCTATTAAAATTAAAATTTAATCTTTTAAAATTGAATGAGAATGTAGAACTTCATTAAAAAACAAAACAACTTGAAAAAAAAATATATTTAAATTTCATCCAATACCTCATGTAGTTCCCCTTCCATTGTCACGTGTTCACACTGCTTCCATGCATCCTCCTGGATAAAATGTACAATATACATGTACAAGTATATATATATATATTAAAATTTCAAAATTTTGCAAATGAAAATGCATAAACTAATGAAATTTATTAAAAATGGTTATACATATTATTCAAATTATTTGGATGTTACTATCCCCATCATCGGGTCGGTCTTTAAATTCACTGGAGAATAGAAATCATCTCTGCAAACCTAAAATTAAAAAAATTTATAATTGTAAAATAACTCAAGACCTATCTCATTTTTAATGAAACTTGCACTTAAATTTGTAACTTCAAACATCAGTAAAAAATTGAATACTTGTGACAGTGGATTATTTGGCACATCTGGCACACCTCCTAATAGGGAAGAAGATGTTGTCTCCATTTTGAAAACAACGGGCGGAAGTGGAATTTGTTAACATTTACTTATATTCATGTGTACACATAATTATTTCTTTAAAAATATAAACCTCATGATAGGTCGATATAATAATAGAATAATAGTTGTAGATATGATAAACTCTTAAAAACACTAGCATTTTCCAAAATATCATCTTTATTTCTAGAACATGAACCTTGGACCGTGATATTATAAAAAATTTATTAATCATGCATGTAAATTGTAAATGTCGAACATATGAGACATCTATGTTGGAATACCACATATAGAAACGCACACACACACACACACACATATTACAAATTACGTTGAAATATCCACCCTAGCCATTAACACAATTGATCCTACAACGTCTTCCTCATGAAGAATTAAGTCTTGCCAACCATTGTGGAAATGATTTTCATATGTTATAATATCTTCAATATTCATGTTGTCTATATCCTCATATGTATTATATAGAAAATTAGCACGTGCATTATGTCGTACTCTTTCTCAATTCAGACCAATATCAATTCCATCAAGTCTAGTCTGAATGTTGTCTATGATGGCATCCCTTGGTTCTCAACTAATTTGAGAAGTGGTATCGATCTCTGATCGCAAAATTACCATACGAGGGGGTAGGCTTACCAAAGGTGGCTTAGGACAAAGCAACTCAGTATCACGCTTAGCACCCTTATGGTCACATAATCAACCTTTCCCAAGACCAAAAAGTTTAGAAGGAAGGTCATTATAATTGGTTTTCATTACCAGAAATAATTATGCATAAAATATTTTTTCAAAATAAACAGGAACCTCGTCATTCCATGGTAGTTTTACATAGGCTGAAACGTGGCTATCATACAAACGGCAGCCTATATTAGGGTGGTTGAAATATTTCACCTTCGGCATATTTATTTTTGGGCCTCCATTGAAATTAAACATAATTTTTTCCATTTGTTTTGTAACCATGTTTTTAACATTAGCCCATGTATCGATGCCCATTAATTCTTCTGTTCTTTGCCTCATCATTTCTAAAAAGGTATTTTTGGCTGGCCCAAGCTTTTTGTAAACATCTACAAGTGTGCTTAGAGACTTCAGAGCTACTACTAAGCTTTTCCGACTCTCTGTAAGGAGCTTGAAACTCCCAATATATTTCTCAATTTTGAATAAGTACTTTCACACTTCTATAATGTGGATTTCAATGTTTGTTTCCCAAGGTAAATAATCAGGAATTTCAGATGGATAAGTTGTGGTTGGTGTACAACCTTCTTCTTGAATTACGTGATTTGGCTTATGTCTTTTTACGCAAGATTTTCATAAATAAAAAAACATGTGAACAAATGTTAAAAAAAAAATTAACATAAAAAAATTATTTAAATAATTTAAAAAAAAAATAATCATGATAATAAGATTGATATTTATGGCCACCTCGAGATGGTTGAGCACCATCATGCCCACTCATACATGGTTGAGAACTAGCATGACCACCCATTGATTGGCCACCAGGGGAATGTGTACCACCACCCTCATGCGATTGGCCACTACCTATTGATTTAGAACGAGGGGAATATGTACCACCACCACCACCCTCATGTGACGAGAGTGAAGCTTCATAAAAAAAAATAGAATTTATAACCAATACAAATATATATACATATACAGATAGACATACATATGGTTCTACCTATTTATCATTTAAAATTATATATATATATATATATATATATATATATATATATATATATATATATATACCATGATGGTGTGAACCATGGCTCTCCATTGATTGAGTAGATACTCTTTTCCTCCAAACTACTAAAAAAATGTAATTTATTAAAAAAGAATTAAGTCACTAAATTGATAAAAAAATCCATTCCATATATATACACATGCATGTGCATAATATTATATTAAAATATCATTTAAAAACTTTCACATTTAATATAAATGCTATGATCATGATGGACATCCCCCGGTCCATTATCCCCTTATTTTGTAGATGCATGGGACTCTATTGACATTTTCCTTGAAGAATCATGTGGAAAATGATCATCCATGACATATATGGATATCTACAGATACATAGATACATGATATTTAGAATCCTACCTCGTGCATTTACAATTCTTTTTAAAATTACTATTTAAAAAGATTTCAAAAGAATTAAAAAAATTGATGTAATTTACACACATTTTGGAGCACAACTTGAACACAAACGTAAAACACAAAACTTGAATCACAAATTCATGAGTAAAATTCACTTTACTATTTAAAAAAAAAAAATTGCAGTCGTGCACATTTTGAAAATTAAATACCAAATTTTCTAAAACATGAATTTCAACAAGTTGTGCTTACATAGTGGGGGCACACTTGGTATATAATTAAAAAAAACACATGGTCATTAAAACCGACACATCTATAACTAAAAAACACACACATATTAAAGATATCTTACAATGTCCAACAATAAATTTTGATCGAGAGCATATTCTTAACACTAATTCATCTTTGACACAAAAATCTTGAATTAGAATTTCCACATTCAATAGATCGATAAGCATCCTATTAACATTTTCACAATTTTTTATGCTAAATGATTGAAATTTTCTAACAATATTGTTTTCTTTTCCAGGCAGTTTTTTTAGGCTCTCCTTCTTAAATTGGTACAAGCCTTTAATCTGGTTGCAGGTAAGTTCAGAATTGGTGAAAACTATAATTCCATTGGATCCATACTCACTATTTGTTCCCAAGCCATATATAAATGCAATATAATATGCTTCATTGTTTGTTGTTCTTCCAGGTATATTCCTTTGGAGGACTTTGTCCGTTGCAATATTTCATAGCACATATGTAATCACCGCTTGCCCTAGATTGGGATAACAAAAAACATCTATGCATAATGTCCATTTTTCAACCATGTTTAGTGGGCTTCCTGATCCCTAAAAAAAGAATTTCAATAAAATATTAAATTCGTTTATTTCAAATGACTTAGTTTATGTCCCGGGTACATTTAGCTAGAATATTTAGAATAGTTTACCCCCAGTTAAAATGAGTGGACCCCTATGAGGTGTATGAGATGTAATTGAATAGTAATTTTGGAGGTGTATGGCGTGTAATCGAAAAGTAATCTTGGATTAGATTATTGAGGACAAACATGGATTTCAAATGAATATGTAGACTGCTTGTGGGTAAACCCGTTACCATATTCTCATGCTTTCTATCCGAAAAAAATGGTGACCTGAAAACCAAGAAGATGAGGGATATCTTGAAGTAAAGTATTGCCACATATCTGCAACAAGTGCAACCCCACAATATTTTTGAATATTGTGGTTGCAATGCCAACAAAACTAATCGAAATTTTTTGGATTTTATTATTGAGGATTTAAACAAATATTTTATATGAATATGTGGAGTGCTTGTGTGGTAAAACCATCTTCATCTGTAGAGTGATTCTCTGGTTTAAAATCATCTTCGTTTCAGACCATATTCCTATGATTTCTATCCAAACAAAATAGTGATATGAAAACCCAGAAGATTAGGGATATCTTCAAGGAAATATAGAAAAAATGTTGAATTTTTTGAATGGTAGCTAACATGTAGCCATCCTAAACCATAGGTGGTTTATTTTAAGGATTCTCCCTTCTATGATAGTTATGATCCACATCGAAATGAAAATATATTAAAGGATTTTGATCAATTATTCAATGATGCGTATAGACTAGAGAATTTTTCTGAAATGTATTTTTCCTATTTTTTATTATTACCAAAAGTACAAGGGAATAAGTACCCCATAATGGGGCTCATATTATCAAACAACATAACATGATAATTTATACTCAAAGAGTGAGCCTTCTTCCTCTAGAAACATATATATTCACCTCTCATCCTAAATTTCTCTTTCACATAAATGTATAATTTTGAAGTTAACAAAGGCATTCGGTGAATATGGAGATATTCCTTCCAGAGATCAAGCCATAATTTCGGAGAGACATTTGTGAAATCAAGCCATCATCTCAGAGAGAAATTTGTGAATGGGTATTATTTTTTTCTACAATTATTGTTAAAAGTATGAAGAAATTTATTATTAAAAGTATGAGGAAATTCCTTCTTATTAATTTCCACACAGAGGAAATGTAAACTATTAGAAAAATATTGCTCATTTTCTTCTCGATCGATATAAGGCCCCTCATGATATTAATATTCGTGGCTTCACTCTATTAGTATTACTGCTGATATTTCGATTTCAGAAATATTTTATGTAGCATTATTTTCAATTGAACTATTATGTAATTCTAAAATTCAAAGTATTCTATAATCGAACTAAGTTTTATAATTTTTCTTTCTATTAAGTATTTCATAACTTCTTACAAATTTTTTATTGTAGTATTCGAGTAGGAAGAGCACTATTTGGTAGACTTACCTAGGAAAGGTAACATAAGCATCTCTTATGATTGAAATGGAAGTTTCTAAATTAGTTTAAGTGGTAGAAATGAATTTAATTCAAAGAATGATTTTGAAATTAAAATCCTCCGAAGGTATTCATGGAATCCTGGTGAGTCTAAAAAATAATGGAGAGAAGTATATATTTTGTCTTCTATTATTATGTAAATACAAAAAAAATCTTATTGAGGCTAGCCCCTGGTATATACATATGAGTGAGCATACTATGGTTATCTATGTATGGAAAATCACTTTGTTGCTAACATTTGCAAGGATTAGTTTGACATATAACATTTTTCACTTGCTGTGGTTGTGCAAGTACTTCATGATAAGATGCAACTAGAATTATCTATAAGATTGGTATGAATGTAGGTATACTATGGGGTAATAGTGGTAATAAATTCATAGGAAATATCCCAAAAATCTAAAAATAAGGACGTGTGAATACACTGGAGGCAACTCGCATGCATAAGAAAATAATGCAATCAATCAAATTAAAAAAAATGGTGAAATCATATCTCCTAATGATATGAAGCATTGTGATGTATATAATGTCTCTTCTATTATTTTGTAAATACAAAAAAATCTTATTGAGGCTAGCCCCTAGTATATACATATTGGTGAGCATGCTATGATTATTTATGTATGCCTATTCTCTATTGTTCCTAACATTTGCAAGGATTATTTTGACATATAAGATCATGTTTTTTCACTTGTTGTGGTTGCAACTACTTCATGATAAGATGCAACTAAAATGAGCTATAGGATTGGTATGAATGTAGGTATGCTATGGGGTACTAGTGGTAATAATTTCATAGGAAATTCACCAAAAATATGAATATAAAGAGGTTTGAATACACTAGAGGGCACTCACATGCATAAGAAAATAAGAAAATCAATCAAATGAAATAAAAAATGGTGAAAGAAAAAATCTGAAAATAAGGAGGTGTGAATACACTAGAGGGAACTCGCATACATAAGAAAATAATACAAGCAATCAAATGAAAAAAAAATGGTGAAAGAAAAATATGAAAATAAGGATGCGTGAATACACTAGAGGGCACTCGCATGCATAATAAAATAAGACAATTAATCAAAAGAAAACACAAAATGGTGAAAGCAAAAATCTGAAAATAAGGAGTTGTGAATACACTACAAGGCACTCACATGCATAAAAAAATAAGACAATCAAATAGAGGAAAAAACAAAATGGTTTTTAAGCATATCACCTCATGATATGAAGCATTATTATGTATATAATATATCTTCTATTATTTTGTAAATTCAAAAAAATCTTATTGAGGCTAGCCCATGGTATATACATATGGATGAGCATACTATGATTATCTATGTATGCCTATTCTATATTTTTACTAACATTTGGGATTAGTTTGACATATGAGATCTTGTTTTTCAATTGTTTTGGCTACAAGTAATTCATGATAAGATGCAACTAGAATGAGCTATAGGATTGGTATGAATGTAGGTATGCTATGGGGTACTAGTGGTAATAATTTCATAGGACATCTGCCAAAATTCTGAAAAAAAGGAGTTTTGAATACACTAGAGGGCACTCGCATGCATAAGAAAATAAGACAATCAATAAAATGAAAAAAAAATGATGAAAGCAAAAATATGAAAATAAGAAGTTGTGAATACACTAGAGGGAACTCGGATGCATAATAAAATAAGACAATCAATCAAATAAAAAACAAATTGGTGAAAGAAAATGTCTGAAAATAAGGAGGTTTGAATACACACAGTAGAGGGCACTCACATGCATAGGAAAAATAAGGCAATCAATAAAATGAAAAAACAAAATGGTGAAAGAAAAAACATGAAAATAAGGAAGTGTAAATACACTAGAGGGCACTTGTATGCATAAGAAAATAAGACAATTAATCAAATAAAAAAAAAAAATGGTGAAAGAAAAAAATCTAAAAATAAGGAGACGTGAATACACTAGAGGGCACTCGCATGCATAAGAAAATAAAATAATCAATCAAATAATAAAAAAAATTCATGAAAGCATATCACCCCATGATATGAAGCATTATGATGTATATAATTTTTCTTCTATTATTTTGTAAGTTCAAAAAAATCTTATTGAGGCTAGCCCATGGCATATACATATGGGTGATCATCCTATGATTATATATGCATATGGATTTTCTATATTGTTTCTAAAATTTGCAAGGATTAGTTTGACATATAAGAGCATGTTTTTCACTTTTTCTGGCTGGAAGTACTTCATGATAAGATGAAATTAGAATTATCTATAGGATTGGTATGAATGTAGGTATGTTATGGGGTACTATTGGTAATAATTTCATAGGACATCCAAAAAAAATATAAAAATAAGGAGGTGTGAATACACTAGAGGGCACTCGCATGCATAAGAAAAGAAGAAAATCAGTCAAATGAAAAATATATGGATAACATTTGCTTCTATATTTTTTACAGGAAGAGCATTAAGCATTATTTAGTAGTTACCTTGAACCGAAACGAGGAAGAGAATGAACATGCAAACGATGTAGAATGAATTTCTGAGGACGCAAAGCAGATGAGCAGACGAGGAAGAGCATACCAAGGACGCCCACGAATCCTACAGAAACATAAAAAAAAATTAGCCAAAATAACAAAATTACACCAAACACAAAGAAAAACATATTCTTACTTACCCAAAATGAACACAAGAAAAAGAATGAGTTTCTCATTAGCAAATTCTTGATAAAATGATTAGTTTTTCTTTTCCTTATTCAATGATTTTCTCTTTAATTTATTTTTCTTTTATTTATGTGTATTTTATTATTGAATATTGAACAGGGTACATGAGATACCAATATTTGACCAACATGTAGGAGACACATCATGGAGAAGCATAATAAAATACAATGGTTCACTGCTCAATGGTTGGCAAAGAAGAATGACAATGGGATCATCGAGAATGAAAAAAATATTAAAACTAATCCAAATAGAAAACCAACAAAAAAAACCCACCTCAAACTAACATCGAGGATGTCGAACACAAAGCAGACGAGGAGCAGCACATAGCACCGACAATACAGAGTAGAGAAAGAGTAGAGGATGCCCACGTCTACTGAAAAAAAATAAAAAATTGTCCAAAAAAAAAAAAACTCACATCCAATAGTCACGCAACCCCGAGGATGTCGAAGGTAGAGTAGATGAGGAGAAACATGCAACATCAAGCATACAAATTAGAGGAAGAGTAGAGGAAGCCCATGACTCCTGCAAAAACAATAAAAAAATTATCCAAAAAAGAAACCCAAAAAAAACTCACCTCCAATAATCACTCAACGTTGAGGCTGCCGAAGGCAGAGAAGAGGAGGAGTAGCATGAAGTGTTGAGGATGCAGAGTAGATGGGAATATGAGGAAGAGCATGCTAGGATGCCCACTAAACCTACAAAAGTAATAAAAAAATTATCAAAAATAAATAAAATCAAAGAAACCAAAAAAAAAAATCACCTCCAATGGTCACAAAATGCCAAGGACGTTGAATGAAGAGAAGATGAGGAGCAGAACACAACATTGAGGATTTATAATAGAGGAAGAGACAAGGATGCCAAAGAAACGAAAAAAAATTGACCTCCAATGGTCACGCACATAGCATGAGACAACAGTCACAGAATGCCAAAATGAGATTGCAAAAAACTATGAGGATGTCGAAGGCAAAGGAGATGAGGAGGAGCACGCAGTGCCAGGGACACAAAGAAGATGATCAAATGAGGAAGAGCACACCGAGGATACCCATAACTCTTGTAAAACCAATTAAAAAATTAGCCAAAACAAAATAACTCAGAGAAATCGAAATAAAAACCCCAAAAGGAATTCACCTCTAATGGTTGCGCAACTTTTGGGTGAAAATATCGTCGTCAAATAATTTCCCTAACAAAAATTATCAATCCAAGCAATTCGTAGACTTAAGAAGCACATGCACTAAAAATGCAGGACTGAAGTTAAATTAGCCTAGTCTAATGCTTTTGTCTCTAATTAAAGGTGCATTAAATGAAGGAAGAGGCTCCCAACTTAGAAGTACCTGGTTTTCCTTCCCCAGAGTATTGTCTTCAAGAAGAGAGACTAAAAAGCATTAGTTTGTGTTGTGTAGAAAGCGAGAGAAGAGGTTCCTAACTTAGGAGGTCCTGATCTTCCTTCCTCAAAAACTATACTCCAACAACATTACCACCACATCATATCATAAATTGGAAATGTGCAATTGTATAAGAGAAAAAAAACATGTGAAGAGTAATCTGGGTCAACATATATTAATGATGAAGAAAAACATGATCTTATTACATCATGAAATATTACAAAATCAAAACTTTATTTTGCACTCTAATTCTCAATTCAATTTTCTACTTCTTCCTTTCTTCATTTCTTCCCATTTCCTACATATGCAAATGAAGAGAGAGCACTCTCTTTTATACATGAGTGCTTTTGAAATAAGATAAGAAACTCATAATTAAAAATCAACTTTTCTCTCAACCAGTATCCCTATAATTAAAAAGTATGATCCCTTCAAATCCTCACTCATCCCTAAAAAAATCTTGGATGAGATATGTTATCCAAATCTCCATGATATTCTCCTTCGAATCTCCATGATCTTTTCCTTGGAATAAGCTTGAACAATTATCGCTTGAATTCTTGAAATGATGGAGAAAATATTGAAGAAGAGTTTTGAATAATCCTTCAAATAATCCTACACATTTCAAAGCTCATCCACATTTGAGATATGAATGAAATATGTTAATTTTCCCAATAATTAATAATAAATTCTCTTATAATATTAAAAAAAAAAAAAAATTGGAAAAGAATGAGGTGAACCCATGAGAATGGTATGATGAATGGTTAAATTAGGTGATAGAATGTGAGGAATGACAAGGATAATAATGATAAAAATGCGACATTTATGAGACCAAACATACCCCCAACTGAACTTGTTGCATGTCCTCTTGCAACCTTGCATGGATTAAAAACTTTTGGATTTGCATGGTTATGGTTTCTAACAATATACCATTCCAAGATGTGAAATACATGTGTTGCAATTGATATTTTCTATGGTTGGTTCTTGTGTTAACAACCATGAATATAAAAAATGTTGTTTCTTGTGTTAACAAGATTCATTTCTTTTATTTTATTTATTTTTATATTTTATATTTTTATTTTTAATAATACATGTTGTGGAAATGATAAATCATTAATATGCATAAGAAAACCTTTTCTCATATTTTTGACTCGTTCCAAAATAGATATCAATGTATGTGAATCAACTGAAATGAAGTGTAGTTTGGAAGATTCATGCTAGTCGACAATATATGAGGTGATGAATTGAATGAAATGGTAATGAATACCCCCCCCCCCCCCAAAAAAAAACTAAAGATGTGTTTGTTTACGAAAAAGTCGAAAGACAATGTAATATGGTGAGGGAATTTTCCAAGTTGATTTATTTTCAACATGTAAGAAAGGGTTTGATTAAAAATTAGAAATTAATGTACCTTCACTTATCCAAATAGTTGATGAAATATGCAATATAAATGTAGGTTTTGCTACTTCTGGATTAGGAAAATGTCATGCTGATTTTGTTGGATGAGAGAAAATGTCATGTTGCTGAATAAAGTGAAAGAATCTGATCTGTTGCTTGGTTGTATGAATCAGAAGATGATGTCTGAAAGTGGAACTGTGGTAGTCTCTTATGGCTGAAGGAATTTTTTCTCAACTACTGATGGAGTCATGAAAAATATATAGTCTTATTCTACTACAAAACCTGATTGCACAATTCCAGTCATGTGAATGAATGTGTTGGTGTGGAGCATGAAAAGAAGTCATTGGATTAGCGACCATTAATGGATGTCATTAACCAACACGAGGAAAACTCACCATTGATTTCAATGAGTGCAAATGTACTTAAGTACATCTTGTGAAGTGCGAATAAATGATATGATGTTGAACCTCTTACAAGATCCAACGATCGAGGGACATTGATGTATTCCCATGACTGTCGGCGAGAGAACTTGCCATTAAGGAATGCAAGCCTTAAAGTAACTAATAAGGACTCTAGTTTCTATCCCAACTAAGGTGCTGACGTTGATGGGTCGAGATTTTTTCAAAGGTAGGCCTTAACGAATCCCACATCAATGAACACGATTTTTATCAAAATGATTGGTAGGACTATAGATGAAAAAGATTGCAATAGAAAGAAGTTTTTTAAGAAAAGAATAGCAAGGCAATGTAGTCATGGAAAAAGGAGATGTTTGGTTTTATTTATGAGGCAAAAGATGAACTGGAAATGATGAAAGAATGTATGCAACTCAGAAAAGTATGTATGTGTGGAGTCATAATGAAAGTGGACTTCGATATGGATGGTTGATAAACATAGAAGGAGAAGGTTAAATGAACATGTCATGGCATGATTGGTTTTCTCAAAGATTTATGTGTAGTAGAAAATAGTATGAGATGTGCGATGAAAAGTTTAGCTCCTCCCAGCTTTCAATGACGCATGTTTTATTTTTATTTCTGAAAATTACTTCTACATGAAATTGAATTGTCTTTGAACCTAAAAAATATTAGTACTAAAACTGCATGAAAATTGCAAGATCATTGAAAAACATAAAATGTAGGAATGAGTATGAATTCTAAAAATGAAACACATCTTACTTGTTGCCTTTGTGTGCAAGTTCCTTCGATGATTCCATGGAAGAACCAAACCCAGTTACTTCTCTAAAACCTCAGTATCCACCCTTTAAATAATTAACAATATCATATGGAATGGGTGTGTCTGTCTCCAAAACAACACCCTCCACTATAAATCCTAGCTTAGGGCCCTTAGGCTACCTCTTGGTGCTGATAATATCACCATGTGCTTTGGCCTCTATCTTCAATTGGTTATTGTTTTTTTCTTCTTAATATAGCATCCTCCGCACACCTAGATGGTTGCACGTGCTCAATTACTACATGGATTCCCTTCTTTATTATCTTGTTACAAACCTCTTTGTTCATTTCGACACCGATTGCCATAAACAATGCTGGTGTGACCATGGTAGAACTTGTGAGGCATTCCCTTGTGAATCGAACCACTGACCTTAATATCCACATACTACCTTATCATGTATGTCCTCAAATATGTGCTGAGAGGGGCATATCCCTTATTCTTGAAGGGCTTGGCGAATAGGTCCCTCGTTCAAGATCGCAATCCATGGCATGCTGGCATATTCTCCTCCCTTGGTGGATCCACTCTTCCTACAAAGTAAAGTGAAAGACAAGAGAATTTAGATTATTGTAAGACAATTCTAAAAAAAAATTGTGCCGAGTTTATGTTAGAGCAGTTGTCATCAAAATAATTTGCACTTTCTCCTCTTCTAGTGGGTGCATACATAACCATGTTATTATCAGAAAGGAATTTTGTTGATGAAGGCCAATTATATATTGATTGTTGGACAGTAGTAGGTAGTTCATTTTCATAAACATCAACTTGTTTTAAATAATCCACCATATCTACCCGGTTTGATTGAGGACCACAAGAATCTGATAGGATTGAAAAATTAGTTACAACCTTTGGATCATAAATATTTTCATTTAAAGCGGTTGTTACATAATTGTATGGCCCACTAGTTCTAAATTTTACATCTATTTTTTTTCTCTAGAGCTCTGACACAAATCATTCCATGCTCGCCTTTTTCTACCAAGATTTTTGGACGAATTATCTGAATGGTTCATAGGAATGCAATCAATATCTAACACAAATTCAATCCCTAGTTCAGGTCTGTCAAATTGAACTCTAAATCTATTCTTTTCAACCACCAAAATACTCCCATGGTGTATTTCCTTACCTGTAGGATGGCAAGAAATTAATTTCTATCCTACATAAGAAGGGAGAGCTAAATCCACTCGCACATAATCACAATCCCCATGCCGGATATTATTATGGATGGGACATACATATTCCCTATATTTTTCAAAATTCTCCCTTTCTTATTCAAGAAATCGTTCTGAAAGGCATTGTGGCTTTCCAAGAGAACTGCGTATAACACCCCATTCGGCACATGTAATCCTTGGAACACATACAAGGTGTGCATGATTTTAGTACTCAACAAACTCATTTTTTTCAAACCATGGCAAGTCAATGACACTATAGAACGACTCATATGCACACCATCGACGCAACTTAACAAATGATAAAAAATGGCTCAACTTGGAATTTGTAATTTCTAATCCATCCATCGTATTATCTGCATGGAAAGTGCCAACAACTTTAATTGTGTCGCTCTCAGTATTGCACAAAATATTCCCACATTGCTCTGAAATTCTATCAAATTTTTCTAGCGAAGCGTCTTCCATTTCAAGTGTCTACCTACTACAACATTGGTTTGATATGCTGGCTTCAATTACAATAGCATCTTGATGTGAAAATTCCATTGCACACACATTTTATTTACGCTCATGATCTAGATCATATAGCTCAACAACGTCAACCTGATTGCATTTCTCTAGTGACACATTTGTATCTGTAATTTTCTTGAATTTCTTGCCATACTTTCCTTCATCTCCAATTGATATCTGTCCCTCCATTTTTCCTCTCTCTTCTAAGCATGATTCTCCTATTGCCCCAACCTGATTAGTCTTTTCTGCTCCACCTTTTATTTTCATCTTCCTTGATTCAGCAAGAGATGATGTATGTTGTGTTGTGGCTCTATAATTTATAAGATTGGCAATAATAAACTATAAATGACAACATAAAACCACTTTTGAATCCAACATCTTGCACTCATAGACTCATAGAGGGCTCTCTGTGTTTGTGATTTAAATTTATGTTATGAATACTCATGTTACACTAGTTATATTGATTGTGGGAATTATTTAATTTGATTTACTGTTTTAGTTGGATAAGAAAATATGTTTAAACTAATCAATTAGGCTATGGATTCATAAAAGGCTCGATTGTGCATTAAATTTTCAAGAGAATTATAGAGTAAGATAACTATGTTAACTGGATCTTAGGGTAGTGTGAATTATGAGATGGAGGAAACTGTGTTGTTCAGGAATGGTTAAAAATAAATTAAGGATTCTCTAACAAAACTTTAGAAGAAAACATTCAGATGGTAAACAAAGACATAATTAATGTGCTCCAACATCAAGTCTTAATCTAAAATTTTTGCTTTACAATTAGATAAGTAGATGCACAACAAGAAAAAAAATGGAAAAATTTAACACAGAGAGGATGCACATCACCATATAACATAGTTCAAGTATCCTAAAAATCGTCTCTTATTATTGATGCCCAAATTAAAAAAAGTTACAGCGCTCCAATACAAAAGTTTTGTACAATCCAGGGTCCAACCCTTAATACTTCCAATACATACAATATTTAACTGAAAACTACACTGATTTCCCTATCTACTTCGGCAATCTGTTATTAATTACAACTAAGAAAATTTAGACAAGTGTGGCCATGCAATGGCCAAGATAAGATGAATATGACAATCACCTCTTGCGATATTAACTTCGACAACTCTTTATGAATTATAAAGTGAGCCCAAAATTGGCTAGTGTGGTCACGATGAGGCAATGATAAATTAATCTGACATATTTCTCTACCTCCCAAACCCTCTTTGTTCGATCATTAAATCTAATGCAGTGCTCGCACCTTTAGCTAATCGGTTTTTGTGCTGACATATTTATTGTACTCTTCAATATTGATCCATGCATAGATTTTCCCACTCTTTTTTACCTTGAACTTTTTTCCTCATGAAGAGTTGATAAATATCATCCACCTCTGTATATTTACCAAATGTGGGCCTGATGAAGAATATGTGTCCTAGTTCGTGTTGGATGAAAATGTCATTTATCAAGAGTTTGTTACGAAACCAACTCCAAAAATAGAATAAAAGAGAGATCAACGCCCTAGAATTAAGCCCCTTCGAGGGGAAACCCCCTTTACATTACATAAATGAACAATTCTTCAATGATACAAATTAAAAAACCTCCTTCTATATATAGGAGTCCATGGGGTCACAATATAATCCTAGCCGACCTAACAATAATAATGTAAGGGCACAATAATAACAATATTGGGGTTACATGGGTACAACAATAACAATAAGGGGTTATATTAACAACAATAAGGGACTATACTAGTAATATAGGGACCTAACATGCCCCTCTCCTTCAAAAAGGTGTTGTCCTAAATGCTTGAGTAGCTCTAGATGATTCTGTATAAAATTCTCATCCTCCCATGTATAATCTTCAGTGGATAAGTTCTTCCACTTGATGATACACTCTAAAATTGATTGATTTCATAACTATCAAGTTCTTGTATCCATGATTTCTTCAGGTTCCAATATGATTTTTCGTTCCTCATCATGTTCTGGAAATATTTTTTGAACTGGAATTTTGTCCCCTATAACCTTCTTTAAGCATGAAACATGGAAAACTGGATGTACTCACGAAGAAGCAAGAAGCTCCAATTTGTATGTCATAGTACCAATATTTTGCAACACCTTGTAAGGACCATAGTTCTTTGGCAATAATTTATTATCCTTCTTAGCCTGCTTGAGGGACCTTTTTTTATATGGTTGTAGCCATAAAAATACCCAGTATCCTACATCAAAACTTGTCTCACTATGATGTTGATCTACCTATTGTTTCATTCGATTTTGTGCCAAACTTAAGTTATCCTTTAAGAGTTGGATAGCTTCTTGTTGATGCTTGATGTGACCTTCCATTGCTTTAACCTTACAATTTTCTCTTAAATAAGATGTGATGGATGGTGTATGATATCCATAAAGTGCCATATATCGAGTCATTTTTGCTGCAGTATGGAAGGAAGTGTTATACCACCATTCAACAAGAGGTAACCACTTGACCCATTATGTTTCCTTATTAGATACAAAATGACGAAGATATCCTTCCAAAAAAATTATTCACTATCTCAGTTTGACCATCAGATTGAGGATGATAAGATGAGGTATGAGCTAGTTCAGTACCCAAACATGATAATAATTTCGTCCAAAAATTTCCAGTAAAAATGGGATCTCTGTCACTCACAATAATCTCTGGGTTTCCATGTAGCTTTTGAATTGTTTCCATAAATGAAGTATCAACTGTACATGCTTTAAATCGATGAGATAATGCACAAAAGTGTGCATACTTGGTAAGTCTTTCAACAACCACCATGGTGACACTCTTTCCTTCAGACTTGGGTAAACCTATTAGAAAATCCATTGAAATATCCTCCCATTGTTGACTTGGAATGGATAAAGGTTGTAGAAGACCCGGGGTCTTAATTGTCTCAACTTTATTTTGTTGGAAAACCAAACATTCCGCCACAAAATTTTGAATATCAAATTTAAGGCTATCCCAAAAAAAATAAATTCTTCACCTTGTGGTTAGTTTTTAAAAATCTTGAGTGTCCTCCCAAAGGAGAAGTGTGCAATTCCAAAAGAATATATTTTTTTAGTTTGGAATTCTTGCAAATATATAAGAGATCTTTGTACCATAAGGAATAAATTTCCTAACTAAATGTATCAGATGTACGAGGATCTTGTTGCAACTTTTGAATGAGTGTCCACACTTCTTTTTTCTTCTTGCATTCATCTCTTGCTTTAGTTATCCAATCTGGTTCGATAATAGAAATGGCACAAAGAAATGCTTCCACCTCTTCATCCTTTCTTGAGAGTGCATCTGCAACAATATTTAGCTTCCCTTTTTTGTAGATGATTTCAAAGTCATAACCCAACATATTTGTGACCCATTTTTTCTTCTCTTATGAAGATAATATTTGCTCCAAAAAGTGTTTAAGACTATCATGATTAGTTTTTACCTTGAAGTGTCTTCCCATTAGGTAAGGTCGCCATTTCTTTATTGCATGTATTATTGCCAACATTTCCTTCTCATAAATAGATTTTTGTAAATACTTTCCTTTGATTGGACGGCTTTCAAAAGAAATGGGTCTTCCTTCTTGCATTAAAACAACACCAATTCCATTTCCCGAGGCATCAAATTCCACAATAAAGGTTTTGTGAAGTCTAGCATAGCTAAGACTAGTGCTAGGCACATTTCCTCTTTAAGATGTTCAACGTCCTTAGTTGCTTCAAGAGTCCATGAATATTTCTTCAATAATGTTGTTAGAGGTGTTTCTATTCTCCCATAGTTCTTAACGAACTTGCGATAGTAGCTTTTAAACCCAAGAAATCCTCGCAACCACTTTATGGTTGTGGAGACTTTCCATTCCTTAATGGCTTTAATTTTGTTAGGGTCTACCTTAACACCCTTGTGAGATACAATATGACCCAAATATTCCACCTCTTGTACTCCTAAGAAACATTTGAATGTTTTTTCATATAATTGTTTCTCCTCCAATAGTTTGAACACCTTTTCAACATGTTTAACATGATCCTTCCAAGACCTATTGTAGATTAGTATGTCATAAAAAAATGCTAGCACAAATTTTCTAAGGAAGGGTTTGAAAATGGAATTTGTTATCACCTAATTTTAACCTTAGGCTGAAGGAAGGTAAATAAGGGTAACTTCAAACCACGCTCAGCCTTGTAGCTAGCCGTACAAGGTCGGGATAGGGCTCTCTTTGTGAAAGATATTCAATGAAATATAGATGCAAATAATTTTAGGCTAAGTATAGTAGCTTGAAATGTTTATAATTTTTCAAGCTTGTATGGATCAGATGGGGTTGGGAAGTTTCAATCTGGGGAAATAAAACAGAGATACAGAGTATTATATGGAGCAAGGTAGGCAGGGTTTTTAACAAATTTGTATTTAATAGTGATGAAATGTGTAAGACCGGCGAGAAGTTGAAAAGGTCATAGGAGATGGATCCTCTTCAAACAGCAGGAAACATAAAGTATCAAATGATTTTCCCAAGGTAGAGCATTATGCAATGGATTCTAACTATCTATATTGAAAAATATCCAAACAGAAATATGAATGAAATAAATGGAAAACATAACAATTAACAGATGATCAAAAAGGAAAGAACAATGCTAAAATCCATACCACGGGGATCCCATAAATCAGTGTTGTATTTCTTTATTAATTCCCTGCCAAAATATTACAAATGGAGCACAGAGCATCCTGAATGATTTCCCACTTATTCCACCTATTTCCCCCTTTAAAAATGACTCAGAAATTACATTAAATAGATCAGTTTCAAGGGGGGCAGATCCACAGAAGGAGGAGCCTTTTCACCTGCCCAGAAACTAAAATCAGAACATAGAAAATAAACCAACAATATGCCCCTCAAAATGAGGAGCAATGAAACATTTTGACCATCTGAAGGATTTGTTGTTACACCCACGAATGAAAGGAAGAAATCTGTAGAACAGATCCCTTTTTAATCGGTGGTGAACAGGCCAAAATGATCCTGCATTTGTATTTAGCTCTCAGCCTTTACTTTTTTGAAGAAAATGCCTTTGAAAAGGGGTGAAAGGAAAGGATGGTGGGCCCAAATTGCAATCGCAATCGCAAATCGCAATTGGAAGGGGGGTTGTATCACATAGCGGAGGAAATACGATATACGATGGCGATGGAGTGATGGAGGAAATTTTTTTGTAAAACGAAATGAAATGAAAACAACGCTATAACACAAAGAAAGGCTCGTTTTCTTTGAAAAGGGAGGAAGGCTTTTAGGTGGGACCCAGGGAGGATCGCAATCGCAAATCGGAAGGGGAGTGGATTTGGAGTTAAACATTGTCGGGTGAAGGTATTGGGGAAAAATCAATCGCATCGGCAAAACGGAGGGGGAGGGACTATGACATGAAAATTTGCGACGGGCCGATGCGATGGGAGACTTAAGAAATATTTTTAAATCGAGTTATGGAAAGGGTAGAAAGGCTTTGGTGGGACCGGGGGGAATTGCAATTGCAAATTGGTGAAGGAGTGGAGCAGGAGAAAAGTGCTGTGGGAAATGCCGATTACGATATGCGATCCATTGCATCAGTGGAAAAAGGAAGAGTTGGGTCGTGTGTATACGAGACTACTGCGAAGTTGCAATGCGATTGGGCGATTGCGATGCGATGGTGCGATCGAATCGTAGGAGACTCAATCGCATCAGAGGTTTTTAAATCGGGGAAGGGTCAATCAGCCATGGACTTATGTGATGCGATGCGATCGGATCCGAGATGTCAGGGTCAATCACATCGGAGGTTTGTAGGAGTCGGCAATGAAAATACAAAGGATCCTTTGTGATGAAAACTTGAAAACTCATATGAAAATGTAGAAATTTTAAGTTTAAAGAACCAAATGAGAAAGAAGGGCAAGGTTAGGCTTTTGGGGGCTTTTATTCACTTAGTCATATCTTCCAATACAGAAGTCAGTTTTGGGAGTATGACATATCATTGGAAAGCTCTTTCTGGGCTCCTTCTGATGAATGTACTTAGAACATAATCTATAGTGAAAATACAGTGAAGAACACCTATGAAAAGTAGGTTGATGGCTTTGTAGGAATAGAAGCTTCTGAAGCTCAACTTATTACATATGAAGACATAAAATTACATAATAAATAATAATAAAAGAAAAGTAGAAAATAACATCAAGCTTAATAGAACAACTCTTTGATTTTTCCAGATACTGTGCCTTTGAGTTTATTGGACCTCCTCATGACCTTGTTGATATTTATTAACACTTGGCTCATTAATTTGACAATGATGAGACCCTAGAACCTAATAAGACCAACCCTCTGACCTAATAACCTGAATTGCAGAGTGAAAGTGAATCATGATTAAAGACCATAGAGAGGAGAATCAACAAGTTTTCACATGAGGGAAAACTGATGAGAGACCACTACCATCAATGAATCCATGACCTAATGGAATGATAAAATTTTATGGTATGGGACTCCTACTATGCAAATGTAAAAGAGTAAATTTGATCATTGATGGCAGTATGACAAAACTGACACTAACATTGGCTCCAATGGGGATAGTAGCTCCTTGGAGGTGCCAAGAGCACTATAGACCAAGTAGCCTTATCCATTGGGAAAAAATACAGTCAAAATACTGAAAACTGACACAATGCAAACTGACTCTGACTCAAACTATGACTGAAAACTAAATTTAAAACCAGCAAAACTTACACATATCATTCAAGTTTTATAGCCTTCACCTCGAGCGCCAAAATTCAATGAATTTGTACTTGAAATTTGACCAACAATATAATGGTATATACATTGACTTGTGACATAATTTTTTGGATCCATTATCTCAAAAGTGGTAGTGCTTCAAAATCCTACCATTCACTGGCCCTCCAGGACAATCTTGGCTGTCCATCTCTGTGATCAAGAAAGCATTCTATCCCTTATACGCTAAAAGCTTGTATGATCCTTTCCATAGGTTATCGAACTTACCATGCTTCCCTTTGTCCTCATTTCTTGCATCCCATCTCAACACCACATCTTTTAACTAAAATTTCTCTGCTTTGGTTTTACGGTCATAGATTTTCTTTATCTTTTCCTCTAACTGAATAGTGTTCTGAGAGACTTCCTCCCTTGTTTGCTGAAGGTGGATCATTTGATTGATCCTTCATTAATTATCATCCTCTTCGCTGCCAACCTCTTGCAATAGTCTCATGACCGGAACTGTAAGCGATGTAGGAAACACTGTATCAGTGCCATAAACTAATTCAAATGTTGACATACCTATGGATTTCTTGCAGCTGACACTATCTGCCCATAATATGTTGATGAGCTTTCGATGCCAATTCCTCTTATTTTTTTCCAGAATTTTCTTGATTATGTTTATCAGAGATTTATTTGATGATTTTGCTAGGCCATTGCCTTGTGGGTAGTATGCTGTCGAATGGCCCAACACAATATTGTATTTATTGCAGAATTCCACCATCTTCTTGGATGTAAATGTTGTTGCATTATCTATTATGATTTTGTGAGGGAAACCAAAACAATACAAGATATTTGATTCTAAAATTTGAATGATTGCCATATCCATGGCTTGCCTTGCTAGAATGGCTTCAATCCATTTGGTGAAGTAATCAGTACTTGTCAAGATCCACCAATGTTGTGCTGATGATGCGGGATGGATTTCCCCTATGAAATCAAGTCCCCATTGCTGAAAAGAAGCATTTACTTGAACTGGTTTCAAAGGAAGAGGAAGCGGTTTCCTTTTCCCTTGGAAAATTTTACACTCATGGTAGCTCATCACTGTTTTATACAAATCTGAAAATAAAGTGGGCCAATAATATCCTGCTCTCAACACTTTGTTAGCTGCTGTTTTCAAAAACAAATTACCACCACAATCACCTTTATGAAAGTCATGCATCACCTGCTAAGACTAATCTTCAACCAAACAATTAAGTAGAATACCTCTTGGATCTTTCCAATAAAGAGCATTGTTTAAAATACAGAACTTAGCAGACTTGAGTTTTAGTGATCTACCTTTGCTTCTAGACATCCCTGGGGGTGGCGAAAGATGATGAAGAACATAAACTATGTCTAAATACCATGGGGATTGGAGAAAAATGTTTGAAATGGGAACAAGAGAACCCTCATCCTCATCCTCTGACATTGCTGCTATGAGATTTATGTCCAGGGCATGTAGGTTTGATTGTGCCATTAGCTTTGCTAAACCTTGTCCTTTGATTAAATTTGTGGGTTTAATCTCCAAATCATATTCCAACATTACTGCTATCCACTTAGCTCTTCTTCCTTCCGGGTCAGTTTGCATCAACACATCTTTTACTGTTACATTAGAAACATATGCTATGGTATGTGAATGCAGAATGTATACTCTAAAATCCTTCAGTTCTTTTATAAGATCCAATTCTTGTTTCTAAATGATATTATACCGCAAGGCAACATCTCGAATGGTCCTACTAAAAAAGGCAATGGGTTTTTCAATCTGATCTCTCTTTTTCATCAATACCGCAGCCATGGTATGCTCCGATGCAAATGAAAATATACTGAAATCTTGAGTGTAATCAGGACTAACCAAAACTGGGGCATTGGACAGAGCAAACTTTACCAAATTAAATGACTTGATAACATCCTCGCTCCATTTGATAGTGCTATCCTTCTTCAACATATTAGTCATTTCTTGTAAATGTTCAGCCAAATTGGGTATAAATCTGTGCAAGAAGTTCATCTTACCATTGAATGCCTGAATCTCCTTTTTGTTACGTGGGAGTTTTATGTGTTGAATTGCCTCTACTCTTGAAGGATCAATACGGATGTTGTCTTTAGAGATGATATGCCCTAGCAGCTTACCTTCGTCCATAGAAAACATAATTTTATTTGGATTGAGAGAAATCCCAAACTTTCTGCATCGCTGAAATACAACCCTTAAGTGGTGCAAATGTTCATCATTAGAACTAGAAAACACTGTCAGATCATCCAAATAAACAACCAGAAAAGCATCCTTTTCATTAGAAAAATTGATGTCCATTACTCGTTCGAAAGTGGCTCCAGCGCTCTTTGGTGTTGTGAAAGTAGTTTTGTCTTGGTATTTTTCATGCACCAAGATCTGATTATAACCTGAGTAACCATCGAGTAGTGACATCCTTGATGCTCCAACTACTCTTTGCAGAATACGATCCATCTTTGGAAGTGGATAGTTATCCTTTAAAAATTATTTATTCAGATTCCGGAAATCTATACACAACCTTATTTCTCCTGTCTTTTTGCGTACCGGGACCAAATTCGAAATCTAATCAGAAAATATAATAGGGACAATGATACCAGCTTTATACAACCTGTTTACCTCTTTTTCAATGGATGGAAGCAGCTTTGGGTTGATCCTTCTCAGCTTCTGTCTAAATGGATTCTGATCCGGCTTGATGGGAATAGTATGTTGAATTATATTTTTTTCATACACCTTTAAATGTGAATAATCCCACACAAACACATCAGAAAATTCAGAAATTAATTTAACATATTGTTCCTTTACCTCAGGGGACAATGCTTTTGATAAATTCACAAGCTTAGGCTTTTCAGCTGTTCCAAGATTAACATCTTCAATTCCTTTATCAGTAGGCACCAAGCTCGGTTTCTTTGCAACATCATCTTGATGAAAAATCTCTTCTAAAGGTATGAGACCTCTAGGAATTACATTGTCTTTCAGCTGCAATACGTGCATCTGATTTGATTCAATTCTTGATCATGGACGTTATAATCACCCTCTATGGAAATGTCCTTGAATTTTTCTTCATTTTGCAAAAAAGCATTGATTTCAATGTCATCCCAAAACACTTGCCAATACCTTAAATTATCCAGAACAACAGGCCAATGTTTGACATAAATTTCAAATTTGTTGCTGGAATTCATTGGAATCTTCAAATTAGCTACAGTAGTGCCAAGAGAATCTGCAATAAGATTATTCATTTGGGGTACTGCTATCAAAGTGTATTCATAAAACATCCTCAATATGTCTAGGACTGCATTTCTCTAGGCTCTTAATAGTGGATGCTTTGCTTGATACTCTCCCTTTACCTATTTGATTATCAACCCTGAATCTCCATAGACAGAAATCCTCTTTGCATTTAGCTTCTTCAAAATTTTCAAACCTGCGATCAAAGCCTCATACTCTGCTTCATTGTTAGAGTAGTCAAAGGAAAATTTGTAAGCACATACTCTAACATTACTAGGAACTTTTTCAAGCTAGAAAATAGGGCTCCGAAACCATATTCCTATACCAGCACCATCCTTACCAACAACTCCATCAAAGTCCATGATCCAAAGGCCTTCCTCTTCTTCTTCTAAATGATAAAATTTTTCCTCTTTCTCTACTTTATTTTGACTGATTTCTTCATTTTTCTATTGTTCATTGTCCTTTTGCTGCTGGTAGGCAGAAGGCTCAGAGATGCTTGCTACTTTATCTTTTTCCTGTCTAAGGACTTCCCTAAAATTTTCTAAAATTTTAGGTACCTCATCTACTTCTATCAACTGGACATTTTCATCATTCAAACCACCATCTGAATATAATACAAATGACTCTAAATCTATGTGAACTGCATTAATTGGATGATTAACTAGCTTCTCTTTGCTGGTGATCATGTATTTCATTTTCTTCTCCCTGTATAGTTTTCTCAACTGACCGAACACAGGAATAGTGGCATAAGAGAAATCAAGCTGTATGGTTCCTTTCAGTTTTGCACCCCATGACCTGGACAACAGCATTCCAAACCATGGTGGAACATCAGCAACAACCACATCCATCAAAACATTCTTGGCCGGGATTTGATCTAAAGACATTACCAAGTCTTTAATAAGACCAATACAATGGACCCTATCGGAGTCAAAGGAATAAAAATCATGGTATCTGCGAGTAATATCAAGACCCAACTTCTCCAGAATGGATTTAGGCATCAAGTTGTGCGAGGCTCTGGAGTCCAACATAGCATTATGTAAAATGAACTCATGCAATCTAAGACTCAGGTAGAAGGGAGGGACTTCACTCTCTTCATACTGACCTTCTATGGCTGGACCAAAAATGAGTTTAGGATAGTCATCTTCAACATTTACCATATCTGATATAGAATCTATTTGCAAAATCCTAGATACCTAATGTTTATAAGTGTTGTTTTTTACTAACTCAGTCAAGGGCATGAACACCTTTAGCATAGAAATTTCATTTTCTAAATTAAAAGATGGAACTTTTTCTACCTCTTTGATGGGAGAGTCTTTCTTCTCCACTTTCTCCTTTATTGCGCCAAGATGATTATTTTCATTTGCGATGTTAATCGTTGAGGATGCTTTGCTGGGAGAGGGATCAGTAGGCTCTTTCCCTTTCCTTTGAGTATTTGAAGAGTCATTTTTTGGTTGCAGCTCTTTTCTTTTCTGAACGGGATTGATTGGCACATCTCTGCTCCTCAAAGAATACTACTTCTATTGGGCTGATAGAGAATTCATATATCCTCATTGGTAATCCTTGGATTCTTCCTCTAACACTACATCATTGGCAAATCTGAAATTATCATCTCTTCGAGTGTCTGGAATTACTGCATATTCTTCATCTTCTGTGAGAAAGATGGGCGCACCATCGGCAGTGAATATATGATTAGCTTCAACTATCGGATCATCATCATCATCATCTTTTTCTATTCCCTGAACATAATTTTGTTGCAACAGAGTTCTGAGCTGTTTTTGTGGTGTTGTTTGGTCTTGCAGTTTATGTTCCCTTTGATTAATTCAAAATTGGGGCTGTTGCTATCCTCTGAAATTTGGATTCCTGATTTGTGGTTCAAGTCTATCAAAAATATTTAGCCAATCAGCCATATTTTCCATCGTTTGAATCAAAGTATCCATCTTCGTATCTGAAGGAGATGCTTCTTCTTTCACAGTTACCCTCTTTTCGGCTCTTGTCCGCGTTCTTCTGGCCAGAAAATTTTCTTCTACGCTCATAGCTATCTTTTGCATGTCTTCAAGTGTGGTAGGATCTCGTTCTCGTAGCTGATATGCCATATCAACATCGAAACCATCTAGAAATTTGAGCAAAGCTAACCCCATGGGGGGTTTTAGGTTGGCCGGAATAGCATTATACACAACATTAAATCTCACACAATAATCTTGTACACTTTCACCTACATTCCTTTTAATATTTTCATATTCAGACAAGAATTGGAGTGGGTTTTTCTTTACCTCCCATCGGTCTAAGAATTGTCTATGTAGCTCCTACAAATTATGGATAGAAGCTGCTGGTAAGGCTCTGAACCATTTTCGAACTTCACCTCCAAAGCTTTGGACAAACAATCTTGTGGTCACATTTTTTGCCTCTACCTCATGAAGGTCAAATAAGTCATTCATCTTATCAACATGTTGCTGGGTTGTGATGCTTTGAGTGGCATCAAAGAGAGGTATTTTAATTTGATAATCAGCAGGCATATCATTCAGATTCTGAGGTAAAAGTAGGGGTGCATAGCAGGAAGCCATGACTCGCGATGGATTTACAACAGTGTTTGTGCTATTAGGATTCAAGGGAGCTGTTGATGGAGGATTCAGAAGTTGAGAATTGACTTCTGAAACTGATGGGAATGCTGATGAATAAAGGGCATGAAATGTTTTTTTTGATAACTCTAAAGGCTCAAGGGTATTGTTTACAATGATAGAAGTTTGAGGGGAATTTAAAATATAATCATCAATTAATGTGTTAGCCCTTTGAACTTCAAGATATACAAGAAACTCTAGATCCAAAACTGTGTCATCGAGTGCAGTTTCATATTTATTTCTGAACAAGGAAAGTTCAAAACACTCATCAAAAGAGAGGTCTTCTACAAAAAACCACTCACTAGGCCAGGTATGGGATCTTAAAATAGGTCTAGGGCTTACTGAAGCTTCTTGTCTTCTGATTATTCATGGAATGAGATTAGGATTTTCAAATACAGGAGGAGGATTTGGATCAGGGTTGGCCGTGGTATATTTTCTTGAAGCCAGTGTGGTCAAATTTCTACTTTATAATGTTTTATTTCAGCCAAGCAAACTCTGAGTCTCATCATCCAGAGTCCAAGAATTTATATAGAAGATATTACTGGGGTGATCATTATTTCATTTTAAATAGTTCCCCAGTGGAGTCGCCAAGAAATTTTATCACCTAATTTGAACCTCAAGTTGAAGGAAGGTAAATCATGGTAACTTCAAACCACGCTCAGCCTTGTAGCTAGCCCTACAAGGTCGGGAGAGGGCTCTCTCCATGAAATATATTCAATGAAATATAGATGCAAATAATTTTAGGCTAGGTATATTAGCTCAAAATGTTTATAATTTTTCAGGGTTGTATGGATCAGATGGGGTTGGGCAGTTTGAATCTGTGGAATTAAAACAGAGATACAGGGTACTCTATGGAGCAAGGTAGGCATGGATTTTAAAAACTTTGTATTTAATAGTGATGGAATGTGTAAGACTGGTGAGAAGCTGAAAAGGGCATAGGAGATGGATCCTCTTCAAACAGCAGAAAACATAAAGTATCGAATGATTTTCCCAAGGCAGAGCATTATGCAATGGATTCTACCAATCTATATTGAAAAACATCCAAACAGAAATATGAATTAAATGAATGACAAAAATAAAAATTAATAGATGATCACAAAGGAAAGAACAATGCTAAAATCCATACCACAGGGATCCCATAAATCAGTGTTGTATTTATTTATTAATTCCCTACCAAACTGTTACAAATGGAGTGCAGAGCATCCTGAATGATTTCCCACTTATTCCACTTATTTCCCCCTTTACAAATGACTCAGAAATTACATTAAATAGATCGGTTTCAAGGGGGGCAGATCCACAAAAGGAGGAGCCTTTTCACTTGCCCAGAAACTGAAATCAAAACATAGAAAATAAACCAACAATATGCCCCTCAAAATAAGGAGCAATAAAAAATTTTGACCATCTAGAGGATTTCCTGTTACACCCACAAATGAAAGGAAGAAATCTGTAGAACAGATCCCTTTTTAATCGTTGTTGAAGAGGCCAAAATGATTCTGCGTTTGTATTTATCTCTTGACCCTTACTTTTTTGAAGAAAAACCCTTTGCCAAAAAATTCCTTTAAAACCACTAAAAATTGAATTTGCTACTTTAATGAATAAAATCCCCTTTTTCATTGAAAAATAATGAAAGGAAAGGATGGTGGGCCCAAATTGCAATCACAAATTGCAATGGAAAATCCCAATCGCAAATTGCAGTCGCAAATTGCAATTGCAAATCGCAATCACAAATCGTAATCACAAATTGCAATCACAAATCACAATTGGAAGGGGGGGTGTATCACATAGCGGAGGAAATGCGATATGCGATGGCGATGCAGCGATGGAGGGAAAACTTTTATAAAATGAAATGAAATGAAAATATCACTATAACACAAAGAAAGGCCTGTTTTCTTTGAAAAGGACGGAAGGCTTTTAGGTGGGACCCAGGGAGGATCGCAATCGCAAATCGGAAGGGGAGTGGGTTTGGAATTAAACATTGTCAGGTGAAAACATGCGATGCAATGGAGTGATTTGCGATGCGATGGTGCGATTGGAGGTATCGGGGAAGAATCAATCACGTCAGCAAAATGGAGGGGGAGGAACTATGACATGAAAATTTGCGATGGGCCGATGCGATGGGAGAGTTAAGAAATCCTTTTAAATCGAATTATGGCTTTTTACAAAGGGACAACCCCCTTTTGTTTGGAAAGGGCGGAAGGGCTTTGGTGGGACCGCGAGGAATCACAATCGCAAATCAGCGGAGGAGTGGAGCAGGAGCAAAGTGCTGTGGGAAATGCTGATTGTAATATGCGATCCATCGCATCAATGAAAAAGGGAAGAGAGGGGTCATGTGTTTACGGGACTGCTGGGATGTTTCGATGCGATCAGGTGATTACGATGCGATGGTGCGATCGGATCATAGTTGACTCAATTGCATCGGAGGTTTTTAAATCGAGGAAGGGTCAATCGGCCATGGACTTATGTGATGCGATGCGATCGGATCGGAGATGTCAGGGTCAACGGCATAGAAGGTTTGTAGGAGTCGACAATGAAAATACAAAGTTTCCTTTTCAATTAAAACTTTAAAACTCATATGAAAAGGTAGAAATTATAAGTTTAAAGGACCAAATGAGAAAGAAGGGCAAGGTTAGGCTTTTGGGGGCTTTTATTCACTTAGGCATATCTTCCAATCTAGAAGTCAGTTTTGGGAGTATGACATATCGTTGGAAAGCTCTTTCTGGGCTCCTTCTGATGAACATACTCAAAACATGATCTATAGTGAAAATATAGTGAAGAACACCTCTGAAAAGCAGGGTAATGGATTTGTAGAAATATTAGCTTCTGAATCTCAACTTATTATATATGAAGACATAAAATTACATAATAAATAATAATAAAAGAAACGCACCATGTTTTCACCTCAAAACATGTTTTGAATTGAAAATTACATCAAGCTTGATAGAACAACTCTTTGATTTTTCCAAATACTGTGCCTTTGAGTTTATTGGACCTCCTCATGACCTTGTTGATATTTATTGACACTTGGCACTAATTTGACCATGATGAGACCCTAGAACTTAATGAGACCAACCCTATGACCTAATAACCTGAATTGGGAAGTGAAAGTGAATCATGACTGAAGACCATAGAGAGGAGAATTAGCAAGTTTTCACATGAGGGAAAACTGATGAGAGACCACTACCATCAATGAATCCATGACCTAATGGAACGATAAAATTTTATGGTATGGGACTCCTACTATGCAAATGCAAAAGAGTAAATTTGATCACTGGTGGCTGTATGACAAAGCTGACACTAATAGAATTAATCAACACTTAAAATGTATAAAGTGCATTAGTAAGGTCAAAAGGCATGACCAAAAATTCATAATGACCCTCATGTGTTCGAAATGTTGTTTTCGGAATATCTTCTATCTTCATTCTAATTTGATGATATCCTGAACGAAGATCCAACTTGGTAAAATAAATTTCTCCATGTAATTCATCCAATAATTCATCAATCACACAAATGAGAAATTTATCTTGAATAGTGAGCTTATTGAGCTCCCTATAATCTGAACACATGTGCCATGATCCATCATTCTTGTGCACTAATACTACTAGAGTAGAGAAAGAACTTTGACTAGGTTGAATTATACCAGCCTCTGACATTTCTGCAATCATACGTTCAATTTCACTCTTTTGGAAATAAGGATATCTATAAGCCCTGATGTTTGGAGGAACACTTCCTGGAATCAAATGAATAGCATGATCATAATCACGAATAGGTGGGAGTCCTTTGGGAGTTTCAAACACCTTGGAATGATTTTCCAAGACTTTCTGGAGATCTAGAGACATAGATGATTTTGATGTTGGAACTTCTAGTGAGCATAATTGTGCAGCTACACCTCATTTTTATTTCTTCAGAAGCTTGGTCATGATATTAGATCTGATTACCTTTCGTGGCTTCCCTACGATACCCCGTAATTCTATTTCCTTTCATTCCAAAAAACATTTCAAGAGAATTTCTTGAAAATTAAAAGCTAACGTCCCCAAATATTGTAATCATTGTACTCCTAGTATAACATGATCACATCCCATTGGAATCGAAAGCATTGGACTATTCAATACATATTGCACCATGGTTAGCTTGATATTATGGCATTTTCCAGAGAAATTTTTATTTGCTACATTAGCAACCATCAATTGACATTCTTGTACTGGGTATAGGAAATAATTCAATTCCTTGGATACCTTACAATGAATAAAATTATGGGTATTACCCAAATCAATCAACACTATTACCTTTCTATTCTTGATATTCCCTTCTATCTTGAGAGTTTGAGGAGTGGTAATTCCTTCTAATGCATTACACAATATGTTCAAACTCATTTCTTCTTCTTCTAGCGTTGGTTCCTAGTGTATATCCTCTTCTTTTGAAATTTATTGTTCATTTTCTTCCTCCTTTTCACAATATATGTAAAATAATTTCTTCTCAGAACACTTATGACCTTTAGTGTGTTTTCTATCACAACTGTAACAAATCCATTTTTCTCTTTTTTCTTCCAATTTTTGTGGTGTCAACCTTGTAGGCTGTGGAAGTCTAGGAGTAGTAACACTTCCATCTTTATAGATGTGAGAGGTAGGCTTCCTTGTCGCCATAATTTTACATTCAATTTTTCTTGCCAACCTAAATTCCTTCTCCAATGAATCAGGTTCCCAAATGCGAACTTCATCTTGGATGTTATCCTTTAAAGTCCCTATGAATACATCAATCCTATGTTCCTTTGGAATATCAGTTACCCTTATATTCAATTTTTGGAAGTCCTCAATGTGCTCCACCACTGAACCCTTTTGTTTGAGATTTATCAATTGGCTAAAGAAGGTGTTTATCTTTGTATCCTCATAATGTGCTATCATTTCCTCCATAAAAATTGATCAAGTGACAATTTTTTTACAGGAGAAAAGCCGTCGATACCATACAAATGTATTTTTTTCTAAATGTAAACTTGCAATCGGTACCTTTTGTGTGTTTTTCACATTATTAATATCAAAATATTGCTCCATCTGTATTATCCGTGTTACTAGATCCTTTCCATCAAACTTCCTCATATCCATATCTGGTTTATGGTGATTATTCAATTTAACATTAGATTCTATGAAATCATGATTAACATTTATTTTGTTCTCATTATGAGTTTCCTCTACTATATTTCTGCCATTAGGAATCATTTCTTGTATTAACCTTGTCATCAAACCTTCCAGGTCTACTTTTAGATCATTCTTCATGTCTTCCATGTTGTCCTTCATTTTTTCATCGATCTTAGCTTCCATGTCATCCATATTAGCTTCCATGCCAACTTCCATGCCATCCATGTTAGCTTCCATTCCATTATTCAAAACATCCATCTTTGCTTCCAAGAATTTCTTCAAAACATCCATCTTAGCTTTGACGCCTTTCTTCAAAACTTCCATTTCATTTTTTTTTTGCTCTTTGGGAGAGTGAAATTTGGTGCACTTGCTCTTGTAATTTTGATATGTCATGTTGTGCTTATTCATATTCATGAGTTATAGTAGAGCCTTATGAAGGCTTAATGAGTGTTGAATTCCTTTTAGCTGGAATTTTAGAACCCAATATGGATATCTATGCTTCGATATGCCCCTGGAATTACTTCAAACTGATTTTCACACAAGAATTATGCAATTCTAAAAAAAAAAAAAAACACACCTTTTTCTTGTTTTTGAGGAGATCGATATTGAAATTGACTTATCTATGTGATTTCGAAAATTAAATATTTGAAATTTGGCCCTGTATTAGCCCTCTAAATCTTCTTTTGAATGCCACAGATCTGACCTGATTTGTATTCTTCGAGGAAAAGTTATGCCCAATCTCCCATAATGGCCTAATTGTGGACTAGTTCAGTAGAGCCAACTTGTATGACGTGCCATGTGTCACTATTTCCTCCTTCAGTTTTGAAATTGATACACAAGAAACTACAATCTGTTTGATTGAGGTCACATTTTACATAATTCCAATCTGATGCTCAGAGAGAGAGTTATGACGATTTTCCCATGGTCACCTCTTTGAGATGAAATTCAAGAGCCTGAGAAAACTTTAAAATCCACAGATAATATCTCCACAAATATTAAGAACCAAGATCTGAAATGTTTACATGACGTTCCTCAGGCTTTAGGCTTCACTCTAAAAAAATTTCAGCTTCTGAACCTTCGTATAAAAATTTTTTATAGTGCAACTTCCACAATGACATGTTAAGGTGAAATTTGGGAGCCTGAAAAAAAAAACCATAACTTCTAGAGATCATATCTTCAAAAATATTGCGAACCAAGATCTGAAATCTT
Source organism: Pinus albicaulis (assembly GCA_034641835.2). Lineage (NCBI taxonomy): Eukaryota > Viridiplantae > Streptophyta > Pinopsida > Pinales > Pinaceae > Pinus > Pinus albicaulis. The sequence goes on along the minus strand of CM076578.1, from coordinate 1,606,293,006 downwards.
TACAAGACCTTCCTCCGGATTTCAGATTTTCTCTGTAAAAATTTCATCTTCTGAACCTTCATATAAAAAATTTATAGTGAAAATTCCATGATGGCTTGCTTGGAGCAACAAAACCCTAGTATCCAAAGCTCTAATACCAGATGTTATGAAACCAGCTACAAAAATAGAATAAAAGAGAGATAAACAACTTAGAAATAATCCAATTTGAGGGGGAAACCACCTTTACATTACATAAATGAACAATTCTTCGATTATACAAATGACAAAACCTCCTTCTATATATAGGAGTCCATGGGGTCACAATATAATCCTATCCGACCTAACAATAATAATGTAAGGGCACAATAATAAAAATGATGGGGTTATAGGGGTACAACAATAACAATGAGGGGGTTATACCAACAACAATAAGGGACTATATTAGTAATATAGGGACCTAATATATTTCTAGGAAAGCCTTCCCAATCATATTTCCTTTAATGTTAGAGAAATTTGTTGTGTCTTTGGTTGTATCCCTGAGCTTTTTCATATAATACCCTTTCTGGTTGAGTTTTTTTATTAATGACATACAAATAGGGAAATCCCTTTGCCCTTAGGGGCACAATTCTATTTAAGAACCTGCCAACTTCCACATCCAATTCATGACATCTCTCCTCCAGCTGTCTAACGAAATTCCTCTTAGTGAGGACCTTTTTTAATTCTAGTATAGTTTATGTTGTGTCCTACACATCCAGGTCTTCAAGCTCATGACTGGTTTTAGAATTTAGGAACTTTATGATCTTAGGAGGTGTGGCAGGCATATCACCCAAATCCTAATTGGTTTTCTAAATGGTTGCAAGACACTTTTCAATCAGCTCCTTCTGTTCAAATATAATATGGATGGAGTGCCATATTTCATCAATGGACTCCATGATACTACCCCAGATAATCAGCTTAATTTGTCCCAAAGTATTACCAATTCAAATTTCCCTTTCTACCTTCTCCAACCTCTCAATTTATTTTCTAGCTATTTCATGGGCGGTTTCAAATATTTCCTTCTGATTTCTCAAGATGCCAATCTGTTTTTCCAACTTCTTGATTTCCTTTGTCTGGAGGGTCATGCTTTCCATGGACTTGGACATCTCATATTTCCCACTTGATGTCCTTGTAGTTGCTAAAATAACAGATGGGATTGCTGCAATAGGCACAACATCTATAAGAATGATTAATACATCGGTTACTTCTTCTTCTTCTTTCAACAATTTATCCATCTTTGTCTCCATTTGTCTGGTCAAAACTGACTGCTTTTTTATTAAATTCATCATCTCAGATTTTTCCACTTCACTCTCTTCCATATCCTTGGTCGAAGGGTGTTCGGTGGCTGGCATCTTAAGCTACTTTCTCAAGCCAGAAATATCTGAATTTTTATTCTTTAGAATATCTTCCACTGCTCCTAGATTGGATGGATCAAAACCAATTTTCACAACTAATTCCTCTAAAGACTTAATATTGGTATCCTTTGCAAGGGAGGAAATCTTCTCCATCTTGATTTGTGACTGATAATTGAACAATTTTAACTACATATTAGGCAGGTTCATAGCTATACTTGTCAATGTAGAGGACACCATGTCTCTAGTTTTCTTGTGTAGCTCCATATGACGAATATGCTAGATGTCTTTGGTACTGAATTCAAATAATGTCTTCTTGTAGTCTTCTGCTCCTTGAGACCATCGAACTTGAGCTTCCAAAAATTTTATTTGCATTTTCCCCCTTTTAGTATCGAAGGCCAACACTAGCCTTCTTTGTGAACTCGGTGTCTTCTTCCAAAACTGGTTGTAGGTTTCAGTCTTCAGCACTTCATTCTTCAACTTTATCTCTCTTAATATGTCATAAAATGATTTTTATTTGTCTCCTATAGCAAGCCTAGAAGTAGATGTCTGTAGACCCTGTTACTGAATAAACACTGTTGCTGAATATGTAGGGGAGGCCATTGTTTGACCACCTGCATGAGATGACCCAGGGGTGCCTCCGATGTGTATTACCTTCTACTGCTCTGATTCACCCCCTTGATCAATATCCATATGAATTTCATCCCTATTCCTATACTTTAGCTTGAAATCTCTGCTAGAGGTATCAGTCACCAAAGGTGACTGATTCTCTCTTGGCCTCTTGCTTCCTATTTCAATCTCTAGTTCTTTTCCCTTGTCTTATTTATCTCCTGTAGCCTTCCTTTATTGTGGAGTTAGGGTTTGAATACTTGAGGTGGAAATCACTTGTTCTTCAACCTCTTGCAGTGTATTGGATTCCCACTCTTCTTGATTCATGTATTGTTCTATCTCAAGCCTGTGTGTGTGGATGTATGGTGTTGACTTATTCTCCACCCTTTCCTTGGAGATGATTCCCAATGGTTCATAGGACCAGGTGAAATTGTGACTTAATTTCATCTCCCTCAATATCTTAATGGCCTCCTCCCCTACTGCTCTATTGTTGCAAATAAAAGGACCAATATGGGACTTTATCTTAAATTGGGATTTCTTCTTTGCAAATACAAATTGGACTTCATCTGAATTTATCATTTGTCTTATGTATTCCAAGGCAAATGTCCTCATGGAAAGGAACTTTGGTAGTTTTTAGGGGGCCAAATCACACCCATAAACTCGTATCTTTGTATAATTTTGGTACAGTGGTTCTCACTTGATCTATTAGTTGCATAATTTTCTTGATTTCTTCATTCACCCTTGGTTCTGTTGTAATCTTGAGTGTATGGATTACTGGATGTACAAATGAATCCACACAATTATTTTATGTGTAATTCCTCTCCTCCTTCATTAGTAAAGTGGTCCAAAAGATAATAGATTGATGCTGAGAGTCATCATTAAGCTTTTTCATCTCAAATTTGAACCTATTGGACTGAAAATAAACTAACATGTACACCAGAATAGAAGTGTATTTGAACACCTCCTCTTTATGAAACTTCCAAAATTTCTCATGGATGAAATCAGCAAGGAACTGGGAAAAATTCAAAATGACTAAGGGCTTAGAATCTGATGAAAGGATGGAAAAGAAACCAATTATGGCCTCATCTACCCATCAATATGTATGATACCCTAGTAAATATGACATAATAATGACAATATGTTGGGTCCTATAAGGAAAAGTAGATGAAGGATATGGATGGTTCTTCTGAGGCATTGGGGCATCAATGGCCATGAAAATTTCTAAGGTTTTAGCTCTGCTGACAAAGTACAACTTCTGATATAACTCCCTAAGGGCTTCATAATAGAAAGGAATTGTTTGTTCAAAATTGGGGGCTTGCATCATCTGCTGGATGGATTGGAGTCACTACAGATCTTTTGTTGATGTCATAATAGACGTGGCACTTTCTAATGAACTCAGGACAACTATGTGTTTTGGGGAAACTATGATATCACATTTTGGTTTCCCACAAGCCGATGTCATCAATCTCACATAGAAATTTATCCTCGAGCCTGCAGTAGACATCGAATAAATCGAATTAAGAGTTTGTCTAGTGCATATTATAATCCCTATCAGCTAAATTCATGTGATCCAGGTCCACTTGAGGGTAGAACATAGGATTGAATGGTTTCTGATCTTGCTTTACCAGAATTTTGTCTTCTGTGATTAAACTGATATGCTTGTAAATGTTGCAAATAAAAATGGGAGAAAAAAGAGAAGGGAACTTACAAAGGGAATTTTTGCATATAATAATGGGGAAGGGACAAAGTAGAAAGGGAGATGTGATCAAACTTGTAGAGCACTGATAATTCTATGTTGATCAATGGCGACTTTTCTTCACTGATCTTTGCTGTAAATTCTCTGCAATTTGATAGCCTGTAATATTTGGACACAATAGCAAAGTTAAACCTTGCTTCTGGTAATGAATTTTTGTTTTATAAAGTAATTGGGCAACTGTTTGGCATGGTGCGGGCCCATTGGATAACGCCCTGAGCCATTAAATTTCCAACGGGCTTATGGCGGGAGCATAATTGATTGGATGGAGTGGACAAGCAAGTGAAGTATGGCACAATGGTACTTGACAACGGTTATGAAAAGGTTATGTGGGTGTGGTGGTATGAAATACAACGGAAAACTCTTTTCGGAAGGGGGTCTTCGTGGTAAGTTGTAATGGACAAGGGGGAGGGTGGGCTGCGAAATGACTCAGGCACAACAGGTAATGATGGAGGTGGTATTGGATACCATTTATTTCAGATCCCCCCCTGAAGTTAACGTTCGAAGGCCAGGGGGCCGAAAAATTGTGTGGGTCGTTAGATGATGAGATGGGCGCTGGGATGAGATGGAAGGTGGTGAGGGTTTAGTAGCGATGGGACAGGTGATTTGATGGTGGGGTCAGGTAGGGATACATATATGCGATGGGTATAATTTTAGACTTAGGGTATAGGAAGTATAATGTTTCGGGGGTTAGCATATAAGCTTTGACACATATATTCCAAAATATCAATTAAATTACCTCTAATCCTAGAATTTGGTATAAAATCATTTATCCAAACTTCTAAATAAACTACCTTTGTCCTTTGATTTTATTCTTTGACCATAAAGAACATGAAATCTTCAAACTGAACTTTATAGGACAAATTACATGTTTTCCCCTATTCTTTCTTCTCCTCACCTCTATCTGCCCAAACTACAAATTTAACATTTTGTGTTCTTCTGCAGGGTGCATTTGGACTTGCAGATCCTAAAACACTTTTTATTTCAAACTTCTAACCTAAAATCTATCCTTATTTATTCTATTGACTCAGATTAAACTATTGAGTCAATTTCATTTCTACATATATATTGATATGCCAAAATTAAAATTTTTGGAAAATTGTTATTTTCTAACCTATCAACATAAATTTAAAATTGTATAATCATGTTTAAAATATATCATTGAACAAACCTATCTAATGAGTAGTGGCATTTTAATTTGCAACACTTTCAGTATTATTTATTTTTTTGGTTTTTTTTTTCTCTTCTTTTTTTTTCTCTATTTTTAATACCCTCTTTTATTTTCCTTTTTCATATATATATATATATATATATTATGGAAATCACTTGAATATTGAAGTTCATGTACAATATGAAAATTTTCCTGTATGAGATACTCAGTCACCTTCTGATACTATAAATTACAGGAGTCTAACATGTTTCATGTTTAATTCAACATTAACTATTTCTTCCTCAACAGTCTACTTTGTAGGCAATTCAACAGTCTTTGCAACATCCCTGCCTTGTGAACATCTTTCTTGTTCCAGTGAACTAGCTTGATTTCTTTTTTCCACATCAAACTTTGCAACATCCTCAGCAATGATTTGTTCCTTTTGAATTAAGTCATTCCCATTCATTCACTCTGCAATATCAAAAGCTCTCCAATTTTCGGGGGTCTTTTATATCAATGCAATCAATTTGAAGGTAAGAAAAAAAAAATTGAATACAAAATCGACCTCTTGTCCCCCAACAGATATCGACAAAAAATATCTTGGAAGAAAATATCCCAAAAAATCTTCAACAATTAATTTGTTGGCATCAAATGATTCATGAAAAATTAACTTAAACGAATCTCTCTGCACTGATAGCGATCACCGCCTTTTTGTTGGCCCCAAATGCAAGTGCCTTACTAGCTCCTCTATATGGAAGTGATGAAACTACTTTGTTACAACCATATATAGCATATCCTCATCCACTACTGCAACACTAAGTATTTCACCGAGCAAAGGATTCAAAACATCTTGAGTTGTTGGTGTGTTTCTTCCTTTCTGTTGGATGACCTACTACATAGAAATGTCAATGGAATAATCTTCAATGTGGAGGTCGAAGATAAATAAATGAAACGAGGAGATACATGTTGTAGTGTGTCTACGATTTGTGGGGCATAAGCCGGAGGGGAAAGGATGTGAGAACACTGGTTGCCTGTTGGGTAGGTGAGCCTGCAGTGTGGAAGAAAATTGAGGATTAATGAAAGGAGACGATCCTAGGTGGAGAACCAATGACTGGTATTTTATTCGACGCCTCATTGTTCCACACGTCCTTGTTATTCCCATCCATGTTTTGGAGGCTATTGTTGGAGAGAAGCAGAATGCAAGGGTTGGTTTTCGTTATGGGTTCCCAGGGGGAACTCCCACCTGCTCTAATGCACCACACTATTGATGATGTCAAAGTAACAGAAGTCGGTTCCCAACACTCTATCTTCCACCCCACGATGGGAAAAATCCCTCTCATTTGTCGACTCGTGCAATATTTTCGCTGAAAAAATTATTAGTATTTTAAATTATCGTATATTTTTTTATTTAATTTGTTTTATTTCAAAAGAATTTAAAAAAAAAAAAAAATCTAAATGATATATATATATATATATATATATATATATATATATATAATGGAATTAGAAAAATTGAAAACAAAAACTAAAATTTTAAAAATCTAAAAAAAATTATTCCTGAAAACTATTAGGGACATTATTTTTTAGAGATTGCATACCTATTCAAAAACTAAAAAAAAAATAACAATTTTTTTTATTCACTTTTCTAATCTAATATACTCTAATTGAAGGTTACAATCACTTATGTATAACAATTTTCCAATGTAACCATGCATACAACAATAATAAAAACATATTCTCTTTAAGTTGCGCATATGAATGGAAACGCACAAACATAACCGGATATGTTTGTTTTGACTGTGATATAACTAAATAAAAACAAAACAAATGACCTAACCTTATACTTGCTTGGAACCATTTTTCAATAAGATTTTCGTAGACATGATTTTTATCCTTCAAATCATGTTTCCACTCCTCATTTTCGTCCTCAATCCCCTGCTTTACTAATTGTTTTTCATCAAATGTACTGGATTTTTCGTATGTCAATTCATTCTCTTTTGGAGGAGTATTTAGGCTTTCCATAGTTGTCAAGATATTATTTTCATAGGAAGAGGGGATCTCAACTTCTACTAGGATCTGAGTGAATTGTTCCAAACTTATACTCATTGTTAATTCATTTTTAAAAAATAAAAATCACTCTCCACAATTGCAGAAATAAAACACTCTTGCACAAAATATATCAAACTTGTAGAAATTAAACACGCATGCTGAAATTGAAATTCACACTTGCAAGAAAAAGTAATCTATACCTCAATCCATCGTGCTTCCTCGACAACAACGCAAAAATTTTGGGCGAAACTATCATCATCAAATAATTCCCTAACATAAATTATCAATCCAAGGAATTCATAGACTTACGAGGCACATGCACTGGAAATGTAGGACTGAAGTTAAATTAGCCTATTATAATGCTTCTGTCTCTTATTCAAGATGCATTAAATGAAGGAAGAGGATCCTAACTTAGAAGGACCTTGTTGTCCTTCCCTAGTGTTAAACACCATGTTGAAGCACACACATGGTGTATGAGGAAGATGAGCACACACACACAAGAGACTCAATACACAATGAAGGATAAGCGTGTAGCTTTCTTTATTTTCCATTATACAAAGATGTACATTTATAGTACAATGGTGTGACTCTTGGTTTCACATTCCAAGGTCACTTGGACTCCATTGTGACTTTTCATATTCCACACCTACCCATGTAGGATTAGGTGTTCCAACATCCCCCCTTAATCCGAAGGGGTATGTGTGAGTCCAAGAAAAGAGTTGTAATAAAAATCTGCAAAGTATACATGGCAGCACTTGGCTGAATCAACTCTCTGAAATGTTGGAAAAAAGGAGGTGGTTTTAGGATGACCACAAACACTGGAACGCAATACATGTTGCAGTTCCCGGAACTCTTCCAAAACTGGCAAGAAGCTGAAGGCTTCTGCTAGAGGAATTGTCCCTCATAAAAAAGGGAGACCTTCAACCTAAAAGAAGGGATGTCTACTACCTGTGGTGGTTTTAGGTTGTCCACCAACCAAAGATGATGGTTTTAGGTTATCCACCAACCGAATATGATGGTTTTAGGTTATCCACCAACCAAAGATGATGGTTTTAGGTTATCCACCAACTGAAAATGATGGTTTTAGGTTATCCACCAACCAAAGATGATGGTTTTAGGTTATCCACCAACCGAAGGTATGATCATGGGCATCTGTATCTCTAGCTACATCTCTGAATCCGGAATGATGAATTGTGGCTCAGGCTCGCTTGAACTGCTGGCTACAGCTCAGAACATGGAATGAGAGATTGTGGTTCAAGCTCGCTTGATCTGTCGTCGAAGCTTGTACATGACCACCATTTTCCCCCCTGTCAGGGACAAGGTGAGATGATGGCGAAAACTCAACTGCAAGTTTGTTCAATATCTGTGAACAAGTTCTAACATGTGTCGTAAAAATCTTCTTGGCTGCTGATGCCCATTGCCAAGAAGCGATCCATCCAAGATGAATCTTGGTTCTTGCAGGAGGCTTGTGTCTGAAGCATCTGTCTGAAGAATGGGTGTGCCGACCATAGTGCTTGCATGGATGAAGATCAAGACAGTGATCTTTCATATGGCCAACTCGATCACAGTGTTAGCATTTCTCAATCTGTTGTCGTGGAAGTGGAACAGGATCTGGAACAACTGCAGGGGAACTGTCATACATGAATCCAGCACTCTGAAAAATGATAGGCTTTGTGTAGTCTGGAATATGAAAGGACACATCCTTGTCATATCCAAGACCAGTTCGGTGCTTGTTGTGGAAAAGCTCTTCCCAAGGTCTGATGATGGGCTTGAGAAGTGCAGGCTGAGTGGCTGCATCTACATGTAAATCTGCTCTAGTACAAGGAACTGAATGGGAATCAACTGGAACTTTGCTGACTTGCTGCTGATGGGAGTCTTTCACAATGTTCTGAACAGAAACAGGTTCAGAATGGTGACTCTTTTGGTAAATTTCATCTTGTTGGAGCTGAGATTCCAACTGCAAAAACTCAATCTTTTCATGTGCATCTTGTAAACAACTGTGAATTTTACAAAGAGCATCCTTGCTCATTTTTATCATATCATCAACATTTGAATGAATGAGGCTATTCAACAACACTAATGCCTCATTGATTTTGGCCATTTCAACAACTTAGGCTCAAAAAATGAAAGGGTGTCGGCTACAACTGAAAATGCACCCGTTTACAATGCGATGCAACAAATACAAATGACACCAAAAGAATTTCCAACTATGGAAATCTCAAGTACAAAATCTGCTCCTCAAATAATGGAGGACAATCAACAATCCAACAACTCAAATACACTTCAAATCTTGAATGAAGAGGCAAATTCAAAATACAATGTCAATATCTCTGCAAAAATATTTGAATGTCCAGCAAAAACACTTATGCAAGAAGCTGAATTTTTTCTTCAAAGAGCTGGCAAACTTGTCTTCAAATGTAAAATTCTTCAAAAAATCAACTTTTTATCAATGCCACAATGCAAATCTTCAATTTTTAGTCCATCTGCTCACGTCATTTTCTTCAATTCTGCTGTTCATATTTCTTCCTCAATGTCCTTTCTCTCTCTCTGCTGTTGTTTTTTTTTTTTTTTTTTTTAATTAATTAAAAAATTTAAATAGGGAAGGAATTTTATTAGGGAATGGGAAATATAAAAATAGGATGGGATAATGGGTGAAGAGGTCTATTATAAGAATTTAAGAATGAATTTAAAAAAGAGGGGGGGCATTAATGGGAATTAACTAAAAAATTTAAAAATATGAAGGGGGTTAACTATAGAAATGGGGGGGGATATTAAAATATGGGAATTAATTTAAAATGTGAGGAGGGCGGACTTTTAATGGGAAGAGGGAATTTTAAATTAAAAAATGGAATTTAAAATGTAGTGGAGGGAGGGAGATTTGTTTTAAAAGTCGAATTTAAAAAAGGAGGGGCAGTGTTATGTATGGAATGAGGTTAATGCAGAGTGGCCGGCTATGGAAGCGAGGGGACCGCCGCGTGGGAAAGGGAGGCGGAAGTGGGAGGCCAGATTGAGCGTAGGGAGGGGTTGACTCAGTGAGGGTTGGAGCGTTTGCAGTGGGAGATGGAACGGACAGAGCGTGGAGGCGCAAGGCGGGGATTAGTTTGAGAGGGGGCAAGTGGGTATGTCGGGAAGAGGCGTAGATGTGAGGGTGGTTGGTGAGGAAAGAGGCGTAGGGACGTGAGGTTAAGACAGTGTGGGAAGCGGGTAGGATAGGTAGGGAAGGTATCGGAGGATAGCGTGGGAATGGTGGTAGGCGTAGAGCCGAGAGAGGAAGGGGCGTATAGCAGAGAGGAGGGCGCAGGGTAATGCAAGGAGGGAGTTGTGTGGCAGAGTGCGCGGGAGATGGTGAGGGGGCGGACTGTTGTGAGTAGTCTAGGAAAGTATGTATTGCGTTAAGCCGTGAGGGTTGGGTAGCGCGTTGTAGGTTGAGCAGCGTAGGATAGTATGTGAGCGTGGAGAATGGGGAATGCTTTGAGTTGTGAGAAATGTAAGGAATTGGAGGACCGGGTTAGGGGAGTGATCGTTTGCGCATATAGGCCATGTTAAGGTGTAAGGCGTAGGGAGAGGGGAGACCGACAGGCCTGGAGTTTGCAGGACTCGAGGGAGCTCGTGAGGCCGAGGGATTTAACCACCATGTTAACACACACATGGTGTATGAGGAGAATAACACACACATAAGACAGACTAAAGAGCAGAATTTTGTGTTGTGTAGAAAGCGAGAGAAGAGGCTCCTAACTTAGGAGGTCCTGATCGTCCTTCCTCAAAAATTATACACCAACAACAGTACTAGCGCATCATATCATAAATTGGAAATGTGCAATTCTATAAGAGAAAAAAACATGTGAAGAGTAACCTGTGTCAACATATATTAAAGATGAATAAAAAAATGATCTTATTACATCATGAAAGATTAGAAAACTAAAACTTTATTCTACACTCTAATTCTCAATTCAATTTTCTACTTCTTCCTTTCTGCATTTCTTCCCATTTCCTACATATCCAAATGAAGAGAGAGAACTCTCTTTTATACATGAGTTCTTTTGAAATAACATAAGAAACTCATAATTACAAAACCACTTTTCTCTCAACCAATATCCCTATAATTACAAAATACGATCCCTTCAAATCCTCACTCATCTCTCACAAATATTGGATGAGATGTGTTATCCAAATCTCCGTGATCTTCTCCTTGGAATCTCCATGATATTCTCCTTGGAATAATCTTGAACAATCATCCTTTGAGTTCTTGAAATGGTGGAGGAAATATTCAAGAATATTTTTGAATAATCCTTCAAATAATCCTACACATTACAAATCTTGTCAAAATTTGAGATATTAATGAAATATGTTAATTTTTCAAATAATTAATCATAAATTCTCTTATAATATTAAAAATAAATAAAATTGGAAAATAATGAGGTGAACCCATGAAAATGGTATGATGAATGGTTAAATGAGGTGATATAATGTGAGGAATGTTGAGAATAATCATGATAAAAATGTGACATTTATGAGACCCAAAAACAAAGTCAAGGATGTCGAATGTAGATCAGAAAAGGTTCAGTATGCATCGTCGAGGACATAGAGCAGAGGAAGAGTTGAGGACGCTAGAGAAAGGTCACAAAACACCAGAACGAATTGCATAAAAAATTTTATCTTTCTGAGGGCCGTTATATTTATAAGAAAAAGTTTGACTAAAATTTTACAAAATTTCGACATAATTATTAGTTCGGTCGAACAATTCGTTCGGCCAAAATTTTAACGTTGATTTTCCTACCTCTGGCCAAAAACTTGATTGTCGACTTCATTAAGATAAATGGATAACAAATAAAAAAATGAGTTCGGCTAAACTTCTGGAAGAGTGAAATTTTCAGGTGCGTTTCTCACGAAAGTGTAACCCACCTTTGCAAATCAACCCATGTAGTTTTTATAGTGGTTTCATTTAGTGATGATGTATAAGAAGGGAAAAAAAAGTTGTTTGACATGATTTCAAGGAAATAGACATCAAATATTGTATATTTGGGTACTTCAGTAATCATGGAGCAATTCACCCATGACTCATACTATTACCCACCATCTATGGGTAGTGTATATAGGAGAAATTTCTCCATTATATGGTCCTTAGATGGGAGACAGTAGGCCCTTGTTGCAACCAGATAACTTGATGTGCTAATTTCTCCGCGACCTAAGCCATCCATGTGGTCCCTCGACTATTTTTCATGAATTTATGTTTAAAGGAGGGCCTTCTGACCCCGAAGGCATGGATTTTCATTAGTATAGTTTAATAATTTTCCTTACTTGTCATGGACATTGTTGGGCATGGATTGGTGGGTGGATTTGGCATAAAGAGTGGGTTAGGCTTGTATTATTGTCTCTACTTCCATATTTTGTTGTTACCCTTCTATACCAGTCCCGTGGGATCCCCTTTAGTGCCCATTTGGATTCAAGGTTTGCACTACATGGGAAATATTAATTTTGATTTTGTGGTCTTGCTTCCCGATACCACCTACATTACTCCCCTTTGACTCATTTTAGCCCCATTCACCTCATTCCCCATTCGAGTCCACATGTCTCCTTTGGGTCCTTATAGGGTCAACCTCCCCCTCCCCTTGTCCTTACCTTGGGTTGGGCTTGGAACAATTCCCTAGAGGTTGATGCAGCTAAAAATAAAATAAAAAGCATAATTTGGCCACTCTCAATATGAAATCTACCACAACATGTAAAATATGGTCGGAACATACAAATTTAGCATGTAGGAAAAAGAAAAAAAATAAGCCCTACCTTGTTTCCTATAGGACATAGATGATTCCTCTCTATCACTAAGGTACCTATGATTGTATCAACCCCCAGTGGGAAATGAACTGCTCCACCATAAGGGGGTATTCACTTCTACATATTACACATCGTGGTCTCATCCCCTAGGTCCCCTAGTAGTTATGAAGAAAAATTAATAAAAGGAAAAAGGCATATGAATAAGGGAGGAAAAGAAAATTTTGGGGTAACTCATGTACCACAATTTTATCCCTCATACACATATACCCAGGTGTGGGTTTACCTTCTTTTACATACCCTGTCTCCTTAACATGTGGTCTAGATGTTTTCCTTAATACCCATTCCATCCGATCATTGTATAATTTTCCACCTACCATTTGAGGGATGTACCATGAACATGTCACCCCCTCTAGAGGTTGAAACCACTGAATAGGGACCTATGCTAATCCCCTATTGAGCTTGGAGGCACTTGTACATACCAAATCCCACTATGGAAGGGCATGCCACCATGAAATGACCCATTGATTCTGTTAGCACTGGTATTTACATCCCACCAATCCCGACTTATTTTACTTTGCTTTCACCTCATATCCATCATTATCTTTGACCTCACTTCATTTTCTTAACCATTTTTCCCAGGGGTGCCCAAGTCATCATTGTTCACAAGCACTCAACCCTAATTTCCTCTCCCACTGAGCTAGGGTTTTCCATGGAAACAAGAAATTTGATTAGAGGCATAAGGTAGGTCATATTAGTAATTATGAGGCCATTCCAACTCATAATATCATTTCTCCATCATTTTTAAGAAATCATTCAAAGGGTCAAGTCATTTGCCACTTATAGGGCCAGTTTTACTTCAAAATATGTTTCTGACCAAACATAGATTAATTTAACAAATGTGAGAGAGGTTTTTGTCCATCATTGTTCAAGGAAGAAAAAAATCCTTAATATTTTACATAGGTGTTATGGTTTTAGAGAAATGTCAAAATTACAGGTGCCACAGGAGAGTTGCTACATTTCTAGAGTGACCTTGGGAAACTCAATTTTTCTCCTTTCTGGAATGTCCAAATGATTTTCTTGGTGAGTCAAATTATAACCAGACAAGGATATATTTCCAAAGAGCTATGATAAGCTCACTTTAGAGTTGAGGACGTCCTCCAAAAGTTTCCTGCAACAGCACTCTGCATTTCTGCACCCTCATTCTGCACTTTTTTACCAGTCTTGGGAAAATAAACTTTTGGAAAGGAAAATAAAATCCAATAATAAAACCAAAGGTATATTTGTAAAGTAGACAGGATATGATTTCTAGTGAGATATCATGGGCCCAATTTGGACGCTAGGAAGGCCTCCAAATGTGGTCTGCAAAAATGTGTTGCAGACAGAGGGCGCGTTTTATTTTTGCACGTAAAATTGCTAAATGAAACACCATGGACGCTACACTTTTTTTTGAGGCATATAATGGAAAAATTACCACCACCAAAAGATTCATAATTATGAGGAAATCAACCCTGTGCATTTTCTAAGCTTTTTGAGGAGAACTGGTCACTGAAGAAGACAAAAAACCATGTTTCTGCCTCAATTTTTGCCTAGTCGCTGCACCTTTACCAGTCTTGGGAGAAGTGATTTTTGAGAGGGAAAATGGGATTCATTTTGAAAACTGAAGGTAGTTCTGGAAGGTAGACTTGAAGTTATTTCAAAAAATCCATATTGGAGAAAATTTTGACACCGGGAAGGCACTCAAATTCAGCCTTGAAGAAACAGGACATATTTGATAGGAAAAGGGCGTGCTTAACAAGAAAATGGTGCATTTGTCAGTCTTCTAAAATTTTCTGAGTTTCACTCCAGTTTTGATTTTTATCTTAGGAAATGTTGTAATGACCTATGTAAATGATGAAGATGAATGTAATTATCATTTTTTTACTATTTACTAGGATAAATACATTAGGTAAATAAATCAAATGACGTGTAATGAATTAGTTCACAAAAGTTAGGCATGAGTCAAATTTACCACCCTACACTCTAGGTTTCAGTTCAGAATTTGGTGGAACTGTTCCTCCTCTCATGATTTCGACCCCCGAGGTTGGGAGAGGTTGTTTGAGGCCTATATCATGTCAATTTTTACTTATTTTTCAAGGGTTGGAATAGTTGGAATCAGTTTCATTTTGTTAGTTGATCAAGGGAACTTGTATTCAATTTCTGCCAAGTTAATAAAGAGGAGTTGTAGCTACATTTATGGGATACTTGTGGTATTGAATGTCTTTCATATTTTCTTCTTTAGTATCATGTGTTTGAATGTATTTTTCATATTCACTTTCATTTCCAAATTATGATCTCTTACAAGTTTGAAATTCAGAATGCATGCTTGCACATTCTCTGTTTTGGGTATCTGATCATATTTTTCTTCATTATCTTTTGTCTGAGAGAAATAAATCCTTCATGATTTTATTATATTTCTTAAATTTTCAAAACCATTCGATAACCATTCTCTTCAAGTGATTTGAATTGCACCTACCATGCCCCATTCATCCCTGCAACCCTAACTCATTTTCCCTGACCTAGATTTGCTTGACTTAATTCCTTTATGCACTGATTTTCCCCAACCAAACCAAATCAAACAACCCATGCATATCATACCTAGCCTAAAACACTAATTTATCCATCCCTCCTAGATGTGACCCTTTCGGAGAGAGCCCACTCTGGCTTGATAAGGCTAGCTATCAAGTCAAAAGCTTGGTTTGTTGTTAGCTCTATTGGGATTCCTTCCTCAGCCTTGGGAATCTAGTGGAGTGATAAAAAATTCCATGAATTTTAAGCTCTTTTAATTCATTAGTATAATTATTTTCTGTATTGGAGGGAAAGGGAATGCATTGGATCTTATGCAAGATTTCTGGTGGGTTCCCATTTGGGGTTTGGTCTACCTATATAGGGTCGTATCCCTATATAGGGACACATTCACACATGTAGGGTGAGTTTTGAGAGCTATGGTCCTCCACCATAGCAGATAATGCTTCATGGATCCCCAAAAGATTTCTTTCATTACTCCTATTCCACCTTTTTGGATGAGGATGATGCACCTGGTTCACCATGCCCAGTTGGCTCCACAAATGCCCGATACACTTGGAAGACGTTCTAAGTTCCAGAGGATTGTTCCCGAATATAATGGAAGGGATTATGTCATCATTGTATCCCTTAAATATGGTCTATATGAACTTCCGATCCATTTTGAGACCCATGAGGATTGTAATTTTCCTAATTAGATTTTCGCTAGTTGGAATATTATACTTCGCTTTCACGCATAACTTAGATGAATAAGTGGGTAGAGAGACCCTTAAATATATTTAGTAGGAATAAAATCACTTCCAGTATGAATGTGGATCAATTCAGCTAGCTGAAATAAAGCAACCCTTAGTGTGAAAGGGGTCAATGCATGTAGATGGGGTCAAGGTTGACGAAATAAACAACGTTTCCATAGAGAGAGTGGAGCTAGTGGGGACAACACAGTTATGGTGGAGAAGTGTTTGCATTGTAGTATAATATTTAATGAGTGGGGCCAAGGGTGAAGAAGCTCACCAAACATATAAGGAGGGGGATGGCAGCCATTATGTCTTGGTATTTTATGACTTCTTGCACGCTTCAACTATTTAGCAGAGTTTGTTGTGTTGTTTAGCGCAAGGGTGTTTCCGGGCAGAAATCCCACCCTCATCCTAGTGGGACTTCGAGTGCCCACTTAGGATAGGTATGCTGAGATTATTTTCCACCATCCGGCATTAGGCCAAGTAGCTTCCATCATCCACAGCGTAGTCTCCTTCAGAAAATACAGTTCTTGCAGGGTAGTGCAGTGGAGGCTTGAGAAACCTAGTTTGTGAAGTAGTTTCCTAGTGAGGGGAGCAGCCCTTCACCCAGAAAGAAAGAGAGGAGAATTTGTGCCCATTTTCTTACCATTTCATTCATTTCCTTGTAGTGATTCATTTATACAATGTTATTAAGCCATAGGGTTGTATTTGACACATTTTGCATATTTTGTATTTCCGGAAACCCTTTCTGGGTTGCTTTGGAGTTGTGCTTGGGAGCTTAGATCTTTAGTCCCAGCACCATTTGAGAATTATATCACCAGATATATTTATTTTCATTTTCCAGTTTCATCACCTCTCACTAGGACTGTGTTGTCTTGTATTCTGAAATTTTGTATAGCAGCAACATTTCGTGTTTGGGTATATTTGGGCATTGGAGGCATGTCTTTCCTAGTTTGAATGATTTTTTTCTCAACATATTGTACTTATTTTCTACTGTGATACTTAATATAATGGATCCATGATTTTCTCATGTGATTGTGTTGATATTTTCTGTAATTTCCAGTTTCATGTTCAATATTGTTTCTTTTCCTATTTTTGAATAGTACAGTGGTATCAGAGCATAATATTGGCTCAGCCTGTGGGGCAGTGCATTTATAGCAATGGAGGAAATAGAAATTCCAAAACTTCTGCTCGAGACCATGCAAAATATTTCCAAAGAGATCAAGGTGATGAGGTTAGAAAGTTATAAGGAATCCCATATATGGCCTCAACATGGAGAAAGTTCTAGCACCTCACATATTTGGTGTGAGAAATCAACAATACAACCTTCTTCACAACGCTCCACCATGCCCACATTCCTAATAGTAGGGAATGAGGTGGGAGGGAAACAAAGAGATGAAACTCTTGGATATTACTTCTTATAATATGAATCTTAATCTCGAAGGTTCAAGGAGCACCTAAACTTCGAAGATTTCGGTCAGATCAAGGACAATAGAAGACCCAATAGTCACAATAGAGTTGGAGGGTACATGTAGAAAATGGTCTGCAACGTACTATGGGTAGAATCATTTTTCCCTATTTTGATGGGTCACCCAAGTGAACAACCAAGGCTTGGGTAGAGAATTTGGATACTTATTTCTAGCTGAACCGAGTTTTAAAGATGGAGGCCATTAAGATAGCAGCACTGCACCTGGAGGGTGAAGCACGTGATTGGTGGTTTCATGGCATATCTACACTAGGGCATGCTAGTGTCAATGCTTATGCAGAATTCACCTGGAATTTGGTGGAGAGATTTGACCGCAGGAATCCAGAGGCACATTTTTTTGATCTTACCAAGCTTAAGCAAGCGGGAGATCTAGAGACTTATATCTCTAAATTTATAAAGCTCTCAGTTATGGTGTCTAACCTATCTACAACTAGGATAATATATATGTTTATTGATGGGTTAGCAGAACCATTGCATGGGTTGGTGAAATACACTAGACCAACTATGCTCCAAGAGGCTACTTAGAGGGCTAGATATTTTCAACATGCTTTTCCCAAAGAAAAATCCCCATTCTTGCAGAATTTCTTTTCTCAAGCATAGGGAAAGGATGTGAAGTTTCCCTCAAAGGAGAATCATGAGAAGGGATCTCTTGATGATGATTTCCAGAGAGATCTAAGGAGGAGAAAACTTTACTTCACCTGCCAAGATCCATAGATACTAGGACACCAGTGCGTTGCAGGAAATTCACACTATATTAAGGTTTTCTCTGATGATGCGAAGGAGGAAGAACAAATATTGGAGGAGGATACTACCATTGTAGCTTCAGGAGAGGATGCACCACCATCAGGAGGTATGAAGGGAGCATTTGCTCCAAATGGAGGAACTCTTGCAACATTGCAAGGAGTTCCCAAGTATCTAACATTGAGGGTTAGAGGTACTATAAAGGGATAGAGAGTATCGGTCTTGATAGACAGTGGGGCTACCCATAAATTTATTGATACCCAGTTAGTGCAAAGGAGGGGCATTCACATGGATGATTTTGAGGGCTTCTCAGTTTTGGTTTGAGGAGATAGAACCATGTAGTGTGCCAAGTTTGTTCCAACATTGAATATCACTTTGGGGACCTACACATTTATAGAACACTTCTTTGTGGTTGATATTCCAGGCACCAATGTGATATTGGGTGTTCAATGGCTGATCACCTTGGGGAAGGTTACTACAGATTGGGAAACCTTGGAGATGGAATGGAAATATAAGGGGAGTGGTAAGAACTAGAGGATCAAGGGCCTGCACACCTAACCACCCCAGATTGTCTCAGCACATAGGATGGAGGTTGATTTTCACAAAGGGGACATAGAGCGGGAAGTGAAACTGCGTATGTCAGAGATAGGAGGCAAGGGTGCACTAGTACATCCAGATTTGTTGTCTATTCTAGACCCTTATTCTACAGTATTTGGATATATCCCACCAGGGAGGCCACATGACCGAGGATTTGAGCACACTATTGAGTTGGATCAGGGGATCCATGAAGTGATCACCAAACCCTATAGGCATCCCAAAGCATAGAGGGATGAGATTGAAAAATCCATTCAGGAGCTCTTGTCTTTAGGACATATCCGACCCAGCGCCAACCCTTTTGCTTTTTCTTTGGTCTTGTAAAAGGAGAAGGATGACAAATTGAAGATGTGCATTGAATATAGAGCTTTGAACAATAAAACAATGAAGAAAAGGTACCTAATGCCTAGGATCGATGAGTTGATAGATGAGCTAAGGGGATCCAAGTACTTTTCAAAGATTGATTTAAGGTCAGGATATCTTTAGATTAGAGTGGGGGATCAAGATATCCCCAAAACTGCATTTAGATGTCACAATGGCCATTTTGAGTTTTTGGTAATGCCTTTTGTGTTAACCAATGCTTCGGTAAATTTTTAGTCTTGCATGAACCACATTTTCCGTCCTCAACTAAAGAATTTTATATTGGTTTTCTTTGATGAAATTCTTATTTAGAACTGCACATGGAAGGATCATTTGCAACATATTGAGACAGTATTATGCATTCTTGAAGAGCAACAATTCTATGCTAAGCTCTCCAAGTATGATTTTGGACTCACAATTATGCTCTATTTGGGCCACATCATTGCAGTGGATGGAGTGAGGGTTCATGAGGAGAGGATCTGTGCTATCGGAGATTGGCCTAAACCAAAGAATGTCACATAAATTTGGGGGTTTGTAAGCATCTATGGCTACTACCAGAATTTTGTTAAAGTGTTCTCTCAACTAGCAGCACCACTTCTAAATTTGACCAGGAAGGGGGCCTTTAGTTTTAAATCCACAGCACAGAGGGCCTTTGATAGGCTCAAGGAGATGATGAGAATCTGCCAGGTATTGGTTTTGTTGAATTTTACCCAGCCCTTTGTGTTGGAATGTGATGCTTCAGGGGAGGGGATTGATTTTTTATGCAAGGGGGTCACCCCACAGCTTTTGAGATTCATAAGTTGCTACCTCATGAGAGTTTGTACTCTATATACGATAAGGATATGTTGGATATCATGCATGCATTAGCTAAATTACGGAAATACTTGGTGGGCAACATTTTTCGAGTGAAGACTGGTCACAATAGTCTTTGGTTCTTTCTTGAGAAGAAGAAGATGCAGGAGAGGCAACATAAATGGGTGAGAAATATCCGAGCATATGAATTTGACATTGAATATGTCAAAGGGAAGAGAAACGCAGTGGCATATGCTCTATGTAGAAGGCCAACAACACTATCTTTGATGAGTGTGGATACGGATTGGAAGGCCCAACTATTGGTGGAATATTCCAAAGACCACTTTGCATGTGAGACCCTAGATGGACAGGTGACCGATGAGAGGTTTAAAGTGGTGGATGAGGTCATCTATTACCAAGACTGGCTTTTCTTGACTAGATATTCTAGACTTGAGGAGAATATTTTGCAGGCAACACATGGTTCACCACTTTCCAGTCATCAAGGATTTTCCAAGAAATATGGAGCCATTCGAGAGAGATTCTCATGGAGGGGTCTCAAGGAGGATGTTCTCCAACACATTAGGGGATGCATAGTTTTCTACCATAAAAAAGGAGAGAAAAACCATCCTTCAAGATTGTTACAGCTACTCCCTATT
The DNA here is from genome assembly GCA_034641835.2 of Pinus albicaulis. Classification (NCBI taxonomy): domain Eukaryota; kingdom Viridiplantae; phylum Streptophyta; class Pinopsida; order Pinales; family Pinaceae; genus Pinus; species Pinus albicaulis. The sequence continues at coordinate 1,606,272,384 of CM076578.1, read as the reverse complement.
CTGGAAGGGAAATGGGAGAGTATTTCAATGGACTTCATCACCGGTCTACCAACAATTCAAGGTAAGGATTGTATCTTTGTACTTGTTGATAAAATAACAAAGTATTCGTATTTATTTTCTATTTATTCACGTTATACTACTTCAGAGGTTTCTGAGCTCTTCTTTAGTGATGTCTTTAGACTCCATGATCTTCCAAAGGCCATAGTCAATGATCAGGATAGCCCATTTGGGGAATTTTGAGGTCTAAAATGGGCCTCCTAAGAAAAAATTACAACCAAATATACTTTATAAGAACTAGTAGGATTCAAGATGATGATGTCAACCATGGGGGCTGATTAACCATTTTTTAAGTAAAAGGGCAAAAATATTAAAAATAATAAAATAATAAAACTACTTTTTCAACTCATATTTTCAAATTATCTCCCAAAGTTTTAACTCAAATTTCAAGCGAGAGTACTCATTGGATGCAAAATTTAATTCCTCATCCAAGGAATACCCATGTTTCATACTTTTGATGGATCATGCTACAAGAAAAATGAGAAATACATAAAAAAACATGATTGCAATCATGTTTTTTATGTATTTCTCATTTTTCTTGTAGCACGATCCATCGAAAGTAGGCAACATGGGTACTCTTTGGGTGAGGAATTCACATTTTTCATGTATTTCTTATTTTTTATGTAGCAAGATCCATTGAGAGTATGGAACATGGGTACTCCTTCAATGAGGAATTAAATTTTTCATCCAACGACTCCCGCTCGAAACTTCAGTAAAAACTTTGGGAGATAAGTTGAAAATACGAGTTGAGAAAATAGTTTTTCTTTTTTCCCTCTAAAATTTGATAATGTAATCAAATATTATTTTATTATTTCCACTATTATTTTTCAATTTCATTAGGAGGACCATTTTAGATCTCAAAATTCCCCTAATGGCTTCATGGGTGGCTATTGGCAAGAGCTCTTTCGGTTAGTGGGTATCGAGTTAACACAGAGTACCAGTTATCACCCTCACACTGATGGATGAACTGAGATATTAAACAAGTGGTTGGAAGGCTACTTGCAGAAATATGTTTCAGGGCAACAAAGGGAATGGTTGCACTGGCTCCACTTGTGGGAGTATTGCTACAACATAACTTTTCACATGTCCATCGGCATGAATCCATTTCGGGATCTTTGTGGGTATGATGCTCTATCATTTGCTGATGTGATGTTTGGAGAAAGCAAGGCTCATAGAGCCAAGGAGTGGATCAAGGAGAGTATATAATACGTGCTCTCAAGGACAACATTTCTATAGCCCAGAAGCAACATAAGTTGTATGCGGAGAGTGGCTAGATAGAAAGGAAGTTTGAGGTTGATGATCTAGTCTATCTACACCTTCAACCTTACAGGCAGTCTATGCTGAAGGAGAACGGGGCTGAGAATCTTAAGCCCCAGTTCTATGGGCCATACAGGGTGATTCATCATGTTGGAGAGGTAGCATATGAGTTGGAGCTCCCCATTGGGAGTAAGATCCATAACATTTTTCATGTCTCATGCCTCAACAAGGCCATTGGACAACAAGTGGTTGCCACCATGGATCTCCCACATATTGATGATGAGGGCCATCTGGTTTTACAACCAGAAGCTATCTTGGACACTTAGGAGAGGCAGCAAAGTGATTAGATAATATCTTATTCGATGGAGGAATATACGATATGAGGATGCCACTTGGGAGGGAGAGAATATTTTGCAGCATCCATATTTACAGTTGCTTGAGGACAAGAAATGTTTTGGAGGGGATGACTATAATATTCCAAATTATATTTTGGCTAATTGGAATATTATATTTTTCTTTCATGCATAACTTAGATGAATAAGTGGGTAGAGAGACCCTTAAATATCTTTAGTAGGAATAAAACCACTTCCAGTATGAATGCAGATCAGTGTAGCTAGCTGAAATAAAGAAAAACTTAGTGTGAATGGGTTCAATTCATGTAGATGGGGTCAAGGTTGACCAAATCAACAACAATTCCATAGAGAGAGTGGAGCTAGTGGGGCTAATGCAATTATCGTGAAGGAGTTCTTGCATGGTAGTAGCATCTTTAATGAGTGCCGTCAAGGGTAAGGAAGCTCCCCAAGCATATATGGAGCGGGATGGTAGCCATAGCAAGCATTATTATTACTGTTTATGTCTTGGTATTTTATGACTTATTTCATGCTTCAGTTTTTTAGTAGATTCTGTTGTGATGTTTAGCACAAGGGCATTTCCGGGTGGAAATCCCACCCTCATCCTTGGGGGACTTCAAGTACCCACTCAGGAGAGGTATACTAAACTTCATTTCCACCATCCAACATCAAGCCAAGAAACCACCATCATCCACAGTGCATTCTCCTTCAGAAAATGCATTATCCTGTAGGGTAGTGCAGTGGAGGGTTGAGAAACCTAGTTTATGAGCTAGTTTCCTAGTGAGGGGAGCACCCTTTCACCCGAAAAGATAGAGGGGAGATGTTGCAGCCATTTTATTTTCATTTCAGTGATTTCCTTGCATTGATTCAATGATACAACGTTATTCAGCCATAGGGTTTCATTTGGCACATTTTGCATCTTTTGCATTTCCATAAACCCTTTCGGGGTTGTCTTGGAGTTATGCTTGGAAGCTAAGATATTAATTCCCAACACCATTTGAGAATTATATAAGTAGATCTATCTATTCCATTTTTCAGTTGCAGTTTCTCTCATTTGTACTGCATTTTCTTGTATTCCAGCATTTTGTATAGCAACAACATTTCATGTTTGGGTGTATTTGGGCAGTCGAGGCTTGTCTTGCCTAGTTTGAGTGATTTTTTCATCAACATATTGTACTTATTTTCTACTGTGATACTTAATATAATGGATCGATGATTTTATCATGTGTATTGTGTTGATATTTGTTGTAATTTCTAGTTTTATATTCAATATTGTTGCTTTTCATATTTTGGAATATTACAAGGATGGCCTTGTGCCCCCACACCCATTTGGGAGCACCATATGTTTTTCTTGGAGAACAAGGGTCTAACCCCTTGTCCACTATGATGGGAGTCCATTTCTACATCATTACACCTTTTGGACCTCATTAGGCCTCTTAAAAGTACCAACAACTAACTTTTTTTACCATTAGACCCTCTTGGGAGGCTTATTCATGTATTATTGAGCTATTTGGTGGACTTGTCACCAAAATTTTGTTATTATGCACATTATTTTATTCTAGGGGATAAATTAGGCTTAATTATCTAAATCAAATTCTTTAGGAAGTGTATAAATAAAAGTGTGATGAGTCATTTGGATCGTCATCACTTGGATTGGATCATTATCTCTTGGGAGATTTTCATTATTCATTTTGGAGGAAGAAATTAGATGGATGGATGAATTTTGATGATTGAATGTTTTAATTTTTGTCTTGGAGCTTATATATTGGAATATGGTGATGATTTTATATAATTTTTCTCACATCTAAGTACTTTTTAATGTTATTTTTTCACTCGTCTTATGTCACATGCATGTTGCAGAGGATTTTCGCTATACTAGGCTAAAATTTACTACTTTTATTGTGTGAAATGAGGGAAATTTGTCTCTTTATAGCATTGCATCATGTCACGGGCCATGTTTGAATAAGTGAATGTTACTCCAAATATTTTGTTGAAATTATGTCTTGATAAGTGATCACATATTGCATATCAAAGTGTAAAGACACTGAAGCAATTGTCCATGCCTTAATTACTATGTGAAATTGATTTATAGTTCTACTTGAATGAGAGAATCGATTCCAATCATTGAAACATCCTTGACTCCATTTCCGTAAAGGAATTAAGCATTAGTCCTATATAGGTGATGAGAAAAACATTTTCTTTATCACCTTTCCCTTTATTTTTGAGGCATCAAAAAATTCCCATAAAAAAAATTCATCTCATAGCCTTTACTACATTATTGTGTCTCAAAGGAACCCTATAAATTTAAATCCATTCCGACAGTTGGATCTTGAAATATTTCAAGCCCTAGATTCGTTATTGATTTTTTCCCTTTTCTTTCCTTGGCTAGTGACATCATTGGGATTATTACATAAAATTCAAAGAAAAATTCTCCTTTAATCCCTTTCTCCCCCCTCAATTAGGTCAGTCGCACCTTTGGTTGATAAATTTCATCCCTTTGACCTAATTCTGGGTCCACTTGGTCCCATGTGGTCCCACAAAATTTTGAAGATAATTCCACAAACACCACCTGGAGTCCAAGTTTCCACAAGGATTCTAGGGTCTAGGAATCTCCTTGAAAGGTTATATAATCAAACCCAACCATTGCAATTCTCCTAATCCCTTCCTAGAGAGACTTCCATCTTGTTTTCCAAGCAATCTAGCCATATATTTGAGCCTTTGTTGTCAATAGGCTTTTAGGATCATGTTTTCATCCCATCATTGATCCATTCATCTTTGAGATCCTTATTATACTACGTCTCCTCTCTTTGGTAACAGTCTGTAAAGATTAGGGAGCATCAGCTGAGGTGACAATGGGCTATCGCACAATTTTTTCCCTTGACCTAGTAGTTTCCCTATAGGACCCCCCTCCTAGGACACTTGCTAGTTTAAGCAATAACATTTTGGCATTGTTTCTAGGGACACAAAACGTGTGTTTCTTTCCTCATATAGAATTATTGACATATCATTTTGGTGACTACATTAGAAGAATGAAGCCCTAGTTCTTCATTCAACCTCAAAGTCAATGCTTGTCGGGTGAAGCAAGAATTTTTTAAGGAAATTTTAGTTCACCCTAGTGACTTCCATGATATCAATATATAAAGATAAATGGATTTTAAAAAACTTCACAAGTGCTTTCCTACGTTGTATATCACATGGAGTCCCAGATAACTAAATGGAATGCATTAGAAGTTCATGTGAAATCTGCCAAAATTTGAAGGTGACCCATCCACAACAATGGACCACATAGAAAAATTTATCAAACATGCATATGAGGTTAATGTAGTTCATCTAGAAAACCTCATGGAGTTTTTTATGACTTCTATTGACTATAAGTTCTAATGTTGTCTTGACTCATGTGAGCTTGGAAGAATTTCATTTTTTATCAATTTCATCAACAAATTTGTGAAGTATAAGGGACTAAAATTCCAATCTAATGATGCTTCTTGTGAGATCCTAGAGGAATCTCTTGGAAGGGAAGGTCTCATCCATCAAGAAGAAGAAGATGGAGATAACCTTTAGGATCTAAGTGATGAGTACGAAAATGAGTCCTCGTTGGGTCCACATCATGGAAAGGATGATTTTGAGAGAATATGTGATGGGAAGGATGAGTCAATGGAAAATGAAGGTGGGACTAACCTTACCTTTATCAAGGATATTACTCCTAATGAATCTCATTTTGAGAACCTTGAGGAAGGTGATCCCATTAGCCCCTTGGAAGATGACATTGAAGATTACTTCCACATTGAAAAGGAGAAATGGGAAATTGTTGGTGCTCAATATGATTTTGTTCCCATTTACAACACCGAAAAGGAGGATGAGGCTAAGAGTGACCCCCCCTTTATCTTTGTTGTTATTTATGATGACATTTCCATCGATACCCTTGAGAAGAAGGATCATTAATTTCCCTTATAGGAAAAGGAGCAGTTGGAAGTAATTGATTCTAATAATGATAGAACTGATAAAGCTCTTTCTCCTACTCTCCTTCATTAATATTCTAGGAGTATATTCAAATCACCGAGCCTTTACATTATGATTTTGGGGAGGAAAAATTAGTTTAGTATAATACATCACCCTCCCCTTCGCATTTTCATCTTTTTCATCACCTTAACTCTCCCACAAGTGATTCCATCACCCATTTTCATATGATCTCAAGTCACTGCAAGCCCTTTCCCCCTTATGGGTATGGTGTCAAGGAATAACACATCATTGAATATAATTTATCTACTTTGACACACCCTCAAGATCATGATCACTCCACAACCTCACCTCTCCAATGTGACCATCACCATGAGAAACCTATTTGTTTCACTACTTCCTTCCCTCACCCTTGTTCCTGTCTCATCACGACCCTGTGACATATATAAAGTATAGTATTGCAAGCAACTATTGTGATAGGGGTTTCTTGACAGTGATGTTTCACTCCACCATTGTGTACTTAGAGGAAAATCCTCTCACTTCAAGATTGACCTACTATCCTTCTCCTGGGGATTCCTTTTACCTCGAATGGAGATCTTATTTTACCACTTCGTGCCTACTTCACCCTCCATCTGATTATGTATACATTCGCTTTGGGTTTTGTTTCATGAGAAATCATACTAGCAGGCGTATGAATAAAAATATGATGATACATTAGTTGCACTGGATATATGATTACTCTTAGTATTAGCCTTATTATATGAATGTTATTGTAGGATGCATTTCATATTGATTTTCACATTAGAACCAAGATCATATGATATTTCTCATAATAGATTAGTTGCATTTAGATTAAAATTACATATCTTCTATTTCCTATTGATTTGTATGGTGTGATGCTAATCATGGGTGATCATAAGACATAATAAAAACATGTTGCCCCATGTCCCTAGTCTTTTTATGTGCAGGTAACAAGTCTACGATAACCAAGATATTTCTGGTGTTCTCATGACCTCCCGTTTGAGTAGTTTCACACACTTTTTTTAGAGCTCATCTCCCAGTTGGAGCCAAACCTTACCAACCACATATGGGTAGTGTATACAAGAGAAAATTTCCTCCTATATGGTCTGCAGTCAACAGCAACAACCCCTTGTCGCAAGTAGATAACTTGATGTGTTATTTTATCTGCCACCTAAGACATCCATGTGATCCCTCGACCACTTTTCATGAATGTATGTTTGAAGGTGGGCCTTCCCACACAAAATATATGGCTTTTCATTGGTATAGTCAAGTAATTTTCCTTAATTTTAATGGGAAATTTTAGGCATGGATTGGTGTGGGGATTTGGTAGAAATATTGAGTTAGGCTTGTATTATTTCCTTTCGGACTCGATCTCGTGGTTACCCTTCTATCCTAGTCCTATGGGATGTCCTTTAGTGATAATTTGGCTTCAAGGTTGGAACTACATAGGAAATATTGATTTTGGTTGTATGGTCCTGCATTCTGATACCACCTACATTACTCCCCTTCCAATAATTTTAGCCCCATTCACCTCTTTTCTCATCCGGGTCCACATAGGGTCAACCCCCCCCCTTCCCTTGTCAACACCTTGGGTCAGCCCTAGAACAATGCCTTGGAGGTTGCTGCAGCTAAAATAAAAATAAAATAAATAAATTTTCCACTCTCAACAGGAAGTCTACCAGAAAATGAAAAATATTTTTAGGACATACAAATTTAGCACATAGGAAAAATCCAAAACATGAGCCCTACCCCTTATTCATTTCCATCACCTTGGCTCCTAAGGGCCCCAGGTGACCCCCCTCTATCATTAAGGAAACCATGATTGTCCCAACCCTTGGTGGGAAATGAGCCACCCGACCATAAGGGGGTATTCACTGCTACATATTATGCATCATGCTCTGATCCCCTGTAGCCCTGAGCAATTATGAAGAAAAAATAGTAAAAGGAAAAAGGCATATGAGGAAGGGTGGAAAAATAATGGTCAGGGTAACTCATGTACAATTATTTTCTCCCTCCTACACTTATATACCTTGTTGTCAGCTTCCCTTATTTTGGCTACCCTCAATACTTAACATGTGGTCTAGATTTTTTCCCTAATCCCCATTCCATTCCATCATTATATCATTTCCCACCTACCATTTGAGTGATGTACCACGAAAATGTCAACCCCTCTATAGCTTGAAACCACCTAATAGGGTCCTTAGTTAACCGCCTATTGAGCTTGGGGACACTTGTAAATACCAAAGCCCACTATGTAAGGGCATGCCACCATGAAGTTCCCCATTAATTTATGATTTTTAAGCTATTTAACTTTATTATCCTTATTATTTTTTGTATTGTAGGAAAAGGGGACATGTTGGACCTTATGTAGGATTACAGGTGGGTTCCTATTTGGGGCTTGGTCTCTCTATATAGGGTCCTAGCCCTCTAGAGGGCCACATTAAGACTTATAGGGTGAGCGTTGAGAGCCATGCTCCTCCACCATAGCCGATATTTATTCAATGATCCACAATAGTGTTCATTGATTTCTCCTATTCCACATTTTTTGATGAGGATGATGCATCTAGCTCACCATGCCTAGCTAGATCCATAAATTCACTATACATTTGGCCAATCTTCCAATGTCTAGAGGAATTTTCCCTGATATAGGGGTGGTTATTATTTCATCATTCTATCCCTTAAAAATGGTCTACATGAACTTCTGATTCATTTGGAGACCCACGAGGATGACCTTGTGCCCCCACACCCATTTGGGAGCACCATAGGTTTTTGCATGGGGAAAAAGGGGCTAAACCCTTGTCCGCTATGATGGGAGTCCATTCCTACATCATGTCACCCTTTGCACCTCATTAGGTCTCCTCAAAGGCCCAATGACTCACTCTTTTTATCATTATACCTTCTTGACATGCTTATTCATGAATTATTGAGCTATTTGGTGGGATTCTCACCAAAAGTTTTGTTATTATGCACACTATTTTATTTTAGGGGGGAAATGAGGCCTAATTACATCAATTAAATTCATTAGGATGTGTATAAATAAAAGTGTGATGAACATTTTGGATCATCATCACTTCGATTGGATCATTATCATTTGGGATATTACCACTATTCTTTTTGGAGGATGATATTGGATGGATGGATAAATGTTGATGTTTGGATATTTTCATTTTTTTATTGGATCTTCTATATTGGAATATGATGATGACTGGATATAATTCTTCTCACATGTAAGTACTTTTTAATTCTATTTTGTCACTCTTTTTATGTCACATGCATTTTGCTGGCGATTTTTCCTATACTAGGATCAAATTTGTTTCTTTTCTCATGTGAAATGATGGAAATTTGTCTTTTTATATTATTTCATCATGTCATGGGCCATTTTTAATAAGTGAATGTTCTATAGAAACTTTTCTGAAATTTTATGTTCATATTTCATCACATATTGCATATCGAAGTGTAAAGACCTTAAAGAAATTATCCATGCCCTAATTGTTATGCGAAATTATTTTATGGGAATCCTTGACTAAAATAATTCATTCCAATAATTGAAACATACTTGAATCCATTTCCCAAAAATAATTAGGCATTGGTCCTCCATAGGTGATCATCAATACATATTTGTTATCACCTTTCCCTTTCTCTTCTAGGCATAGCCTCCAAAGGCGACCTGTGGCATCACATTTCTCACACACTTGCCATAAAAAAAAATGGTCTCCTAGCCTCTAGTACATTGTAGTCTCTCCGAGGAACCCTACATATTTGAAGCCATTCATATGGTGGGATCCTGAGATATTTCAAGCCCTAACTTCGACATTTATTATTTCCCTTTGTTTCCCTTGGTTGGTGACCTAATTGCGATTATTTCATCAAATTCAAAGAAAATTTCTCCCTTAATACATTTCTCCCACTCAATTAGGTCAATAACACCTTTTGTTTATGAATTCAATTTCCTTAATCTAATTCTAATGTAACAACCCTCATGAAAGTTCCATGTAATAAAAGTTAATAAAGGAAAAATAATAACCATGGTCGTAGGACACATATTACAAGCTGAATTTTTGGAAAATATATGCTAGTACGGGTGTTCATATGGCTTATTATGGATATAGAAATTGAAAAAGGAAATGGTTAAGTTTTTGGAAAGACAAGTGGAATTTATTTGCATTTATTTATGAAAATATGGGGAAATTGGAGGAAAGGAAGGTGAAAGGTAAAAATTTGCATGTGAAGAGGAAAATGAGGGAAAATAATGAAAATTGAATAAATTAGAGGCCTCATTAATAAAAATACTTATGAGAATTAGGTCATGGCTTTTGGCTATTTCAACCTTTTAGCTCTCTCTCTCTATTCTCTCTCACTCATACTCTTGGACACTTAGAGTTTTCTTGTAACACTCTTGGAGGAGTCTGGCATACTTGGAATCTTGGGGAAAGAAGGAAAAGGAACTAAAGGAAAATGTAAGAGGACATTGGGATAAAAATCTGCAACAGGTTTTTCTTACAAGTACTGAGTTGCATGTATGTTTTCCTCATTAGTTTTTGCATGCATGTCAAATGTGTGTGGTCACTCAATCATAATTTTTCATTGGCATGGATGATTTCCTGGGTTGAAAATGGTTTTTCCTAGCCTTTCCTTTTCCTAAATATCTATGGCCTTGTGGGTTCATTTCCTTTTGTTTTCTCATTCGTTCTCATGTTTCTTTAGTTGTGGGTTTAGTTACTAGTTCTCGACGCCTTGGTTGGACAAATTATTTGGATCCTTATAACAACTTTGGTTGAGTTACTAGTCCTGGAGCCTTAGTTTTAAAAACACTCTCGATTCCTTTGTTGGTTGAGTTAGTAGTCCTAGAGCCTTTGATAGAAAATTTCTATGGAGTCAGAAAACAGGGTGGGTTGAGTTACTAGTCATGGAGTGTTGGCGGGAAAAAACACTCTGTAGCCCTGGAAAACTTGGGTAGAGACCAATATGGTGATGGTGGTGAGCCCTAATATTGCACCAAGAGTGTTACAACTCTGAGAGGCTACACTACTTTACCTTATCAACCCAGGGTTCGGACAAACATGGAGGTGAAAGTGCTGCATACACAGCAAATGTATTCTACTCAAAACATCCTTTTCTCAGTCATATGATGGGGTAATTATGCTAGGGTTTCTTTTAGGGAATGAAATATGTCACACTTCTCAATGAAACCTAAGACTGGAAATAACTCATGGCCATTACTCTATCAACAATAAAGAAACTATTCCAGATCATAAAGACTCATCTAGCTATTTGAAAGAAAGTAAATCCATAATTAGTCTAATGTAAGAAATAAAGTTAAACTATGTGTCATTCATAAAATAAAATATTGAATTGAACTTTCAGAAATGGAAATTAATCTAAGCATATGGCAGGCCAAATGGCTGATTAAACTCTAGCTACTTCATGCTTGACTACTATGCTTGACAATGCATCTATTAATGAGCTAACTATGCTTGTGCATACTTTGTTTTGCAGCAAAAGAAGGATGCACTAAGGTGGCTTAAGAAGGCCTTGGACTCATCATTTTAGAGTTAAAGGTGTCTTGGAGGTTGTGCCAGGTCTAGGTTAGGTGAAAGAGAGGTCTTGGGCTGAAGAAGTGGATGACTGGTGTTGCTACAGGATCTACTACATGATTTCTTATAGTGCTACAAGATGTCCTAAAATAATATAGGAAACGGGCCAAGGGTATTTTTAGGCCATAAATGGTGATGAAAGGGGTAACAAAGGTGGAATTACCATGGAACTAGGTTGATGGAAGGTATCCAACCCTTTTTCAAAGCTTAATACTTCTTTCAAATCATGTCTTGCACACCTAGGGTGGCTCTCGGTGTTGTGGTGAAAATCTCAAAAAATAGCGATGAAGGTGATTTGGTTGAAATTTGGTTGGTGAAGGGTGGAAACTGAAGCTAAGGATGTTGGTGGAGTCCTCATGTGTTTCTCTACTAAGATATGAAAGAAAACTACCTTTTCATGCATTTATCATTAACAAAGCTATGATGAGAATGGTGGAAAATATGAGTTGAATTTAAGAAAACCTACCTATGCATTTGAAACAGAAAACTAACTCACCATTCACAACATGTTCATGGTAAACAAATAAACCTATATATTCTTTCCAAGAAATCATAAACTAAAAGAAATTAGAGCTCGTGGTGACAATCTACCCTCCTCAAGATCTAATGAAAGAGGCGAGAACGGGAGGCTTTAGCACATAGCTTTGGAGTTTTATATGCTATTGTACTATGAACTACAAGAGTCTAACTAAAAAAACATGAAATGAAAGAAAACTAAACACAACAAGAATAAATGTAAGCAAACTAACTACAACTCATGAAATCAAGTAACTACAATGGCATGGAAAGGAAACAAAAATACATAAGAGAGACTGATACCAATGGATTGGGCCCTAGCCCACAAGCTCAACTCTCTGAAACTAAATCAATGAAGGAGGAACTGAATACTCATTTTATTGCATGATCGATCTCATTACATAGCATATGAAAGTTATAAGTTTCTATTACAAGCGCTAAGAGTGCTCTATCTATATCCAAAAATGGAAACCTAATGAGCTCTTACTCTGCCCTATTTATCCTAAAGGGTAGCTACCAACAATTCCATAAAAAGTAGGTGATTTGTCCCCTTGGACTTCGAGATAAGTGGAGCTTTGATTGCCTTAATATTCCAATTGCTTGGCTATCTTTTATTTCGATTTGTTGAAGGAGAATCTCTAGAATCCCTTGGCTACCTTTATGACTTAAGGAGGTGGTCAACCCCCTATAATCACTCCATTTTTTCAACTCCAAGCTTCGATCGCACAATATTCAGAAAAAATGGCATATCTTCATGATTATCCTACATTTAAATCATATTAGGCATTCAAATTATGCCAACACTTAATTCACCATCTACACTAAGCAACATATGCCCATAATGTAATTGAATGTGAGAAAGAGAGAATAATAAGGCTAAAAAGGTAACAATTAACCCTTTAAAATATACATAATTATGATTTTCATCATAATCCCCATACGAAATGGTTGCTCATCATCTGAGAAACTTAAACCTCATTCTTCATCTCTTTTAGTGCCTTAGTGGCCCCTCTAACATCCCAAGGAAGAAGTGAAGCAGTCCCCTGAGGAGGGTAGAACCCAACATTATTTTCTGCCTCCTCCCATTCTTTTTTTTCCTCATATTGGAATTTCCCTTCACCCAGTCCCAACAACAAAGGTGGAATGAGTTTTAAGCCAAGCCATTGGATCTTCATTGTATACATAGCCCTTTTGAACAATGGTGCCCTTTCTAGGGAATTTATCAATCTCTCTTGGGTATGCTATTCCATGTTCCTGAGACTAAGAGGGAGGCCATTCCATCTTCTTTGACTATCATTTGGCATGATTTGATATCATGTTGTTTTAGAGTCTTAGGAAACCTTGTAATAAAATCCATGGGAATCACTTCCCACTTCAATCATGGAATGGGAATAGGCTACAATAAGATAACTAGGTTCTTGCACTCAACCTTCGCTTATTGTAACTCTAATGCATTTTGAGATAAACTATGCCACCTCAATTTTTAAATTAGATGAGAACTAAAATTTCTCTATAGTTTCTAGAATATTTTGGTAACCTTGATGGTTGGAATACAACTTGGCATGAAACTCTTTTAATATGAGTTTTTTCAAGTCTATTTTACTTGGCACATAAATTCTACTTTTGAATTTAATCAACCCTTTTTCTCTAAGGAAATATTTCTTATCTTCATTTCCTTAAGAGCCTTGTTGTAGCTTTTCTTTTAATTGTTGATACTTTTCTTCTTACTACACAACAGTTTTTATATTCTCTTCAAGATGAGTTCCGTAGGAACTTATGGATCCTAAATGGTTTAATTGAACCATCATGTTGAGTGCATCAATTACTTGATTTTCCTTTGGTTTATATATTTTATTTCAAAATGAAACTCGTTGAGTGTAGCAACCATATATATTGCTTTGCATTTAGTGTAGGCCGATCGAAAAAATATTTCAATCCTCCATGTTCAGGAATTAGGGTTAATTTTATACCAAGAATATAGTGTCTCCACATTTGTATGGCATGTATGATGGAAGCCAATTCTAGATCGTGAGTTACATGTTTTTTCTCATCCCCATTTAACTTTCATGATTCATAAAAAACCACTTGGCCTTCTTGCATCAAGACTCTACCAATTCCTTCCTTGCAAGAATATGTGCAAACTAAAAAATCCTTTGATGGGTCTTTAATTAGCATAGGTGCATTGGTTATTATTTTCTTCAAGGGATCAAAACATGTTGCAAAATCAACTATCCATTTGATCCTATTCCCTTTATTTTGAAAAGTAGTAATTGAAAAATTGATCTTGGAGAAGATTTTAATAAACCTTCCAATCACATAAAGGCCCTAACTTCAACCACATTTTTAGGTGTTGGCCATTTCATAATATCCTTAACTTTTTCTGGATCAACTGCTACTCCCTCCCTTGAGAAAATGTGTCCCAAGTAATGAATTTGTGACTCAAATAAATTACATGTAATAAGATTTGGATAAAGGTTATGCTCTCATGCGAATTTTAGTACCTCGACCAAATTCTCTTCATTCTCTTCCTTGGTCTTTGATTAGACCAAAATATCATCCACGAAGACTATGAAAAACTTATCCAAATATGGGTGCAACATATTTCTCATAAGATACATAAAAGTTGCAAGTGCATTAGTAAGCCCAAAAGGTACTACTACAAATTCATAATGCTCACACCTTCGTATAATGATTTTTTTATGGATATCATCATATTTTATACTCACTTGATGATAGTGTGATCTCCAATCAATTTTGGAGAACATTTCTACTCCTCTCATGTGGTAAGATAAATCATTGATTCGCGGAAAGGGATACCTATTCTTGATGGTCACTTTATTCAATTACTAGTAGTCAATGCACAACCTGAGTTTGTAATATTTATTCTTCATGAAAAAAACTAATGCTCTCAATGGAAGCATTCACGTTCTTATGTATCCCTTTTCCAACATAGCCTCGAGCTATAGCTTCATCTCAACTAATTCTAGAGTGATAATTGTATACAACGGTTTGGATGCTATAGTTTCTCCTGGAACTAATTCAATGTAAAAGTATACTTCCCCTGAGGAGGTAAAACATGAATTTTTTAATGGAATAAATAAAAAAACTTTTGTAAGAGAGGGTATTCCCTCATGCCATCATTGTCATCATTATCAATGCTACAATTAACATCAATGTTTTTGGATATTTGCATAATAAATATAAAAACATCATTTTTTGCGGCTTCTTTTGGATTGCATGTCTAAAATTTGTCTCTCAAAGGTAGGTTTCATTTTTCCCTATAATACCCTAGACTCTCCTACTTCATCCAAGAATTTAAGTATATTCTCAAATAAGTATACCTCGGTTCGGTGAGCATATAACTAATTCATGCCCAATAGTGCAATATATGTCCCCAATAGTATCACATTGATGTTTTCCACTATTATCATCCCATTTAATTCAATTGGGAAAGCCTTCACCCAATTCTCAAATCTTCTATTCATCCCTATGGCTAGTTTATCTAGTTAAGACTCATTGTGTGCTTCCCTCTTTAGTGCCCATTTCTCAACAACAATTAGGCTGATGCAATTGAAATTTGAATTTGGGTCAGTTAAAATTGAAATGATTTGGTCATGGAACATAGCTAAAATATCTATATAGCTACCAAATGATCATCTTGGTGAGTATACACTACTACAAAAATTTTGGGTATACTTTGAGCTACGTACTTGATTGTGTCTACCTCATTTGCATTGTACAGTCTTATACCAGTGAGCTTACGTTGTGGGAAATATTTCCTTAGGTGATTTTTTCCACAACTTCAACACTTATACAGACCCTTCCCATAAAATTTGATGTCATCTTGGCTAGAATGGCCTCTATTGGTAGCATTGGACCTCTCTTTATTTTCTTAGCTAACATGGGTCGTACTCATTCCCTCGGTTATGTTTTTCCATTTTCCTTTGAACTTGGCATTGCCTTTGGATTTCAAGTCTTATTTATACTCAATCCTACGCCTACACTTCTCATAGAAAACTTTTAGTTTCCATATTGCATCCTCTAGTGTCTTTGTCTCATAAAATTCAATTATACACTTTAAGGATTGTGGAAGTCCACTAATATACCTCTAAATCTTCACTTTTTCTTCCTAGAAGTAGGGACGATACCTTAGCATCTCCAGTAATTTTGTGGCGTACTCATCCTCTATCATTTGACCTAATATGAGTCCGTAGAACTCCTTATCCCTGTCATTGAGGTATCTATCAAATAAACACTTTATCTTGAATTACTTTTCAAACTTCTTCTAGGACAATTCTTCCTCTTTTAATCCCTTTACATTTTTCTGATCTTCCCACAATATATCAAATTTTCCTCTTAGGCTGAATGTATATACTCTTGCTGCCATGTTCTATGAATAATTATGAATTAAAAATACCTTCTGTATTCCTTGTATCTAGGCTTCAAAATCTTCGAATTTCCTCATTTAACCATCAAAGTTGGGAGGATTTTCCTTTTTAAACTCATTCAGTACATACTCTCTTTCTCTTCTCTTCTCATGTCAACAATGATGGTGTTGATGATGTGGCCTACTATGAGTGTCTTCATACTATTACTCATGGTTTCTTGACATATTTTAGTGTTACTTAACAATGTACCTCCTTTCATAGTGCTTGCACTGGACAAATGGTTCTTCTTTTTAGTTCTGCACTCATTCACCCCATCGGTTATTTCCTCTTGTCCCAAAAAAATTTGCGTGTCCTTATAGTTGATCCCCAAGTCTTGATAACTATTCCTTTGCAGGTCTGATAATATTTGCAGTATGACTACATTGACTTTAGCTTATTTTCTTTATCCTTGACAAGCCTATCATTGTCACATTTACAACTCCTTATTTTTCTTGTTAGGTTTCGCATCGTGTCTATGAAATTACGAGAGTCTACCCCTCTTCACTGCCCAACTGATCTTAGCACTTTAACTATCCATGCCTCTTCATATCCCTACCATGATTGGTAAGAGATATGTTGCACCATTCATGTCCTCATATCCTTAAACCTTACTCTTCTTATGTGATATGACACACACATAAATTTTAGATTTACCAAAATGAAAATACAGAGTATACATTATCACCGTAACTTGTTGATGGAAATATGTTGGTGCATAGTTAGTTGCAACATTACACCTTTATTATCATATTATCATAAATAATTCATATAAATCATTAATACTATGTGATCCAGGAGGATATTGGTGGCCACCCACCTATTCCACTTGGAACCCCACGATTGTTTCTTTTATTTTTTCATGTCGTAAAGTTCTTGAACCATTTTGAGGGACTAAAATACGTTTTTAGGGAAAACTAAGAACCAGAAAAGTCACAAAATGGTGTACCTATTTTTTTTTTGCCTCCTCTTCAAGATATTAAAAATGAGGTATTATGATAGAAAAATGGAGATCGTATACCAAATTTACGACCTTGGGAATTTGACGTTCCAACTTACCCCAATGGGGCCCACAAGCTTTTGGTGATTCCTCTCCTAGGGTTAGTTTTTCGATGTTTAGGGTTTCTCATTGTTTCTCAATGATAAAAAGGCCACCGAGACTCATTGTAACATATTTCAGATTCATGTAGCCACCACATATCTTCTCATAGATAAGCTACCACCACCCAAGCTTGTTTTTTTTCCATTATGTTTGTAAGCATATTCCAGTTCTTTTATATTAATGAAATGAAGTGTTATTTCTCCTACATCTCTTTATTTATGGTTATATATATATTATGTTGTGCTCTTGTCTAAGTTTGGATTACTATGCCACATGAAATTATCACAATAAAATATACCAAGTATCACATGTAATAAATATGAAAATAGCTAGATTTCTAATGCTTAACACAAATCTTTGAGGCATCACTATATCTCCCAAGGTATAGTGTTTAATCCTCACTTATTAGATTTGAATTCATGTCTTTCCAATCCAAATGTTGAACCTGGAATCTTTGATACCACTCTGTAACATAACTGATCCTAACCCTAGTCCTCAATAAGGTCCAAAGGAGGAATTTATGATGATGACCCAGTCTGCAAGGTAAAATTATTGAAATGGGATCTAATTTTTCCATTCTTATCTAACTAGTCCCGATCTATGTGAATCTAGAAACACTCAGAGGTCAAACAGGGCTCAGGAAAGGCTAAAAGATAAAATTCCTTGAATTTCAATAAAACTAGGTTCATATCGAATAAATCGCCATAGTTTTTTCAATGGTGCAAACGACACCTAAATCAGACATTGTATGTGAAAGTTATGGCTAGTCAATGTTTTGGTTAACTTGGACCTACTAAATAAATTTAGCAAAGTGCAAAATAAATTTGGATGCTCACTAAATCTTAAGGTCCACCTAAATTTGGTAGCCACAAATGAGGAAAATAATTGGTACTTCATGACAATGGTTTCTAGTGGTCATAAAGGGAGAAATTGTCACTTACTTAAAATTTCAATGACCCTTAAAAATCAGCAAACAAATTTTGAATTATTGTTTAAAAAAAAATAAAAAATAAAAAATTATTTTAGGTGGCAGCCCACCATACATATCAAAGATATGGTTGTTAAATGATGACACCATTTGATTGGGAGGTCGGTGGGGATCCAACCTACCCAACGTGGTGGGTTGGTCGCCAACTGACGACCCCATCACACCACAAAAAAACACACTAAATGCCAACAAAAATAGTTATATTGGGGCATCCCACGGGTTAGGCCTCGTGCTAACCAAATTTCTAGGTGGGTGGACTTTGTAAATTCTGCCACCCAAATTCATTTAAACCCAAAATTTTCACCATTCGCATAGGGGAAAGGGAGATGATTGAGAATGAAGGGAAAAAAACATAAGCTACCACATACAATGAGGCATGGAACCCTAATGTAGGGGAATCATGAGGAATATTCAAGATTCCCTTAGAGCCAAATTTTCATAGTATCATAATCATGCCAATTTTATACTCTAATTAACTAGAATTTTATGAGGAGTCTTATTGCGTGATTGGATTTTTTATCTGAGAAGAATATTTTTCACAAGTAGAATGTTGAGGGTGGAACCATGAAGTTGGAACCTTAATGCATGATCCTACATGGAATCTAAAATATTCCCTAGAGGCTCAAAAATATCAGTTTCAAAACTATGCCAACTTTAACTCATTTTTCTACGTTTTTTACAAGGAATGGGATGGAGTGATTGTATTTTTCATCTGGATAGTTGAATTCCAGTCAACCAGAAGGAATGAATATTTTGGGAGTATTTTATTTTCTTGAGGGTTTAAATTTAATTGATTCATAAGGGCGTCAAGTTTACTGTCAGAATTCACAATGTTTCACCAGGAATTCAACCACGCAATCCATTTGTCAACATAGTTGTGCATTTTCAAACCATCTCCGAAAGTGGAGGTATAAGATGCATTGATGCCATGTATTTTTTTAATATTTTTTTAGATGATTATTTGATGTTGAGATCATTGTTTTTCATTATTTTGGAGGATCCTTGTATGCCACTTCATTTGAGAGTTTGTTAAATTTCCATGTTGAAGGAGAGATTATATGAGTGAGAGTTGTTATAGAAGAACGTCTCATGGAGTGACATGCCACTCTAGCTAAGGGAGTTCTTCCTTGTGTTGAAAAATAAAACATCATGTATTCATCATCACCTTGCCAAATTAATAAAGCAACCTACCCACTCTTGACACTGGGCCCAAAGACATAACCCACACTCAGTGAACTCTGTTATCATTTTGTATGTGTTATTTGATTTGATGGTTTTCTTTATGTTTCCTCTTCTCCAAAGTATGCACATGTGGTTTTTCTCATACTCTTTCACATGCAATTCTACTAACATCACATGAGAAGTAAAAAATCTTGGTTAATTATGCTAGCTGAGGGAATCTGGATCAAGCCCATAACATAAAATGGGTGACATTTTTGTGTTTGTCTTGTCGAGACCTTTCCAATGATAGAATTTTTTCCTTGATCCTACTCTGAGATCAAGAGATATGACTATTTAAATATTGGTCTATCAAATTGTGTCAGGTGACGTCATCTACCACATGGCACCTATGTAGTCCCATAAGGTGCCCACGTGGGTGTCCATATCATTGACCACATGGTAGATCTATGTGGAGGTGCATAGATTTTTGTAATCATAGGTAGACCTTTTCTTGTGATACCAAAAAATGTGAATCAAGCTAGGGCCCCGAACCTACCCCAGCTGATCAACCCAAACCCCAAACCTCATCCTAGAAGTCAAGGTGACCTTCTTCTCAGACCATTTACGGTTTGGGACATGACTAGCCTAACCCTAACCTATTCATTTGGCCCGATCTTCAGAACCCCGACCAACAGCTCCCATCGTCCGATTAAGCTCATTTATATGAAATTTTATACCTAGAAATGTCTTGAATTCCTTCCTATTTTTCATGTTGACATCACAACTTTTAACTAAACTGTCAATGATACACTCAATGAATGTGCATAGTAATATACACTTAGTGAGTGTGAATTTGAGTGTATTTCTTCGTAATTACAAGGAACTCGATAGAATCGCTTTCATAACATAAATACATGTTTCTTTTAATAAATCATCTTAAATACATTGAGCAAATAAAAAAAATGGGCTAGTAATTCATACTATCAATGTAATGAAACGATCATAGAGATTCAAACACCTAACCATATAGGAATTACACCAATATTTAGGCACGCATATAAGAGATTAAACATCTCATTATAACACAAGAAATCACACTCCTTAAAACCAACATAAGCTCTTATCCTACAAGTTAAATATGTACATTCCATTCAAACATTAGGAGAATAGTTAAATACTTATCCCATGTGGAAAATAGGCTGACAGATGATAGTGGGAATTAAAATCTCCACCCAACCATATACAAGCTACATACCCTATTAATTTTAGCTATCACCCCCGAGCTAGATTAAAAATATTGAGGTGGAGTTGTTTCCGAGGGAACACCACTCCTCCTTCCTCCACTAGCTACCTAAGCTTCCTCTTACTCCTCTCAAATTTTTCATACGTGAGGAAAATCGATCCTGGGATACCACATTAAAAAAAGTTCAACTCACTCTTAGGAGAAGAGAGTCCACATATAAAGGAAGGTTAATGAGTGGATAAGCTATTGTAGGAACATATAACCCATTTCAATATATAATTAATTAGTGAGAAAAAACAACGGTGTTTTCATAAGCTAGTGGGTCATCAAATCCCTAGATACCTAGGTGCTTTTCTGCTAATGTGTGGTTCACCAATCGACAAGCTTTGATTAGTTATTTAGCCTTTAGGGAAGACACTACTCTCTATAAGGTATTCAACTTGTAAGCCTTTCTGATGATTTCTAATCTAGTTTTTATCTCTGTAGATTTTAAATATATATATATATATATATATATATATATATATATTGGTCATTTCCTTCTCTACATTATTACCTCCATCATTGGAGGAAATTTTCTATTTTTTTTCCTTTTACAACAATGTTCTTTGTGTTCTTTCTCCCACTGCTTATGTGTGCCCTCATAGAGCTTATTCTCTCTATATATGGCAATGTTTGTGCATGAGAGAGAGAGAGAGAGTCATGAATGAAGCTGGTTCCTTCCAATATACTAATTTTCTATCTCCTTTCTAGCTCCAAGATAGTCAACCCTCTTTGATAATGCAACCCATGTTGTATTTAATTTTTTTTACTCTACTTTATTGTTGTTGGAGAAAAACGAAACTTGGTCCTATCCCTTCCTCTTTCAATTAATTTATGGCATATACAACCCATTTAAAACCACTCATCCAACCACGAATAATATTTAACACAATAGTTCCCTCAAGAAATTTCCTTCCTCAAGAAATGGAATTTGTGTCCCTCCCATAACAATTTAAATAATTACTAGTATTTTAAATGAGATAAAATATTTACAAGGCAATGTCACACTATGTTACTTGAAATAAATTGAGAATTAAAGAATATTAATAAATTATTACCCCTCTAGGGTTATATTAGTCCCTTTCACACCTACAACAATAGGATCACCTTTCGAGAACCCACCAAAGAAAAGTATATATGATATCTATTCAATTCTCCACCTCTTAAAGTTTACATTATATTTGATAACCTATTCAATTCTCCATATCTTAAACTTTAAATTATGTTATATTTGATAAAACCAATAGATATTATGGAGTTACTTTGTCAAATTATCAATGTTGTTAAATTTTATAATATGTGTGTGTGTGTGTGTGTGTGTGTGTGTACAAAATGTCAATTTGGTCACCTATTGAGTGTGTAAAGTCAACATGAGTCTAAATTGGGTCCATAATATAAGTCAAAATCCAAATCATCATTTGTGTTGGTCTCACTTGTTCGTCATTATTGTTTAGTCACTTTTTCCTATCCACTTTTGATGAAATTCATAGCAAGTTCATTTATGAAAACAAAAAAAATTCTATGAATGTTCCTGAAACTTGAACAACAAATTTGTCACTTTTGCCTCATGTTTTGCTTTGAAACCCTGCTAATGACGGTCCATTTTTTTTTAAAATCATGGGTTAGGGTCTCGATGGATCATGAGTATGTGTTAGATTTCACCTTTTTTATTCATTATCCACTAATTTTCACATTGCAAAGCACATTGTCCATCGTTCTCCTTTTCATCTAGATTTGGTTTTGTTGTTATAGAGAGGTGTATTTGTCATTAGGTAAAAATACAGGAGGAAAAAAGGAGTTTATTATGTGTTACAACCATGGCACAGAAGAAACAATACAAAGGAGGCTCTATGGTACGCTATGAACCCAGAGACATGAAAATTTTGGAAGAAGAGCCTATTTTTAGCCAGTTGTTTTCTAGCGTTGGATGCCCACATTTTTTCCAGAATTTATAGGGTTACTATGGAAATGTTGCTAAATATTTTTCCATAAATATCATAGGAACATAAATGAACATTGGCATGTTAAATTTTGCAGTATATCCTGATACAATTTCGCATTCTATTGAGATTCCCAGGTCTGGTGAGATGTGGTTCAAAGTTCAGAAGTTCCAGCTACTCAATTGTGATGATTTTTTGAAGTATGAATACATAGGAATTGACATGACGAATTTCGTTTCTAGGGTTTTCCTTAAAGAGATTTTTTCCAAATTTTTAATGGTCATCCATAAATATTTTACATGTGAAGGAAGGTTCAATATGGTTTACCAATATCGCTTTAGACTGCTGTTACATTTACAGGTAAAAACCTTTGGACCTTCATTTCTATCTTTTTAGGAGTTTGGGAAAGATGGCTAATAAAGTCCAGGCCAGAACTGATGCTAGCGATATTTCTCTCTTTCATAATCACCTCATAAAATTTATTTTTTTAAAAGAGTCGAATAAATTAAACATAGATTGGCTTGATTTCTTGCTCTTGAGTGGTTATGAGTTAGATTTTTCTACCCCTTCTACAAAAACTCCAAAATCTCAGTCAACAATTCCTAGGGAAAAGAAAGAACCAGAAACATAACATATAGTAATGATTTCCACAAGAACATGGAAAAGGATGACTCTAAACCAGAGTAGAGGCAGAGGTAAATTAACCAATATTCCAAAAGTAATTCAACTTGAATAAATTCCTATTTTGTAACCTTTGCAAGTGACATAGACATAAATTCAGAAAAAGAATAAGAGGGCTAAGAAACTTGAGTCAATGCAACAAACATAAAATATATAAGAGGTGTACTTCAAAAAAGCGAAGTTAGCATAAGGAAAAGAACCTGTACAAGAAAAAATATAGATATAATTTTTACAAGAAAAATTGGGAGAGGCTAGAGAAGAAGTGATATAAGACAAACTAGAAGGTAAGGAGTTGATGTAGTAGGTGTCAAAGCAGATAGAATTCTATGATAAAGTTGCAAAAAAAGCCAGAAGGATGGTAAAGAGGACTTTATCATTGCACATGATGTTAAGGCATATGTACAAAAGGAAAAAATGTTTACAGGAAGAGAGAAGTAAGTTTCAAAAACAAGTCAGAGGATTGGAAACTCGAGTAGAGCTAACCAAAAGTGAACTCTCAAAAAAAAATCTTAAGCTTTTAGCTAAAGTAGCAAGCACCTCTTCAGTAGGGTAAATTTCTCACATTTTTTCCTATATTTTGCTAAAATTATAATTTCATAAATAAACATGATTACACATGCTATAAGGAGTAACAAAAAAACATGAAAATTCATAATAAATCAAAAAACTCAGAGAATTTAAACTTTCATAGCAACTCCCCATAATTAAGCTGGAAATCTGCTATGAAACTGTTGTAGCATATCATTGATGAAAATGCAAGTGAAAATTTGAGATGAAGGAGTTAATGTTTTGAATTTGGCTGAAATGCATAACATAAGACTTCAAAATTTACAGAAATATCATAGAAATACCAGAGGAATGTTTTTTTAGCTTGCTACCAAAATTTTCTATGAAACTATCAAACCACCTTTTCTTTGTTATAAATTCTGATTTGTCATCAGAAAACATGGAAATAAGATGCATTATAGGTCACAAGGGTATCCACATCAAAAAAAAAAAAAAAAAACTCCCGTTTTCCAGGAACACAAGTTAGAAAATTCAACCATGTCAGCACATCCACATGGCAGGAGCACATCCACAGTTCAACAAGCTCAACATTTGGTTGGATTCGATAAGGTTGAGCAACAAAAGTTTTGAGGGCTCATATATGAATTCAATTTGTATCAAAACAAAAAATCCATAAAAAATCTCAATATGTTTTGTAAATAAAATAGGATTAGGTCTTTTAGCATGATGATAGAATCTGGCCCCAAGTGGCAGATTTTGTAATTAATGATAGATGGAGATGTATTTCTATGTATTTGTATTTTTATTTTTTAAAGGGATTGACAGCGTCATAAAGACCATATTTTGTA
Source organism: Pinus albicaulis (assembly GCA_034641835.2). NCBI lineage: Eukaryota > Viridiplantae > Streptophyta > Pinopsida > Pinales > Pinaceae > Pinus > Pinus albicaulis. The sequence continues at coordinate 1,606,247,696 of CM076578.1, read as the reverse complement.
CATTTTTATCCAGTTAATATATATTTGAACAATACTCTATTTTGAACTTGAGATTCAATTTTTTGTTTCATTTTGTCCCATCATGTTTTATGTTGTTATCAATTTTCATAGCTTTTTTGGTTACTTGGAATTCAATGTAATGTTGCTCCAACTTCCTTAAAATTTGATGTGATTGACTGTAAATTTCCTTTTCACATCAGTAAAACCAAAATTTCCTTAGCTTCCACAAAATAAATTTTGTCTATGATATCTTTTTTCTTTTAACTAACTCCATGCCGAATGCTGGAAATTATCACACTTTCTTTCACTTGCAAAAACATACAAAAATCCAAAGTTAGCCATCTGTAATTAAGCTTATTCAGAGCATTATCCAGTATTTTTTGAGAGATCCCTCTCATGCTATAAGGGCTAACTTCTAGCTATAAGTGGTTTTAAATAGTTACTTTTGGTTGGAGGTTGATCCAACCCAACCTGTCACATGAGGTGATAACACATTATTTAATTAAATCTACCAACATGGTTCATTTAAATATTTTCTAGCACAAATACTTGTGGCAGAGATACTTCTATTGAATTTATCAAACCATAAATTTCATCATGCTCTAATACATGTGGAATTGATAAGTGACCTCACTAGATAACAATATGTTTTACACCAACATTTCAGTCATAACTACCACTTCTTTTGGTATAAGTGTTTATTGGTGGAAGATCACTCTATTTTATATCATACAATATTTCAACATATACACTTTGGTATGGCTTTCAATAAATATTTTTAGATTTTTTTTTTCTTAAAGGAACCCCCATAAAGGCTTCTTGATTTTTCAAATAGGATCCTCCAAGATTTTTTTCTTTAAGGTTTTAGTTCATCCCATTGATTACACTCATCTAAATGTTTGTTGTGTGCTTAAAATATAGAAATATATCATGAACTACTTATATAGAGTTAAAAAATTAGGATACCTACATGGGTAATGGATTTGACAATTTTTCATGTTTTTACTGATGTCCAGGTTTCACCATGTTTTTCCCAAACAAGAATGTTTATTTTGGGAATTCCATTTGAATGCTACAACTTGTTCCACATTGACAACCTAGGAGGGAGGAAATTAGTGGATAGATAATATGCATATCCATATTTTACCAAGTAATTTAACATCCCCCATACCCTTTGATCATAAAAGGAAATCCTAATAGGGGCATAACCTATGAAGAAAGCTTCATGGACAGAAATTAACTAGTTTATGCATTCACACAATTCTTAATAGTTTCAACCTATCTAGAAACAAATATTGGACCAATAATAAACATTGAAATGATTTTTATTTAACCATTGTGCTATCCAATAATAAATAGAGGGAAGTATTAATTAGTTATAAATGGTTGTTTTAGCATGATATTCACATTCCAAATGACTCTTTTCTGTCAATTTCTAGGTACACAAGTTAGTTTCAACTACAACATTGAAGGAGATACTTTTAGAAGTTTCCATATAAGGAATCATTATATAATTTACAAGATATTATATAAGCATATTTTCTTGTTTCTCTCAAGTTTTTTTTTTTTTAAAGTTTCTTCGACTAATTATGCTCTCTCTCAATCAATATCCAAATTCGTTTAGGACCCATGGCCATGTTTTTTAGAGAGGTATATTGGATTCCTAGTATGCCATAGGACTTAGGTGTCATTAGAATAAACCAATTAGCTAGATCAAATGACTTAGAATTGTACATTCCTCTTTACTATAAGAATTATATTCACATTTCTTTGGATACTTTTTTCTTCACACCTATCAAGGGTAGAGGTGTTGAAAAATGGAATATGAGAAATACTAAAAGGAATAATTTTAGTAGAGCTATTCTCCTTGTAGAATTTCTCATTGATTCCCCCATGATATTGTATTTATATTTTCCCACAAATAATTATCTATCACTTAAGAGATGATAGAGCACAAACTAATAGTCATCCCAGGATATTTAAAATATTTCTAGCATTAGAAATGTTGCAATGAAAACAAAATTCCCAAGAAAAGATTAATACAGGTTTTATAGGCATAAATTTGGCAATTGTTATGATTTCATAGTCTCACAATTACACTCTAAAAGTGATTTATTACCTTCTTCAAATTATTTTCCATAATGGTATAGCTGTTTATGAGAAGGATGGTGTCATCAACAAATTGGGAATGATTAATGCTTTTTACCCTCTTTCCACATTCTTTCCTAGAATATTTCCAATCCTACATTCATATTACGTTTCCTTGTTTAGGGACACTAAATTTATTGTTTACAACAATGGGGGAATACATAAAGAGAATAGCCTTGGTTGATACAGATATTATCTTTGAAGAAAAAGGAGTTTCTTACACTAACTAATGGGAAACTCCAAGAATTTCTTTTGTTGGAAATCAGATAAAGGAAAGCTCCATGTGTGTTTCACAAAATGGACTACCCACCTCTCATAGATCCTTATCTATGGTGATGTGATCGTTGAATAACACCTGCAGGTTTTGGTCTAACGACAATCATGATTCCCAACAAGTGGTATCATAACGTAGTTCATGAGTTCGATACACACCTGGCTCGTGTTGGGGGGGGGGATATTGTTCGATATCAAATAAACAAACATTTCCTGTGTGTTTCGTGACATAGACTAACCACTTCTCGTAGATCCTTATATTTGGCGATGTAATTGTTTACTAACACCTACGGGTTTTGGCATAACTCCAATCGTGATTCGAAACATATATTTAAAGAAAATTATAAATATCAATATTATGTATAAGAGATCGGAGGATTTCACAGTTGTTCATATTGTTGGTGATTTGTGGAAGAGTATTTTGTAATGATTTAAATCATTGCACGGTACTTTTCCATAAATCTTCAACAAAATTATATATTTTATTATAATTTTTTAAGTTTTGTTTACAATATAATTTTTTTATAAAGGATATATTTGTCTTCTTTTTTTAGCTTATATAACACTATAGAATAGGTTGTTAGTTTCTTTTAAATACAATTTTTTTTAATATTTTAATTTATTCTACCCCAAAACGGGGTGCGAGGAGGGGAGAAGGCCTGCAGGAGGACCAAGGAGATGAGAACACAAAAATGAGGCAAGGTAGGTGGGCAGCCATCCCGACGTCGCCACAATCCACAAGAAATAAAATTTGGGTCAACCCATATGAAAGTGGGTCATAGTGTCGTGGGTAACATAGAAGGTGGGTGGTATATGGAAAGGTGCATGCCTTGCATGAAAATTCTATTTTGTAGCATTTGGAGCTTGAGGGAGCAGCAAAAGGCAGGTGAGCATGTTTTGAAACTAGTGGAATAGGCATCACAACAATTTTGAAACAACCAGTGTGACAACAAGACGCAAGCTCTTGTATGGAGTGCAAACCCTCTCCTTTCTTGCAATGGTGGTCAAGAGGCACAAAGTAATGGGAAAATGGCAGGGTTTGTTGGTTTTTATTCATGGAATTATAGGAATATGGATAGGGATGTTGAAAGTATTTATTGGCATGCCGCCCACATTCTATAACAAGAATCCATGACAGTCTTTAGATGGGGAAATTGGGTCTGAGGGAAAGTCACTTTTGTCAATCCTTAGGTTTTCATCCTCTACTAAAATTATTAATTGGGTGGTCTCGTTAGGAGAATATGGGGAGTCAGGGGCTGTAATGACCACCCAAGGTTTGGTTTCAGATGTTTCTATGGGTACTGGGAGTCCTCAAAGGTTGAAAAGGGTACTCTAAAGGGTTTGGAATCCTTGTGCAATTCAACCAGGTGAGTGGGGAAGATGTAAGGATTTGGGGCCTGTGGGTAGTGCTTAGTTTGTGGAAAATAACCCCGCGGGGAGTAGTCTAGGGAGTCATAGTCTCGATTGGACTGAAAATTAGTTAGTGAGTCTGGGTTGGTGTCTGTTATTATATCATTCAAAGGTTCAAGTAATTGTGGGGCTGGTTACCAACCTTAAGGCATCAACTGAGAAAACAAGGGTTCTCAAACTCTTCCAAGGTAAGTCCGGGACATATGGTTATGGAATGGATTATCTGAAGGAAAAGGCATAAGGTAATGGTTATATATGGATGAAAGGTCTTAACAATGCTTGTGTCTACGAATGCCTTTCAAGTCAGTATAACTTGCTTTCTCCTCTTCCTCTCTCTCTATTGGTGATAGCCTCACAGAGGGCACCTGAGAAAATGAAACTATTTGTTGAGTGTGTGTTATATTCTTTGGACAATATTTTTCAGGGGGCAGACCCGCCCATGTTTTTGTGCATGGATTTGCACATGGTTTTGGGGCATGATGGTTTTTGGCCCCTGGTATTTTGTAGATCCGATCAAGGAAACTAAACTTATGTTCTAATCTAGGGTTAATGGATTGGGGTTTATGAATGCTTCGACATGTACATATATGCGTTGTAATAGTAAAAGGAACATAATGAAAAATGGAGCTGGTAGTCTCGATTTGGGATCTAGGGGAAAATATCTGTGTATATATGTTTTATGTTTTATGCTCTCGCTATTTTTTTTTTCCTATTTTTAAGATTTGTTTACAGATAATTTATGTACATGGTTAAAACCTACATTTGGTATCAGAGTTGTTTCAGCTTTAAGGGGACACCTTTGTTGCTAAGGGGATTTTTTCTCAGGCATGTAGTAGACACTATTTAGTGGGAAATCTGCAAGATCAATTCTTGATGTGAAAGAAGATGGCGAGCAGTGGAAATATAGAGATTGAGAAATTTAATGGTCATTATTTTGAGTTTTGGAAGCTCAATATGGAGGATCTGCTGGTGGATAAAGATCAGTGGATCATGGTAGATCTGGGTAATAAAGAAACGACAATGTTAGATGAATACTGGAAGAAGTTGGATCAGAAGGAAAATAGCACAATACGGTTGTGTGTATCAGATTCATTATTGTTAAATGTATCTGGGGAAGGTACGGTGAAGAATTTGTGGGACAAGCTAGGTACTTTGTACCAATCTAAGTCTTTGGTGAATAAATTGTTCCTATGGAAAAAGTTTTATAACCTGAGGATGAAGGATGGAGACTCGGTGATAGAGTAGTTGAATGCGATCAATACTATGGTAAGTCAGTTTTTATTTTTTGATATTAAAATCTCAGATGAACATAAGTGTGTAAGTTTTTTGTGTTCTTTACCAGATTCATGAGACACTATAGTTATTGCAATAGGTAGCAATACAACTACCTTTAATTTTTATGACATTGTCTTAGCCTTGCTCTCGGACGAAACGAGATGAAGAAATATGGAGGTTCGGAATGGAGATGCCTTATATGTACAAGGAAGGTCTGAGAGCAGAAAAAAGAATAAGGTTTCGAGTGGTAGATCTAAATCTAGAGGGAGATCTAAATCTCCACAAAAATTTGTAAAGGTGTGTTGGAAATGTGGAAAGGAAGGGCACTACAAAAAGGACTGCAGAAATAAAGCTCCTGAGAAAGGAAAGGGATCTGATGATGCTCCTTCTGCGAAGACAAAAACCACCTCGGATGAAGGTGGGGATGTGTATTTGGATTCTTCTTCAAATACACATGTAGATCATGAGGCATGGTTGATTGACTCAAGTGCATCCTTTCACTTCACTCTCCATAGGGAATGGTTCTGCGAGTATGATAATTATGATGGTGGTGATGTCTTCTTAGGGGATGATAGAAAGGCCAAAATCATCGGACATGGAAAATTCAAGCTGAAGCTACAAGGTGGAAGGATTAGAACACTTCCTGGTGTTCTACATATCCCTACTGTTAGCATTCTGTAATTTTTAGGTTGAAGAAAAAATACAAAGGCAACATCAAACCAACTTGGAATCCAGGACCTAAACTTCCTAGATTTAGAGAGGGCTCCCTCTTTAATAATTAACTTGGTTTGGATAATTTTTTTGGCTAGTTATGATTGCACTTGGGTTTTGGGTTTTCTTTTGGATTTTTGAAAATTTATTATATTCAATTGATTAACATCTATTGGGAAATGGAGTCAAAATATAACTAAATAGTTGCATCAACTTTTCACAGAGTAAACACAGGGAAAGCTAGGAGTATTTACTAAATATTTAGAATTTATAAATGGATTATGACATAAATATGAAAAGATTCAACAGAACTAAAGATAAATTAAGAATTATTTAGTTTGGCCTTCAGTGGAAAACATTATGAGTGCAAACTCAACCAGAATAAGGTACTCAAAACTAAATCCTATTCATCACGCTTTCTGCTTTGCAATTGGAATTCAGATAATTACATTGAAAGATAACAATGAAACATAATGATAGAAGAAAAACATCGCCAGTATTTAAGCTACAAGAATCATGTGAATGGTCTGATTATTATTGATGCAACAGTACTTTGAAAAAGCTTACAGTACTCTAAAAGACAAGAATAGTTATGATCTCAATCAAACGACATTTGATACTTCCAAAACTGAAGTATTTATACAAAATTTTACAAAAATAGTTCCTCTAATACAGTCTCTAATAGACATGGTATTTTTAGACTTAAAATTTAACTTAAAACTCTAACTATTACAAAATTATAGCTTCGGTGGAATGTGTTGTGCAACTACAGGTGCTGATGTAGTGGAAACAGTTAGGATGTGGACCATACTTTACTGCTATGCTGGCAGTTGAACTAAGTGTTGTGCTGGCAGATGAACTAAGCGTTGGCGAAATCTGTTGTGTCAATGCCCTATGCCCGACTTGACCCTTGGTGTCCTTTTGCTACCTGAGTCCTTTCTGCTATGTTTAACCTTTTTTTAAACAAAACAGTGTAGAAAACCCATATACCCAGACTTGAAATTCTATAGATTTTGGTTATGAACTTTATCGCATCCATAGAAATATCACACATTGCAATATTTACAATTTATGATAAGAGAAAAGGAATCGACGATGCGATGTGAAGAGGGAGGTGACGTGGTAGGTATGGTGGGACAAAACCGTAGCCTGCAAATAAAAAACTTAAAGTTTTGTTATGAGCACAAGGTTAAATGCTAAAACATGTGAAGTGCGATATGTGAATGGGACCCACCCACATTGCACATCACAATATTTATGGTTTACCGCACATTGCAGAATTTTGAGTTTAGGGAAATTTGGTAAACGCTAACACTAATGAAGTGTGATTTGTGCTATCAAAGTATGATGTGGCGAGATGGAGATGGAGCCCACAACATCGGCAAATTTTATAAAGTGGCAAATGGTTTCTACAGTAAGGTAAGGTTTATGAGGTTTTGTATGATATGTCTACGTATTTCAATCGGCCTGAAGTGGAAAGATGGAGTTGTTATGGTGGGGCCAACCGCATCGCAATGTAAAAAAAATACATTACGAGTGCTTCAAATGGTAATTTAAAACATGTGTGATCTTGTGATGCAATGGCTATCGCAATATTTAACATTTGGCATAATCGAATAGGTTATAATTTGCGAAATTCGATGGATTGTGGGGGAAGGGTGATGTGTCAGAGAGAAATTTCCCCACTTTTATTGCAATCAGGGAATCAGGAAGGCGGAAAGTAAGTGAAAACAATGATATAGTGGTGAAAAAGGTGAAGTAAAAGGTTAAAGAAGAAAGGCGGAAAGGGTAAGTTTTAATTATTTTTAAGAAATGAAATCAAAAGGAGGTGTGGCAGGTGAATGGGTCCTACTTCATCACATATCACATTTCTAAAGGTTTGTAGGAGACGGAAATTAAAATATTTTGGGGTTTTTCCAATGCGAAAATCAATGTGGGTCCACCAATAAAGTATGGCAATGTGGATTTCCAAATGTTTTTAAAGTAATTGTTTTGAGCACCTTTAACTTATAATGGGTCTCTAAAACCTTGGATAAACCATTCTTTACTAGTTTTGACCTTTTTGACAAAATTAAAACTTGTAGTACCCAACCTTATTACAAATTATTTAATCTCATTTAAATGATATCATTAATTGAATCAAAACATAATTACTTATCTCCTAATGCTACATTTGGATGTGCAAGCATATGTTTCCTAAGGTTTTAACCTTTTTGGAAATAATTTACAATCATGGAATATTATTTACAATATGAAATATCTCATATGAAATAATCAATCACCCTGAGATCCTATAGATTATAGGATGCTAACAGTGGCTTCATCCAAGGATGGAACTCTCGCTGTGAAGTGCCAAAAACACCATAGAGTAGTAGCCTAATTCATTAGGCTGATCCCCAATATGCAACTTGCTTTGTTATAAAATCTCTATGGCTAAAAATATCAAACTGAAATTAGAACTTTCAGCACAATGAAATTTGAGACACAATCTGAAACAATGCTCAAAATACTAAAATTATTTGTGTACTGCTACCTACCCCATGCTATTGAAAATTATGCTGAATCAGGTAATGCAAAAATGCCAATAAAGCCATTCAAGTAGTTGTGGAAAAAAATGGAAAACTTGACTATCTGTCAGGAAAATCAATAGTATAACTTGATTATGTGTCCTCATAACTAATGTTATAATATGAAATGGAAACTTTTAATGTATATAACCCTTATAAAGAGTACATGTTTGATCATTTGAGCTAATAAGAACCTCCATATACTCTGCTATAGGATCAATAAAAACATGATGTATGATATTCGCTTGTAGGCCTTCAATGACTAGTTGAGTAGTTGTGTCCTCAATATTAAACCTTGAACCCACATATTTATTTCCGTACTTGAAAGCACAATCATCCTCACTATGTAAGTCAAGATGTAGTAAAATTTCCTCTTGCTTAGAGGTTGGAAGATTTTCCAAGATTTTTTGAGGATATCAGAAATTATAGGATTGAATTTGAGAATTCAAAAGTTCAATAAAAGTTTCATATCATTCAACAACTATCTCCAGAAAACATGTTTTAGCTTCAGGAATACATTTCCTTGATTTCAAAATGTGAAAGGTAGCCTCTAGAAAATCTTCATTAAGCTGAAATTCTGATAACTAATTCCTATATTCATTTAAAAATTCACTACATAAAAGGTCTGCCACAAACCTTGTCATCTTGTTCAACAGGGGCTTTGGTCATCATGTTGTGGAGTCTCCATGAATGATCAAAAGCTGGGTTATTTAAATCATGGAGTCGCCAGGTGAATAATTACAATCGTCTTGTGTCTGGTCACCGTCCACCACCAGTAATCAAATCTTACCTTTGATGTACTTTATGAGGAAGATAAATTTCCTCCCCATTATGGTTGCCACTATGTTAGCGTTCTGTAATTTTGAGGCTGAAGCAAAACTACAGAGGCAACATCAAACCAACTTGGAATCCAAGACCTACCTTTCCTAGATTCAGAGAGGGATCTCTCTTTAATATTTAACTTTGTTTGGATAAGTTTTTAGGCTAGTTATGATTACACTTGGGTTTTGGTTTTTGTTTTGGATTTTGGAAAATTGATTGTATTCAATTGAGTAATGAATATTGGGCAATGGAGTCAAAATATGAATGTATAGTTTCATCAAATTTTCACAAAGTACACACAGGGAAAGCTAGGATTATTTACTGCATATTTTGAATTTATAAATGGATTATGACAGTAATCTGAAAAGATTCAACAGAAATAAAGAGAAACTAAGAATTCTTTAGTTTGGCCTTCAATGGCAGAAATTATGATTGCAAACACAACCAGAATAAGGTACTCAAAAGTAAATCCTATTCATCACGCTTTCTGCTTTGTAATTGGAATTCATATGATTACAATGAAAGATAATAATGAAACATACTGAAAAAGGAAAAACATCACCAGTATTTGAGCCACAAGAATCCTGTGAATGGTCTAATTATTATTGATGCTCCAATACTTTGAAAAATCTTACAGTACTCAAAAAGAAAAAAATAGTTATGATCTCAATCAATCGCCATTTGATACTTCCAAAAATGAAGTATTTATACAAAAGTTTACCAAAATAATTCCTATAATATAGACTCTAACAGACATGGTAATTTTAGACTTAAAATTGAACTTAAAACTCTAACTATTACAAAATTATAGCTTCAGTGGAATGCATTGTGTAACTGTAGGTGCTCATGTAGTGGGATCAATTAGGATGTGGAGCACATTTTACTATTGCACTGGCCGATGAACTAATTGTTATGCTGGCAGATGAATACGCTAGCGAAATCTGTTGTGTGAACGCCCTTTTCCCGACTTGACCTTTGGTGTCTATTTGATACCCGAGTCCTTTCTGTCATGTTTAACCCTTTTTTGAACAAAACTGCGTAAAAGAACCATATACCTGGACTTGAAATTCTGTAGATTTTAGTTATGAACTTATTGCATCCATAGAAATATCACACATCGAAATATTTACAATTTATTTTAAGAGAAAAGGAATCAGCAATGTGATGTGAAGAGGGAGGTGACATTGCAGGTAAGGTGGGGCTGGAACGCAACCTGCAGATCGGAAACTTAAATTTTTGTTATGAGCATGGGGTTAAATTATAAAACATGCGAAGTGATATATGCAATTGGGACCCACCCACATCACACATCGTAATTTTTATGGTTTACCACACATCACATAATTTGGAGTTTAGGGAAATATGGTAAATGCTAAAACTAGCAAAGTGTGGTTTGCATTGTCAGAGGATGATGTGGAAAGATGGGGATGGAGTCGACAACGTCGATAGAGTTTATAAAGTGGTCAATGGTTTCTGCAATAAGGTAAGGTTTATGAGGTTTCGTATGATATGTCTATGTATTTCAATCGGCTTGAAGTGGGGGGTGGAGTTGATGTGGTGGGGCCAACCACATTGCAATGTAAACAAAATACGTTGTGGGCACTTCAAATGATAAGTTAAAAAATTTACGATCTTGCGATGCGATGGCTATTGCATATTAGCGATCGCAAGATTTAACATTTGGAAGAATGGAATAAGTTATAATTTGCGAAATGTGATGGATGGTGGGGGAAGGGTGACGTGTCAAAGAGAAATATCCCCACTTTTATCACAATCGAAGAATCGGGAAGGCGGAAAGCAAGTGAAAAAATTGATATAGCAGTGAAAAAGGTAAAGAAGAAGGATAAAGAGGAAAGGCGGAAAAGGGTACGTTTTAATTATTTTTAAGGGAAATGAAATTAAAAGGAGGTGTGGTGTGTGAATGGGTTCCACTTCATCGCATATTTCATTTCAAAAGGTTTTAAGGAGACGACAATTAAAGGATTTTTGGGTTTGGTTGATGTGAAAAGAAATGTGGATCCACCAATAAAACATGGCAATGCGGATTACCAAAGGTTTTTAAATTAATTATTTTGAGCACCTTTAACTTATAACGGGTCTCCGAAAGCTTGGATAAGATATTCTTTGCTATTTTTCACCATTTTGAAAAAATAAAAACCTCTATTACCCAGCCTTGTTACAAATTATTTACTCACATTTGAATGATGTGATTAATTCAATCAAAACATACTTACTTATCACCTAATGCTGCATTTGGACATGCAACCATATTTTTCCTAAGGTTTTAACCTTTTTGGAAATAATTTACAATCTTGCAATTTTTTTAACAATATGAAAGATCTGAGATGAAATAATCAATCACCTTGATATCCTATAGATTATAGGATCCTAGTAGTGGCTTCATCCATGGATGGCACTCTCCCTGTGAAGTCCCAAGAACATCGTAGAGTAGTAGCCTCATCCATTGGGATGATCCCAAATCTACAACTTGCTTTGTTATAAAATCTTTGTGGCTTAAAATCTAAAACTGAAATCAGAACTTTTTGCACACTGAAATTTGAAACACAATCTGAAAGAATGCTCAAAATTCTGAGCTTATTTTCATAATTCTACCTACCCTATGCTGTTGAAATTTATGTTGAATTAGGTAATGCAAAAATTCCAATGAAGCCAATCAAGTAGTCGCAGAAACAAATGGACAACTTGACTGTCTGTCAAGAAAATAAGCAGTATAACTTGGTTATGTGTCCTCATAGCAAAATTTATAATATGAAATGGAAACTGTTGATGTATATGAACCTTATAAAGAGTACATGTTTGATCATTGGAGCTAAGAAGAACCTCCATATACTCTGCTATAGGATCAATAAAAGCATGATGTATGATATTTGCTTCTTGGCCTTCAATGACTAGTTGAGTAGTTATGTCCTCAATATTAAAACTTGAACCCACATCTTCAGTTTGGTACTTGAAAGCACAATCATCCTCACTATGTAAGTCAAGAGGTAGTACAATTTCCTCTTGCTTAGGGGAAAGAAATTTTCGAAGAATTGTTGAGGATGTCGGAAATTATAGGATTGAATTTGAGAATTCAAAATTTCAATAATGGTTTGATATTGTTCAACAACTATCTCTAGAAAACATATTTTAGCTTCAAGACTACATTTCCTTGGTCCCAAATTGCAAAAGACAACCTCTAGAAAATCTTCATAAAGCTCAAATTCTGATAGTTGATTCGTCAAATTAATTTAAAACTTCACTAGATAGAAGGTCTACCACAAACCTTGTCATCTTGTTCAGCAGGGGCTCTGATCATCATGTTGTGGAGTCACCATGAATGCTTAAAAGAAGGGTTCTTTAAATCATGGAGTCTCCAGGTGAATAATTGCAACCTTCTTGTGTCTGGTCTCCGTCCACCACCAGTAATTAGATCTAAAATTTGATGTAACTTCTAAGGAAGATAAATTTCCTCCCCAGTATGGTCGCCACTATGTTAGCGTTCTGTAATTTTGAGGCTGAAGCAAAACTACAGAGACAACATCAAACTAACTTGGAATCCTTGACCTATCCTTCCTAGATTCAGAGAGGGCTCTCTCTTTAATATTTAACTTGGTTTGGAAACTTTTTTTAGGCTAGTTATGATTGAACTTGGGTTTTGGGTTTTGTTTTGGATTTTGGAAAATAGATTGTATTCAATTGATTAATGTCTATTGGGAAATGGAATCAAAATATAACTTCATATTTCAATCAACTTTTCACAGAGTACACATAGGGAAAGCTAGGATTATTTACTGAATCTTTCGAATTTATAAATGGATTATGACAAAAATATGAAAATATTCAATAAAATAAAGAGAAATTAAGAATTATTTAGTTTGGCCTTTAGTGGAAAAAATTATGATTGAAAACACACCCAGAATAAGGTACTCAAAATTAAATCCGATTCATCATGCTTTCTTCTTTGAAATTGGAATTCAGATGATTACAATGAAAGATAACAGTGAAACATACTGATAGAAGAAAAACATCACCAGTATTTAAGCCACAAGAATCCTGTGAATGGTCTGATTATTATTGATGCTCTAGTACTTTGAAAAAGTTTACAGTACTACAAAAGACAAGAATAGTTCTGATCTCAATCAATCGACATTTGATACTTCCAAAACTGAAGTATTTATACAAAAGTTTGCAAAAATAATTCCTATAATATAGTCTCTAACCGAAATGGTATTTTTAGACTTAAACTTGAAGTTAAAACTCTAACTATTACAAAATTATAGCTTCGGTGGAATGCATTTTGCAACTGTAGGTGTTGTTGTAGTGGGAACAATTAGGACGTGGGGTAAATTTTACTATTGTGCTAGTAGATGAACTAAGTGTTGTGCTAGCATATGAACTAAGCACTGGCAAAATATGTTGTGTAAATTCCCTTTTCCCAACTTGACCCTTGGTGTCTATTTTCTACCCGTGTCCTTTCTTCCATATTTAACCCTTTTTTAAACAAAACAGCGTAAAAACCCATATACCCGAACTTAAAATTTTGTAGATTTCAGTTATGAAATTTATTGCATCCATAGAAATATCACACATGAAAATATTTACAGTTTATTATAATAGAAAAGGAATCGGTGATGTGATGCGAAGAGGGAGGTGACATGGCAGGTAAGGTGGGACCGGATCGTAACCCGTAGATCGCAAACTTAAAGTTTTGTTATGAGCGCGAGGATAAATGCTAAAACATGCAAAGTGCGATATACAATTAGGACCCACCCACAACACACATCGCAATATTTATGGTTTACCACACATCGCAGAATTTGGAGTTTAGGGAAATGTGGTAAATGTTAAGACCAGTGAAGTGTGGTTTGCACTGTCAAAGGATGATATGGCAAGACGGAGATGGAGCCCACAACATTGGCGGAGTTTATAAAGCGGGGAATGGTTTCTGTGGTAAGGTAAGGTTTATGAGGTTTCGTATGATATGTATATGTGTTCAATTGGCCTAAAGGTGGGGGTAGAGTTGCTATGGTGGGGCCAACTACATCGAAACGTAAAAAAAAATACTTTTTGGTTCTTCAAACGGTAAGTTAAAAAATGTGTGACCTTGTGATGCGATGGCTATCGCATATCAATGATAACAATATTTAACATTTGGCAGAATGGAATAAGTTATAATTTGTGAACTGCGATGGATGGTGGGGGAAGGGAGATGTTTCAGAGATAAATGGCCCCACTTTTATCACAATCAAGGAATCTAGAAGGAGGAAAGTAAGTGAAAACAATGATATAGCAGTGAAAAAGGTAAAGAAGAAGGATAAAGTGGAAAGGCGGAAAAGGGTAATTTTTAATGTTTTTTAAGGGAAAGGAAATGAAAAGGAGGTGTGGCATGTGAATGAGTCCCACTTCATCGCATATCTCATTTCAAAATGTTTGTAGTAGACAACAATTAGAGGATTTTTGGGTTTGGCCGATGCGAAAAGCAATGTGGATCCACCAATAAAACATGGTAATGCAAATTTCCAAAGGTTTTTAAAGTAATTCTTCTGAGCACCTTTAACTTATAATGGGTCTCTAAAAACTTGGATAAGCCATTCTTTGCTAGTTTCGACCTTTTTGACAAAATTAAAACCTGCAGTACCCAGCCTTATTACAAATTATTTAATCACATTTAAATGATGTGATTAAATAAATAAAAAAATACTTTATTATCTCCTAATGCTGCATTTGGATGTGCAAGCATATTTTTCCTAAAGTTTTAACCTTTTTGGAAATAATTTACAATCATGGAATATTATTTACAATATGAAATATCTGAGATGAAATACTCTATCACCTTGACATCCTATAGATTATAGGACCCTAACACCTGCATTGGTTAGAAATATTATTTCTGTAAGAAATATGGATGATGCAGGTGTAAAAAAAATGTTAGATAAATATACCTAAAATATGGTTCACGGCACTAGTATTAATGCGAGGAGTTCATATTGGAACTCTGTAAAAGCTTCAGCGTAGCACTGTTATTGATGGGTGCAACATTTATGTGGTTCCTCAAAGTGGAGTGGAAAGCCTAGTGGTCTCTAGAGAAAAGGCCATGCTATGGAATCAAAGGCTTGGACATATTTGAGAGGAGGGCCTTCAGGTACTGCATGGAAGCATTATGGTAGAAGGTATGTTTAATTTCTATCTGGATTTCAATTTCTATGAACATTGTGTATATGGGAAGTAGAATCGAGTGAGTTTTCCTTCTAGTGCTAAGAGGGCAAACAAGATATTAGAGCTTGTGCACAATGATGTGTTTGGACCTATGTCGGTTCCATCACTGGGTAAGTTTGTGTACTATGTTTCATTCATAGATTACTTCTTATGGAATACATGGATATATTTCTTGAGGAATAAATATGAAGCCTTTGACATATTTAAATAATTTAAGGCTCTAGTGTAAAACCAGAGAGAGAAGAAGATAAAGGTGTTGAGGACAGATAATGGTGGAGAGTTCTGCAAGAAGGAATTTGAAGAATTCTGTAAAAAGTGTGGTATAGCACGACAGAACACTAATCCATACACCTCAACAAAAAGTAGTTGTAGAAAGAATGAATAGAACATTGATGGAAAGGCAAGAAGCATGCTCAATGGTACTGGGTTAGGATAGGAATTTTGGGCAAAGGCAATGGAGACTGCATGTTACTTGGTTAACATATCGCCTTCATCAGTGTTGGAGGATAAGACTCCACATGAGGTATGGACTAGTAAGAAACCCTCTCTTTCACATCTAAGGGCATTTGGATGTTATGTATATGTACATGTTCCAAAGGAGAAAAGGACCAAGTTGGATAATAAATCTGAAATGTGCATCTTTATTGGGTATAAGGATGGTTTAAAAGGTTATAAGCTTTGGAACACATAAACAAGGAAGTTTGTGTATAGCCAAGATGTGGTATTTAGAGATGTTAAATATGTTGTTAAACATGAAGTCCTGCCAGAGGAACCTGAGAAGATAGAGTTTGAGCTAAAGGAGGATGAATCATACTCTATAGCAGAAGAATATTCAGAAGAGGAAGAGCCACAAACTCTGTTAGGTCCCCGTATTACTAGTGTAGTCCCTTATTTGTATTACTGTATCCCCCTTATTGTTATTTTTGTACCCTTGTAACCCCCATATTGCTATTATTGTTCACTTACATTATTATTGTTAGGTCGACTAGGATTATATTGTGACCCCATGGACCCCTATATATAGAAGGAGGTTTTTTCATTTGTATCATACAAGAATTTTTCATTTATGTAATGTATTGGAGGCTTCCCCCTTGAAGTGGATATTTTATAATGTTTTTTTCTCTCTTTTATTCTATTTTTGGAGCTGGTTTCATAACGTTTGGTATCAGAGCTTTGGATTCTAGGGTTTTGCTGCTCCAAACAGGTCATCGTGGAATTTTTGCTATAAATGTTTTTTCTTTGAAGTTTCAGAAGCTGAAATTTATACAGAGTGAAGCTGACATCTTGAGGACTGACATATATAAATTTAAGATCTTGGTTTGCAATATTTTCAGATATATGATCCGCGAAATTTAGGGTTTTTTCAGGCTCCCGAAATTCACCTAAACAGGTCATCGTGGAATTTTCGCTATAACTCTTTTTCTATGATGGTTAAGAAGCTGAAAGTTTTATAGAGCGAAGCCGAAATCCTAAGGAACTACTTGTAAAAAT
Source organism: Pinus albicaulis (assembly GCA_034641835.2). Taxonomy (NCBI): domain Eukaryota; kingdom Viridiplantae; phylum Streptophyta; class Pinopsida; order Pinales; family Pinaceae; genus Pinus; species Pinus albicaulis. The sequence goes on along the minus strand of CM076578.1, from coordinate 1,606,230,783 downwards.
TTTAGATCTTGGTTCGAAATATTTTTGGAGATATGATCTATATAAGTTAGGGTTTGTTCACGATCCTGAACGTCATCTCAAAGAGGTGACCTTGGGAAAATCGTCGTAACTCCCTCTCTGAGCATCTGATTACAATTCTGTAAAAATTAGCTGCAAGTACATGGATTTTAGTTTCCTTTATATCAATTCCAAAGCAGAAGGAGGAAACAAGGAGATATGGCACACCATACAGGTGTGCTATACTGAATTAGTCCATAATTAGGTCATTGTGGGAGATTCGCCATAACATTGCCTTGAATTATTCAAATCAGTTCATACCTATGGCATTCAAAAGAACATTTAGAGGGCTACAAAAAGACAAAATTTCAGATATCGAAGCTCTATAATTACACATATAATTCAGTTTCAATATCAAGATCCTCAAAATAAAGAAAAAAGTGTGTATTTTTTTCAAGTTGCATAAGTCTTTTTTGAAAAATAGTTTTAAGTGATTCCGAGGGCCTGTTGAGCATAGATATCAGTATTTGGTTCTAAAATGCCCCCTAAAAATAATTCAAAACCCATTAATCCCTCAGAATACTCTAATATGACTCATGAATATGAATAATTGTAACATGATCTATCAAAAATTACAAGAGCAAGTGCACCAAAATTTTCTCTCGCAAAGAGAAACAAAAACTGAAATGGAAGTCTTTAAGAAAGGTGTGGAAGTGAAGAATGATGGTTTGAAGAATAATATGGATGGTTTAAAGAAATTTTTGGAAGCTAATATGGACAACATGGAAGCTGGCATGGAAGCTAAGATGGATGACATGGAAGAAAAAATGAAAGAAAACATGGAAAACATGAAGAATGATCTAAAATCATACATGGAAGTTTTGACAAATTTGATACAAGAAATGTTTCCTAGTGGTGAAAAGATAGTAAAGGAACCTCATGATGAGAAAAAAATAAATGTTAATCGTGATTTCATAAGCTCTAATTTTGGATGGAAGAACCACCATATTCCAAATATGGATATGAGGAAGTTTGATGGCAAGGATCCTATAACATGGATATTACAGATGGAGCAATATTTTGATCTCAATAATATGCAAAACACACAAAAGGTACACATTCCAACCTTACATTTAGAACAAAATACATTTCTATGGTATCCATAGCTTTGATCCCGTAAAAAAATTGTCACTTGGTCAATTTTTACAAAGGAAATGATAGCACATTATGAGGATACAAAGAGAAACACCTTCTCTAGCCAATTGATAAATCTCAAACAAAAGGGTTCACTGCTAGACCACATTGAGGACTTCCAAAAATTAAATATAAAGGTAACTGATATTCCAGAGGAACACAAGGTTGATGTTTTCATAGGGAATTTAAAGGATAACATCAAACATGAAAAAAATGACAACTGTGGTTATTCCGAGTCTTACACCTAAAAAACTACACCACAGAAACCTCCAATCTACCATCAAACATGAAGTTCGCGTTTGGGAACCTGATTCATTAGAAAAGGCATTCAGGTTGGCAAGAAAAAATGAATGTCAAATTATGGCGACAAGGAAGCCTACCACTCACATATATAAATATGGAAGTGTTTCTACTCCTAGACTTCCACAACCTACAAGCTTGACACCACAAAAATTGGAAGAAAAAAGAAAAAAAGGGCTTTTCTAGAGTTGTGATAGAAAATACACTAAAGGTCACAAGTGTTCTGAGAATTTTTTTTTTTACATATATTGTGAAGAGGAGGAAAAAAATTAATAAGAAACTTCAAAAGGAGAGGATATACACCAAGAACCAACCCTAGAAGAAGAAGAAATGAGTCTGACCATATCGTGTAATGCATTGGAAGGAATTACCACTCCTCAAACTCTAAAGATAGAAGGACATATCGAGAAGAACAAGGTAATAATGTTTATTGATTCAGGTATTGCCCATAATTTTATTCATTGTAAGGTAGCCAAGGAATTGAATTTTTTCATACACCCAACACCAAAATTTCAAGTGATGGTTGCAAATGGAGGAACTATAAATTTCTTTGGAAAATGAAATAATATCAAGCTAGCCATGGGGGGATATGTATTGAATATTCCAATGCTTTCCATTCCAATGGGAGGTGATGATGTTGTAATAGGAGTACAATGGTTACAATCTTTGGGGATGGTAGCTTTTAATTTTCAAGAACTTTTCTTGAAATTTTTTCCTGAAGGAAAGGAAATCAAATTAAGGGGTATCTTAGGGAAGTTGGGAAAGATGATAAGCTCCAATGTCATGACCAAGCTTATGAAGAAAGAATAACGAGGCCTAATTTCACAATTATTCTCACTAGAACTTCCAACATCAAAATCATCTATTTCTCCAGGTCTCCAAAAAGTCTTGGACAATCATTCCAAGGTTTTTGAAACTCCCAAATGACTCCCACCTATTCATGATCATGATCATGATCATGCTATTCATTTGATTCCAGGGAGTTTTCATCCAAACATTAGGCCTTACAGATATCCTTATGTCCAAAAGAGAAAAATTGAACGTATGATTGCAGAAATGCGAAAGGCTGGTATAATTCAACCAAGTCAAAGTTCTTTCTCTAATCCAGTAGTATTGGTGCACAAGAAGGATGGATCATGGTGAATGTGTCCAGATTATAGGGAGCTCAATAAGCTCACTATTAAATATAAGTTTCCCATTCCTGTGATTGATGAATTATTGGTTGAATTACATGGTGCAGTTTATTTTAGCAAGTTAGATCTTCGTTTAGGATATCATCAAATTAGAATGAAGACTGAAGATATTCTGAAAACAACATTTCGAACTCATGAGGGTTATTATGAATTTTTGGTCATGCCTTTTGGCTTTACCAATGCACCTTCTACATTTCAAGGGTTGATAAATTCCATTTTCAAACCCTTCCTTAGAAAATTTGTGCTAGTATTTTTTGATGACATACTAATCTACAACAGCTCTTGGAAGGATCATATTCAACATGTTGACAGGGTGCTAAAACTATTGGAGGTGAAAAAAATATATGAAGAAACATCCAAATGTTTCTTTGGAGTACAAGAGGTGGAATACCTAGGTCATATTATATCTCACGAGGGTGTTAAGGTAGAACCTAAGAAAATTAAAGCCATTAAGGAATGGAAAGTCCCCACAACCATAAAGCAATTGTGAGGATTTCTTGGGTCAACAGGGTATTATCACAAGTTTGTTAAGAATTATGGGAGAATAGCAAAAAATCTAACAACATTATTGAAGAAAGATGAATTTTCATGGACTCCTGAAGCAACTAAGGCCTTTGAACATCTTAAAGAGGAAATGTGCCTAGCAACGGTCTTATCTATGCGAGACTTCACAAAAACCTTTATTGTGGAATGTGATGCCTCAGCAAATGGAATTGGTGTTGTTTTAATGCAAGAAGAAAGACCCATTTATTTTGAAAGTCGTCCAATAGAAGGAAATTATTTACAAAAGCTATTTATGAGAATGAAATGTTGGCAATACTACATGCACTAAAGAAATGGCAACCTTACCCAATGGGAAGGCACTTCAAGGTAAAAACTGATGATGATAGTCTTAAACACTTTTGGGAACAAAGACTATATTCAGAAGAGAAACAAAAATGGGTCACAAAGATGTTGGGTTATGACTTTGAACTCATCTACAAAAAAGGGAAGCTAAATGTTGTTGCAGATGCACTCTCAAGAAAGGATGAAGATGTGGAAGCATTCCTTTGTGAAATTTCTATTATCCAAGAAAATTAGATAACTGAAGCAAGGGGTGAATGGAAGAAGGACGAAGAAGTGTGGACACTCATTCAAAAGTTGAAGCAAGATCCTAGTACATCTGATACATTTCATTGGAAAAATGATTCCTTATGGTATAAATATCGCTTATATCTTTGTAAGAATTCCCAACTAAAACAAAATATTCTTTTGAAATTGCACACTTCTCCTTTAGCAGGAGACTCGAGATTTTTAAAAAACTACCACACGGTGAAGAAAGAAATTTTTTGGGATGACCTTAGATCTAATATACATAAGTTTGTGGCAGAATATTTTGTTTTCCAGCAAAATATAGTTGAGATAATTAAGACCTAGGGTCTTCTACAACCTTTATCCATTCCAAGTCAATGTTGGGAGGATATGTCAGTGGATTTTACCACAGGTTTACCTAAGTCAGAAGGAAAGAGTTTCATCATGGTGGTAGTTGATATAATTACCAAGTATGCACACTTTTGTGCATTATCTCATCCATTTAAAGAAAGTACAGTTGCTACTGCATGTATGGAAACAATTCAAAAGCTACATGGAAACCCAAAGATTATGGGAAGCGATAGAGATCCCATTTTTACTGGAAATTTTTGGACGGAATTATTTTCTTATTTGGGTACTCGACTACCTCATAGGTCATCTTATCATCCTCAATTTGATGGTCAAACTGAGATAGTGAAAATTTTTTTAGAAGGATATCTTCGTTGTTTTGTATCTAATAAAAAAACACAACGGGTGAAGTGGTTACCTCTGGTTGAAGGGTGGTATAACACTTCCTTCCATATTGTAGCAAAAAGGACCCCATTTATGGCACTTTATGGATATCATCCACCATCCATCACATCCTCTTTAAGAGAAAATTCTAAGGTGCAATCAGTGGAATATCACATCGAGCATCAACATCAAGTTCTCCAAATCTTAAAGGATAACGTAAATTTCACACAAAATTGAATGAAACAAGAAGGTAGATCAACATCGTAGCGAGAGAAGTTTTGATGTAGGAGACTGGGTATTTTTACAACTACAACCATACAAACAAATGTCCCTCAATCAAGCTAATAAGATAATAAATTATCGCCCAAATACTATGGTCCTTACAAGGTGTTGCAAAATATTGGTACTATGGCATACAAATTGGAGCTTCATATTTCTTTTCCAGTGCATCCAGTTTCACATGTTTCATGCTTAAAGAAGGTTATAGGTGACAAAATTCGAGCTCAAAAAATATTTCCAAAACTTGATGAAGAAGGAAAAATCATATTAGAACTTGAAAAAATCACTAAAACAAGTACTCGATAGCTACGAAATCGATTGATTTCAGAGTATCTCATCAACTGGAAGAAATTACCCACCAAAGATTCTACATGGGAGGATGATAATTTTATACAGAAACATCCAAAGCTACTGAAGCATTGACGAAACCACTTTCTTGAAGGAGAGGGGCATGTGAGGTCCCCATATTACTAGTGTACTCCCTTATTATTATTAGTGTATCCCCATTATTATTATTGTTGTACCCTTGTAACCCCCATATTGTTATTATTGTTAACTTAAATTATTATTTTTAGGTCATATAGGATTATATTGTGACCCCATGGACCCTTGTATATAGAAGGAGGTTTTGTCATTTGTATCATCCAAGAATTTTTAATTTATGTAATGTATTGGAGGTTTCCCCCTCGAAGTGGTTGATTTCTAAGGCGTTGATCTCTCTTTCCTTCTATTTTTAGAGTTGGTCTCATAAAAAACTCCAGCTATGAGAAGATCAGTTATGGAAAGAAGGAATCTAAAAAGGTATATTCCATATTCTTTCTATTCAGATTTTTCTTTAACTATCACTAACGATGATCCCAGAACTGTCAGGGAGGAAATGGATTTAGAGGATGGAAAACTCTGCAAGGAGGCCATGGCTGATAAAATGGCATCCTTGCACAAAAATGAGGCATGGGATCTGATGGAGTTTTGAATCCCATCGAGAGAAAATGGGTGTCTAAGAAGAAGATGAATGTAGAAGGCAAGGTGGAGAAATACAAAGCTCAGTTTGTAGCAAAAGGTTTTTCAACGGTGCCAGGAATTGATTTTGGTGATATTTTTTCTCCTATTTCCAAGGTTACTTCTATTAGATTACTTTTATCTGTTTCTCGTGTATTTGATTTTGAGGAAGAACAGATGGATGTGAAGGAAACATTTCTTCATAGGGATCTAGAAGAGGAGATCTACATGAAGAAACCTGAAGGCTTTGCAGTGAAGGGTAAGAAAAAACTGGTATGCAGGCTAAAAAAGTATGTTTATGGGTTAAAATATTCACCAAGGATGTGGTATCAGAAATTTGATACCTATAAACGGGGACTTGGCTTCACCAGAAGCAAAGAGGATCACTGTTTATATTTTAAATTAATTAGTGACCCTGTTATTTATTTGGTCTTGTATGTCGATGATATGTTTCTGATTGGAAATGACAAAGAAACTATCCAATATTTGAAGACTCAATTGTTCTCCAAATTTTACATGAAGGATCTTGGCGTTGCAAACTTCATTTTGGGCATGGAAATTAAGAGAGATTCGGCAAAGAGGAAGATCTGGTTAAAATAGAGGAAGTATGTCAAGACTATATTGCAGAGGTTGAATATGTAGGATAGTAAATCGATGAAGGTTCCTATTCCTGTAAGTGAAAATATGTCTGCTGAATACTGTCCCAAGACCCAAGAAGAAGAGGAGGATATGTACCATGTTCCATATGCAAGTGCAGTGGATAGCCTGATGTATGCAATGGTTTGTACTAGACTAGAAATTGCACATACAGTGGGAGTATTGAGTAGGTTTATGTTAAAATAGGGAAGGAGCATTGGACAGCAGTGAAGTTGGTTTTCAGATATTTGTGTGGCACTACTGATTATGGTTTGTGCTACTAGGGAAGACCAAGTTTGAAAAGAGTTTTGGGCCTCTACGGTTTTTTTTATGCAGACTGGGCTAAAGATCTCGACCAAATAACATCTACAATTAGGTATGTGTTTATCCTATTTGGAGGTGTAGTTAGTTGGATGAGTAAAAGATAATCTGTAGTGACTCTTTGAACTACAGAGGGAGAATAAATGGAAATCACTCATGCAAGAAAGGAAGTATGTTGGTTGCAGATATTTTGTTCAAGTATGGGGTTGGTGCAGCAAGCTATAAGGAAAGCCTGTGATAGCCAAATGGCATTTTTATTCACTAAGAACCCTGCTTATCATTCAAATACAAAGCACATTAATGTTCAATATCACTTTGTGAGAGATATGTTTGAGGATAAAAGGGTGTTGTTGGTAAAGGTGGACACTTTGAAGAATGTTGTAGATGCATTGACGAAGTATGTGAGCACTCAGAAGATCTCTTGGTGTATAGAAACAATCGGTGTTGCAGAGCTGGACTAATGACTAAGCTCTCCTGTAGCCCCCTGTGGAAAAAAAAAAAACAAGTGGGAGAACGTTGGTTATATGTTATATTCTTTCCACGAATAGTCACTCGCGATAGGCGCCCCTCTACATTGCATTGGGGGAAAAAATTGGACCCTACTTTTCGGTGGGCGGACCTGCCCATGGTTTTGTGCATGGGTTTGCACATGGTTTTCGTGCATGATGGTTTTCTGCCCCTAGTATTTTATAGATCCGGTCAAGGGAACTACGGTTATTTTCTAATCCAAGGTTAGTGGATTTGGGTTTATGAATGCTTCAACATGTTTATATATGTGTTGTAGCACTAAAAGGAACATAATGAAAAATCAAGCTGGTAGTCTTGATTTGGGATCTAGGGGAAAATATTTGTTTATATTTTTTTTATGTTTGATGCTCTCACGATTTTGTATTTTATGTTTTTAATATTCTTTTGTAGATAATTTTTTTTACTTGGCATACTTTTATTTTCAAAGAATGAAGGTTGATGCAGTGGATGGTAGGAGGGGCCACTGTGGCAGTGGTAACCCGAGAAGAGGGAAAAGGAAGGCCCATGCCTCCAACGTCTGTCCTCAAAGGAAAAGAGGTAGGAAAAATGGGGTGGAAACTATACAGACCTTGTTGCATGCTTATAGTGTAGGCTCTCTAGCACACGTGAAAGTGGAAATTTCGAGATGGGAAACATAATTGAGCAGAAGGGCAACAGAGCAACCAAACCAAGTGGGACACTGGGAACCCCTGGTACTATATGTGGGACATACCTGAGGTAGGCTAACCTTGTTCAAACAGGTCTTCCAAAACTACTAGATTATTGAAATATTCCTAGCAAGAGAAATGACGGAGATGCGACAACAACAGGAAGTACATCACCAACCAAGCCATCACCAGCCACTGCAAGTCGAGTTGAGCTTGCTATTCATTCAAAAGGAAAATCAATCAGTCCAGGTTCAACTGTTCCACCAGAATTTCTATCTCAAAAGCATGGAAAATTTATTTCAAAGTATGCAACAACACGAGATGTTGGGATCGATTGCTAAGGACCCAACCCCACTCAATTCATCCGAAGATTAACTTCTCCAAGTCATGGAGTTTTAGAAAATTTATTTTGTTTTGTCTTAATTATTTCATATATAATTTACATTTACAATAGAAATAATAGGTGGAGAGTAGACATGGTTTATTTTAAAGGTTGGGTGGACATGCTCACACTTAAGAAATTTTTGATGGCTTATGATGTTGATCGGTGGCCAATAGACCTGGTTTCCTACGGGCACGTTGAGGTCATTGGATACATATTCGATAGCCTTTTTTCCATATATTAAATTGGAAGGTACTTCCAAGGTTACAAAAAAAAATGTTTTATTCTTTATTTCATTATTTTTATTATATATATTTTAAACTTGATAATAATTATGTAGATAAACATATTTATTTTGGAAAACGGCTTTTATAATTTTAACTTAATTATTAATAATGATTAGGTGTATGGTAGGAATATAATTTCCACTTAATATTACAAAATTTTCTTATTAGTAGTCATGAATCAAAATTTGAGATTTACATTCAAAGAAGCCATGTTTTTTTATCACTTTTAATAAAATTAATTAATTAAAAGAGTGTCATATGAACAAGTGTCATATAAAATGAGTTTTCATTTTTTGGGCATATGGTGTTCATAAGATATGAGTTGGCCCATGATATTTTAAAGAAACCTATCAATATTAAACTTGGAATGAATCTCCATGGTTAACAATCATTTTAATATTTGATTAGATGATTTTCTTATTTTCTTATTGCTTTTGTACTTTTTATATTTTTAATGACTTGAAAAAATCAAGATATTTATATTAGTGTCAAATTATATTTTTGAAATTCAAAAAAAATACAATTCAAAGAGTATCAAATAGTAGGTGATAATATATGTAGTTAAAGAAATATTTGTAATTGAAAACTGTATAAATTTTTAAAAAATGATAACTTCCATACATTTAAAAAATAGTAAAATCCAGAACTTAAAATTGTAATTCCAAAAAATACTTACAAATTTTAAATTTATAATCAAAATTATTGAATAAATTTTAATATGTGATGGATAATTCAAAAATTTGGGAGTGTAACTCGCATTTAGTATAATTTTTCTAAAATAATGACTCTTTTTCATAATTGAGGATGAATCCATTTGAGGGATTATATGTCATCACAATGTGATACTTGAATTACTTAGAAAAATATATCAAATGGAGTAGTGCTTGGGCCATAATTGCTTGGAGATCTTTAATAGAAAATACTCGAGGACAATTAGAAATTAAAAATAACATAGAACATTCAGAATAATTTTTTAGATAAAGGTAGAATATGAAGGGAATTTAAAGTCTGGAGTGTACATTTATAAAAGTGAAACCAATAAAAAGTTTATTGTAATTTTTATTGAAATTACAAAGTTGAGCTAAATTGGTAGTCAAATATTGTGTTCATATTTAGATCTTCGATATGATAGAAATTGTTGCATATATGTCTGCATTTCCTACTAGAAAAAGTTCAGTCTATTTTATGCCTCAATGATTTAAATGTAGGTTTTAACCCTATACAGAAATTATCTACAAACGAATCTTCAAAAGATAAAATAAACAATAGCGAGAGCATAAAACATATATACATAGATATTTTCCCCTGGATCCCAAATCAGGATGACCAACTTGATTTTTCATTATATTCCTTTCAGTGTTACAAGACATATATATACATGCCAAAGCATACATAAACCCCAATCCATTAACCCTAGTTCCCTTGATCAGACCTACAAAATAGCAGGGGCCAAAAACCATCATGCCCCAAAACCATGTGCAATCCCATGCACAAAACCATGGGCTAGTCTGCTGAGCAAAAAATAGGATCCAAAAAAAAAAATTCTCGGGCCGCTGCTCCAGACCCCAAACAAGGGAGCCTGTGACCCCCCTGCTACGCCCGACGCAACGTATAAGAACTTATGTCGCCCCCATTTAACACCAGTGCGTGCCACTAATCGTGGAAAGAATATAACACTTACCCAACATTCTCTATTATGAAACCAACTCCAAAAATAGAAGAAAAGAGAGATCAACGCCTTATAAATCAACCTCTTCGAGGGGGAAACCTCTAATACATTACATAAATGAATAATGCTTGGATTATACAAATGACCAAACCTCCTTTCTATATATAGGAGTCCATGGGGCCACAATGTAATCCTAGCCAACCTAACAATAATAATGTAAGGGCACAATAATAACAATATGGGGGTTACAAGGGTACAATAATAACAATAAGGGGTTACAAGAATAAATAATAAGGGACTATACTAGTAATATAGGACCTAATATGCCCTCTCCTTCAAAAGTGTTTTCCTCAATGCTTGAGTAGCTGCTTTTGTATAAAATTATCATCCTCCCATGTAGAATCTTCAGTGGGTAAGTTCTTCCATTTGATAAGATACTCTGAAATTGATCAATTTCATAGTTGCCGAGTTCTTGTTTCCATGACTGCTTCCGGTTCCAATATTTTTTTCCTTCCTCATCAAGTTCGGTAATATTTTTTGAATTGGAATTTTGTCCCCTATAACCTTCTTTAAGGATGAAACATGGAAAACTAGATGCACTCGCGAAGAAGCAGGAAGCTCCAATTTGTATGGCATAGTTCCAATCTTTTGCAACACCTTGTAAGGACCATAGTACTTTAGTGATAATTTATTATTATTCTTAGCTTTCTTGAGGGAAATTTGTTTGTATGGTTGTAGCTGTAAAAATACCCAGTCTCCTACATCAAAACTTCTCTCACTGGAATATTGATATGCCCGTTGTTTCATTCAATTTTGTGCCGAATATAGGTTATCCTTTAGGAGTTGGAGAACTTCTTGTTGATGCTCAATGTGATCTTCCACTACTTGAACCCTAGAATTTTCCCTTAAACAAGATGTGATGGACTGTGGATGATATCCATAAAGTGCCATAAATGGGGTCATTTTTGCTGCAGTATGGAAGGAATTGTTATACCACCATTCAGCGAGAGGTAACCACTTGACCCATTGTGCTTGCTTATCAGATACAAAACAATGAAGATATCCTTCCAAACATTTATTCACTATCTCCATTTTACCATCGGATTGACGCTGATAAGATGAGCTATGAGCTAGTTGACTACCCAAACAAGAAAATAATTATGTCCAAAAATTTACTATAAAAATGGGATCTCTATCACTTACAATAATCTTTGGGTTTCCATGTAGCTTTTTAATTGTTTCCATAAATGCACTAGCAATCGTACTTGCTTTAAATGGATGAGATAATACACAAAAGTGTGCATACTTGGTAACTCTATCAAAAGCCACCATGATGACACTCTTTCATTCGGACTTAGGTAAACCTGTGATAAAATCCATTGAAATATCCGCCCAACCTTGACTTGTAATGGATAAAGGTTGTAGAAGACTCGGGGTCTTAATTGTTTCAACTTTATTTTGCTGGCAAACCAAACATTCTGCCACAAAATTTTGAATATCAGAATTTAGGCCATCCCATAAAAAATATTTCTTCACCCTGTGGTAAGTTTTTAAAAATCATGAGTGTCCTCCTAAAGGAGAAGTGTGTAATTCCAAAAGAACCTTCTATTTTAGTTGGGAATTCTTGAAAATATATAAGCGATCTTTGTACCATAAGGAATCCTTTTTCCAACTAAATGTATAAGATGTACTAGGATCTTGCTGAAACTTTTGAATGAGTGTCCACACTTCTTAGTCCTTCTTCCATTCATCCCTTGCTTCAATTATCCAATATGGTTGGATAATATAAATGGCACAAAACAATGCTTCCATCTCTTCATCCTTTCTTGGGAGTGCATCTGCAACAACATTTAGCTTCCCTTTTTTGTAGATGATTTCAAAGTCCTAACCCAACATATTTGTGACCCATTTTTGCTACTCTGATGAAGATAGTCTTTGTTCCAAAAAGTGTTTAAGACTATCATGATCAATTTTCACCTTGAAGTGTCTTCCCATTAGGTAAGGTCACCATTTCTTTAGTGCATGTAGTATTGCGAATATTTCCTTCTCATAAATAGCCTTTTTTAGATACTTTCCTTTGATTGGACAACTTTCAAAAGAAATGGGTCTTCCTTCTTACATTAAAATGGCGCCAATTCCATTTCCTAAAGAATCACATTCCACAATAAAGGTTTTTCTGAAGTCTGGCATAACTAAGACTGGTGCTATGCACATTGCTTCTTTAATATGTTCAAAGCCCTTAGTTGCTTCACTGTTCCATGAAAATGCATCTTTATTCAATAATGTTGTTAGAGATGCTGCTATTCTCCCATAATTCTTAGCAAGCTTGTGATAATACCCCGTTAACCTGAGAAATCCACGCAACTACTTTATGGTTGTGGGGACTTTCCATTCCTTAATGGATTTAATTTTGTTAGGGTCTACTTTAACACCCTCGTGAGGTACAATATGACTCAGATATTCCACCTCTTGTACTCCAAAGAAACATTTGGATTGTTTTGCATATAATTGTTTCTCCTCCTATAGTTTTAACACCCTGTCAACATGTTGAACATGATCCTTCCAAGACCTACTGTAGATTAGTATACCATTAAAAAATACTAGCACAAATTTTCTAAGGGTTTGAGAATGGAATTCATGAACCCTTGAAATTTTGAAGGTGCATTGGTAAGGCCAAAAGGCATGACCAAAAATTCATAATGACCCTCATGAGTTTGAAATGTTGTTTTCGGAATATCTTCAATCTTCATTCTAATTTGAAGATATCCTAAATGAAGATCCAACTTAGTAAAATAAATTGCTCCATGTAATTCATCCAATAATTCATCAATCACAGGAATGGGAAATTTATCTTTAATAGTGAGCTTATTGAGCTCCCTATAATCTAGACACATGCACCATGATCCATCCTTCTTGTGCACCAATACTACTGGAGCAGAGAAAGAACATTGACTAGGTTGAATTATACCATCCTCTAATAATTCTGCAATCATATGCTCAATTTCGTTGTTTTGGACATAAGGATATCTGTAAGACCTGATGTTTGGAGGAACACTTCCTGGAACCAAATGAATAGCATTATCATGATCATGAATAGGTGGAATTCCTTTCGAAGTTTAAAACACGTTGGAATGATTTCCAAGACCTTTTTGATATCTGGAGAAATATATGGTTTTGATGTTGGGACTTCTAGTGAGAATAATTGTGCAATTACGCATCGTTGTTCTTTATTCAGAAGATCTGTCATGAAATTAGAGCATATTATCTTTCCTGGATTCCCTATGATACCTTGTAATTCGATTTCCTTTCCTTCTAAAAAAAAATTCAAGAAAAGTTCTTGAAAATTAAAAGCTATCATCCCCAAAGATTGTAACCATTGTACTCCTAGTACAACATCAGTAGCTCCCATTGGAATGGAAAGCATTAGACTATTAAATACATATTCTCCCATGACTAGCTTGATAGTATTTCATTTTCCATAGAAATATATAATTCCTCCATTTGCAACCATCACTTGACATTCTAGTGCTAGGTATAGGAAAAAATTCAATTCTTTGGCTACCTTACAATGAATAAAATTATGGGTACTACCCAAATCAATCAACACTATTACCTTTTTCTTCTTGATATGTCCTTCTATCTTGAGAGTTTGAGGAGTGGTAATTCCTGCCAATTCATTACATGATATGGTCGGACTCATTTCTTCTTCTTCTAGGGTTTGTTCCTGGTGTATATCCTCTTTTTTTAAAGTTTCTTGTTCATTTTATTCCTCCTCTTCACAATCTATGTAAAATAATTTCTTCTCAACACACTTATGATCTTTAGTGTATTTGCTATCACAACTATATCAAAGCCCTTTTGCTCCTTTTTCTTCCAATTTTTGTGTTGTGAAGTTTGTAGGTTGTGGAAATCTAGGAGTAGCAACACTTCCATCTTTATAGATGTGAGTGGTAGGCTTCCTTGTCGCCATAATTTTACATTCCAATTTTCTTGCCAACCTAAATGCCTTCTCCAATGAATCAGGTACCCAAACGCGAACTTCATGTTGGATTTTATCCTTTAAAGTCCCCATGAAGACATCAATCTTGTGTTCCTCTTGAATATCAGTTACCCTTATATTCAATTTTTCGAAGTCCTCAATTTGCTCCCACATTGAACCCTTTTGTTTGAGATTTATCAATTTGCTAAAGAAGTTGTTGCACTTTGTACCCTCATAATGTGCTATCATTTATTCCATAAAAATTGCCCAAGTGATAATTGTTTTATTGGAGCAAAGCCATCAATACCATAGAAATTTATTTGGTTCTAAATGTAAAGTTGCATTGTGTACCTTTGTGTGTTTTGCACATTATTGAGATCAAAATATTTCTCCATCTGTAGTATCCATGTTACGGGATCCTTGCCATCAAACTTCCTCATATCCATTTTTGGAATATGGTGGTGGTTCTTCCCTCCAATATTAGAGTTTATAAAATCACGATTAACATTTATTTTGTTCTCATCATGAGTTTCCTCTACTATATTTTCACCATTAGGAAACATTTCTTGTATCAACTTTGTCAAACCTTCCATGTCTGCTTTTATATCAATCTTCATGTTTTCCATTTTTTCATCGATCTTAGCTTCCATGTCATTCATCTTAGATTCCATGCCATCTTCCATGCCATTCTTAAAACCATCCATCTTAGATTCCACGCCTTTCTTCAAACCATCCATCATAGTTTCCATGCATTTCTTCAAAACTTCCATATCATTTTTTGTTGCTCTTTGTGAGAGAAAAAATTGTTGCACTTGCTCTTGTAATTTTGATATGTCATGTTGCCATTCTTCGTCTTCATGAGTCATAGTAGATCCTTCTAAAGGCTTAATGGGTGTTGAATTATTTTTAGGGGGAATTTTATAACCCAATACGGATATCTATTCTACAATATTCCCTTGGAATCAATTCAACTTGATTCTTCAAACAAGACTTATGCAATTCGGGAAAAAAAAATACACACCTTTTTCTTGCTTTTGAGGACCTCAATATTGAAATTGAATTATCTCTATAATTGAAAATCTTTAATATCTGAAATTCGTCCTTATAGTAGCCCTCTGAATCGTCTTTGAAATTCCACAGGTCTGACCTGATTTGGATTCTTCAAGGCAAAGTTATTCCCAATCTCCCATGATGACCTAATTATGGACTGGTTCAGTAGAGTGAACTTGTACGACATACCACATGTCATTGTTTCCTCTTTCATCTCTGAAATTGATAAAAATGAAACTAAAGTCCATGTACTTGTAGCCACTTTTTACATAATTCCAATCTGATTCTCAGAGAGAGAGTTATGATGATTTTCCCATGGTCACCTCTTTGAGATGAAATTCGAGAGGCTAAAAAAACCCTAACTTCCACAAATCATAGATCTGAAAATATTGCGAACCAAGATCTAAAATTTTCACAGAATGTTCCTCAGGATTGCGGATTCACTTTGTAAAACTCTCATCTTCTGAAAATGCATAGATATAAAGTTATAACGCACATTCCACGATGACTTGTTTTAGGTGAAATTCGAGAGGCTAAAAAATACCTAACTTCCACAGATAATATCTCTGAAAATGTTGCGAACCAAGATCCAAAATTTTTGCAGGAGTTTACTCGGGATTTCAGCTTCACTCTATGAAAATTTCATCTTCTGAACCTTCGTATAAAATTTTTTATAATGAAAATTCCATGATGACCTGTTTGGAGTAGCGAAACCCTAGAATCCAAAGCTCTGATACTAAATGTTATGAAACCAGCTCCCAAAATAGAAGAAAAGAGATATCAACACCATATAAATCAACCACTTTGAGGGGAAAACCTCCAATACATTACATAAATTAACAATTCTTGGATTATACAAATGACCAAACCTCCTTTCTATATATAGGGGTCCATGGGGCCACAATGTAATCCTAGCCGACCTAACAATAATAATGTAAGGGCACAATAATAACAATATGGGGGTTACAGGGGTACAATAATAACAATAAGGGGGTTATAGTAACAATAATAAGGGACTATACTAGTAATATAGGCATCGAAGCATACATAAACCCCAATCCATTAACCCTAGATTATAACATAACCATAGTTCCCTTAACCAGACGTAAAAAATACCTGGGGCCAAAAACCATCATCCCCTAAAATCATGTGCAAACCCATGCACAAAACCATGCATGGGTGTGGCCAGCAAAAAATAGGGTCCAAATTTTTTTTTCCCGAGGTGCTACCTTGGACGCTGAACAAGGGAGCATGCTGCCACCCTGCTGTGTCTGGCACAATGTACAGGAACTTCTATCACCCACCTTTAACCCTCCAGCATGTGCCACTAATCAAGGAAAGAATATAACACATACCCAACATTCTCCAACTTGTTGTTTTCTTTCCGCAGGGGGCCATAGGAGAGCTTAGTCATTAACCCAGCTCTACAACACCCATTGTTTCTCTACACCAAGAGAACTTTTGAGTGCTCATAGACTTCGCCAATGCATCTAAAACATTATTCAAAGTGTCCACATTTACCAGCAACACCTGTTTATCCTCAACCATATCTCTCACAAAGTGATATTGAATATCAATGTGCTTTGTCTTGGAATGATAAGAAAGGTTCTTAGCCAAGAAAATTTCACTTTGGCTATCACAGTTTGTCCTTATAGCCTGATGCACCAACCCCATACTTGAAGACAATCTTTGCAACCAAACTTCTTCCTTGCTTGCATGAGTGTCTACCATGTATTTTACCTCTGTAGTTGAAAGAGCCACTACAGACTGTATTTTACTCATCCATCTGACTGCACCTACAAATAGGCTAAACACATACCTACTTGTAGATCTTCTTTGGTTCAGATATCCAGCCAAGTCTTCATTAACAAAACTAAGGATGTGAAAAAATCTATCCAATCCTGGCCTTCCTTGGTAGCAAAAACCATAATCACTAGAGCCACGCAAATATCTGAAAACCCGCTTCACTGTTGTACAATGACCTTCCATGGTTTTGACATAAACCTACTCAATACTCCCATTGCGTGTGAAATTTCTGGTCTAGTACAAATCATTTCATACATCAAGCTACCCACTTCACTGGCATATGAAACATGAGACATATCCTCCTCTTATTCTTGTGTCTTGGAATATTGTTCAACATATATATTTACACCTACAAGAATAGGAACCTTCACCGGTTTACTATCATGCATATTGAGCCTCCACAATATAGTCTCAACATACTTCCTTTGGCTTAACCAGAGCTTCCTCTTTACCTGATCTCTCTTAATTTCCATGCCCAAAATATAGTTTGCAGCACCAAGATCCTTCATGTCGAATTTGGAGAACAATTGGGTCTTCAAATATTGGACAATTTCTTTGTCATTTACAATCAGCAACATATCATCCACATACAAGACAAAATCAATAACAAGTTTAACAATTAATTTAAAATAAAAACAGTGATCCTCTTTTCTTCTGGTGAAGCCAAGTCCCCATATATAGGTATCAAATTTCTGATACCACATCCTTGGTGATTGTTTTAACCCATACACAGAATTTTTTAACCTGCATACCAGTTCTTTCTTACCCTTCACTGCAAAGCCTTTAGGCTGCATCATGTATATCTCCTCTTCCAAATCCCCATGAAGAAATTTTTTCTTCACATCCATATGTTCTAACTCAAAATAAAATGCAGCAACAATAGATAAAATTAATCTAATAGAAGTAGCCTTGGCGACAGGAGAAAAAATATCACCAAAATCAATTCCCGACACCTAGGAATAACCTTTTTCTACCAACTGAGCTTTGCATTTCTCCACCTTTCCTTCTACATTCATCTTCTTCTTAAACACCCATTTTCTCCTGATGGGCTTCCTTCCAGCTGGAAACTCCACCAGATTCCATGCCTCATTTTTGTGCAAGGATGCCATTTCATCAACCATGGCCTTAATCCAGAGTTTTGCATCCTCTAAATCCACTGCCTCCTTGGTAGTTCTGGGATCATTATCAGTAATAGTTAAAGAAAAATTTGAATAGAAATCAAATGGAATATAACTTTCTGTCTGCCTTCTTTCCTGATCTGATCTTCTCACAAGTGGAGTTTGTGGCTCTTCATGTTCTGAATCTTCTTCTATTGTAGAGTATTATTCATCCTCCTTTAGATCAAACTCTATCTTCTCAGGTTCCTCTGGTAGGAATTCATGTTTAACAAAATATTTCACCTCTCTAAACACCACATCTTGGTTGTACACAACTTTCCTTGTTTCTGAGTTCCACAACTTGTAACCTTTTAAACCATCCTTATATCCAATAAATATGCACCTTTCAGATTTATTATCCAACTTCGTACTTTTCTCCTTTGGAACATGTACATATGCATCACATCCAAATACCCTCAGACGTGAAAGAGAGGGTTTCTTACTATTTCATACCTCATGTGGAGTCTTATCCTCCAAATTTGATGAAGGTGGTCTATTAACCGAGTAACATGCAGTCTCCACTGCCTCCGCCCAAAATTCTTGTTCTAACCCGATACCACTGAGCATGCTTCTCGCCTTTTCCATCAGCGTTCTGTTCATTCTTTTTGCAACTCCATTTTGTTGAGGTGTGTATGGATTAATTAGTCTTTTTCCATGCTATACCACACTTCATATAGAACCCTTCAAATTCCTTCTTCCAGAACTATCCACCATTATCTATCCTCAACACCTTTATCTTCTTGTCTCTCTGGTTTTCCACCATAGCCTTCAATTCTTTAAATATTTCTTCCTACAAAAATATGTCCATGTATTCCTTGAGAAGTCATCTATGAATGAAACATAGTACAGATACTTTCCCAGTGATGGAACCGATACAGGTCCAAACACATCACTGTGCACAAGCTCTAATATCTTGTTCGCCCTCTTAGCACCAGAAGGAAAACTCACGTGATTCTGCTTCCCATATACATAATTTTCATAGAAATGAAAATCGAGAAAGAAATTAGATATACCTTCTACCATACCATTTCCATTATTTCCAATTCTTTGATGCCATAGCATGGTCTTTTCTCTAGAGACCTCTAGGCTTTCCGCCCCACTTTCAGGAAACATAGAACTATTACACCCATTAATAACAGTGCTACCCTAAAGCTTGTACAGAGTTCCAATCTGAACTCCCCACATTAATACCAGTTCTCCCCGAGCGATCTTGCAGGTATCTTTCTCGAACACTGTTTTTACACCTACATCATCCATCTTGCTAACATAAATCAGATTTCCAGTCGATGCATGCATATGCAGAGCACCAGGAAGTGTTCTAATCCTTCCACCTTGCAGCTTCAACTTGACTTTTCCATGTCTGACGATTATGGCCTTCCTATCATCCCCTAATAAAACATCACCACAATCATACTTCTCATACTTGCAAAACCACTCCCTTGGGGATTGAAGTGAAAGGATGCACTTGAGTCAATTAACCATGCCTCATGATCTACATTTGTATTTGAATAAGAAGCCAAATACACATCCCCACCTTCATCTGAGGTGGTTTTTGCCTCTGCAAAAGGAGCATCATCAAATCCCTTTCCTTTCCCAGGAGCTTTATATCTACAGTTCTTTTTGTATTGCCCTTCCTTTCCGCAGTTCTAACACACCTTTACAAAATTTCCTGGAGATTTAGATCTCCCTCTAGGTTTAGATCTCCCACTCGAAACCTTATTCTTGTTTCTGTTCTAGGACCTTCCTCGTACAGATAAGGAATCTCCATTATGAACAATGTTACCGATGAAATATGTAACCGCATTGTTACCTACTTTT
Source organism: Pinus albicaulis (assembly GCA_034641835.2). Lineage (NCBI taxonomy): Eukaryota > Viridiplantae > Streptophyta > Pinopsida > Pinales > Pinaceae > Pinus > Pinus albicaulis. The sequence continues at coordinate 1,606,210,738 of CM076578.1, read as the reverse complement.
TTTTGGTAGCATAAAAAGCACTCGATTCTGAAAAGTGGTGATGCAGAATCACCTCCTTTTTTTTTTAAGCACATTTTTGACACTCTAATATTTTTATTTATGAAGTATGAACATTTGTTTTAAAATGTTAGTGATTTTCATGCTAATTTTGAAACGTATTGATGTAGCATCAACTCTTTTTTTTTAGAGCGGTGATTTTCATGCTAATTTTGAAATGTATTGATGTAGCATCAACCTTTTTTTTTTAGAGTGGTGATTTTCATGTTGGTAATAAAACACAACACCTAGATAAAAAAAATATATAAAAACAATATAAAAAAAACCAATAAAAATGTAAAAGAAGACAAAATTAACTCGTAAAAATAAAAAATTTAAATAAAAATAAATAAATAAAACAAAAAAAAGACAAAAATATTTGAAAATTGTATCAAAAGAAATGACAAAATTTGAAAAAAAAAACACATAATTTAAAGAAAAAAACAAAAATTAGCAAAAATAAATAAAAATAAAAAACATCAAAATCATTTTTTTCTAAGTTATTAAAAAAATCCATATAATTCAAAAAAAAATTTAAATAGAAAATTTAAAAATAATTTAAATTACAAAATTAAAATTTAGATAAAAAAAATAAAATACAAAAAATAAAAAAATTAAATTTAAAAATATAAATTAAAAATAATAATAATAATAAGAAAACAAAAATACAAATTTTAAAATTAACAAAAAAAGCAAATTTAAAACAAAAAAAAACAAAATTTAAAATTGAAAAGGAAAATTAAAATAAAAGAATTATAATAAAAAACTATCATTAAAAAACAAAAAAAAATGAAAAAAATCACGTGCAAATAACTAAAAAACAAATATCCATAAATTTGCTGTTTTTTTTTAAATGAAACAATTTATAAATTTTAAAAATGAAAAACCAAATAAACTAAAAGATTTAAAAAAATTAAATTAAATTAAATTAAAATTTAATAAATTTAATGCATAAATTTTAAATTTTAAAAAATAATTAATTTAAAATATTAAATTTAAAAACCAAAATTAAAAAAAAAAACAAAAAAAAATTAAAACAAATTAAATTTAAAATAAAAAATTTGAAAATAAATAAATAAATAAATAAAATTTCTAAATTTAAAAAAAAAAAAAAATCAAAATCAAATTAAAAAAAATAAAAAAAAATATTAGAATTTTTTGAACGTGGTGGCGCCGCCACCTGGGAGGCCGATTCCGAGAATCGCCCTCCTGCGGCGAGAGGCCGATTCCGGGAATCGCCCTCAGGCCGATTTCGGGAATCGCCCTCCCGCGGCAAGAGGGTGATTCCGAGAATCACCCTCAGGCCAATTCCGGGAATCGCCCTCCCGCCGATTCCGAGAATCGCCCTGAGGCCGATTCCGGGAATTGCCCTCCCGCCGCGGGAGGCCGATTCCGGGAATCGCCTTGAGGCCGATTCCAGGAATCGCCCTCCCGCGTCCTTAAGTCGATTCTGGGAATCGCCCTCCCGTGTCGGGAGGCCGATTCTGGGAATCGCCCTGAGGCCGATTCCGGGAATCACCCTCCTACCGCGGGAGGCCAATTCCAGGAATCGCCCTGAGGCCGATTCCGAGAATCGCCCTCCTGCCGCGAGAAGCCGATTCTAGGAATCGCCTCGAGGCCGATTCCGGGAATCTCCCTCCAGCATCGCGGGAGGGCAATTCTCGAAATTGGCCTCCCGCCGCGGGTGGGCGATTCCCGGAATCGGCCTCCTGCCGCAGGAGGGCGATTCTCGAAATCGGCCTCCCGCCTAGCGGCCGGCCTCCGCCGTCACCTGGGCGGGAGGCCGATTGGCGGCGTCACCACAACCAAAAAATTCTTTTTTATTTTTTATTTTTTAGTTATTAATATTTTTTTTAATTTAATTTTTATATTTGAAATTTAATTTGTTTTAATTTTTTTTTTTTTAAATTTTTTTTTTTTCAATTTTACTCATTTTTTTGTTTTTAATTTTTTTTTCTAAATTTTGTTAATAACTTTTATTAAATTTTGTATTTTTCTTTTTATTTAATTGATTTTTTTTTTAAATTTTTCATATTTTTTTAATTATTAAATTTTATGTTTAGTTTTTTCATTTAATTTTTAAAAATTTAGTAAATTTAGTATTTTTATTTATTTATTTATTTGAATTTAATATTTTTTTTAAATTTTTTTTTTTTTATTATTATTTTTTTAATTACATAAATTTTTTATATTTTTTTTTTATTTCAATTAAAATTGTGTATTTAAAATTAGATTTTTTTTTTAAGTTAAACTTAATATTTTCAAATTAATTTGTTTTTTATTTTATTTTTTATTTAATATATTTTTTTTAATTTATTTTTTTCAATTTTTCAATTTTAATTGATTTTTAAAGTTTTTTAACTTTTTATTTTAACAATGTTTTTTTTCTTTTTCTTTATATTTAAAATGTAATTTTTATTTCAAAATTTATTTGTTTATTCCCTTATTTATTAAAATTTAATATTTTTTTTAATTTAATTTGTTATTTTAATATTAACATTTTTTTTTTTTTTAATATATACATTTTTAATTTAAGTTCATATATATATTGTTGGAACACCTAATCCTACATGGGTAGGTGTGGAATGCGAAAAGTCACAATGGAGTCCAAGTGACCTTGGAATATCAAACCAAGAGTCACATCATTGTACTATAAAAGTACATCTTTGTATAATGGAAAATAAGAAAGCCTCACGCTTATCCTTCATTGTGAGTTGAGTCTCTTGTGTGTGTGTTCATCTTCCTCATACACCATGTGTGTGCCTTAACATGGTGTTTAACATGGTATCAAAGCGGGCGATTGCTGGCCCTGCTCCAAATTGAGTGAGCCATTTTTGTTTATGGCCTGTGCATATCTGCAAAAATTCTTGACATTTTTGCAACACTCAAAGTTTCTGCAGCAGTGTTTTTTGCCGCCATTCAGAAAGTGGTTTTGGAGAAGGAGCAGCATTCAGAAATTGGCAACATTTCGGCATTGGCTTTGAAGAAAGGCAGCACTACCCATCTGAAGGTTTTCATTCTAATTTTTTTCTGCAATTTAGATTCTGCACCATTTTGGAGCTGCTGGAAAAGTGCTTAAAATAAGTTTCTTGAAAATTTCTGAGTTTTTCCATTGAAAATTTTCTGCAATTCTGGGTTTTTCTGCTACTGGAAAATATTCTCTGTTGCTGAGCTATTGGAAAAATTTCTGGGTTCTATTGGCAATCTGCTATTGCATTTTAGTACTTGAAATTCTACTGTTGCCCTCAATTCTACATTTTGTCCATTCTATTGTGTATTTGGAAGAAAAAATTTGGCTGCAATTCTAAAAGTCTCTATTCTACTCTGCTGTTTAAAATTAAAAAAAAAATAAAAATAAAAAATAAAAACAAAAAAATTTATTGTTCTTGGCCTTTCGGCCTTGCCCACCCAACCTGCAACCTCTATTCCCATTCTCCCAACTCACAGCTCTGCGCCCCCTCACACCTCACAACTCCCATCCCATACACACCTACTCCTTACGCACCATACACACATCTCACATGCTACACCATCGACTCTCCATCTCCCTTACACCCACGACCCGCCCACTTCTCAACAACGCACACCACACGCCTGCGCTATTTCCTTACAGCAGATCTCTGCACCTCAACCCCAATCTACGACCTCTCTAAAACTTTCTCTACGCCTTAACGCTATTCCTACCACCCTCTGAAACACCCTCCCTCCGCCTTATGGCACATACAAACTCCGCCCTCAATCTAACGCTCACCTCACAAACTCTCCCACTCCCCATCTCTGCCCCTACATCCCTGCCGGCCCTCCTTATAGCTCTGCAATGCTCGCACTAAAGACTAGCCCACCCCACGGTAACGCGGAGCCCTCGCACTCAGCCTCTCCACGCACCCTGTCAACCCTGCATCTCACTTCAACCAGCCTGTCGGCCCTCCTTCCCCCACCTGCAACGCCTCCCCTCTCTGCATCGACCTCAATACGCCCCCTCTCTGCGTTGTATTAAAATATCCCCCATATAATTAATACTGCCATCCATTTAACATACCGCCATTTCATTTCATTTTTTAAATTTGATTTTTTAATTTAAAATATCCCACCCTCCCTTTTCTTAAATAAATTTCCCTCTCTTTTAAATCAACCTCATTTTAAATTAATTCCCAATTTTAATTTATTTATTAAAAAAAAAAAAAAAACAATAGAGAGAGAGAGAAAGGAAGAGAGTATGAAGAGCAGAAATGAAGAAAATGACATATCAGTAAATGGACTGAATACATAGAGAAAATTACAGATTTGACATTTAATGATTTGTGGCATATATAAGAGGGTGATTTTTTGAAGAAATTTACACTTGAAGACAAGTTTTCCATCATTGCAAAACATCTATTTGAAAGAAAATTCAGCTGCCTTAAAGGGTTCTTGCATAGTGTTTTCAACTACACATCTACAAAATATTTTGCAGAGACATTGTATTGTGAGTATATATTGCTTCTTCATAGTTGCAATCAGTACTTGAGTTGTTGAAAAATTGTTGATTCCCCTCCATCATTTGAGGAGCAGATTTTGTACTTTGAGATTTCCATAGTTGGAAATTCTTTAGAGTCATTTGTATTTTTTTTTGAATCACATTGTAAACAGGTGCATTTTCGGTTGAAGCCGACACCCTTTCATTTTTTGAGCCTAAGTTGTTGAAATGGCCAAAATAAATGAGGTATTAGTGTTGTTGAATAACCTCATTCATTCAAATGTTGATGATGTGATAAAAATGAGAAAGGATGCTATGTGTAACATTCAAAGTTGTTTGCAAGATGCACAAGAAAAGATTGAGTTTTTGCAATTGGAATCTCAGCTTCAACAAGACAAACTTCAGCAAAAGAGTAACCATTCTGAACCTGTTTCTGTTTAGAAGATTGTGAAGGACTCTCATCAGAAGAAATAAGATAAAGTTGCAGACGATTCACATTCAGTTCCTTGCACAAGAGCAGATGTACATACAGATGCAGCAATTCAACCTGCATTTCTCAAGCCCCTCATCAGACCTTGGGAAGAGCTTGTCCACAACAGGCACAGAACTGGTCTTGGATATGACAAGGATGTGACCTTTCATATTCTAGACTACACAAAGACCATCAAATTTCAGAGTGTCGGATTCCTGTATGACAGTTCACCTGCAACTGTTCTGAATCCTGTTCCACAACAACATCATATTGTAAAATTCCAACACTGTGATCGAGTTGGTCATATGAAAGATCACTGTTTTGATCTTCATCCATGCAAGCACTGTGGTCGACAAAACCATTCTTCACACAGATGCTTCAGACACAAGCCTCCTGCAAGAACCAAGATTCATCTTGGATGGATCACTTCTTGGCAATGGGCATCAGCAGCCAAGAATATGTTTACGACACATGTTAGAACTTGTTCATGGATATTGAGCAAAATTGCAGTTGAGTTTTCGCCATCATCTCACCTTGTCCCTGACAGGGGGGAAAATAATGGTCATGTACAAGCTTCGATGTCAGATCAAGCGAGCCTGAGCCACAATCTCTCATTCCATGTTCAGAGTTGTAGCCAGCAGTTCAAGCGAGCCTGAGCCACAATTCATCATTCTGGATTCAGAGATGTAGCAAGAGACACGGATGCCCATGAGCATGCCTTCGGTTTGTGGACAACCTTAAACCATCATCTTTGGTTGGTGGATAACCTAAAACCATCACAGGTAGTAGACCTCCCTTATTTTAGGTCGAAGGTCTCCCTTTCATATATGAGGAACACTTCCTCTAGTAGAATCCTTCAGCTTAATAGCCTTCAGCTTCTTGCCAGCTTTGGTTGAGTTCCGATGTGCTAAGTCTTCGAGGAGTTGTTAGTAATCCTAAAACCATCACGAGTAGTAGACCTCCCTTCTTTTAGGTTGAAGGTCTCCCTTTTTTATGAGGGACAATTCCTCTAGCAGAAGCCTTCAGCTTCTTGCCAGTTTTGGAAGAGTTCCGAGAACTGCAACAAGTTTTACATTCCAGTGTTGGTGGTCATCCTTAAACCACTTCTTTTTTCCAACATTTCAGAGAGTTGATTCAGCCCAAGTGCTGCCATGTATACTTTGCAGATTTGTATTACAACTCTTTTCTTGGACTCACACATACCCCTTCAGATTAAGGGGGGATGTTGGAACACCTAATCCTACATGGGTAGGTGTGGAATGCGAAAAGTCACAATGTAGTCCAAGTGACCTTGGAATATGAAACCAAGAGTCACATCATTGTACTATAAAAGTACATCTTTGTATAATGGAAAATAAGAAAGCCTCACGCTTATCCTTCATTGTGTGTTGAGTCTCTTGTGTGTGTGTTCATCTTCCTCATACACCATGTGTGTGCCTTAACATGGTGTTTAACATATATATTTTATTTTTTATAATTTAAATTTAATATATTTTTTAAAATCTATTTGTTTTTTTAATATATATTTCTTTAAATTTAATATTTTTATTGTATTTTTTTTTCATTTCTTATTTTTAATTAATTTTTAATTTTTTTAGTTTTAATTTCAATAATGTTTTTTTTTTTAAGTTTTAAATTTATTAAAATTTAATATATTTCTTTAAATTTAATTTTTTTTTCTTTTTTTTCTTTTTTTTTTATTTTTATTTTTTTAATTTAATAAACATTTTCTTTTTCTTTTTTAAATTTAATTTCTATATTTTATTTTTTATAATTTCTTTCTTTTTTTAACTTGTTTTTCTTTTTAATTTAATATTTTTATTTTCTTTTTATTTTTATTTTTTTATTTCTATATATTTTGAAATTTTAATCTTTAATTTTTTTATAATTTTTATTTTTTATTTTTTTTCTTAAATTTTAGGTTTTTTTAATGTTTGAATTAAAAATTTTATTTTGTTTTTATTTTTATTTTTTTATTCCTACATATTTTTAAATTTTAAGCTTTAAAATGTTTTTATTTTTAAATTTTTTTTTCTTAAATTTTAGGTTTTTTTTAATGTTTGAATTTTAAAAATTAAAAAATGTTATTTCTATTTTTAAGAATGTCAAAAATAGGACAATTTTTTTTTTTGGTTATTCCAGCTTCAACTGGTTTTGTTTTGAGGGTGTTTTTTCAATCCTTTTTTCAAGAAACAATTTTGTTTTTAGCATAATTTTATAAAATGTTGAAATTTGACCTTCAAAAAAAACCAAGTGCATTCTGGAATACACTTTTTTTGTTTTGGGGGTGTTTTTTCATGTTTTTTCAGCCTTTTTGGGCTAGAGTTCTCGTTTTGAGGTCAGGTTACCTATTTCATCAGTAACAGTGTTTATGGCCCTCCATATTTCTTCGTCTCATTTCCTACAACAGCAAGGCTGAGGAAATGTCATCAAAATTCCAAGTAGTTGTATTGCTACCTATTGCAATAACCAGACTGTCCTACGAATCTGGTAGAGAACACAACAAACTGATGCACTTATCTTCATCTAAGATTTCAATATCAACAGATGACAGCTAGCTTACCATAGTATTGAAGGCATTCAGATGCTCTACCACCGAGTCTCCATCCTTCATCCTTAGGTTATGCAGCTTTTTTCATAGGAACAATTTATTCACCAGAGACTTCCATTGGTACAAAGTCCATAGTATGTCCCAAAAATTCTTCATTGTAGCTTCCCTAGATACATTCAAAAATACCGAATATGAGACACACAACCGTATTGTACTCTTCACCTTCTGATCCAACTTCTTCCAGTCTTCATTTGATATTGTCGTTGGTTTAGTTGCTAGATCTACTGCGATCCATTGATTTTTATCCACCAGCAGATCCTCCATATTGAGCTTCCACAACTCAAAACTCTGACCATTAAATTTCTCAATCTCTATCTTTCCACTTCTCGCCATGTTCTTTCACAACAAGAATCAATCTCGTAGATATCCCACTAAATAGTATCTACCATAGGCCCAAGCCAAAAACCCCTCAGCAGCAAAGGCGTCCCCTTGAAGTCAAAACAACTATGATAACAAATGTAGGTTTTAACCCTATACAGAAATTATCTACAAACGAATCTTAAAAACAGAAAATAAACAATAGTGAGAGCATAAAACATAAAATAGATATACACAGATATTTTCCCCTGGATCCCAAATCGGGACGGCCAGCTTCATTTTTAATTATATTACTTTTAGTGTTACAACACATATATATACATGTCAAAGCATACATAAACCCCAATCCATTAACCCTGGATTATAACATAACCATGGTTTCCTTGACCAGACCTACAAAATACCAGGGGTCGAAAATCATCGTGCCCCAAAACCATGTCGAAAACCATTCACAAAACCATGGGCAGGTCCAAATTGTTGAAAAACCATGGGGGGTCACAGGGGGGTCAATTTGGACCCCCCTGTGACCCCCCTGTGACCCCCCTGAAGCGCCCGACGCAACGTATAGGGGGAACTGTCGCCGCCCCCTACACTTTCTACTAATCATGGAAGTAATATAACACATACCCAACATTAAAAATGTGTGTGAAATACCAACAATGTCATTGACGGAGCTTTGTTTCAAATGGAACCAAAAGGAGGCTTTTAGGTATATCTAATGTATATATTTGATAGGGATGCCACTATTCTCAATATTATACTAATAGTGTAGGTAAAGGTCTAATTGGTCAACTTCAACATGGAGGAAGGAGTAGCCAAAGGATGCAATGAAAAAGGAGTAGCTACATTTTTTTGACATTTTGATGTTAAAATTATTGTGTATAACGATCATTTTCACTGAGTATAGTGTAAAATATAACAGTAGCAATGCAACACCCCATTTCTTATTCCTAAATTAATATTTTTCATACATATTATGAATGGTTAATATTTAAAAGATGTAATATGTAATTTATTCTAAATGATAATTATGAAAATATACACCATATGCTACACAAAAGTGATAAAATGTTTTGGGAGCTATGGCTTGAGAACATGGTAAATATAAGAGACTTAAAGGGCTCAACAAACCTAAGGAAAAATAAAATTATTTTATGAATAATATTAAGTACGCAAGCCTATAGGGCTAGGATAAAGTATATATGTACCACAATAGAAATGATTCTTTTCACCAATATTGGTGTCTCGCCCAGGTTCAAAACTTAGCTAAACTTCCTAGAGTGCTTTCGGGTGGTTGCCTTAGCCTTAGAAGTATTTGGGTAGCCCTCTGACTCAACCCTAGACCTCCTTAATGACCAACTATCTATAAATTATTTTTATTTTAAAAAAGGTTAAAAATTAAAAAACAAGCCCTTTCCCTTGCTAAATTAATAGTGTAAGAATTTAAATTAATGATAACATAATAAATCCAATGGGGCATAGAATAAATGGTGATGGGGTGTACGATTAATTCAATCTATGATGGGAAGTTTACTAGTTCCAAAATTTGTGGGAAAAAATCCAGCCATATTAAGGGTTGGTGTGGCCGAGGCCTAATATGATCCTTGGGTACTTTTGATGGTTTATATGTCCTTGGGTCATAGCTTCTCAGGCCACAAGTCAAACCTTATATAATATCTAGAAAATTTAGACAACTTAAGAAAAAAAATGATATCACAAGATAAATGAGCACTTTCCATTAAGACATGTGTTTTTTGGCATGTCATTTTACATGGGAGGAGGCTTTTAAATGCTTACAAATTATCTAGAATATTAGGGGTTAAAATTTACAGCTCTCACTAATACTACGACATTGGTTCAATTTTTTCCATAGTTAGTGGAATTTGGATTATGTAGATTATTAGGAAAAGGTGGTCTTAGATTGGGATTATTGTAAGTGCAAATATTCACAAATTAATTTGTGACGACCATTTAGGAAAAACCATACTAAAGGAACATTTTAGTGATGCATATCCTCTACTATAGATTAGTCATTATTGCAAGGAGAATTGGAATAGTTGGATGGAATATTTTTTTTGCAATTGATGGGTGAATAACTTCCAAGTAAATAAATTTACATAAATATACTTGTAAATTATGTTGAATTAATAAAATTTATATTGAATCGCCAATTACTTAATTAATGTTACATAAGTTTACATTCACACATTTACATATGTTAATTAATTACTAATATGAGTATTAAAATATATAACAAAAAGTAAATGTAACTGGAATTTAATTACAATTTATGGTGCTTTTTTTAATAATGTTTCATTTTTTAAGGTTATATTGAGATATCAAAAAATGACAACACGTGAGAAAGTTTAGTTTAGTTTTTTGTTAGAAAAACTAGAATAGATGAAAAATTGAAGCTTGGGAACCATCCATGAAAACAAGTTATTGATAATAAATAGATTGACTATAAAATTAACAACTAAGATATTACTATTGAGAAAAAAAATAGAGAACCAAACAAGAAATTAAGTCCAAAATTCTTAAATGTAAATGAATAGAAAATGATCATTTGGAGTTATTAGAGTCCTTAACTTCTATATATTCCTAAAACCTACATTTAGCATTTGTTATATGAAAATAATGTAGTGTTAACATGTTGGATATGTGACAAGAATAAGAAGGTTATGAAAGAATTTTGTAACTAATATGTTGGAGATTATCCAATGGTAAATAATTACACCAATAGGAGCTCCTCTATGTGTTTGGGCTTATCCTATCCATTCAATGAGAGACTCTTATTTAAGTACTCCTCCCTTCAATAAGAATTTGATGCATAGATGCTAGCCCATGATCATGATGACCAGAAAATTCGTGGGTTTGTTATTCTTATGCTTCAATACGAGCTAGGGATGGCCTCCACATTCTATAACCTTAGCTTCGATGACCAGAAAAGATGATCTATAGTGTGCAAGATATTGTTTCTTGTTTAGGGTTCGAGTCACCAATGTTTATCCTTGGATGCCCGATTCGATCTCAGCGACAATCTCAAGCCTCTTCAGCAAGTTCGATCATGTGACCAAGCTCCCTTTCATATGTGCTTGAAAAATGGTAAGTATAAAATATGAGGGTATGATTGAAATTGGGATACATTTTAAGAGCCTTAAAAATTTCAAATTGAAGGCCCATAGGGTGTAATCTGATGTTGATATTGAGTATTTTGCTAAGTTGTGTAGTAGTTTGAAAACATTTTCATGTGAGTCTTGTACTTTGGGGGTAGAGGGATGAATTTTATTCTCAAGTATTGTGTAGGGTTAGAGGAGTTGTTTTTTAAGAAGTTTTGGGGTTTATATTAGGGGAGTATTAAGGTTATCAAATTGTGGAGTGCAAAGTTGACTATTATCTACCTGAATGAACTTTTCAACAAGGAATATTTTGGATCCCTGATTGCTGGATTGAAGAATATGTGTACCCTCAAGTTGTTTCTATGTTTAGATGATTGGGATAAACAAATTTAGGTGATCACTGATCATGTGAGTGTATTGCCTAAGATACATGTGGAGAGGGGATAAATTCTATTATAAAGTACTGTGTAGGGTTAGAGGAGTTTTCTATTAAGTGGTTGAAGGGTTTAGCTAAGGGTAGTGTTGAGGTTATCAACGTGGGGTATGTGAAGCTGAAGAGTATTTTCCTAAAGGAAATTTCAAGTGGAAGTATTTTGGAGCCATGATTGTTGGATCGAAGAATCTGCATACCCTAAAATTATTTCAATATTTATGGGATTGGGATAGAATAATTCTGGTAATCCTTAATCACATGAGTGGATTAGCTGAGATGCATATAGATAGGTTGCAAGTAAGTTATTGAGTCTTGATGGTTGTTTCATGGTGCGTAAGATTCGAGGTCTTGCATCTGGTGAAGACTTTAGAGTGCAAGAACACCAACAACTACAGAAATGTGATGATGTTTCACATAAATGGTTATAAAGTGAATCGAATAAGTGATGAGGGGTTTATTTCCACGGGGAAAAAGTGCCAAAATTTGCAAGAGTTGGTGTTGGTTGGCTTGAATCTCACAACAACGAGATTGAATCCCATGGATTCCATTTTCCAAGTCTTGGAGAGATTGGGTCTATGTGGCAATAAGAAAACGTGATATACAAATATATCTTGTATCACTGTGAAATTCCTTTCTTTGAAGAATTTGTGCATCAAGTGTTTTCTAGTTTCAGATGATGGGATCGATTCCTTGGTGAGTGGGTGTCCTAGGTTGGTGAAGCTGAAGATGAATAAATGTAGAGTGGTTACTTGGGGGCACACATATTGGTTGAGGGACAATAGAGGAAATTTGGATGTTAACCTGGATACAATATCGTTACCGAATCCAGTTTTTGGTCCACCTTCAGGAGTTGGTGCCATTAAAGATAACACCCCTTTCACCAGTAAAACATCCATATGAAAAGCAAAGTGTTATCTCTTTGATTTAAGAAACCTTATAACTTGGAATTGATTTATTGTTCATGGATATTTTGGCATAGTGTTTGCTAATTCATGATGTAGATATATGAATTGGAATTTAGACTAGGTAATATGAAAACATTATATATGGAGCAAGAAAACATTATCTACAATGGGGTGTTTACGTTAAGGTTTTATTGTGCGTTAAGGAGTTAGTCAATCTGGATCTAGAAAATGTTCTTCCAAATAATAGAAATTGGTTATGTGCGGTGGACATCCAATGTTTGGATTTTTCTTCTTGGATACACCATGGAGTTAGTTCCTTCATCCATTGAATATTATATTAAGGAATGATTTGACTTGTTTGGAATGGAAATGTGCACATCGAGGCTTTCATATGAAAGCTTTATCAGCTCTACAGGTAGGTATTTTCTTTAGAAAGTAGATCTATGGGTTATAAGGTTGAGATTCTATCATATACATTATTAAGTCGTGTGTTATAATTTCAGTGCAATGCAAAAAAATATGTGAAAGGATGAAATTATTTTGTTCAATGTTGAAAAAAAAATGAATATGCATTTTTCATACATAATATCTAAAGAACTCTCATTTCTCACAGAATAAATATATTTGCAATGGGTACGTGTGCAGCAACCATCCAAAATTTCAAATGAATCTCTCTTGGTTGCATCAGTATACAAGTATCAAGTCTAGAAATAAAGGAGATCTCAATATTTTTTCAAATGTTTAATTAAGTCATTTGCTATAATTTCTTCAATAGATCCAATATAATATGCACAAGCTTGGAATTTATCTCTACATTATTGTTGAAATTATAAATTTTCTTTTGTCATGCAAGATTTTCATAAAAAATATCCTTTTTAGTTGAATGTCACCAATAGATGATTTCAAACAACACTCATTTCACGCTAACTAAATTATAGTTCAAATGTGTTTAGAGTCATTATTTATAAACATGAAAAACTATTTTATTTCTATTATTGTATTTAATCACGTTTTGATTTATCATTTTTTTCTGTTCTATTTTAGAATAACTGAACTGGGTGCCAAATTTTTCTTAAATATCAAATAAAATTTTTGTATATTTTAATTTTGTCCTCAAAGAGAGAGTGATCCCAATATTGTTCATATTTACATATTGATGAGGCTCATCAATAGGAATATCATAAGGGTCATAATGTCATCCTCCATCTTATTAAACTATCTCTTTCTCACATTTACTTACATTTTTAGTTATATAATGCTTATTGAGAAGGTTAAAAATTAATTCTCATATCATGTAGCATAATGTGCTTTAATTGCAGTGAATGGATCATTTTTTAGATATTTTCCACGTAGGGGCTCGAAGTAGATAACAAGGAGAGAATCTAGGAGGTTGTCTACCTTCTTAACTCCCTTAATCAACCCAAGATCACTACTCTCTCTCTGTCTCATCAAATCGAGGTCATTGGAAGCCAAGCCACTACGAATGCAAGTGAAGTAATGATAAACAATATCCACCATCCTCGAGTTGGGGGAGAAAAACATTTATATTTTCTAGGGAGCTGCTAGAATCTACCCTCTTGATTAAATAAACATAAACAAGAGCTCATTAGGATTCGAGTTCTGTTTCATATAGGTAGCTATTGAGCTCAAGTACTTGGAATCATTGTTTTGATTGTTATTTGATGCATTGTACATTTTTTTTATGATAATGAGAAGCTTATTATTGTGTTATCACCTAGTTAGATCTAGAGGGATGAGGATCTTGGGGTTGGGCCCAACTCATTGTCTTAGGTTCTTGTTTTTTATTTATATTTCTTTTAGTTTAAAGTATTCATTCATTTCTTGCATTTCTGTAGTAAATAATCCATCACAACCTATGGTTATAGCCTCTACTTCACCTCTCTTGTGGGATCATGAGTGGAAGGATTCACAACTACAACCCACAAGAATTTTTTTATTATTTCTTGGAAACATATTTCTTTAGGTTTTTAGGGGAAAACTATGCTAAGGTATGGGTTGAGAAACCTAACAGAGCAGAAGGCATATCATCACAAGAAACACTCAAATTACAAGTATTAAAGCTTGAACTAGAAATCTGAGGATATACGACCTTACCAGTGTGTCATATGTCTGAGTTCAATCCAGGAGGGTGCAAACCCTCTGTTACTACTCATGCTTCAAGACCTACAGATAAATGAAGAAAAAACACACAAACTAGTTGCACAACATATATATCCTAGATGTCAGCATGTTAGATCATATAATCTCATAAAAATAACATGAAACAAACCACTACAAGATCATTCAAGATGTATAGGAGACATATAACACAAAGACATCAGGAACAAGATAGTGCTTCTTTTATTGATAATGTTAAGGAGAAAGTGGATAAATCACCTGAGATCTGCCATGGGTCCAAGCGAAACCGTCCTATGGATTTGTCTATCCCTAGCCTCAGAAAGCTTCTTCCATAAAGGGTGCAAAAAGGATATCACATAAAGAGGGGACGAACATCACAAGGAAACAAGGGTTTGCTGAACCTGGGAAGTGAAGGAGGCACAGGGAAATATCAGACTTGATCAGGGATATAACAAGCTATAATATCAATATCATTCTCTCCCCTCCCTTAAGCCTTTCCCTTGAGGTGTATTTATACCTCCTCAAATCAATATTTCAGTTGGGAAACAGTTTGGCCACAGGCTGGTGCAAATAGGCTAGAGATAAAACCTGTAAACCCCACCCAATTAATAGGGAGTTTATTATTTTTTAATATTTTAAATTGTATATGTGGGTCATATATGAGTGGACCCACGTCTGCACGCAGAAAATTCTAGGTAGACCCATGTATGGAATTTAAAATATTATTTTTTAAGAATTTTGTCCAAGTCTGAATGGAAGGGCTACCCAAGGCCAATGCATAAGTCATCAAGTATATAGAGGTGATAAATGATTCTATAACATACACCCCCTAATATATGAGGTTAGAAGGGGTACATGATGGCCAAAATGTATTATGTGCATAAGAAAGAATCTTGCGAGGACTAGAGCAGACTTCACCAGATTTCAGCCTACCAAAAACTTGTGAAAGAAATTAGAAAGAAAGATCATGTCTGAGGTAGGAATACCCATGCTTAGTGAAAGAAAATCATGTCTTCATATCAATTATGGAGCTTATCCAATATGTAAACAAGTAAAATTAAACTGTAAAATACATAGTGAATCATCTGATCACTACCTAGAAGTACATATCAAAATCATGTTCGAGCATCATATTAAAGTCTAAAGAGAAATAAACCAGCATGAAATCAATTAAGACCGTCTTCCTACATAAAATGATAGGAAATTGAGGAAGAACACCCATATATTCACCAAGTCTTCTATCATAAGCGAGCCATTCATTGTCAGTTTCCAACATCTTTGGAGAACCCAAATCTTTCCACGTTGAGGAGGATATATTACTTGTAGAGGATCCTTCATCCACTTCACATCGATAGGAATTTTTGGAATTAACTCTAAACCTTATTTGGAAAGGTGTAGCCAAAGGAGTACAGGGCTCAAGAAGACTATCCCAATCAAAGGAAACACTCCTAGAATTTGGAGGGGGTACATTCGAAGAGACTAACATGCCCCCTGGACTAGAAGACTATCAACTAAAAATCAAGAATATTTTGTTGTTAGAAACTTCACCCCCCAAAAAGGGAGTGGGATCGACTAGAGATTGCACTAGCTCAACCACTTCATCAACAAATTTTTGATATAACTAATGAGAAACCATAATATCTTCAGGAGTAGAAGAACCTACAGATTTGGACCACAACCTTTGTACCACTGAAATATTAGGGCACAAATGAGTAAGATGATATCGCTTACAAATCTTACATGATAACTTAGGTTTAAATCTTTTATGCCTAGGTCTCTGATCAACATTAATGCCCCCATCATGACTAGTAGCGACGTGTGCAAAATTTGCAACATGACTTGCAGAGGTTGGTGGAAGATATCCAACATGGCTTGTAGAGGTTAGTGACTCATTTCCGCGTGATATAGGACTTATTCCCCCAACCCAACTCACATAAGTATGAAATTCATCATCAAAATTACTGATAGAGGTCAATAAATAATTTCTAGTATAACTTGGAGCGACTAGACTTATTCCCCTAGCATGACTTTTAGCGGATGAAGGCTCGTCCCTGACATGATTAGCAAAAATGGATGATGGTGCAAGGAGGGAACTATTCTTCTCCTTATTATTCCTCTTTCTCTTCTTTTTATATTTCTTATTACAATATGGAGGGGAAAGAGGAAGCCTTGACTTCCTTGGCAAAGGGGCTGAAGAATTACCACCCATTCGATTCTCTTGAAATAAAGCATTCATCTAGGAACCTTCAAGAATATTTGGAACATTCAGAGTGGACCACAACCAAATGGATAGTCCAAAATTTAATCCAGGAATATTCAACGTGGCCATCAAAGGGGAACCAGCATTTCCAAAGAAAGGAAAAACATAAGGATCCCCTTGTGGAAGGTTTCCTTGCTTCGCATACACAAGAATATTGGCCATACCCAACTAATACGTATATCCTTCCCTTACAGAATATTTTGAATGAAATTTCAAGGTAGAGAGATGCACAATAAAAACTTCACCCTTAAGGGGGAAAATCCACAAAAAGAAAGATCAAGAGCCTTTCAAAACCAGTGGAGTGGTTCCTTCAAAGAAATCAATACAAAACCTACTACATGAATATGAAATTTTTTCCTTCAATGAAAATATAATTATACTTGAGTTCTACTTCTTTTTTCTTTTCAATATCACTCTTCACTCACTTCAAAAACTATCATAAAGACTAGAATGCTTAACGGTGTGACTAATGCAAAAAATACCAATGATGATTTCAAATCCTAGTACTACTCATAAAGGGAAGCAAATGAGTTTTTAAATAATATTTGTCTGATCAATTTGACAGAAAATCAGAGACAAGCCCCAACAAGAACCTATTTTCACAAAACAACCACAATACAATCTTGATATAAAAGAGACAAAATCCAAAAATGGGCGCCTCCTAGAACTAAGCAATCAGCAAAAAAATGAGAAACTAACAAATTGCTCCAAAAAGGATGAAAAAAATGAAAAGAAAACCAAAGCAAAAGAAATGGAAAACACAAATATTTTTGGCTTTTCACTTTTTAAGGAAATAAGAAAAATTCACTGAGACAAGCACAAAAATACCAAAGCTCCCAAACCAAGAAATTGAGCCAACAATGAAACATCCAATTCCACAAGCCAACTATGCCACTTTCGTAGCAGGACTCAAATAAACAAAAAGAAGTAACAAACTCAAGAAAATGATTCAAAATAGTAGCATAAACTTCCAGCACACAAAATCTTCAAGAAATTGATGAAAGGAAACTTCAAGATTCACTATAAATCTGATCTCAAGAAAAAGAAAACCAAGAAAGTGAAGAAGGAGAAAACCAAGAATTGAAGCAATGCACAAGGAAAACATGAGAAAACTAACAAAGTCTCACTATTCTGGAAGGTCAGAATAGCTAAGAACTTCATAAAGAAGCCCTAGTACTATAGCTACTACTGAAACTGCATTGAAAAGGTAAAACCCTAGATTGACTAGGTCTTCACATAAAAAGGAGAGAAACTAACACACAGCAAGAAAAATCACTATCCAGAAACCTAGGAGGCTCAACAGGGATGACCAAAAACAGGCATTAAAGAGTTATAGGGTTCCAAAATTCAATTTTTCAAATTTTACTAGCCATACACAGATCCAATATGTGAAACATGCCTGTATACGCATCTTTATATGAATAAACTCGCATATATGCGAGTTATTTTGGAAAAAATAGAAGGTGTACGTGATTGTGTACACACCAAGCATATCATAGAAATTTTAATAAAGAAAAATAAAAAATCCACACTTGATCCAGAAGATCGGGGCTTCTGTATGAATGGGAAAATGACCTACTACAATGAAAAAGTGATCAAACTATCAGGGAACCCAAAATAGAGAGAAAAATAACCCAAACTAGGAATTACATAGATGTAATCCCCAACAGAGTCTCTAGTTATATTACGGGAAAAAATAGCCTAAGGTCTACGTTGAGGGACCTAACAGAGCAGAAGGCATATCATCACAAGAAACACTCAAGTTACAAGTCGTAATTCTTGAACTAGAAAACTTAGGATAGACAACCTTACCCATGTGTCCTATGTCTGAGGTCGATCCTGTTAGGGTCCTATAAATATAGAATTCATAATTTTGAATCGAATTATGATAGTCTTGTAAAATATGTACATAACTTGCTTAATGCAAGTTGTTTTCCCATATTTTGAAAAACTAAAAATCAAAAAATCAAAAAATCAAAAAAGAGGGTAAAAAGTCCTAAAAGAAAGATCAAAGGACTTAAAAATGTAGATCCCAAAAGAAAAAAGATGAAAATAAAACATGAAAGTGTGCAAGTCCAAAAGCCACTACTTTTTACTTTTTGCAAATGATTATGCCAGAGTGTCAATAAATGCCATAATCCATGATGAGTTAAAAATTTTAACCTTGACTTGTCATGTTTTCAATTTCCATGTTTTAGATAGTGACTAAAGATTGCTCAGAAAATTTAATCCTGACTAATCAGTAGATAGGTAGAGAATAATGAGGAGCTCATCAATTTAATCTAAGACCTCGGATGAAATAAGGTAGAATTAAATAGTTTTATGCTTTCAAAAGAATAAATGTTTCAAAGTTGCAAGCTTAAATGCACCTGATAGAAAGAAGAAAAAATGTTAGATTAATGTTGGGTAGGTAGAAAGAAGTGGGAAACAGCTTGTAATATTCATCACCAGGCAAAAAACACTAATTTAACTTTTTCCTGTAAGTATTCAATATTCTATACTACCGGTCAAAAAGGCTCAGAGCATTTCTCTAACTTTGGTTGGGGCCGGACCCAAGGCTCGGTGACTGGATAGTGGAAAATGTTGAGTTCTTATGATAAAATCCCCTTTACCATTATTTATCCCTCATTCATACATTTTAACTCATTTTTCTAAGAAAGGACTCTTTCTCACTTAATGAAACCTAAAATCCCATATAATTAACTTCCTTCATTCACAAAGCATACAAAAACCTTCAAAAAACACTCTATCCTAAGTAAAATAGTGAAATCATGAAAGGACAAGCTTTGCCTTATCTTATTCACTTTACTTAGTCATTTAGTTTATTTTTTTATATTCCATTTCCCCTTATCATATTAACTTCTAACTTGCTTTATTAATTCCCTAAAAATACCTTATCCTATCTATATAAATTCCTTTATTTTAAATACTCCCCAAAACCCACTATTATAAAGTTTTTAGACCAAAGTTATTATCCACATGTTAAATTAAAAACCCCCAAAAATGCTCCTTTTGGTCTAAAACTAACCTTAATTAAATACCCCGCCCCCTATGGTTATTAGACCCTTCAATGGTCTAAAAATTATATAATAAAATAAATAATGAAAATATGGCTTTCCACGCATATCCTATGTATTTGGAAATGCAAAAAATTTGCCTCGCCTATCACATTTTATCCTAAGTGTTGAAACGAATAAAGTCTTTTATAAGTTTCATCCCCTGCGCCTTTGCAGTACACATATCAACTCTTTTTCCGTATGATTTTTAAACCCAAGGTGCTATCACGATAAGACTAAGGTTTGTTTCAATTTGAATAACCTTGCACTTATACATATTCCACCATTTAATATAAAGACTCATGCTTTATATGAATATATAAGCCCCGCCTATATGCCCAACCCCCTTTTCATATCGAAACCTTGGTTAAAAAGTCATGTTTTATAAAGGTTTTAAACTTTAAACACTCGCTTAATGTTACCCCGGTCACACTTTGATTGCCTGCAACTCTCAATCAAATCCTCGCTCTTCAGTCCCATACTCCAGATCTGATGGCGCAAGATCGACATTGCACTCACAAACTGATCGTCCACCCAAAGCCCAAACGAAGACGAAATGGGTTGTTTTACCCTTTCTGCCTCCTGCAACATGGCATCCTCTCATAGGATCGTGTTCATTTCAACAAAAACTACTTATCGGCTGAGCTCAATGCGAAAACTGTCGACAGTTTTTATTTTTGAAAATCCAAACTGCTCCTGCCAGTGGATTAGACCTTCTTTTAATGCATTTTATGATGATTCATATAAAATGTTAAAACCTTGGATAGATCATTTTTTATGTTTACTTGCATATTTCAAACTGTAAAAAGCAATGATAAACTATGTGAGAACCCTTTGTCCCAGATTGTCAATTTATACCCAAAGAAAATCAAAATTGACTTCAAATTCCCTATTTGAAGACCGAAAATTCCATTCTCTGCTCCAACAAGTCGGACCAGACCTCACATTCGACCTTGAACCTCTGAAACCCTTTCAAGCATCCAAATACCTGCAATTTAAGGTATTTTTCATCAGATTAAAACCCTGTAAATTCAATTCTAAACTGTCCATAAGTAAAATAATCTTTTAATTAGAATAACTCACCAGGGAAATTGCCCAAAGCAGGTTGAACCCTGGTCAATTTTTCCTAGAAAACTATTTGTCTAAAAAAACCACTTTTGAAGCAAATCTCCTCAATTTGTGACCTCTGAAGATCTATTTCAAAGACAGAAAAGGGTTTAAAGCCAATAGATATCTTAAAATTTCCTTTTTTGTAGACCAATATATTCAGGAAACCCTTGTTTTCTATTTTATCCCAAGTTATATCCTCTGATAAACAAAAACAACTCCTAAAAACAATTTAAGCTTGCAGTAGTTATTCCAAAATGACTAAAAATCAGATCACAGCTAAACCTAGAGGTTCTAAACCAACCAAGCGTGGAGGATCCAAACCTCCTAATCTGTAACATCTAAAGTTGTTAAATCTACTCCAGTCCTCACTGCTAAATCCATGGTATCAGTAAATCCCCTGCAGCCACCTGTAGCTTCTATATAAACCCTTCCATTGAATGATATGGACCACAAGATTGTTGATGTTGTTGTAGAATTCAACCTCTTAGAAATACATAATTGGTGCTATGATGCATACTTGGACAAGGATGAAATGCCTATTTGGGAGACTAATTTGCCCAAATATGTGGTTCCATTAACCCACCCTGGACAAGACCTTGTTAGATTATGTCAAAAACATTATGAACTAGACCAAAGAGCCGTTGTTAATGCTGAGAGATAAATCCTTCTTACCATCACAGAGAGTCAATAAATCAAATGCTGAAATTACAGTCTGATCCTCAATCAGTCCCCCTCTCTATAGAAGATTTGACCTAGTTGTACTTAGGCCTAGATTTCCCAAAGAAGTTGATGATATTTCAAAACTTTTTGCCTTCCCATGTTGACATTCCTAAGTTAAACCCTCCTTATTCCACTGCCAAATTTCCTAAAGGATCTAGACATATTATCTCAATGCTATATTTTATAGTGGGATACTTTACAGATGGATTCATTGATGAATCCATTCTTGGCTTTCTATCCACCTTATCTCTAGGCCAACATCCAGCAATAATTTTTTATTATGCCAAATTCATAGCAGATAGTATTCATCATCAGCTGACCAAACTACCTATTGAAGCGGTTTTCAGATACTCATCCTACTTGTTTCACTTATTTTTATTCTTCCAATCTCATAATTTTCCAATTGCATTGCAAAAGATGAACTTGGAGGGTAAGCCTTTATCCATTATCTTATGGACTTCCTTTCTCAAGAAAGAGGGTATTGAGTTCACCTACAAAGATGTTTTAGACCTCTTTCTACATCCATCAATGAACATTTTGTACAAAGAAGAGCAACCCAGAGTCAATGAAGAAATGAAAATAATCTTGCAACTATCAGAACATAATAAAATGGGAGACTGGTTTCTTTATGAAAAGAATACAGAGATAAGAATTTTTGGATCCAACTTATTACCTTATAATTTTCCAAAATATATGAGCATGAGAATTTTTGCATTGGAGTATTTAAGACAAATTCTCAATTCTGACTCTATTAACTTCTTAGCTGCCAGGAAAAATACTCAATTCAAGCTAAAGAATCAGGTTGTTTCTTTCATCATAAAAAACAAAGAGGTAGAAAAATAAATCACAAAGAGACTAGGAGAGTTCAAATTTGAAGAAACTTTTCCATGGAACTATGATCCTCAATGGATCCTAAGCAATTTAAGGGTAAAATGTAAACTAATGCCCTTCATACATGAGCTTAATCAAGAGATTGAGAATTTTTCCAATGAAGCAAAATGGGTGGAGATCACACTGATAGATACAGCTACTAATACATAGGAAATAGGAAAAATGGTTATAACACAAGCCCTTGAAGTTGTAAAGTAGCCAGAAATATCAGCAAAAAGAGGCAGAGAAGAAGGAGCATACACAGAAGAAACAACTACAGAAACTAAATTCAAACTAATTTATAATAATACTATTCTTAATATTAAGGATTAAATGAAGTTATACAAGGGATATTCGTATGCAAAGGACCTAAGGATTAAAGCCTTAGAGGATTTAGTTTTATAGGTGGGGTATGATCCCTCAAATATTCAAGCAACATAATTATTGGTAAAGAAAAAGAATGATGATATTGCAACTTTGAGGAAACAACTTAAGCTTCCTCAAAGTGAGCATCCACAAACCAAAGAAATCCTTCAAGATCAAAGTGAAAAAGAAGATATGATGAATCTCATCCTCAAATTAATTGCTCAGGTCAAAGAAATGGAATCCCAAATGGACCAGCTAGTCCAAAAGAAGGAAACTGTGAAATAACTTGACACTCCTATCATTCCTTCAGTTATACCACTGATTACCACAACAGTGGCTTCCACATTAGGAGAAAAAATAGCACCAAAAGAACCACTGGAAACTGCAGTGCCAGTGAGTTCGACTACTACTTCAACCACATATTCTTCTACAAGAAAGGTTCAACAAATAGATGGAGCACGTTAGATTGTAAAAGCTATGGAGAAATTGTCCTTGAAAAATAATGAAATAAACAACCTAAAGAAGATGATTGATAATCTTGAAGCTACAAATAAGTTAGCTCTGATAAATGCTAAAACCCATGAACAGAAGGCAATTAGACCTGGAGAACAAATCAAGGGCCTAGAAAAGGAGCTAACTTTCACTGAACAATTTTCATTTGTAAAAAATCATCTATGGACAAACATAAATGAAGCCATTCACACTCAATGGCCTTCAATTCAGGTTATATATGAGCAAAGAGACTTATTATTAGCAGCTCAGGCAAAGATTCAAAAGACCAAGGGTGAATTAATTGATAAGCCAGCTCAGGCTCTAAAACACATCACATTCTTGAAAAGCAAGAACAAAGCAGAATTGGAAGAATTACAGGTATTTTACATAACATAAACCATTTTTCAGATTAAAAAGGTGGTAACAAAGAAAAATTTGATTAAAAATCTGGAATAGAAATGTGAATCAATGAACATTGCCATAACAAAGTTTTTGGAAAAATACACAAATTTGAGACATAGGGGCCTACCAGACATCCATTTTTTTAATGAAAAACTGATGCCCCAGAAGGATTATGATAAAAATATAAGGGAATTTTCCAAGGAGCAAGTCAACAAACCATTACCACAAGGCACTCCCAAAGGAAAAATCCTCCTTCAGCACTTTGAAGATTTGTTCTTTCTACAACATGAGATTAAACATCTCTTTATGTTCAAGCCCACCTTTGCTAGATACATAGAAGCCAATGAGAATTTCAGGAAGCTAAATAATGTCAAAATTCTCAATGGAGAACTGTAGCAAACATTTACAGATTTAATGTAACAATGAGAGGTAAAACAGTGAAGAAAAGTACCTTGAAAATCAGTAAAAAAGAAACAGGGAAATAAAAGGACAGTCTGCTGATTTTTACTGCAAAAAGATATATTTTTATAGCAGTAAATAGTGGATGTATCAGTCAAAAGTGTATCAGCATTAAAGAGTAGCGTAAATAAGTATCAGATGAAAGAGTATCAGCTAAGGCAACTCAAATGAAGATATTTTCTAGCAGCCAACAAGTAGGAAAACTAATCACTCAAAAGCTCCTTGTTATATAAAGTAGTTCTATTTATTTTGGATAAGAGGACAACTTGCTGATTTGTTAAGTAGTTGTCCCTCTTATTTTGTAAATATATTTTCTATTTCCTAAGGATATTCTTAGATTTCTCCTAGTATATTTGTAATAACATTTTTTATAAATACTTCTACATTAAAATTATTCAATATGGAATAAAATTGTTGGACTTACTATAGACTTTTTGTTGAACATTGGAGGCTATTGTGTGCTAATTTCGAAGTAGTAGACTGGACAAAGCTAAACTGACATCATAATTCAGGATCCCTATGATAAGCTGATGAGTGAAGTACTCCCTTCTTGTCACTATTTTATTTTCTGAGTTTCATGCAATTCATTATATGTTTGTTCTATCTGAATGTGCAACTAGAAATATTACTACAGGATCAGTCTAGTGCTCCCTATTTTTAACTAGTTACCATTTTAATGTTTTTTGTTGATTTCTGGTGTTAGAAATCCTTGATTTCTCCTACTCCCATTTTACCTCTACCTCCTTCTTCCATTTTCCGGATCAAAGGATCCTTCATTTCCCTTTATCCCGATCATACCATTTCACCAAAAAACACTTTCCCAAATCTTTGAGGGTTATCTATATTTCCCTGAATACATTTGTGCCTTCTTGGCCTTGACTTCTAGTGCTGCTAGCTAGATTTAGACTCCATAACCCAATGGACAAATTTATTTCTCTCTAGTTTACCTCTAAGTGATTTTTTCCCACCAAAACCTTTAAAACAAAACCAATTGTTCTATCATAACTAGCCTGAAAAACATAAATAAATAAAAAGATAAATCTTAAAGAGAGAGCCCTCTCTGAATTCTAGGAAGGCTAGATCCTAGAATTTGAAGTAGGTTTGTGGTTACCTCTAGTGTTCTTTGACTAAAAACTCAAATTCCACAACTTAAGAAATTACTAGAGTGATAACATAATGGTGACCATACTAGGGAACTAACCAATCTCTAATCTTAAATTTAGTGTTAAAGGAAGATCTTTCATTTATCTTTTTACTTTAAGATTATTTTTATAGGTTGTGGGTATTCAAAACAATCATTTTGGATTCTAGGAAAACATACTATACCAAGTCTAACCCAGATCCTAAGCCTCTAGCTATAGTAGATAACCTATATCCGATCGGTAAAAAGAAAAAACAAATTGTCAATTTAGAAACTGAAGTACCATTAAGAAAAGCCAATTATTTACCCAAAGAGTTAGTGAGTTTAAATGATATTGATTTTGATCTAAATTTTGAATATTCATTGTTTAAAACTAAATCTTAAACTGATTTGACCAATATTGTTATAGATCTTGTTTTCCTTTCATTTTTGAATTCAAAACAGAAAAATATTTTATTAGAAACAAAGTCAAATAAATCTGAATATCAAAATACAGTTGAAAATATTAATGTTTCATTGATTAAAGATATTAATGAAGATATTGAATTAGCTCATTTTTTTTCTTACATAAAACCTCCAGTTTCTCAATTGCATACAACAATAATACCAATAGAAAATTCTTCTTTATATGTTGTTACTTCATTTATAATTACTACTGCAAGTTCATCTACAGACCATTTCATTCCTAAATTTAATTTGCAACCTAGGATATTATTTTCTTCATCCACTCAATCCACTACATCCAATACTTTACATCCAGATTTTATAAGCACCACATCTTTATTTCCCAGCAATTCCATTTACATACCAGTTTCTTTTCCCAGCTCCTCAACTATAGTTTTCAAGTTCATCAGCTGCCATATCTAGCACTGCTCCTATCATTACTGTTATACCTCCCAGCTCAGCAAAGCTTCAAGCCATGGCTACTAGGTATGCTCCCCTTGTCTTACCCCAAAACCTCCATGGTATGCCTCAAGATTACCAAAGAAATGTACCACTGTTTGATGGAATTTCAAAATATACTACTCAAAAACATGTAACGAAAATGACAGATTTCTATGAAATTTATGAAATTGATGAGTCAGATATCCAGATGAGGTTATTTGCCCAGAGTTTGACAGGAGAATTTCAAAAATGGTTCAAAAATTTAGCTGCTGGTAGTGTAGCTAATTTAGCTGCATTTCATAGAATATTTTTAAATAAATGGGAAGAGAAAAAGAACCCCCTTAAAATTTTGTCTAAGTTTGATGCTATGAAAAGATCTCCTACTGAGTCTGTCCAAGACTACTACACTAGGTACAATAGTGTCTATAATTCTATTCCTACAACTCTTAAACCTACACCTTACTTTGTTCTGCTCAAATTACGTGATGGATTTGATACAGATATGGCCTATCAATTAAGAGAAAGAGATGCCCAAACCTTAGAACAGATGCAATTGGATGCTGTCATTGTAGAAATCAATATTTTAGCTAGGAAAGACAGACTTAGAAATGAAAGAAGAGTTGCAATTAAAGAATAAAGTTCAAACTCAGATGTTAAAATGGATTTATTAGATAAAACTTTAGAAAGGGTGGTGTTGGGCCACTAATATGTTATTATTATTATCACTTCTTAACACCTATTTCATCCATTTCTACTCTTCTTTATCATCTCATTTATCATAATTTATCATCTAATTCCATTTTATAATTATTTATGCTCTTATGGATAAATATGATTTCTTCTCCTTTATTTATAATAAATTGATGATTATGCATGATTTTACCAATTATGGTTTATTAATAAATTTGTTGTAACATCACTCACCATTTTAGCCTCCAAGATATTTTCCAGATTGCAGAGTTGATCTCCAGCTCATCATTAAAAATGCCAACTCAGAAATTTGCTAGAATAATAAGCGACAGTTTTTCATTGGACGTATTGGGAAAATGGAGAAGTATCTGTAAAATACAAAACATGGGTTTTGTCCAAAACAGACCGAGTTAACTTTAGGAAGGAATAGTTTGCCCAAATTCGACCTGTATTGAGAGAAATGGAAGTTTCTTTGAGGACTATTTTCCCAGATTCGCTGTTGTGGCCATTTTCCAAATTCTTCTAGTTTCAATACCAAATTCGACCTGTTCCTGTTAAATTATTGATGGAAGGATATTTCAGATATGATCTTGTTGATCAATTGGTTGTGATCAATCAAATTTTGTAATAGGAATAATTTTTAATCATATCGGTTGTAACTTCTCTTTTCTCTGTGTATTTAAATTAGAACATAGATCAGAGAAAGGGGTTATTATGGGGACTCATGATGGATGATTAGAGAGAGAATTAGATGTATTATTAGATTAGAGATATATAGGATAGGATAGGAGGAATGGGAGAATTTCTATTGAAATTGTAACTTTGATCATCGACTCTCGCTGTTGAAGCAGAGCATAAACTTGTTGTAATGATTATGCAATAATGAATATATAAAAACAGTTGTAGTTCCTTCGCATCTCCTGAAGTAATCCGACAGTATTCACCGGTGGCTAGGGACCCGGCTCCTGGTGGATCTACTTTCCGTTCCTGTACCATACAGTGTGGTTTGCCCTATTTCTGATTTCTGCAAGTGTGGTTTCTTTAATGATTACTTTCTGCAATTGAATTGTGTTGCCGTTTTTTTCCCTCATAACAAGATCATTGATTTCTACATGTATATTATTGTGTTGCTCATTCTAATTACAGAGCTTCATTGTTCATTTTAGTAACTTAGTTTTGATGTTCATTGCATTCACATTAGCGTTGTTGTCTATTTCTATTATATAGTTATGTTGCTCATTTACTTTCTGCAATCATTTAGTTTTGCCTTTTAGCATTCTTATAGTTAGCATAATTATCTCATTTCCATTAGTTGCAGTAACATTATTTATTTAATTCATTGTCATTTCCAATTGGTTATTTAGTGTGTTGTGTATGAGATCAAAACTGTAAAGAACATTGGCTATTGCTGTCAAAGCCCTCAGATTGAGGATATTATTTATGCTTGATTAGTTTACATCAGTTAAAAGAGGAATGAGTTATTTATATTGTATCCTCGACTGATAATTGTTGTTACTTTGCTGAATGAAAGATTTAGTTTTAGAGAATTGAATTTCCTTTAGTTGCAAGTGGGATTTATTAAAAGCATCCATTTATTCCTGTATTTGAAAGATCTATACTACATTTTAAAAAACATTACTCTCTGGGATTATAGCGTGCACATATTGTGTACACTCTTGAAATAAGAGGACTTGCCTGGGTTGATAATTAATGTGGGATAAATAGGATTTTTAAAAGGCACCTTTTAGCACCCAACATTTTGGCACCATTGCGGGGGACAGTGTTGCCATTTCATAGAGAGTGATGTATGTTTGATATTTGTTGCTAGAAAAGAATTGGGTATTAAAAACGAAAGGTAAGAACCTGCGTAACGAGAAAGTAAAATGCTTGCTCCCCCGCCTACTTTCCAGCAGAATTTCCAAGAATTTAAGGTAGAAATGAATGTTTGCATTTAGAGGTAGAAATTTTGAAAAAAATATTGTAATTCCACTCAAGTGGTGATGTAAGCACCACCCATTTAACTAAACAATTGACAGGAACATTGGAAGGAGGATCCTTAAAGAAACATATGAAGAAAATCTTCTATTATGGTAAGAAATGGCTCACATTTCAACTTTTGAATTCCCTATCAAAGATATAGGAGTGACACAAATGCACATAATTCCACCATTGTCTCTACCAAATTTTCATGGTTTGACAAATGAAGACCCAGATACATTCTTCTTTGAGTTTGAAATACTTTGTAGAGCATATGATTATTGTACTAATGATCAAAGGTTGAAAGTGTTTCCTCTTACTCTAAAAGGAGCAGCTCTTTGATGGTTCATGAGCCTAGGTTGGAACTGCATCCAAACATGGGAAGACATGAAGAACATCTTCTTGAAGAAGTACCAAGACTACTGCATATCCAATGAAGATATTTTCGGTATGATGCAAGGGGAAGATGAAAGCTTGGAGGACTATGTAGAGCGATTTAAATATAACCTTCAAAAATCAAAGCATAAGCATTTGGAAAAAGAGATCTTAAAAACAATCCTTCTTAAAGGAATCAAAGATGAATTTTTAGAACTCTTAAATCTGATAGGAAAAGGTGATGTTTTTTAGTTATCCTATGATGATGTTTGTGAATTGTGCATAAGTTATTCAAGAGGAATTTCCAAGGGTGGTAAGAATTCTAGAGAATTTTCTTCTTTATTTTCCAAATTTACTACAAGAACAAGAGAAATAAGAGGTAAAATAAACATTTTATTTGAAAATTTTAAATATGATTTCATTAGCTCTCTAAATTGACAATTGAATGTTTTGCAGTTTCAGAAAAATCAAGAATTTGATGAAGTGTTTTTCCCTCATCACTGGAAGGAGAATCCCATAGATAGTTGTTCTTCCTTATGTAGGATGGAAGTAGCATATCAGAGAGATGGGGAGGCTACAACAAGGTCAAAAAAATGGAAATCGTGGCCTACAGGTATGGTTCAAAACACTTCCTCTCCATTCTCTTACTTGCATAATCCATTATGGAATACTCCTATGTTAGGGCATCCATGCCAATCTCAATATAACCACCACCAATCTTGTCTACAAATTTGGCACAGTTCATCTTATGATTTCATGACTACTCTCCCTCATCTTGTAGCACAAACACATCCTCCATCTCTTCCACGACATCTTTCTTGCCTATCAAAATCATCCATTCAACCCAATCAACTACATCATCAAAATGATCCATTCCCTACAATTTCCTGCTCAACTCATTCCACGCCCTCACCATAATAAAACAATACAACATATTTACAGTGTTGAACTGCCAAATTTACCCACCCTTCTCACCCATTCTATCTCACATGCACCATTGGAGAAAACTTATACTGAGATTCAGAATGTCTCAAATCCAAAAATTGTAGAGGTTATGAAAGAAAATGAGGTTTCTTCTAGCCTGCATCAACAAGCTGTTTTAAACACTCAAGAACTTCATGATATGATGGCTATAGGAAATCAAGAAAGTAAGGGATACATTGAATATTGGTTTCACTCCATTTTTTTGCAGCATCATTCCATACTTCAACAATTTTTGGCACCATCTTTTCAAAGAAAGTTGGCTTCTCATACCCTACTATTTATTAACATGCATTTTTCAAATTTCAGTATGTACATGCTAGAGGCCTTATTTCAAAAATGGCTCCACTAGAAGTACTCTTATACGTAAGAATATTCAATTTTCAAAGAAGAGTAGGTTAGTGGAGAAAATAAATAAATAAGGACATAAATAAATACATTTTTATTATTATGTAAAAAAAAAAAAATGTTTTTCTTGCAACACGCTGTGAATATCAGAATCGGTGATAAATATTTTAATTTATTTGTGTATGTAGATATATTATATAGAAAATAACATGTCTACAAACACTAATATTCATTTTTATCACTAATATGGAAAAATTTCTTGAATATCATATTTTTTTGCTTGCGGGCTTGATGAAATTTCTGAAAATAGAGTTGGGAAAATTATGTTTTGAGGGACCAAAAGTGAATATTTTTAAAATATGTTTCTATCCTATGTATCCTTTTATGTCTACTTTACAACCCAATTTTAATCACTCCATTTGGATTTGAAATGAAAAACTTATAACCAAAACATTGACAAGGTGTCTAGTAGGCAGCTCAGGAACAGAGTTGGGATAGTCAGTTTTTGGAGGCCTAAATGACTATATTCTTAACACATATTTCTACGGTATATTCCTCTATTAATATAGTTTACAACTCAATTTGAATCACTCTATTTCGATATCGTATGAGGAATTTATGACCAAAATACTGACTGCTTATCATAAATCAGCACTCTTGAAACTTTGTTTTCTAGGCTATTCATTAAAGTATTTGACCCATCAATTTTTCATGTCTTCAAAACGTATTTCTATTAGAGATAAAAAAATGAATCTACTTTAATTTCCAATTTGAATTATTCAAATCCATCCTCAAACAAAAAATTTATGCTTAAAATATACATTGTTGGTCTAAGATAGATAATCGAAAATGACTCTATTATGCAGGTTGTTCTAAGAAAATTTAACATACCATTACACGAAATTTTTAAAACCTGTTTATATTGGAGACATATCCTTGAATTCAATTTCATTTGGCTTTGTAATCACTAAAATCAGACGAAAAACAAATAATTTATGATTAAAACATGCAGGTTAGCATGATTAGCCACTACTCTCCCGCAGGTAATAAATTAATTTTGTCCGTGGATTTGTTTTACAGAGTAACTATTTCTTAGTTTTTTTGCATATTTCTTGGATTATAGGAGTCCGATCACTTCTCTTTCTCCATGATTGAATTTTTTATTGCAATTAGACACTCATTTTTTTGTAGGTCTTAGGAGAATAAAGAAAGTCAATTTATGGACGAG
The DNA here is from genome assembly GCA_034641835.2 of Pinus albicaulis. NCBI lineage: Eukaryota > Viridiplantae > Streptophyta > Pinopsida > Pinales > Pinaceae > Pinus > Pinus albicaulis. The sequence continues at coordinate 1,606,178,889 of CM076578.1, read as the reverse complement.
CGATTCTTGAAAGAAATTTTAATGAAGCAAGGGAATTTCATCCAAATAATTACCTAACGGATTCATAACAAAAAAAAATGAAGAATTGATTCCTATTCGAAGATTCATGTCACTACTACCAAAACATTTTTCCAAGAGAGCATTACTTTTTCCATTGACAGATTGATATTCCCTTAGGAAATAACATCATAGCTATTGTAACTTAACTTATTTATTTATATACTATTTTTAAATAAAGTGTTGTTTCTTTTCTAATTTCTCTTAAGTTTTTGTGTTTCAGGTGTTTCTTCCTTCAAATTGTAGTTTCCGCTCCATTAGCGATTTAACAATGAGGACCCTACCATGCAAGTTTCAGTTACAGAAGGCAATTCTTCGGCAGCACCAATTCTGTAAAAAGTTACTTTTTCTTGAAACCTTTACATAAACTTGCCTTTCTATTTGATTGGATTTGCTTAGATAATATATTGTACATTAGTTTTTTTCTATTTTTTCCCTTGCATTTCCCTACAGGGAACACCAAGTTTCGCGTGTTTGTCTTTTTGTTGTTCCTCTTAAGGAACAACTGTCGTTCCTCTTAAGGAACAATAGTTTCGCGTGTTTGTCTTTTTGTTGTTCCATTTAAGGAACAATTGTTGTTCCTCTTAAGGAACAACAACCGTTCCATTTAAGGAACAACAGTTTTGTGTGTTTGTCTTTTTGTTGTTCCATTTAAGGAACAATTGTTGTTCCCCTTAAGGAACAACAGTCGTTCCATTTAAGGAACAACAGTTTCGCGTGTTGATTCTTTTACTGTTCCTTTTAAGGAACAACACTTTTTTATGTATTTTTTTGTTGTTCCTTTTAAGGAACAACACTTTTTCGCATGCATTTTTTTGTTGTTCCTTAAAAGGAACATCAAATTTTTCTGGTATATCTTTTTTCTATTCCTTTTCAAGTAACAACACTTTTTTGTGTATTTTTTATTGTTCCTTTTAAGGAACAACATTTTTTCATATGCATTTTTTTGTTGTTCCTTAAAAGGAACAACAAATGCATTTTTTTCCATATGCATTTTTAGAAGTGATGTTCCTTTTTGGGTATATTTTTTGTTGTTCCTTTTAAGGAACAACACTTTTTTGGGTGTATTTTTTTGCTATTCCTTTTAAGGAACATCACTTTTTTTGGGTGTATTTTTTTGTTGTTCATTTTAAGGAACAAAACTTTTTTTGGGTGTATTTTTGCTGTTCCTTAAAAGGAACAACACTTTTTTGATTGTTTTTGCTATTCCTTCAAGGGAACAACAATTTGGGAATATTTTCGAGAACAACCCTTCCTCCCTCTTCTGCGATTATTTCTAATTCATCTCAACCACATTTTATTGATTTCCTTGCATCGCATGAAGTACAATACTTTTATGAGGACAAAAATTATGGAGTCTATTGAAGCAGGTGAATATCCTTGACGTTATGATCTTTAACAATACAGCTTCTTGATGATAGTTTTTTTTTTTTAAACAAACAAAAGGGACACAATCATTTATATATTACTTTACTGTATTGATTTCTATTGTATATGATAATGATTGATCATCTTTACCATGATGGTTCCACTTCTCCTGGCTACAATTCTCTTTATCTATTACAATTAAGATTATGGGTATATTTTCTTTCTATTGACATGTTCAAATTTCTTCCACCATCTCCACTCTTAAGGAGTACTGAGCCTCCCTCTATTTATCATAAAAGATATAAAAACAACAAAATCTTGTCTATAGATAGAGGATAGGGGGTCTCATTAAAGAGTCAGCCTACCATGTTCATAAGGTTGTAGCGAAGTGACATTCCCACTATGGCCACCACACCAGGGTTATGATCCATTGGATAGCGACAATATCACTGGAACGGGAGGTCTCATCATGAGCCGGCCTGATCACTTTTTTTACTTCCCAGTGAATGGCAGTGTGGTTATCTAGTTACCACGCCAGCACATTGATCTCTTCTGTAGAACAACAATAGAATTCTCCAACTATAAATTGAGGATCCTGGCTCATATGGGTTAAAACGTAACCCTGCCGAGGCTATGGACACCTGCTGGCAGTAGAGGTTCTGCTTATGGTATTGAAGTTCTACTTTCAACATCACTAAGTATTATAATACCCTCTTCCTAATTTTCTTTTTATCAAAGAGATTATTTCCCTAATTTCCCCTACTATGAACCTTTATGCATGAGTTAATGTTTTTTAATCAATCATATCATTTTTAGATGGAATATCGTCAGCAAGGTATCTTTTCTTGCAAATTTTTGTCCTTTTTACTTACCACATTACCTATCATCAACCCAAGCATCTTATCTCTTATTCATAACTATATTTATACACTTTGCCCTCATTATAACCATACCTCTTGTTGTCCTATCATTTGATATGTGTACTATGTTTCATTTACTATTGTATTGTTCGTTTCCTTGCATTGTCATCATCACAACACTTTTTCTATGCTTTATTGTAATGGAATCCCTTTTTCAATTGGAAGGGGGAATGTATGCATTATGGATAGTATGCGATATAAGTACAGAATTATGCCATAATTTGTTGATTTTCCATAATATTCATACTGCATTTCTACAGATTTTTTGCTGATTGAATTTTTGGTATACATCTTATATGTTGCTCTTCAAAATTAACACTGTGGATTTAAGAAAATTGCATGCAGAATCGTTATTTTCTTACAGGAGAATAACAAGTATGGGGGTGAAATTATATTCGCAGCACGACCACACTATTGCAACTAACAGCAAAGGCTCGTGCAACTCGCCAACGCGCACAATTCTTCATACATGATGTGCTTGAATGGCTTCCACCTTTTGCATCACTTGCAGTATCCACTCCGCCTACATCAGCTTCAACAAAGGCCAATCCCTACATGTCATTCCACATTTTTTTTGGAGGGTACACTTGAGGTAAGATAGCATAATTTTTTGATTTATTATGAATTTAGGAGCATTTCATGAAAATCCATTGAGCATTATTTATCATCATTCATTCCACATATTTACTACTTCCCATTTTTTAGAGACATATCATCTTTCAGTTTGGGGGACTGTTGCTTTCCTTCATTTCTTTCTTATGACCATCTCACTAATATTCTTTATCATCCATTGATCTTATTCATTCTCAACACCTCCCTTATTCCATGTTGTTTTACACCAAGAATAGATTTCAACAGATTGTAGCAACCACATCTCTTTGTTTTCTAGCATTGCATGAGGACATGTTAATTCTTCAGTTTGGGGGAGGAATTGCTACACATGATGGATGTTTTGTACTTTCTTTCTCGTTTAAGGCATACAATTTCATTTTTATACAGTGCAGAAATTGATTTGCATATATCCTTAAAACTATGAACTGAATTTTTGTGATTTTTGGATAACAAAGAGGTATCATTAAAATACAAAAACCCAGATAATTTCACACTAAATTAGTTCATAAAATTTCAAAAATTATGCATGATCACCTACAGCCATTTTGTTTATATCTCATGATACATGCATCAAAACATTCTGATTTTTGAGAAACTGGTTAATGAAGTTTGTTGTTACTTATATCACATTTTATGCAACTTCATATACATATAGTTGAACGTCAACTGTAAAAATTGTTACGTCATCATCAAGATTTCTAAAATTGAATATTCATTATTTGAGGAAAAATTCATTTGTTCCATCCATTTCATGAGTTGGGATGAACAAATTTTTTTGCTTGGTTAACACATGGGTTTTGTCTTTGGGTTGCATGAGTACATACAATATATTCAGTTTGGGGGTATGTTGGGCTGCTAATATGTTATTATTATTATCACTTTTTAACACCTATTTCATCCATTTCTACTCTTTTTTATCATGTCATTTATCATAGTTTAACATATAATTCCATTTTATAATTATTTATGCTGTTATGGATAAAAATTATTTCGTCTCCTTTATTTTTAGTAAATTGATGATTATGCATCATTTTACCAATTATGGTTTATTAATAAATGTTTTGTAACATCACTCACCATTTTAGCCTTCAATATATTTTCTAGATTGTATAGTTGATCTCCAGCTCATCATTAAATACGCCAACTCAGAAATTCACTGGAATAAGAAGTGATAGTTTTGCATTGGACGTATTGGGCAAATGGAGAAGAATCTAGAAAATCCGAAACATGGTTTTTGTCCAGAACGGACCGAATTAACTTTAAGGAAGAACAGTTTTCCCAAATTCGGCCTGTATTGAGAGAAATAGAAGGTTCTTTGAGGATGATTTTCCTAGATTCATTGTTGTGGCCGTTTTCCAAATTCTTCCAGTTGCAATACCAAATTCGATCTGTTCCTGTTAAATGATTGATGGAACGATATTTCAGATATGATCTTGCTAATCAATTGGTTGTGAGAAATCCAATTTTGTAATAGGAATAATTTTTAATCATATCGATTGTAACTTCTCTTTTCTCTATGTGTATTTAAATTAGAACAGAGATTAGAGAAGAGGGTTATTATGGGGATTCATTATGGATGATTATAGAGAGAATTAAATGGATTATTAAATTAGAGATAGATAGGATAGGATAGGAGGAACGGGAGAATTACTATTGAAATTGTAACTTTGATCATCGAATCTCGCTGTTGAAGCAGAGCATGAACTTGCTGTAACGATTATGCAATAATGAATATGTTATGATTTTACGGAAGAAATAATAAATATTTTATTGAGAGAAATAAACATAAATAACCTAGCAACAAATCACAAACATAAACACAATGTTTAACTGGGAAAACCCCAAATCCGGGGAAAAACCCAACCAATGAAATTTCATTAACCATTGACCAAAACCCTGGCCAATCCGGCCAAGTGAGCCTTCACCGCTCACCTCTATGCCTGCCTTACAATGAAGTCTTCCCAGCCTTTTATAGGCTCCATTACATGCGATACCATGGGCTAAAACCATGGGTGCACAAAACCATGTGCCCCAAAACCACTACTATTTACCCTAGTCAACTTTGACTCTATCCCGAGTCAAGTTTACCTAACAATTCCCCCCTTAAACTTGACTTGGGGATTATTGACTAAATCCAGCCAAACCTGCTAGATGAGACAACCCCGCTCACTCTAGCTCTTCCCCCCTCAATTTTTTACCCATGTTAATTGTTAATTTGACATCCCCCCTATCACCTAGGTCTAACCCAGACTTTACCAGTGATTACCCAGGGGTACGCATGCCATACCAAGTCTTACAGCAGTATGCCCATTTACATGTAAAGCATTAACTCCATTATAATAATTTTTTTTTTTGTTTCATTGTTGTTGTTCTTTGTATGACCATTCTCTACATTCATACATGATGTCCTCTCCAAAGAGGACATCATAGTTGTACATCAATCTGCCCAATTATTTGCGCATTTATTCATTTCTGATCACCATGAAAATCACTGCTATAGATCCATCCTCTTCTTGCCTTCATCACATTCGATGCTTTTACCTCCACCAATAATCCATAAGGTTGTGATGTGTACTTTGCAACTGTCCCACTCCAAGACAAAACAGTTGAAGCATTTCAACCAGAAGCGTGAACTGCGCCCAGTGACCCACTTAGACAATAAACGAGGTGTATATGTTGGTGTGCCCTGACATGTATCCCCAAGTAGATAAAGGACATCCATGTCCAAGCCTATATTCTTGAAAAAAGGATCTTCATTGCCATCTCCCGCAAGACCAAGTAATTCATCCTTGGAGTAGTGGAAAGAGAATTTGAATATGAATATGCAAACCAAGAAAAAACCAAACACCGTCGTTGTAGCAGATACCTCGTTCTACTCTTCCATATCTAGAAATCATCCACTCTAAATCTGCTTGGCAAGTATCATACTCAAAATTTCCACAAAACACAGGCCGCATCTTGAAATTTTTGATGTTGGCTACGAATGCTTACCAAGTTTATAGCTACCTTGAACCTTGGCACTGTAAGGACAGTGACAGCACTGTGAATCGTATCTTTTCATCAGCTACCACAGAAGGGTGGTGATTTTTTGGGAAATATCCTTGCTTAACAGACGATCTCATCATGGTGGAAGCCGCCAATTCCATTGCGATCCGAAAACCAAAGGAACGGAATCTAAGGAAAAATAAGAGTCTCCAAAACACCCAAGTGCCCCTGCTGCATATAACCAGGTGATGAAGTCGCTCTAAAACCCTTCCGACTCCCACCTTCCCTTCTGGACCCTCTCCCAACAACCGCCGATTCAGTGCTACCTGACGGTGCAGAGATTGTTTGGCTCGCTTTCGGAGTCCACGTGGAACACCACAGGGTTGCCCGCTAATTGAATGAAAGGATGTTATGCAATGAACATATCAATGGCCTGGGTACAACTCCTCCGTTCGATCCGCCTATTCACGTAGGAAACAAGCTTGCTATATCAAATCCTTGATGGGTAGTAAATAATTCCCGTAACAACCAATTCATATATCATCAAACGAGAAAAAAAGAGAAGATCTGTAGTCATATTTGTCTATCCCTCCATCCACTAGACCAATACAAACCATTGGCAATAGAAAACGTCCCTCTAAAGCCAACATTTAGCTCCGATACCAGTTGTTGGGATTTTACGGTAGAAATAATAAATATTTTACTGAGAGAAATAAACATAAAGAACCCAGCAAGAAATCACAAACATAAACACAATGCTTAACTGGGAAAATCCCGAATCTGGGGAAAAACCCAACCAATGAAATTTCATTAACCATTGGCCAAAACCCTGGCCAATCCGGCCAAGTGAGCCTTCACCGCTCACCTCTAGGCGTTCCTTGCAATGAAGTCTTCCTAGCCTTTTATACGCTCCATTACATGCAATACCATGGGCTAAAACCATGGGTGCACGAAACCATGTGCCCCAAAACCACTACTATTTACCCTGGTCAACTTTGACTCTATCCCGAGTCAAGTTTACCTAACAGAATATATAAAAAATTGCAGTTCCTTCGCATCTCCTGAAGTTATCCGGTGGTATTCACCGGCGGCTAAGGGCCTGGCTCCTGGTGGATCTACTTGTCGTTCCTATACCATACAATGTGGTTTTCCTTATTTCTGATTTCTGCAAGTGTGGTTTGTTTAATGATTACTTTTTATAATTGAATTGCGTTGTTGTTCTTTTCCCTCATAACAAGATCATTGCTTTCTGCAAGTATATTGTTGTGTTGCTCATTCTAATTACAGAGTTCACAGTTCATTTCATTAACATAGTTTTGTTGTTCAATGCAGTCACATAAGCATTGTTTTATATTTCTATTATATAGCATTGCTGCTCATTTACTTTTTGCAATCATTTAGTTTTTCCTTTTAGCATTCTTACAGTTAGCATAATTATCTCATTTCCATCAGTTGTAGTAGCATTATTGATTTAATTCATTTCCATTTCCAATTGGTTATTTAGTGTGTTGTGTGTGAGATCAACAACTGTAAAGAACATTGGCTATTGATGTCAAAGCTCTCATATTGAGGATCTTATTTATGCTTGATTAGTGTACATCAGTTAAAAGATGAATGAGTTATTGCTACTGTATCCTCGACTGATAATTTTTGTTACTATGTTGAATGAAAGATTTAGTTTTAGAGCATTGAGTTTCCTTTAGTTGCAAGTGGGATTTATTAAAATCATTCGTTTATTCTTGTATTTGAAATATCTATACTACATTTTAAGAAACATTACTCTCTGGGATTATAACGTGCACATATTGTGTACACTCTTGAAATAAGAGGACTTGCCCCGGTTGATAACTAATGTGGGATAAATAGGAGTTTTAAAAGGCACCTTTTAGCACCCAAAAGGTGGTAGAAAGACTATATAGTATAGATAAAAAACCTCAATGGGATAATCAACTTTAGATTATAAATCCCAATTTCAGACAAAAAAAAAAAAAGTCATTCTGGAAAAGCTAAAGAAGCAGCTCTAGACCAAAATATTAGGCCCCCATTTCAAGAGAACTATGCTAAAATTTCTCAGAATAATGATGAATATGAGGATCACATCAATAATCTAATGGGAATAGATGAAAATAACACCATTTTCCTCACTCAGGAAGATCTGGAACTATTTGAGCTTCAACAACTCAAATTAAACTCTAGTGAATCCTTTGACTACAAACAAGGTTATAAAATTGATATTAATGAAATTCACAGTCAATATAACCTTAAAAACAAGAAAAATAATGAATCTTATACTAAAAACAATTCCCAAAATCAAAATAAGTAAAATGTAGAAGCCCCAAAAACAAAAGTTTTGCAAATTGTCTCAAGGGAAAATAAGCAAAATTCCAGTCCTTCCAGTTCTAAAAAATCAACAACTCCCAAAATTGTTGATATTACTAATGAAGTAGCTCAATATTCCAAGGATGCACAAAATGCTAACACTACTAAAGCTTCTAATTCAGTAAAAACAACGAATTCAGATCCTAAAAATATTTCTGTTGATTCTAAATCAGCAAATCCTAGAACACATAATCCCATAACACCTGTTGATGATTCTAAGTCTAATAAAACTTCTCTTGCCACACAAATAGTCCCTAAAAAGAAAATTAAAAGCAGAAAAACTAAAGAAACTCGGACAGAGAATGCCAAGACAGTTGAAGATAGACATACAACAGTTGAAAATCAAGAAAAACCAACTCGTATTGCAGTTACTAAAGATGAATTAGTTCAAATTATTAAATCTCAACCCTCATCTAATATTCAAACTAAAATTTCTAAGTTAAAAATACCTATTCCTTTAACAAAATTGGTTAAAAATGACTTATACAAATCAACCATAAATGAAACTTTGAATATGAATGATGGTGAAGGTGCCATTAATTTGAATGATGATCAACCAAAGTTGATTTTTGGCCCTGATGTGAATGGAAAGCATTCAGATGGATCAGTCCTTCCTTTTTATATCAGTCTTACCATTCATGATCAAATTTTACACAACGCTAGGTTAGATTCAGGAGCTTCCCATAACTTAATTCCCAAATCTATCATGGAAACTCTTAATAGATAAATAACCAGGCCTTATAAAGATTTGTTTTCATTTGACTCTACTAAAGTTAAGTGCTTAGGATTGATTGAAGACTTATGTGTTACTTTAGTTCAGTACCTTGGTAATAGTATGGTAATGGACATTTTAGTAGCTGACATCCCACCAAAGTATGGTATGCTTCTTTCTCCCTCATGGGGAGCAAAGTTGCAGAGATCTCTACAATTGGACATGAGCTATGCTACTATATCAGTGTTTGGTCAACCCAAAAAGCTATATAGGGAAACATTAATGAAATCCATGGTCAGTAGTGATGAGAGATCGATAAATTACCCCATTTATTCTACACCAACTAACCTTGTCTCTTTTATTTTATGTAACTTTGATAAAAATGAAATCCAAACTGAATTGATTGATAAAAATCCAAAACCAAACAATGACAACATATTTCATGAGTCCCTTTGGAACTTAGAATTTGATGGTTTTGTAAAAAAATTAGGAGCAGGAGCAGGAGTATGGATTACAAATATGCAAACTAATCATTTAGAATGACATGCCTTCAGACTCAACTTCAAATGCACCAAAAATATGGCTGAGTATGAGGCACTCATTCTAGGCCTCCAGATCATTAGAAACTTAGGAGGAAAAAGAATACTAATCATCAAAGATTTAGAATTAATAATAAATAAAATAAATGGAGATTATTCTATTTATAATCCTATACTAGCCAAATACAGAGATACAGTGATAGATTTAGCTAATGACTTATTGGAATGCAAGTTTGCTGCTATACGAAGAAAAAAAAATATTCAAGCACATTGTCTGGAAACTTTTTCTAGTACTTGTAAATTACCATTCCAACCAACTCATAGACACACTGTTGAGGTTAAACATAGACCAATTATCCCAGACAACCTCAAGTACTCATAGATTTTCTCTCAGGATGAACAAATTTACTATTTATTAAATAATGAAGAAGAATTTCAAAATTGTAAAATATATACAGACTGTAATATACATTCATATTTTGATTGTAAAATATATAACATATATGTACATAAATTTAACAAACCAACTGTATTTACTCAATATAATATAGAAAACTTAGAGAATATAGACATTGAGGAAATCATTGAAGAAGAAATTGACATGTTAGATCCAAAAGACAATTTTTTGCCTAAAGGTTTAACCCCATTGGAATACCTTTTTGATTCCAATGATGTGCCTAAAAATCCAAAAATGGAACCAATTAGGTCTAACATTGAGGAGTGTAACATTGGGACAGAATTAAAACCAAAAATGATTAAATTGTCTAAATCTTTACCTCCACAAGAAAAGGAAAAATACATTGATCTTTTAAAGGAATATCAAGGTGTGTTTGCTTGGAGTTATGAAGATCTTAAAGTTTATGACACAAACATAATCCAACAAAAAATTCCCATAAAAGATGACCAAAAGCCATTCAAACAAAAATTGAGGATAATTAATCTTGTTCTATTACCTCTGATAGAAAAGGAAGTAAAATGCATGTATGATGCTCAGATCATTGCACCAATCAAATATTTTGAATGGGTTTCAAACCTAGTACCAAGAAGAAAGAAAACAGGTGAAATTAGATTATGTGTCGACTTTAGAAATATTAACAAAGTATCTTTGAAGGATAATTACCCTTTACCTAAAATGGATCATACATCACAAAGGGTAGTTGGTTCCTCTAGAATTTCTTTGTTAGATGGTTTTTCATGATACAAACAGATCCTAGTCCAAAAGGAAGATTAAGCTAAAATAACTTTCACCACTCCTTGGGGCACTTTCATGTATGTGAAAATTCCCTTTGGTCTGATGAATGCAGGAGCAACCTTTCAGAGAGATATGGACATAGCCTTTGCTAAGGAGATTCATGAATTCTTGGTAATTTATCTAGATGACATTACTATATTTTCCAAATAAAATAATGAACACTTGGATCATTTGAGATAGGTCTTTATTAAATGTAGGAAATTTGGCATCTCTTTAAATCCCAAGAAAAATCTCTTTGGACTAGAGGAAGGTAAGCTACTAGGACATATAATTTCAAAAGAAGGAATTAGAATTGATCTTGCTAGGATAGAAGAAATTTTGAATATTCATCCACCTAGAAATATCAAAGAATTACAAGCTTTCTTAGGTAAATTTAACTTTTTGAGAAAATTTATTTCAAACTTAGCTAAAATAATTAGAGAATTGAATAATATGCTCAAAAAAGACTCAACCTTAAAATGGACTGTTGAAGCAAAAAAATCATTTGAAACCATTAAGCAGGCTTTAACTATAACACCAGTCCTAATCAGTCTAGACTTCAAGAAAGATTTTATATTTTTTTCATTTACCTCAGAGCATAACATTGCTGCAGTTTTACTGCAAAAGAATGATCAAGGTTTTGAATAGCCTATAGCTTTTTTTCAGTAAAACCCTTAGAGATGCACCTCTAAAATATAACATAATTGAGAAATAAGCCTTATCTTTTGTTAAGGCCATAAAAGATTTCAGATTTTACATTCTCTACTCCCACATAATTTCCTATGTCCCTAATTTTGTAGTTAAATACATTCTTACTCAGGATGGCTTTGATGGAATAAGAGGTAGTGGATTGCCACTATCCTAGAATATGACATAGAAATCAAACCAAAAAAACCCATTAAAGGACAAGGATTATCCAAATTGATGGATGAATCCAACTGCAATGCATTAGATATAAATTTTATTGCTCAGATTGATGACTAGGAAGAGATGGCGACTGCAATGATCAGTGAAGCCTTTTTAGATTCACCTTGGTACTCAGATATTATCTTTGTACTTAGAAACTTACAATCTCCTCTTGGATTATCAAGGAAAAAAGCTAGATTTCTTAAACTTAAAGCAATGAGATTTTTTATTTTAGATAATGTGCTTTTTTGGAAGGAACATAGTGGGATATTACTAAATTGTTTACTGAAAGCAGAAGCTGAAAAAATACTTGAATAATTTCATGCAGGTGACTGTGGAGGACACTTATATTGGAAAAGTACAGTAGATAACATCTTGAGAGCTAGTTTTTACTGGCCTACTTTATTTGCTGATGTTAAGAAATTTGTTACTTTATGTCACAAATATCAAATTTTTGAAGGAAAAAAGAAATTGTTATATTTACCCTTTAATCCAATTTCAACTGAGATGCCATTTCAACAATGGGGTTTAGACTTCATTGGAGAAATTCAACCTCTATCCTTTGGCCAACATAAGTGGATTTTGACTGCCACAAATTACTTTACTAAGTGGATTGAAGCCATTCCTACCAGACAAGCCATTGACACAGTCATTATCTCTTTCATAGAAAACAACCTTTTATCTAGATTTGGATGCCCTCAGAAAATAATCAGTGATAATGCAGTAACATTTAAATCTAAGAAAATGATTACCTTCTATCACAAGTACCATATTACCTAGGCCACTCTACTTCGTATTACCCTCAGGGTAACGACCTAGCTAAATCTTCAAATAAAAGCCTTGTAAATATCATTAAAAAATTACTTGAAGATAACAAAAAGACTTGGAATAAAAAGTTAGTCTATGCCTTATGGGCAGATAGACTTACTACCAAAAAGTCAATTGGCACTTCCCCTTATCATATTGTTTATGGGATGGATGCATTTTTCCCATCATCCTTAGGTGTTCCAGTAATGAAGATCATTCCAGAATCACAAGTGGAAATAAATGATATAGAAAGGAGGATAAATCAAACTATTCATCTACAACAAACAAGGGAAGAAGTCTATGAGAAATCCGAAGTCATTCATGATAAAATCAAGAAATTTTTTGATAAAATAAGTAAAGAAGATGACTTTTACATTGGAGAGCAAGTGTTAAAGTGGGATTCTAGGAGAGAGGACAAAGGTAAGCATGGAAATTTTGGCTATCTATGCAAAGGACCTTATGTAATTTATGGATATAGGGGTAACAATGATTTCTTCATCAAATATTTGGATGGAACAGATATTCAAGAAGGACCAGTCAATGGAAGAATGCTCAAACACTACTATTCTTCTGAGTTAACCAATAGTTAGTCCCAGTTACCTTTTACATCATTGTAAATATACATTGATGTTTTTAGATTGGATTGGATATTTTCTTTCCAAAGTTGAAGCCCGGAGAGAAGGCCCTAAGCTTTGAAGAGTAAAATGTCATAAATATGAGTTTTTTCAGAAAACAAAAGACAATTACTGGATCATCATGGTAAAAATTGAAGGCTACTAGTCTTAGAGTTCTTGACATTTCACCAGGAAATGACATCCCCATGTGAAGCTGCTGTTAGGGTCCTATAAATATAGGATTCGTACTTTTGAATTGACTTATGATAGTCTTGTAAAGTATGTACATACCTTTATTATTGCAAGTTTTTTTCCCATATTTTGATAAAATAAAAGTCAAAAAATCAAAAAAGAGGGTAAAAAGTCTTAAAAGAAAGATCAAAGGACTTAAAAATATAGACCCCAAAAGAAAAAAGATGAAAATAAAACATGAAAGTGTGCAAGTCCAAATGCCACTACTTTTTACTTTTTGCAAATGATTATGGCAGAGTGTCAATAAATTCCATAATCCATGATGAGTTAAATTGTTTAATCTTGACTTGTCATGTTTTCAATTTCCATGTTTTAGATAGTGAATAAAGATTGGTCAGACAAAATAATCCCGACTAATCAGTAGATAGGTAGAGAATAATGAGGAGCTCATCAGTTTAATCTGAGCCTTCGGATGAAATAAGGTAGAATTAGGTATTTTTATTCTTTCAAAAGAATAAATGTTTCAAAGTTGCAAGCTTAAATGCACCTGCTAAAAAGAAGAAAAAAATGTTAGAGTAATGTTGGGTAGCTAGAAATAAGTGGAAAAAAGCATGTAATACTCATCACCGGGCAAAAAATCACTAATTTCCCTTTTCCCTGTAAGTATTCAATATTCTATACTACTAGTCAAAAATGCACAGAGAATTTCTCTGACTTCTGTTGGGACCGGACCCAAGGCTTGATGATTGGATAGTGGAAAATGTTGAGTTCTTATGATAAAATCCCCTTTACCATTATTTATCCCTAATTTATACATTTTAACTCATTTTCCTAAGAATGGACTCTTTCTCACTTAATGAAACCTAAAATCCCATATAATTAACTTCCTTTATTCATAAGGCATACAAAAACCCTCAAAAAACACTCTATCCTAAGTGAAATAGTGAAATCATGAAAGGACAAGCTTTGCCTTATCTTAGTCACTTTACTTAGTCATTTAGTGCATTTTTTTATATTCCATTTCTCCTTATCATATTGACTTCTACATTGCTTTAATAATTCCCTAAAAATACCTTATCCTATCTATATAAATCCCTTTATTGTAAATACCCCGCAAAACCCACTATTACAAATTTTTTAGACCAAAGTTATTATCCACATGTTAAATTGAAAAACCCAAAAAATTCTCCCTTTGGTCTAAATATAACCTTAATTAAATACCATGCCCCCTACGGTTATTAGACCCTTCAATGGTCTAAAACCTATATAATAAAATAAATAATAAAAATATGGCTTTCCACGCATATCCTATTTATTTGGAAATGCAAAAACATTGCCCCACCTATCACATTTTATCCCAAGTGTTGAAACAAATAAAGTATTTTATAAGTTTCAACCCCTGCGCCTTTTCAGTACACATATCAACTCTTTTTCCATGCGAGTTTTAAACCCAAGGTGCTACCACGATAAGACTAAGGTTTGTTTCAATTTAAATAACCCTGCACTTATACATATTCCACCATACAATATAAAGCCTCACGCTTTGTATGTATATATAAGCCCCTCTTATATGCACAACCCCATTTTCATATCGAAAACTTTGTTAAAAATTCATGTTTTATAAAGGTTTTAAACTTTAGACACCTGCTTAATGTTGCCCTAGTCCCACTTTGATTATCTGTAGCTTTCAATCAAATCCTCACCCTTCGCTCCCATACTCTAGATCGGATGGCGCAAGATCGATGTCGCACCCACAAATTGATTGTCTTCCCAAAGCCCAAATGGACGTGAAATGGGTTGTTTTACCCATTCCGCCTCCTGCAAAGTGGCATCCTCTCATAGGATCGCATTCGTTTCAACAAAAACTACTTACCGCCTGAGCTCAATGCGAAAACTTCTGACAATTTCTCTTTCTGAAAATCCAAACCGCTCACGCTGGTGGATTAGACCTACATTTAATGCATTTTATGATGATTCATATCAAAGGTTAAAACCTTTGATATATCATTTTTTATGTTTATTTGCATATTTAAAACTGCAAAAAGCTCTGATAAATTGTGTGAGAATCCTTTGTCCCAAATTGTTGATTTATACCCAAAGAAAAACAAATTTGACTTGAAATTCCTTATTTGAAAACCAAAAAATCCATTCTCTGCTCTAGCAAATTAGACCAGACCTCACATTCAACCTCGAACCTCTGAAACCCTTTCAAGCATCCAAATACCTACGATTTAAAGTATTTTTCATTAGATTAAGACCTTGCAAATTCAATTCTAAACTGTCCATAAGTAAAATAATATTTTAGTTAGAAGAACTCACTAGGGAAATTTCCCAAAAATGCCCAAAACAGGTCGAACCCTGGCCAATTTTTCCTAGAAAATTCTCTGTCTGAAAAAACCACTTTTGAAGCCAATCTCCTCAATTTGTGACCTCTGAAGATCGATTTCAAAGACCAAAAAGGGTTTAAAGCCTACATATATCTTAAAAATTCCTTTTTTGTAGACCAATCTATTCAGGAAACCCTCATTTTCTGTCTTCTCACAGGTTATATCCTCTGAAAAAGAAAAACATCTCCTGCAAACAATTTAATCTTGCAGTAGTTATTCCAAAATGACCAAAAATCAGATCACAACTAAACCTGGAGGTTCTAAACCAACCAAGCCTAAAGGATCCAAACCTCCTAGATCTGTAACATCTAAATTTGTTAAATCTACTCCAGTCCTCATTGCTAAATCCACTGTATCAATAAACCCCCTCTAGCCTCCTATAGTTGCTGTAGAAACCCTTCCATTAACTGATATGGACTACAAGATTGTTGATCCTGTTGTAGAATTCAACCACTTAGAAATACATAATTGGTGCTACGATAAATACTTTCAGAAGGACGAAACACCTATTTGGGAGACTCATTTTCCCAAATATGTAGTTCCATTGACCCACCCTGGACAAGACCTTGTTAGATTATGTCCAAAACATTATGAACCAGAACAAAGAACCATTGTTAATGCTGCCAAAGAAATCGTTTTTACCGTCACAGCAGAGTCAACAAATCAAATGTTGCATTTACAGTCTGATCCTCAATCAATACCCCTATCTATAGAAGCTTTGACCCAGTTTTACTTAGGCCTGGATTTCCCAAATAAGTTTATGATATTTCAAAAAAAATTTCCTTCCCATGTTGACATTCCTAAGTTAAACCCTCCTTATTCCACTGCCAAATTTCCTGAAGGATCTAGACATATTATCTCAATGCTATCGTTTATACTAGGATACTTTACAGATGGATTCACTGATGAATCCATTCTTCGCTTTCTATCCATCTTATCTCCAGGCCAACCTCCAACAATCATTTTTTATTATGCCAGATTCATAACAGACAATATTCATCATCAACTAACCAAACTACCCACTAAAGGGGTTTCAGATACTCATCCTACTTGTTTCACTTATTTTTATTCTTCCAAGCTGATAATTTTCCAATTGCATTGCAAAATATGGACTTGGAGGGTAAGCCTTTATCCATTATCGTCTGGACTTCCTTTCTCAGGAAAGAGGGTATTGAGTTCACCTACATAGATTTCTTAGACCTCTTTCTACATCCAACAATCAACATTTTGTACAAAGAAGAGCAGCCTAGATTCAATGAAGAAACCAAAAAAATATTATAACTATCAGAACAGAATAAAATAGAAGACTTTTTTCTTTATGAAAAGCATAGAGAGATAAGAATTTTTGGATCCAACTTATTACCTTATACGTTGCCAAAATATATGAGCATGAGAATTTTTGCATTGGAGTATTTAAGACAAATTCTCAATTCTAACTCTATAACTTCTTAGTTTCAAGGAAAAAGACTCAATTCAATCTAAAGATTTAGGTTGGTCCTTTCATCATAAACAACAGAGAGGCAGAAAAATAAATCACAAAGAGACTAGCAGAGTTTAAATTTCAAGAAATCGTTCCATGGAACTATGATCCTCAATGGATCCTGAGCAATTTAAGGGTAAAATGTAAACTAACACCCTTCATACATGAGCTTAAGCTAGAGATTGGGAATTTTTTCCAATCAAGAAAAATCCATGGAGAACACACTGATAGATACAGGTACTAATACAGAGACAGCAGGAAAATTGGTTACAACACAAGCCCTTGAAGTTGTAAAGCAGCTAGAAATATCAGCAAAAAGAGGCAGAGAAGAAGGAGCATACGCAACAGAAACAACTACAGAAACTAAATTCAAACTGATTTATAATAAAAGGCTTAAATTTACTTCAGTTGGGAAAGAAAAGGTAATTGGAATTGAAGATACAAATGAGCCAGAGGTAAATAATGATGAAGCTACAGTGATAGTCAATGAAACTCTTGTAGAGATTGAAAAAAAGAAAACAACAGGCAAAAATGATACTCAAATGATTGAAAAGCCACAAAATATGGAGGCCTCTTCCTCAGAAAAAACTGAGGAAAAGGATTTAGATATCAAAGAGAAATATAAGCAGATAAATCAGAAGAATGAGGAAATTAAATGAGAGATATATTCTCAATTCCTCAGGAAAAAACCTAGGAATCAAAATAGGCCACTGACAACCTTTGATTATTCTACAAACAAGATTACTATGTCATTTTTGCAACCAACTACCTCAGCACCAAAGACAGTGGAAAATTATAAAAAGGTGGAGTTTGAGGTAGAAACTGAAAATTTTCATGAGCTGGAAAAAATTGAATTTCATAGACATACCTTTGAACTGTTGTATTCAACAGTGGTAACTAAAGCAAGGAGTGCTACCGAGTTACAAAATATTATTCCTAATATGTAGGATCAAATGAAGTTAGACAAGGGATATTTGTATGAAAAGTACCTAAGGATTAAAGCCTTAGAGGATTTAGTTTTACAGGTGGGATATGATCCCTCAAATATTCAAGTAGCAAAAAATTGTTGGTAAAGAAAAAGAATGACGATATTGCAGCTTTGAGGAAACAGATTAAGCTTCCTCAAAGTGAGCATGCAAAAACCAAATAAATCCTTCAAGATCAAAGTGAAAAAGAAGAGATGATGAATCTCATCCTCAAATTAACTGCTCAGATCAAAGAAATGGAATCCCAAATGGACTAGCTAGTCCAAGAGAAGGAAACTGTGAAAGAACCTGACACTCCTATCATTCCTTCAGTTGTACCAGTGATTACCACAACAGTGGCTTCCCCATTAGGAGAAAAACTACCACCAAAAGAACCACTGGCAACTGCAGTTCTAGTGAGTTCAACTACTACTTCAACCACAGATTTTTCTACAACACAGGTTCAACAAACAGATGGAGCAGGTCAGATTGTTAAAGCATCGAGGAATTGTCTTTGAAAAATAATGAAATCAACAGCCTAAAGAAGATGATTGATAATATTGAATCTACAAATAAGTTAGCTCTGATAAATGCTAAAACCAATGAAAAGAAGGAAATCAGACTTGGAGAACAAATCAAGGGCTTACAAAAGGATCTAACTTTCATTGAACAAATTTCATTTGTAAAAAATCATCTATGGACAAACATAATTGAAGCCATTCACACTCAATGGCCTTCAATTCAGGTTATATATGAGCAGAGAGACTTATTATTAGTAGCTTAGCCAAAGATTCAAAAGACCAAGGATGAGTTAACTGATAAGCCAACTGAGGCTTTAAAACTCATCACATTCCTAAACAGCAAGAACAGAGCAAAATTGGAAGAATTACAGGTATTGGACAGAACATAAACCATTTTACAGATTAAAAAGGTGGTAACAAAGATGAATTTGATGAACAATCTGGAAGAGAAATTTGAATCAATGAACATTGCCATAACAAATTTTTTGGCAAAATACACAAATTTGAGACAGAGGGGCCTACCAGACATCCATGTTTTTAATGAAAAACTGATGCCCCAGAAGGATTATGATAAAAAGATAAGGGAATTTTCCAAGATGCAAGTCAAAAAACCATTACCACAAGGCACTCCCACAGGAAAATTTCTCCTCCAGCACTTTGAAGATTTGTTCTTTCTACAACATGAGATTAAACATCTCTTTGTTGTCAAGCCCACCTTTGCTAGATACACAGAAGCCGATGAGAGTTTCAGGAAGATAAATAATGTCAAAATTCCTAATGAAGAATAGTGGCAAACATTTATGGATTTAATGTAACAATGAGAGGTAAGACATTGAAGAAAATTACCTTGAAAAACAGTAAAAAAGAAACAGTGAAATAAAAGGACAATCTGCTGAATTTTACTGCAAAAATATATATTTTTACAGCAGTAAACAGTGGAAATATCAGTCAAAAGTGTATCATCGTTAAACAACAATGTTAAAGAGTGTCAGATGAAATAGTATCATCTAAGGAAACTCAAATGAAGATATTTTCTAGCAACCAGCAAGCAGGACAACTAATAACTCAAAATCTCCTTGCTAGATAAAGTAGTTCTATTTATTTTGGATAAGAGGATAGTTTGATGATTCGTTAAGCGGTTGTCCCTTTTATTTTTTAAATATATTTTCTATTTCCTAAAGATATTCCTGGATTTATCCTAGGATATTTTTACTAACATTTTTTATAAATACCTTTACATTATAAGTATTCAATGTGGAATAAAATTGCTGGACTTACTATAGACCTTTTGCTAAACATTGGAGGCTATTGTGTGTTGATTTCGAAGTAGCAGACTGGACAAAGCTAAACTGGCATCATAGTTCAAGATCCCTGTGATAAGATGATGAGTGAAGTACTCCATCCTTGTCATTGTTTTCTTTTCTGAGTTTCATGCAATTCATTATATGTTTGTTCTATCTGAATGTGCAACTAGGAATATTACTACAGGATTATTTTAGTTCTCCCTATTTTCAACTAGTTACCATTTTAATGTTTTCTGCTGATTTTCGGTGTCAGGAATCCTTGATTGCTCCTACTCCTGTTTGACATCTGGCTCCTTCTTCCATTTTCTGGATCAAAGGATCCTTCATTACCCTTTATACCGATCATACCACTTCACCAAAAAACACTTTCCCAAATCTCTAAGGGTTATCTATCTTGCCCTGAATACATTTGTACCTTTTTGGCCCTGACTTTTAGTGCTGCTAGCTAGATTTATACTCCATAGCCCAATGGACAAGTTGATTTCTCTCTAGTTTACCTCTAAGTGATTTTCTCCCACCAAAACATTTAGAAACAAAACCAATTGTTCTATCATAACTAGCCTAGAAAAACATAAATAAAAACAAAGATAAATCTTAAAGAGAGAGCCCTCTCTGAATTCTAGGAAGGCTAGATCCTAGAATTTGAAGTAGGTTTGTGGTTACCTCTAGTGTTCTTTGACTAAAAACTCAAATCCCGCAACTTAAGAAATTACTAGAGTGATAATAGATCCTGTAGGGAGTAAACCCTCTACTACTCCCCGTGCTTCAAGACCTATAAGTCAATGAAGAAAAAGCACGAAAACTAGTTTCAAAACATATATATCCTAGATTTCAGCATGTTAGATCATATAATCTCATAAAAATAACATGAAATAAACCATTACAAGATAATTTAAGATGTATAGGAGACATATAACACAAAGACATCAGGAACAAGACAAAGCTTCTTTTATTGATAATATGTAAAGAGAAAGTGGAGAAATCACTTGAGATCTGTCACGACTCCGAGTGAAAACGTCCTACGGATCCATCCAGACCTAGCCTCACAAACCTTCTTCCATAAAGGGTGCACAAAGGATGTCACATAAAGAGGGGGTGAACATCACAAGGAAACAAGGGTTTCCTGAACCAGGGAAGTCTAGGAGGCACAGGGAAATATCATACTTGATGAGGGCTATAACAGGTTATAATATCAATATCATTCTCTCTCCTCCCTTAGGACTTTCCCTTGAGGTGTATTTATACTTCCTTAAATCGTTTTTTCAGTTGGGAAACAATTTGGCCATGGGCTGGTGTAAGTAGGCTACATGTAAAATCCATAAAACCAACCCAATTAATAGGGATCTTATTATTTTTAAATATTTTAAATTATATGCGTGGGTCAATTATGAGTGGACCACGTTTGCACACGGAAAGGTCTGGGCAGAGTCGCTTATGGAATTCAAAATACATTTTTTTAAGAATTTTGACGAAGTCTGCATGGAAGGGTTGCCCAAGATTAATGCACAAGTCATCGAGTATATAGAGGTGATAAATGATGCTATAACATTAGGAATATTGTTCTACATATGATTTTTATATCTTAGGATTTGGTTTGTTAATTACATCAACATTTTGGCATAAATTTGATCATTTAAATTGAACTCATATTTTCCACTTGTAGTTGTTTCATTTTTTCAATGATAATCGAATCGATGCATGTGATGATTGGAGGGTTGGTTTGATCTGAAAAAAAAGGGAACCTTCACCACCTCCATCATGTACTAGCTCACTTCCTCTTATGAACTCCAAACTCTTTCCTAAAAATTTAGTGTCCTAAGATTACTTTCCTAAGGCCACGAAGAAAATCCCTCCTAGTGCAAAACATGCCTACAAGACGCTCTGAGCTTTCCTAGTAGCTTTGTTCACCGTTCACTCATTTTCCTCAACCTCTATCCACCTTTCCACACCCTTAACCCATCACTTTCACCTCTTAAACCTTCTCGACAACCCTCTTGTAGCATTATACGCCCTCCTGTAGTAATAGAGGGCTCCTATAGAAACCACCTCAGCACATATGTAGGAAATCATTCCTCCGCCAAATTTGATCCCTCTTGCAACTTAGACTTAGTTTAGAAGATTATTTATCCCCAGCTATGATTTCCTAACTAAGGGAAGTTCCTAGGTCACTCCAAAGCCTCCTTTTCCTTCAGTGCAAAAATAAAATAATGTTAGTTCTTTCATCATAGAATTGGTACAAGTAGAAAAATCATTTATATGAAAATGTGAGTTATTTATATGACACATCAAGTTCTTAATTAAAGTCTTAAATTCTGATAGGTTATGCAAGAGTGGTTAGCTTCTTTTTTGCAAGTATATTTGATAACTAGATGGATGATTCCAAGATAATGTAGTTTTCTTTCTACATGAAGTTTAGCTCTTGCCTTTTTATGAATTTTTTCGATAGAATTTTAAAATTGATTTAATGGAATTTTCCTATTTTTTTTAGAGGTAGCTTATAAATTTCATCTTCATTACCTAGTTCAGTTGGAGGAATGGACTTGGATCACTGTTAATCAAATTTCCTAGTTGAGGGTGACATGAGTAGAATCACATTTTTTGTGCATATAGCAATGTCACCTCTAAGTTTGTATTAACCTTGGGCTGGTAAATAGAGTTGAGTAGCCCTTTGGTGTTGCAACACTCTCAGTGAAATACCAGGGCACACCACTTTTTGGTGACATTGTCGGGGATTTGTCTAAGTAGATGAATGTTTCTACTTAAGAATTTTTTTCTTCCTCTTTTTTTACATACAGCTTTGAAAAATTCATAAAAACCACACTACAAAAATTTTCTTTCATTCCTCATAGGATTAGGGATAACTGAGGAAAAATTCTACCCAAAAACCCCACATCCTCACACAACCAACCTTCACTCTTCTTCAATGACCGTGAGCTTCCCTCTTTGAATGTAGGGGACTTAGAATACACTATAAGAGAGCACCCTGAATTGGGTCAGAAGGAGAACTTACTTCACCTATCCAAGATATGGTTGAGAACATAAATAATGAGATATTTCCGATCAGAGAAACCAATGGGGAGGAAAAAATAAAGAACACCAGCCCTGATTCCCTCCCACACTTCCAGGGCCTAACCTCTTAGGATCCTAATACCTTCATGTTTGAATTTTCTATTGTTTTTAGGACCTATGACTATGCCTGAGATGAGAAAATATGAATCTTTTCCCCTCTACTATTAAGGATGCAGCCTTGCACTGGTTCATGGGTATGCCTGGGGAAAATTACTATCTGGGCCGAAATGTAGGAGTCCTTCAATAGAAAGTAGACATATTATTTTAGGTCCAAAGAAACCAAGGAAGAAATCTTTAGGATGACCCTAGGTCCTGCTGAATCTTTACAAGACTATGAGGAAAGGTTTCAATTTAAGTATAGAAGGGCCAACTACACCCTTGATCTTGGATAACACAAGCTATTTATTCTTTGAGGGATCATAGAGGAAGTGTTATATACCCTCAGTATGCTATATAGATGGGATATATACTATTTTTCTTATGATAAAATCAAAACTTTTTTCAAAAACCACTCTAGGGAAGCTAGGAAGAAGCGTATAATTAACCAAGGCTTGGCCAATACCTCTTACTCCACCTCATCCATAAAAAATTAGATAGGAAACATGTTGTAGGGTTTCAAGAGTGAAATTTTGCTTAGTTTTTCATTGAAATAGGATACCATGCAGATCAATAGGAAACAAGAGGAGTAAGAGAGATCCCTAGCTATATTTTTCGCTATATGCACTAGGAGACACCCTAGGAATGAATTCCCAATGAATTTCATAGAACTATGCTCAGTCTATGAGGAAAACCATGCAATAGTAAATTTACCTTCCTTACTAGGCCTAAACGTTGTATACGAGGGGGTGGAAGGTGGTGCAGATCAACTCTGCTTCATCAATGAAAAGAGACCTCAAGGAAATCAACCATACTAACAGGGCATGAAAAGTGCACCTTATTACAACTATAATTCAAAGAAAAATGCACCTTTGCAGCCGTGTTACTCTTCCACTCATCTGTCATGGCCCACACCTCCTTCTTGGCCTTATGCTCCTCCACATCCTCCTCAACTTGTCAACCATCCTTTTGAGCCATACCCTTCCCAACCTCCTTAATAGAGAAACCCATCATAAGGGTGCAGGCCTCCACTTAACCAACCTCCTTATTTACTACCTCCACCACAACCTCAAATAAAACTCACTCATCCACTCCATCTAAGAAAAATCAGATGCATACACAACCTAATCTAAACCAGAATAACAAACATACACAACAAGTCTATAGTGGAGAGACATCCTATCATGCCTATGCTTTTGATATCCATGAGATCAAACTTCAGTATGGAAGAGTACTTCTAGATAACCATTCAACTTCTCCACCCGAATAACTTGGAGAGGAGAAGGAAGAGAGTGCCCCTCAAGTGAATACACCTCATTTTCCTGAGATAACAAACCCATAAGAGACTGAAATTATAGGAGAATTAAAGAATATTTTTTTCAAGATACCCATTCTCCAGTCGATAAAGGAGGTTCCCATCTATAATAATCTTATTAAGGGGGAATTTTTCAAAAAACCTGGGAGGGAGAAGAGAGACATCCCCACCATCAATGTTGTTCGAAAATTATGTGATATGATGCTCGGGAGAGATATTTTTCCAAAATACCTAGACCCTGGAAGCCTAGTAGTGGATGTACACATTTATGGAAATATTATGCCTCATACCCTGATTGATCTTGGGGCTTCCATCAATGTGATGACTAAAGAAACTATGCTAAAGCTAAATCTCCAAGGGTCTTTGAGGAAAACCACCACAGTGTTATGGATTGTAGACATATACACAATATATCCTAAGGGATTTTTTGTGGATGTCATGGTTTCCATCCACTCTTGGGAGTATCCTATTTATTTCCTGGTTCTTTAGCCTAAAACAAAGTTTAATAGTTACCCTCTTATCCTAGGAATCCTTAGTTGGCTATTGTTGTTTCCTACATTAGTTGTAGGGCTGGAAATATGACCATAAAAATGGACCCTTATCGAAGAAAATAACATTATATCCTCCCACGCAACCTTCTATTCAACATTATTTGGCTTTGTGCCTAGAGGACAAGTAATAATATGAAGTGTATCATAGAAAATCATACCAAATATATACCCTATATTTTGTTATAGGAGGAGGGAAACCTGATGAATATGACCTCATTGACCATATCCTTCAAAACCAACCCCCCACTACCATTCCAGTTGATGAAATTGTGAGATAATATGAAGGAAGTCCTTGGACTGAGATATTCTTGGTTGAATCAATCCCTTACATGTTAAAACTATAGGTTTTGGCCCATCCATAACCGTAAATATCAATCCCTCTTTCTCAACCAAACAAGAAGAACAATTGTGGAAGATGTTGAGAGAACACGTAGGTGGTTTTTATTGGGACTATAAATAAATTAAATGGGTGCGTCCCTTAGTCTGTACTCACCATATTTACGTCAAAGAAGGATACAATTCTGTTTGCAAGCCCCACAGGAGAATGAACCCAACCATTAATGAAATAGTGAAGGAAGAATTACAAAATTTGTTCAATGCAAGGTTCATATACCCCATCTCGAATATTGAATGGGTGTCACCTCAATTCTTATTCCCAAAGAAGAATTGGTAGTGGAGGATTTTTCTTTATTACAGAGAAATGAACAAGGATGCAAATAAAGACCATTTCCCTTTACCCTTCATTTACCATGTCCCGTATGGTCTTGCAGGGAATAAGTTCTTCTCTTTCTTTGATGGATTCACTGGTTACAATCAGATCCAGATCAACCCTAAAGGCCAATATAAAACTACATTTACATATCCTCGGGGTACCTTTTCTTATAGAGTTCTCTGATTTGTCCTATGAAATTCCCCTGCCACTTTTCAAAGAGAAGTTATGAGCATCTTTTTTGAGCTTGTTCATGAATTTTTGGAGATATACATGGATGATTTTAGTCATTATGGATGTGATTTCTAGGAGGCCCTCTCTGATATGGGTAAATTCTCAAGGAAATTCATTGAAATGCATCTCTCCTTGATCCTTGAGAAATGTGAATTCTTAATGAAGGCAGGGACAATCCTTGGCCACTCCTTATCTCAGGAAGGAATACAAGTGGATCCAAACAACATTGATATCATAAAAAGGGTCTCTACCCCTTAGAAAAAGAGATATGCTAATAGTTTCTTGGGATTAGTTGGTTACTATAGAAGGTTTATAAAATATTTTAGTAATGTGGCTTCACCATTATTTTGATTGTTTGCCAAGGATTCAAATTTATTTTGGACAAGTAGCTGCCAAGATTCCCTTGAAACATTAAAAGAAAAATTGACCATTACACCCATACTTAGGGGTCCGAATTAGATTCTCCCTTTCTATATCCATATTGATGCATCAAAAAAAAATGTTGGGGAATCCTTAAGAAAAGTATATGATATGTTTCCCTATGCCATTTAATTCATTAGTATTAGGATCTATAAGCCTGAATTGAACTACACTGTATCTAAAAAAGAAATTTTAGTTGTTGTAGAATCCCTAAACAAATTCAGAAAGTATAATCATTGGATACCAAAATTTTATGCATACTGAACATCAATTATTAAAAATTTGAGGAATAAGCCTGATGTGAATTCTAGAATAATTAGATAGTTTTTATTATTACAACAATTTGATTTAACTATCATTGACAACCCAACAAAGGAAAACGCAGTTCCATATTTTTTGTCTAGACTTAGACTACCAATAGATAATGAATATATGGTTGATGATCATATTCCAGATGAGAAGCTATTTTATATCTCAATGCTCTCTCCCTAGTTTGATGACATAGAAAACTACCTAGTTACTGGGATGTTTCCTCCAAATCTTTCATCCAAGGAGAAGAACACAATTGTGAGGAAAAGCATCCTTTCACTTAGATTGGGGGGGGGATTTTCAAAATGAGACTAGATCAAATTCTGAGGAGATGTGTAATGGAAGAGGATTTGTTTTACATCCTATCAACATTCCATGATGGGCCCTGTGGGGGGGATTTTGCTGCAAATAGGACAAATTTCAATGTTCTACAAGCTCGTTACTATTGGCCCACTCTTCATCAAGATGAAAGGAGGCATAATAGAAGATGTGATCAGGGCCAAATGATGGGGAAACCCACACCCAGGGATGATATTCCTTTACAATATTAAGTGATTGTAGAGCCATTTTATAAGTGGGGCATGGATTTCATTTGGCCAATTGATCCACCATAAGGAAAGATAAAATACATTATTGTGTGCACTAACTATTTGAAAAAGTGGTCTAAGACAAAGGTTCTCAAAGAAACAATAAAGAAGAAAATGGTTGAGTTTTTAAGAGAGGAAAATTTCTCCAAATTTAGGTATCCGAGGGAGATATTAATTTATCAAGGAGCTCAATTCACATCACATTTGATCGAGAATCTCCCGAGGCTGAATAACATAGAGAATAGAACATGTATTGTTATAACCCTCATGAAATGGGAAAGTAGAGGTCACCAATAGGGAATCATAGAGAATCCTCTCAAAGGTTGTTATAAGCAACAGAAAAGACTGGGCATGCATATTAGTGGAGGCCACCTAAGCCTATAACATCACTTGGATTACAACCACAAGATTCACTCCATATGATTTGGTTTACGCGAAGAAAGCCTTGCTATCTATTGATTTTAATAACAACACTTTTAGAATGGCAGCCAAATTGGACTTACATATCATAAGAGAACAATAAGAAAGGTTGCACCAACTGAATGGCTTGGATGAGTTCAAAATGACAGCCCTCCTACATACTGAAGTTATACATTTGTAGAGGAAGGTATGGAATTATAATCATATCAAGGAAAAGGTTTTTCAAGAAGGGGATTGAGCCTTGTTATATGATTCTAGGTTAAAATATTTCAAAGGGAAATTGATGACGAGATGGTTAGGCCCATACTTGGTAGAGAATTGTCATGAAAATGGAGTTGTCGAGATCATAACCATTGATGAGGAATGGATCCCCTTGCTTGTCAATGATTTTAGGTTGAAGTTATACTAGAGACCAATGTTTAAGGCATAATTAAATAGTACAATTAGAAGAGAAGTCAATGTGTTTGGGAGTTTCATGGCTTCCAGTTCACAACACTCCTAGAGAAAATAATAATAATAATAACAAATATTGGATGAAAACCTCTCTAAGGAATTCCTAGAAACAAAAAGGGGGAAGAAAAATAATAAAGACCCCTAGGTTAAAACCTCCTCTTAGGCGCCTAGGCTAGGCATGTAACTTGAAACCTTCTCTTAGGCATCTAGGGTAGGCATGTAGTCTAAAAACTCTTCATGGGTAGCCTACTTGTCTCAAAAAAAAAAAAAAAAAAAAAGAGAGAAAAAATAAAATAAAAGAACAACATAATATTTTCCCATGACTGCTAACCTTTGTATTGTTTTTCAAGCTTATGCACAGTGAAATATTATGGCTACATGTCCCAAAAAGTTTCAAATTTTCCTTCATTTCTCCATCCATTTTCTCCCTATCCAACATATCCACTCATGTTTTCATATCTCTCCACCATAAATTTAGCCTAAACTTCAAGTTTCACCCCTTCTCTGTGTTGCTACAGGAAGATCCTGTAATGCTACAGGAAGGTCCTCTGGTGCTACAAGAGGGTTAAAAAAAGCTACAGGAGGGAGATCTCAGGGAAAAAATATCCCAATAGGAGACTTATCACCTATAAAATGATGAAGAAGGCTCTATGATTCTTGTCCACCATATATCCATCATGAATCCATCTCACTTCACAAAGTAACTCACTCAAACCCTCCACTCTGTCCTACCGATTAATTTTTTTTTTACAAAAACACAGAGGTCCTCATATTCATTTACAAAATTCCACATCGCTCCCTCATGATATTAGTATTATCCTTAGTCCTTGTTACACTTTATCGAAAAACCCCCATGCAGATTGAAGACCCAAAGGTGAGAGGAAAGGACTACTACATGAAGAAAACCTCCTCCTCTAGAAGCGTGTGCAGTTCCCACAAAGAGAATTGTAGTGTTTCATTCATCATCATAGGAGATAATGGAACCTTATAAAACAACTATGAAGAAGTTATAGCACTCTTGGGAAGACTTCCCACCAACAACAGCAGATTAGACATTAACAAAGTATCTGCACACACAACAATCAAGTATTATAAACAAAGATGAATAATGCACAAGAAATAATCCAGTAAGTCAACTCCCTAAATTTCAATACTATGGTCTAGCTCTAGCATACAAATCCCTACCTCAATTTGATCATGAGGTAGGCTCAGGTATGGAAGAATATTACCCTCTCCCTGTGTGTAAATACTTAAAATGTATGAATTTCAAGAGGAGGTGTTTTAATAAGCAAGAGGTGGCCACTTAACTTGGCCACCCTCAGCTAGTGAACTAAAAGTTAATTTTCCACTCATGTAATGTGGAGATGTCACATCAAAAGAGTTAGGATAACTTTTATTGGGTGGAAATTACGAGGGAAGGAAAAATGATTGCTCCGAGTGGGGAATATGGTCCAAAAGAGTAAATATCATCTGATTGACAAGTCATCACAATGCTCGAATCCCACACACAAAAATGTCATATGATGTACTCGGGCTAGAATTCGTTTTCCTGTTTTCACATTTCGGAAACAATTATAGAAAGGGACAAGCTCTAGTGCCACGGAGGATTTTTTCACCCCACTATGCAATTGAAATAGGAGGAAGTTACATGAAACACTCTAATTTCTACAGGATGGCCGAGAGATTGCTACAGGAAGATTGAGAGGGTGGAAAAGAGATACAGAGGATCAAATTGATTCCCAAATTACCATCTTCATTTTAGATTACTTGAAAAGAAGTAATTTTCACCATCTAGCTCGTCCATCCATAAAATTTGCATGCAACTTCTATTAAAAAATATACATATAGTGGTAGTGTAATTGTGCAATTAGAAGGTCTTTTTGAAAATTATAATGGTTGAAAAAAGGAAAATTGCAGTGATAAGGAATGTTTTTGACTCACTGTTGCCACTAAAATAGACAATGAAGTCATAAGAGAAGCATCTCTCACTCACATAATTAAGGAAATAAAGAGTATATGGGAGGAGTATTTAATAGAAGAGAGCCCTCAGACACCAAGAGAATCCACCTACACACTCCTGTGGTAAACATTTTTAGAGGACACTAGTGGCTAGGATTTTTTGAGTTACTGAAGGGGTATGATGATGACCTTACACTTGAGTTTTCCATGGCTTTGAATTCACAAAAATAGGATGGTGCCACACTGTTGTGAGGGGTTTTTACATATCTGTAATCCTTGAGATAATTAACAGATTAACCACCATACCTTTATGGATAAAATGGAGCAAAGAGGACAAAGGAACCAATGTCACTACCAAAAAGAAATTTTTCGTTGCGAAAGAAAAACCAACTGAGGACATGATTGGAGTTATGGGATAAATCCTACCTTATCCATGGGATGGGGTGGCTTACCATATTACAAGATAAATCTCTTGTGGGGGAAGAATGAGTGTGGTATATGCCTACCACTTTAGGTTGCTTCATGAACTCAGATTTAAGGAAGAATTGTCTCTTGATTAGAGACTTAGTGTTCCATACTTCCTCCTGTAGTCTATTAGGGAAATTATTTAAAAAGTAAGAGAAGGAAAACAACAACACCTAGCCCACCATGGCATTATCAAACATATAGTGGTGGATGCCTTGAAAAATTTAAGAATGTCTGTCTTGTGTCCCAATTTCATAGAGATGGATAAAGAAACCTTGATAGGGGCCCAAAAAATTACTCTTGAAGAGTCACCTGCATCTATCATCGGTGGTAGAAAGGTAAATACAAAAGCGGAGGAAAATATAAGAACATAGGAGGAAGAAGAATAAAAGACAACAAAAAAAGAAAATATGAAAACAAATGAAGACAAAACAAAGTCAAAGGTAGAAGGAGAAAAAATATGAAAATGAAGAAAGGGAAGAACATGAAAAGGATAGATTGAGTCCCAAGAGGACTACTAAGCCCAAAGAAATAGATATGTCCCCACAAAGAAAAATTTGTCTCTAGGAAATACTCAAAATGAGGTAGTTGCAACTTTAGCTACCTTAAGCACTCTAGTTAAACCCAAAGAAAGAGACCAAGGAAAACTCCTCTATATTTCAAGACCGAGAAGAGCACTAAGATCATGCAAGGGATGCTAGAAACTCCTAGAAAGGTTCGCATCACAATTGAGGAGTACCCAAGAAAGAAAGAGGAGGTAGGTCCAGTTGAAGGAAAAATTGAACAGGTCACCTCTCCAAAACCCAAAAAAAAGACACCTATAACATATGTGAGGAGGCCTAATAGTAGATAAACCTCCTTTAATTAACCCAAGACACCAAAATACCTTCAGTAAGAGGAAAAATTAAGGCTATAGGAGGGAAAAAGCATGCTACCGGAGGGACAAAGCATGCTATAGGAGGGGTAGAATGTGCAATCAGAGGGGCAAAAGGTGCCACAATAGGAGAAACATGTGCCACAACAGGAAAAGGGGAAGGAAGATGAGCTACAAGAGGCAAAAACAGGAGAATTTTTTTATAGAAACTCTATATAATGGATTCAATCTGATCACGTTATGTACAAAAATGATATATTAAATCCTTCTACTAAATTTGCAGAATATAAAACACGATCACTCAATCACATGCATGTAAGAGAAAGGAAATTATCAATCACACAACACAAGATGTATCTGGGGAATGAACCTACTGAAAACCCCTCTATCATATATTTTACATAGTCAAATATCATGAAACAATACAATTATTTCTCACACCAAGAAAATCTTTCACTCTACCGATCGTTTCACCCTGATCCTGCGCAAAACTACCATAACAATTGTTAGGAAAAATTTACCAACACTTATCCAATTCTCAACCCCTACTTAGCCCAGCCTTGCTCACGCAATACCTAGGTAATTAATCCACATTAAATATGATAATCAACCTTCCTTGAATGCAAAATCCTTCATGAGCCTTCCTATGACTCTATAATTGTGCTTGGGAAATTTTCTTGTAATAAAACTGATAGTTATCTGCCCTTTAACCTTTGTCTCAACTAGCTCGTCATCAGAACTGACATGCATGCAGTTAATAAAATAAAATCATCAATTATCTAATATATCACTACCTGTGAATTAAATCTAATTTAATTCACTTGTCCTCTCACTAACTCATCACTCAATTAGAACTAGTTAAACTGATTTTAAAACAATTAATTTGAGTTAACTGATTACACATGCACTAAAATAATGCATTAACTACAACTGGACCCCCAAACTAATAGAATAACTCTAAATGCCTCACCTTTGACCCTCAACTCGAATTTCTTGACCTAACGTAGTCTTTCTAATTTAGTTAATTGATACAAGTTGTTATTAGATGAAATTACAATTTAATTTCCAATTTATTTAAGAGATAAATAAATTAAATGCCCACATTTAGCACTAGTGTGTAACTGAATTCCTCACCCATGTGTGACTGGAATGCCACACCAATTATTTGGTCAATTTTTGTCCTTTCTAGATGCCAATTTCACTTTTTCTTATTGCAAATTTTAACACTCCCTCTCAACAAGGAAGGAATCAATCTATCATGATCCAGTACCTTTGGTATTTTCTTGCATGCAACACTTCTCTATTGTTGTTTTCACATGAAACTCTCCTAAAACTAAATAGCCTCTGAACAACTAAATCAATATAATTCATCTTTCATCAGAGTCTTCTGACTGCTGCTAGCTACTTCACATGTCTACTAGACTCAGAATCTCTACGATGCTGTTGACATCTGCATCTCTTCCCTATGCACTGCTGCCAAATCTAATATGAGCTCTAGTATCTGACATCTGTCACTCTGATTTATGTCCTCCTAACATCTTACTGCATCAATCTAACTGATCCTTCCTGCTACTATTGTACGGTGGGATCCTTGTAGCCAGGTCTGATCCATGAGACACACCATCTCAATGGACCCTGCCCAAATTTCTTCTTTGGATTATATTTGCACATCACCCCACCCCACACCTAGAGGTATATATGTGTGTAATCCCTCTACCTTTATGTCTCAAAATTTTCCCCTCCTAGAGGTCTATATTTTAGTGGGCTCTTCCACTCGGTCTCCTCTATGCTTATCCAATTATGGCAACTCCACAACCTTTTGAGACTACTTCTAAGGATGCATGTTGAGAGATAATTTCTCCCTCTCAACCACCAAGTCATTAACCACTGCTTTTCTCCTCAAAGATTAACATGCATCCTCAAGCTTGATAGCATATAGGTTCTTGACTCTTGAACCGATCTGCTTCACCTGTCTCATGGCTATGTGTTTAAGGAACACCTTTCCTTTTCTAAAAATAACCTCATAAACATGGACCACAATCTTCCAATACTGCCATAAGGACAAGATTCTTCCTTAGGCCTGGAGCATACAAAAAATTTGCATGACTAAGAGGGGAGCCAGACTCACTCTAAAAGGTAACTATACCTATGTCAGTTGTTCTATACCTCCCGTCATCTCCAAACTCTATGTTCTGCTAGATGTATTTCTCCTCCAAGTCAATGAAGAGATATTTATTACCCTTCATATGGAATTAGGCACCGCTATTTAGATACCACATGCATCCCATTAAAATGCTAGACATGCATGAAATGAGAGTAAAATCAATCTCGAACTATGAAGACAATGCTTCACCCGCTGAAAGTGCAAGCTCCTTCTTGGTTTCCTTATCTTATGGAAAATTTTAAGCATAGTGCCCATGCTCGTGAGTGTGAAAACAAATGATCTTGGGAAAGTCTCTCTTTCCCTCTTCGTCTTGGGATTTATTTCCCTTGGACTTCTTTCCTTCTCCCACTAATGCACAAACTTCTTCTTTGTTGGTTTTGGAGGTCTCGTATCTGGTGCTTTACCTTATCTCTTCTATTACAGAGTCGGACCACAAGCGCTCCCAGTCTGGTAACTTGTCCCTCACATTCATAGATTCCTGGTAACTATGTTAGCTCTTCGGAAGGCCTATAAGTCCTAGGCTCACCAATTAATCACAGGCTTCTATAACACCAACACTCCCAAGCTCATCTCGACATTGAGTGAAATTCACCAAGTAAAGTTGGTACAGTCTCACCCTCCTCCTTCTTGATATTTCTGAGCTTATCCTTCACCGTGAACTTCCTTTGGTCATTGTTTCTCTAAAACAGATCTATCAAGGCATTCCATATAGCATATGGAGTCACCTTCCCATGGATACTCGAGACAATATGATCTCAAACTCCCTCTAAGAAGATCCTTCTCGCCTTTGCTACCTTATTCTACCATGCACCAAGAAGTTGGGAATCTACTGCTCTGGGCTTGGGATATCAGTATCTATGAATTCCTTCAACTCGTTGTCCTTCAACACTTCTTCCATCCTATCCTTCCATGAAATATAAGTCCAATTTCACTCGAGTGTAAATTTGAATCTCAAGCCATTGAAAGACATGTTGATTTGTTGCTATATCCTAAAGAATAAATATGCAAATTTGAACATGTTCAAGGAAAAATCAATTTCTTCTCATATATTGTGATTCTTGGGACATTGATACCATGTAGAAATTATATAAATAAAATCTATACCAATGGATTCAATCCCATCATGTAATGTACTAAAACAACATACTGAATCCTCTTACTGTATTTGTGGGATATAAAACTCGATCGCTTAATCACATTTAAGTAAGAGAAAGGAAATTATCAATCACACAACACAAGATCTATCTAGGGAACACATGTGCTCAAAAGCTCTCTATCATATATTATACATATTCAAATAATCATGAAACAATAAAATTCTTTCTCACATCAAGACAATCTTGCACTCTATCGATCGTCTCACCCCGATCCTACTCGAAACTAAGTAGCAATTCTTAGGAAAAATTGACCAACACTTAGCTAATTCTCAACCACTTCTTAGCCCAAAATTTCTCACACATTACCTAAGTAATTAATCCCTATTAAATAGGATAATCAACCTTCCTTGGTTGCACAATCCTTCATAAACCTTCCTCTAACTTTATAATTGCGCCCGAGCAATTTGCTAATAATACAACTGATAGTTATATTCCATTTAACATGTGTCTCAATTGGCTCGTCATCAAAATTGACATGCATGCATATATTAATATAAAAACATCAGTTATCTAATAGATCACTACTTGTGAATTAAATCTAATTTAATTCACGTGACCTCTCACTAGCTCATCACTCAGTTAGAACTATTTAAACTAATTTTAACTGAATTAATATGAGTTAACTAATTACACATGCACTAAAATAATGCATTAACTGCAAATGGACCCCCAAAATAATAGAATCACTCTACATGCCTCACCTTTGGCCCTTAGCTCGAATTTCTTTAGCTAAATCATTCTTTCTGACTTATTTAACTGATATAAGTTGTTATGAGATGAAATTTCAATTTAAATTGCAACTTATTTAAGGGATAAATAAATTAGATGCCCACATTTAGTATTAGTGTGTAACTGAATTCCTCACTCATTTTTGAATGGAATCCCGCACCAGTTATTTGGTCAATTTTTTTCCTTTCTCGATGTCAATTTCATGGTTTCTTGTTGCAAATTTCAACAACATGCTCCCCAAAAAAATTAGAGAAGAACTCCTTAGATCTAAAAGAGCCTCGTGTACAACCTATCTTGGAGTCTTATTATATATTTTATTGAAGGAGGGAGAATCATCCCTGAAAATTTCACAATCCCACTTCTTTATCAACTAGAAGTAGAAAGGGTAAGGACCCAAATATGGATGAAAACTTCTAGATCAAATAAGGTGGAAGATGTGGGATTCATGGAGGAAAAATTCAAGGAGATGGGGAATTAATTAGTTTATTTGATACATAGGGAGTCCATGGTGAAATAATAACTGGAGGCACCAAATTTTAGGTTGACAGAGAAGTTTCAAGAGAAGGAAACCCAACTTGCCACCATCGCAAGTATCTATATGGAGGCACTGCAATGCAGGACACCTTTCGAACATTATTCTATCTTTCCCAAAGAGAAATAGTTACAATTTCAAATTATAACTCTTGCTCAACATGGTTCTCTACCTTTTCAAAACTACAGATAGTTTCTTTATTTTTTGCAAGAAAACTAGTATTGTCGATAGAGAAAAAATGGATAAATTTTACGTGCATAATTTCATACTCATATATATGAACCATTGGGATCTAGAATCAATACTAGGGGACATGTAGTTGATGTATTTGGCATCTTGGATAACACATGAAGAGATAATGGTAGAGGAGGTAGAAAGGGTAACGAAAAAAGAGGAGAAGGAACCCCTCTACATCAAAGCTGAGATAATGAGCCCTAAGGTTTTCATTAGTAATCATATCCTCATCTCCAATGATGTTGTTTGGCACAAAAGTACATTGAAACA
This sequence comes from Pinus albicaulis, assembly GCA_034641835.2. NCBI lineage: Eukaryota > Viridiplantae > Streptophyta > Pinopsida > Pinales > Pinaceae > Pinus > Pinus albicaulis. The sequence goes on along the minus strand of CM076578.1, from coordinate 1,606,142,363 downwards.
CAGGATCATGCCATTATTCATTTTGAATATACTTCTTGGTTATTGGGAGAGGAGAGTTTGTAGGCATGTTAGATGAGATAGCATGCTTTACCACTCAGCTTCAAACAAAGAGAATACCACTCTCCTAAAAGGATGAAAAATACCTTGGATAAAAAACCATTCTACAAGAGAGAAGTGAAAAGAATGAGGATTGAATGGATAAGACTAAAAATGACTCCACCTTTGATGCTAGGCCCACAAAAATGAAAATACTAGCCATAAGAGCAGAAGCAGTCGATTGAGGCAAAAAATAATTAAAGGTTTTATCCACGAGAGGGCACTCCATATGAGGTTCGTTGGGATGTCAAGGAGACCGTAAGGGCTATGATATAAGTCTGCATGGATGACTAATTTTCTTAGAGGATCAACAAAAATTTCAGTAGGGGGGTGTGATAAGGCTCATCAAAAGGTATATCGTAAGGGTCATAATGTCATCCTCCGGCTTATTAAACTATCTCTTCCTTGCATTTATTTACATTTTTATCTATATTATTCTTAAGGAGAAGGGTAAAAATTATTTGTCATATCATGTAGCCTAATGTGGTTTAATTGTAGGAAATGGAGCATTTTTTATACATTTTCCATGTAGGGGCTCAATGTAGACAACAAGGAGAGAATCTAGGAAGTTGTCCACCTTCTTAACTCGCTCAATCAACCCAAGATCATAAATCTCTCTCTCTCATCAGTTCAAGGTCATTGGAAGGAATGTTGCTATGAGTGCAAGTGAAGCAATTAGAAACAACATGCACCATCCTCAAGTTGGGGGAGACAAACATTCCTATTTTATAGGGAGCTCCTAGTAGCTACCGTATTTTATAAATAAACATGAAGAAGATCTCATTAGGATTTCATTTGGTTTTCAGCTACGTAGCTATTGAGATCATGTACTTGGAATTTTTGTTGTGACTGTTATATGATGTATTATACCTTTCTTTGATGATAATGAGAAGTTGCTTATTTTTTTATATTTGAGTTAGTTCCAGAGGGTTGAGGCTCTAAGTTTTGGGCCCAACCCATTGGCTTAGGGTATTATTTTGTATTTGTATCTCTTTCAATTTCAATTAGTCATTATTTTATTTTATTTTAGTAGGAAATAATTTATCAAAACCTGTGGTTACAACCTCTAATTCACTTCTCTTGTGGGACCATGGGTGGAAGGATTCACAAACATAGCCCAAAAGCATTTTGTTTATGATTTCTTCGAAACATATTTGTGTCGTTACCTTGTTTTTCATATGCTTGTTATAGTTAGTAGTTGGTACATTAATTAGATCATATTTTTGGGATAAATTAGATCATATTTAAATTCAACTCATGTTTTCCACTTCTAGTTTTTTCATTTTTCAATGATAATTTGATATATGCATGCGATGTTTCCAGAGCTATTTTTATCTACAGACGAGGGCACATTCAACACCTCCATCTTGCACTCGATAACTTCTCTTATGAACTCCCAACTATATCCAAAAAAATATGTTTCCTGGGATCATTTTCCTAGGGCGATTGAGAGCATTCCTCCTTGTGAAAAACAAGCCTTCCAGAGGTTGTGATCTTGGCTAGAAGATATAGCCACCCTTCACTCTTTTTCATCAATTTCCATCCACCTTTTCACACCCTTAACCCATCACTTTCACCTCTTAAAACTTCTCGATCGCCATCCTATAGCATTATAGGCCCTCCTATAGCAATACAGGGCTCCTCTAGCAGACACCTGTAGCACACCTGTAGGACCTCATTTGTCCACCAGATTTGATCCTTGCTGCAACTTAGACTTATTTTGGGAGGGTATTGACCCCCAGATATGATTTCCTAATTAAGGGAAGGTCCTATGTCACTCCAAAGCCTCCTTTTATTTCACCGTAATAAGATAATAGTGTTATTTCTTTCATCCCATAACTAGTACAAGTATAACAATGGTTTACATGTAAGTGTGACCTAGTTAAATGATACAAGAGATTCTTAATTAAAGTATGATAGGTTATGAAAGAGTGGTTAGCTTCCTTTTTTGCAAGTATATTTGATAAAATTAGGGGAATTTTGAGGTCTAAAATGGGCCTCCTAAAAAAATTATAAAATAGTGGAAATAACAAAATAATATTAGATTACATCATCATATTTTAGAGGGAAAAAAGAATAGAATAATAATAAAATAATAAAACTATTTTTCAACACGTATTTTCAACTTATCTCCCTAATTTTTAACTCAAACTTTGAGTGGAAACACTCTTTGCATGCATAATTTAATTTCTCATCCAAGGAGTACCCATGTTGCATACTTTCGATGGACCCTGCTACACAAAAAATGAGAAATACATGAAAAACGTGATTGCAATCACTTTTTTCCATTTATTTATCCATTTTCGTGTAGGAGGGTGCATCAAAGGTATGCAACATGGGTACTCCTTGGATGAGAAATTAAATTTTGCATCCAACGAGTACTCCCGCTCAAAATTTGAGTAAAAACATAGGAAGATAAGTTGAAAATATGAGTTGAAAAAGTAGTTTTATCATTTGAATATTTTTTAATATTTTAACTCCAATAATGGTGAATCATCCCCCATGGTTGACATCATCATCTTGAATCCTATTGGTTCTTATAAAGTTTATTTTAGTTGTACATTTTTCTTAGGAAACCCATTTTAGACCTCAAAATTCCCCTAATTGTAGATGGATGATTGCAAGATAATGTAGTTTCCTTTCTGCAAGTAGTTTAGCTCTTACCTTTTTATGATTTGTTTAAATAGAATTTGGAAACTGAATTTAATGGAATTTTCCTTCTTTTAGTTAGAGGTATCTTCCAAATTGCATCTTCATTTGCTATTTCAGTAGGAGGAATGGTTTTGGAGCACTATTGATCAAATTTCCTAGTAGATGGTGACATGAGTAGAATCCCATATGCTGTGCATATACAACTATCACCTCTAAGCTTGTACAAACCCTAGGTTTTTAAATAGAGTTGAGTATCCCTTGGGAGTTGCAACACTCTTTGTGTAATACCAAGGCATAACACAAACCTTGAAATATATATGCCAGATATTTAAAATATAAAATATTCAAAATAGATCATTAATGTCCCTTTATGTAGTATGTACATATCTTTACACATAAGAACTTAATGACTTGAAAAGAATTGTACAAAATTAATAAAAGAGCACATGCAATAATAACAAAAAAAATTATACATTTGAACAATTTGAGCCATCTAGTTTACTGTACTGGGATGATGGCCATTGAAAATTGTGGTAAGAGTTCAAAAGTGATTTTCCTTTGTATTGGAATTTCAATAATTCATTTATTTTATCTCAATGGATTCTTGTAACTAATTTCAAGATCACTCTCAATATTTTTCATGGCATTTGTCTACTTAATACCATTGTCTAGGGTTTAACTTGATTCCATGTTGTTTAAAGACAAAATTATTATTTTTACCATTGAAGAGGTTCATTTCTATATTTTAATGGTCACTTAGTTGTGTTGTTGTGTATAAATGTCTCAGATATTGGGTTTATTGTAGTTTCTTAGCCATAAATTTGTCTCACACAAAATAAACCCACCTCGAAAATTCGAACAGAGTATAGGGAATGCCTAATTTTAATATACTAGGTTCAATAAACATTGGGTCCCTAAGTGAAAAAAGGAGAATATTTTTAATAAATTTTAACTATATGTACCAGATGTGCAATAACATCATGTCTCCAAGTATTTTTTGAATCATTTCTGGGAAAAATAATTCCACCTCCAAATTCTCAATAGCTACTTCAGAACTATGTAAACTCTTAAGTAGCAACAAATATACTAAAAAATTCTAATCTCCACAAATTTTAGAATTTATTTTAGAAAAACAAGCTTGGTTCCCAAGTACAACATTGGATCACTTGAAAAATCCAACAAAAAGTTCCTATATCCACAACCTTTAGAATTTCTTTGAGAAGAAAATCCTTGCTTCCCAAATACAACATCAGATCAATTTCTCTTTTTAACTTAGGAATCCTGATTTAACATTTATGTATGGCAGATATGTGAAATGGAACTATCTAAGATAATTCATGAATGATATTTCAATATTTTAATATTCTTTATATCTCTACAACAACCTAATATGATTCTTTAGAAGAACCAACATACCATTTAAGACAACAAATAACATGCCATTGAAATTATAGTCATTATAGTTTGAGATCTTTTCTCATACCTCAGTGATATCTAGCCATAAAGTTATTCCACTTTAGTATTTCTTAAGAACCTCTAAACTATATTGATCTTGTTTTAGGTGCCCTTACATCCCTTTCCTCAAATGAAAAGATGAACTCACAAGGAAATGAGTTATCTTGGAGGAGATTCAAGCTCAACTTAACCATGTTCTTAATAATATGCGGTCTAACTTCATCAAATTCAATTGTGTTTCAAACGTAGGCTTTTTCATCATCGATGGTAACTTTCTCATGACAAGGAATAGGTATTAGTGTATTAATACCATTTTTAAGTTTCTCAAATAAGGTTGAAAGATATTTTCCTCATGTTGACAAAGAAAACCTAGTCTATAATATTATAAGAGCGAATTGAAAACATTCTAGGTTCTTCTGTGACCAAGAATCCTTAGATAATTCCTTCTCCTTAGCATGCTATACATCATGTCTTTAATATATATTTTCCCATGTGTCAAATACATCACATAGGTGAGGATACTTTCCCTTGTGTCAACTCTAGAATCAAAATTGTAGGTGCAAGAATTATTTTTAATGTATTCAATAAGATGACAAGGAATTCCTTCCTTGGAATTATTATCAATCAAAAGTAATGAGTTTTTTGTTTCCATTTCAGTAGGTTCATGGCCAATAATTTCCATAATCCTTTTTCCATTCTCACCACTGACATCATAAACATCATACACAAGAATTCCACTGAAGCACACACACTAATATCCACTTCAATGGTGTGAGGATTCTTGAAGGTTTATTTGAAAAATTTGATGATCCCAACTCAAATAAAATTGCCTCATGGTTTTAGAGATGATTATTTGGATTGGTTGTTGCCCCTTTTTGTCTTTTTTCTGTGTGGGAAAAACTAAAGCTATCACAGGTTTTGTGCTTGTTTTCTTTGCACCCTTTCATAAAATAATTTAACATTTTTCTACCTATGTCATACAATTCTATTGAGGGTTAGGGAAGTTCAAGGAAATTTTTTTAGTGTTAAAGAAGTCCAAGGCTTTTGCAGTAAATTATGCTTTGGTTATAAATGACATCTTATCTAGCCCTAAGTTTTAGATGATGATTGTATGACATTCCCCTTTAAAAATGTGCAAAGATTCCAACTACAATATGGCATATTTGGCCCAATTTTCAAGTGATTTATGCTTGTTATCAACATGGAATGACACTGAGAAAGTTGCTTAAACAAAATGTGGAAATTTAGAGGAAAAAAACTTAGATGAATATGCATGATGATATGGGTTGGCTAATTTCATTGACTTTGTGAGATTTGTTTCGTTTGAATAATTACAGAACTCATAAAAATTAATGTGCAATAAAATGTAGAAAAAACAAAATTTCATCCAAATGCTTTCTTTTTTTATTGTTATTGTAAGTTCCTAATGCCACATTGCAAGAAAGGAGGCAAGAAAAGTGGCAAGCTATGCCTTGTTTCTATATTTAAAATTTTATATGTCAAAATTATTTGTATGCTCATCAAACCAAACTACAAATTTTTCCAACTTAACTATCCTATCAGCGTACCTTCACACCTTTTTGGGGAAATTGATAGTTTAATATATTTCTCAATAAGTTTATTCAATAAAATATATCATATGATGAACGAGGTGGTTCCCTCATTTGCATCAAATTATATCTAAGAGTAAGTACCACTTCTGGCAATGAAATTTATTATTCCCCTTGCGTTTCTCCGATACATACCAAAGAGTTGAATGGACTATATTTTTCTCCACATCACTATTGAAAATTTAATTTAGAATGCGATAAAAGGTTGAAGCATTAGTTGAGGTAATACACATGTTTTTTCTAGAAACTGGGCACTGCAAATTCTTGGCTGCAATAAGCATGAGAGAGTAGAGTTACCACCAGCCATTTCATTTTGTTTACATGGATTCTAGGCTTGCATTGGTTTTCTTTTGTTTTTTATACCATTTAAAATTTTCACCATAAGTTCCTTGAATTTCTAGTTTTATTTATCGTTTACTTGAGTTTTTATTGAGAATGAAATGAACTTTACACTAGAGTAGTTGTTGAGCATTAGAGGAACCTTGCATAGGAGTGGTTGTTGTTGAGCATCAGATGAATGTTGCACTAGAGTGGGGGTTTTTTTCATATCAATTACCTTGGAGGTAATTTTAAACTAAAATTTCACTCTCTTATCTATAAGGACACAACAAGGTGAGCGGTTATTATATGTGTTATCACACATAAATTTTTAATTTTGATTGATAGGGTCAATCACCTAGGTTTCATTTTTTCTCAATAGTTTGGTTCATGAAATTAATGAAAAATCCATGGAATAAACCTTTATCCTAAGTCTAAAACACTCCATTAGTCATGTCATGTCGCTCATATCCACCAAATTCAACTTTAAGTACACATGCATGGTTTCAAATCAAGGTAATGCCACCTGTCTATTTTTTCACGGTTTTGTAGTGAATATAACTGCAAAATGGCATATTTTTCTACGGAATTACCTGAAAATTTCATAGTGAATATGCCAAGTTTATAACTATCTTTTCTGTGGAATCATGTTTTTCTACATAGAAAAAGAGGACAATGATTTTTCAAAGTTCTAATGGTTAGGGATAGAAGAGAGGTCATCTAACTCGTTATCATGATCACCCAAACATGAAAAAGCGTAAATACCCTCATCATTACCTTTCACTCACACATTTGGCATCATTTTCCCCACTTTCAAATTCCATATTTTAAAATCATCTCAAAGCACCTCTTTTCCATATTTTTTTCGATTCTTTCATGTAGTATTCCACCATCATCTTTCAGAAACTGACTCCCACTACAAGCGGCTTGTTTTTTAGTTTTTTCTCTCTCTAGGTGTCACAGTGAAGGAGACATTGTGGTATAAGAAAGGACGTCTATGAGGAATAAATTCAACAAGGGAGGCTCTTATGTGATATACAAGCCCATGGACCTCAAATTACTAAGGAAGACCCTAGTTTTTTGGAAGCATTCAGCAATGTTAGATGCCTACAATTCTGTCAAAAACTCCAAGGATTTCATGCTCAAATTTAAAAGGATTTTGTAGTGAAATTTACATGCACAAATTTGAACGTAGGGGTTTTAAACTTTACAGTTTCTCCTGATACCATTTCAGATGCCATAGAGATACCAAGAAAGGGTGAAGAGTTGTTCAAATCCACTAAATTCAAGATGCAGAGTTGTGATAAATTTGTTAAACCAAAACACATTGGAGCCGACAAAGCATCTGGGATTCCAAGGAGTTATATGAATAAGAATTATTATAAACTGTTTTTTGTGATCCATAATTACTTTACTTGTGAGGGGAGGTTTCATATGGTTTACCTGTGTTTAGGCTTCTATTACACTTCACTGGTAAGCAGTCGCTTGATATTCCTTTCTTTTCATTTAGGAGCGTAGGGAAGATGTATGATAAGGTTCAAGCCAAGGCTAATGGAAGCGAGACATGAATATTTCACCATGGTTTGATTAAACTCTCAGTGTTGGAGGTATTGAAAAAATTAAACAGAGATTGCACTAGTTTCTTTTTTCTTAGTGGTTATGAAGTTGATTCTGTGACACCTAAGGAAACTCCAAATCCAAAAGCTGCTCCATCAAATAAAAATGATAAATCTCTAGCTATGATAAAATATGTAAATGAAGAAGAGGCAAAGCCTATCCTAGAGCCCATGGATTTAAAAACAGAACTCATACAAGAGGAAGAAATCCCACATCCTTCAGCTACAAGAAAAAAACAAAAGATTAGTAAGCATGGTATAAGAGGATAACTAGAAGTCAAACAATTGGAAAGAGAAATCTTGAAGACATCCTCCAAGCTATAGATATTGAGGAGACTCCAGTTTTCAAAGCTGAAGACATTGAGGGTTACAAGAAGAAGAAAAATAAAGGTAAGACTGTTAAAAATCTTGATTTTGCAGGAGAAGATGTAGGTTTCTTATTTCAGCCAAGGAAACCACTTACTAGGTTGTAACTTGCAAAGGGTTTCATGGAAAACAAGATGGCAGAAGATGTTGATAAAGGAAAGAAACCTATCATAGAAGACATTATAGAATTGTCCCTAACAATGGAAGAGGTCTTTGTGCAAAGGGAAGGAAAACAAAAGATGGCGGAAAAAAATGAAGTGCAGGTACTAAAGGAATAGCTAAGAGAGGCCAAGTTGGACATAAAGTTGATGGAAGATTTCAAGGAAGAAGTAAATGATCAGCTAAATAAATATGATCAATCACTAACGAATGCTAATAATTTGCTGAAAAGAACACTTCCTTTGAGGAGGGTAAATAAAAACACCAGGAAGAGAAACTTATGGTTACAATCCAAAAGAAAGAGACTCAAAATTTCAGCTAGAGACTTAGAGGATCAAATGGATATGATTAAGGCAGAATTGAAGAAAATAGGACTTAAAATCAAAGTGACAAATGACTCAAAAGAGATGCAACCTCCTAATGCTAAATATGAAGTTCAAAAATCTTGAAGAGTTTCCCTAAAACATTTTTGCAATTTTACCACATTCAAGAAACATCATTTCCAAACTTGAAATTGAAATTTTGAAGAAAACAAAAAAAAATAAATCTTCTGCCAATTAGAAAATTTCATAGGAAAGTTGAGGCTTGAAGGCCAGATTTCACTACAAAATCCCTATAGGTTACCTTTTTGTAAAAAATCATAGTTTTGGTGGAAATCAAAGGAGGATAAAATTTGTATTTAACTTATTTTGTCCAACAAACATATCCAAAATAGAGAGGAAGGCTAAATATTGACCTAGATGGCTGAAATGGAGTTGCTACAAAAACACGCTACGAAACTTACTGTTGCACTTTGTTTTTGTAGTGAACAAGTTTTGGTAGTATTTTGGTATTTTTAAGGTGTATTGAAGGCCAGCCAATCACATGGAGGCATTAAAGGGTATCAGTGGATCACTCCAACATATATTTTCTCCTTGACAAAGGTGTCATCTATTCCAGTCAACATAAAGACAATGAACAAATATCTTGATTATATTTTCCTTAAAAGTAGGGTGATTGGTTGCTATATTTAGTGGGGGAATTTAAGTCTTAATTATGGTTAGTGCCACTCGATCACTTGACTATTATTGGTGTAATTATCCAGTTATGCAGTTAGCAAATGTAATAAATAAGATGTAGAGTCCTAATAGGCTTCTAAGTCTAAATTTAGTAGGTGTGTGTTTCGGTTACATGTATTAGTTTATTGTTAAGTAATTTGTCAAAAATGATGGTTCGATGATCTAGCCAGATGGGCAGATCCAATGGAATTGAAAAAAGCCTATTAATAGGCAGAACTTAGAAGAAGAAAGGGTTGGAGAATGTTACTTGGCACTGCCACTTTGTAAATTTTCTTGATGATCAGTAATATATAGTGAGTGTGTTTTTATTCTTCACCCAAGATTCTTTTGGTGTTTCAATGAGATTTTTTCCTATGTGTCTTAATATTTTTCTTTCAATAATTTGATGTTTAATTACTGAGAATTCGTGTTTCTCATGCTCTGACTTCCTTTGAACATTAAGCCATTGAATATTTCTACGTGTATGTTGTCCTATCATTAAAACATTACAAGCCTCATATTCCACAAGGAGAGCCATTGTCATTGAATTTATTAACACTGGCTCCATAAGCCCAGTGGTAGTGAACCCTACACATTTTTCACCTGCAATCAATCACATCCAAGATAATATCATAGAGTTAGTCATCTAATTAAATCATAATTGAAAAATCATAATCACTTTGAGAGAGCCCTCTAAGATTGAAGAGGCTAATTTTTAGTCAAAAGCTGGCGTGAAGTAGTTACTCTAGGTTGTCTAGTGTTGCAGCCCATATGTACCAACTTAGTGATAATAGTTTTCATAATTCTATTTTGTACCATGAGCGGGTTTTGAATATGTGGTTTGATGTATATTTGGGTTCATGTATTTTGTTTTTATTGGAGATTTTCTATTGAAAATATTCACTTCTCTTGTCCATACAAAGAAAATTAACCATACTCACTTTATTTTGGAAATAGTAAGTATTTGTGGGTGTAGTAAAATATGTTAATTTATGGAAAATCTTTAATGGATTATTATAAACAAAGATAAGTTAATTAGATTAATTCTATTGAAAATATTTCATGAATCCTTGTGCAAAGAGATATAGGTTATCTATGTTTATTTTCTTAAAAATATTGAATGGGTTTGTGGGTTAAAATATAAATTTACCATGTTATTTTATTGATAAATGTTTCTTGATTATTGTGCATAAAAGTATGAGTTAACCACATTATTTTCGTGGAAAATATTGGATTATTCTTGTGTGCATAAGGATATTTTTTTTGGGTTTGTGTTATATTATTTCCACTATTAGCAGCACATATTATACGTTGCATCAGGCAGTGTGTGGGGGGGGGGTTACGGTGGGGGTGGCATCACCCCTTTTTGGGGGGTTTGCAGGAGCACAACATACCCCTGCACAAAGTCTGGGGTAGTGCCCTTGAAATATATATATATTTTTTTAGCGTACCGAAGGATGGGGGGTAGACCTAAATATGGTGGATGAATCTACCCATGGTTTTGTGCATGGGTTTTGTACATGGTTTTTGGGTATGATGATTTTCTTCCAATGGTATTTTGTATATACGGTCAAGATAAATATGATTATGTTCTAATACATGGTTAATGGATTAAGTTTTATGAATGCTTTGACATTTATATATATGTATTATAATATTGAAAGGAATATAATGAAAATTAAATCAAGTGGTCCAAGTTCTGGGATCCAAGGGAAATATATGTGTATATTTATTTTATGTTCTCTCCATTGTATATTTTTCTATTTTCATATATTTTATGTAGAGGGTTAAAACATACATTTAGTATCAGAGAATTTTCAGCTTCAAGGGGACACCTTTGCTACTAAGGGATTTTGCTCGAGCCTGTGGTAGAGCTTGTTATAGTGGGAAATCTACAGGATTGATTCCTATGGAAAAGAAGATGGAAAATAGTGGAAAGATAGAGATTTATAAATTTAACGGTTAAAGTTTCCAGTTGTGAAATATCAAGATGGAGGAACTTTAGGTGGAATGAGATCACTGTAATTTTGTAGATCCAGGCACAACATCGATGGGAATGTTGGAAAAAGCCTAGGATAAGTTAGATCAAAAGGTTAAGAGCACAATATGATTGTCTCTCAAATTCAATATTGTTGAATATATCAGTGGAAGCTACGGTGAAGGATTTGTGGGTCAAATTAGGGAATTTTTACCAATCTAAATCTCTGTTGAGCAAATTGTTCATGTAGAAATATATGTATAACCTTAGGATGAAGGATGGAGACTCAGTGATAGAACATATGAATGCCTTTAATTTTGTGGTAAGGAAATAGTTATATATTGATATAAAAATTTAAAATGAAGATAAGTGCATCATTTTTCTATCTTCTCGACCATATTTTTCAGATAGTATGGTTGTTACAATAGGTATCAGTATAGATACCTTTAAGTTTGATGAAATAGTATCATCCTTGATGTTAGAGGAGATGAGATAGAAAAATATGGAGATCCAGAATGAAAATGTCTTGCCTGTACGATGACGATCCGAGAACAGAAAAAAAATGTCCTCGAGTGGGGGATCTAAATCTAGAGGGAGATCTAAATCTCCAGGAAAACCTGTGAAGGTGTGCTGGAAATGCGGAAAAGAAGGGAACTACAAAAAGGACTATAGATCTAAATCTCTTGAGAAAGGAAATGGATCTAATGGTTCTCCTTTTCTAGAGATGAAAACCACCTCAAATGAAGGTGGGGATATGTACTTGGCTTATTCTTCAAGTACATATTTAGATCAGGAGGCATGGTTTATTAACTCAAGTGCATCATTTCATTTCACTCTCCATAAGGAGTGGTTTTGTGAGTACGAAAAATATGATGTTGGTGATTTATTCTTAGGGGATTATAGGAAATATAGAATAATCAAACGTTGAAAATTCAAGTTGAATTTTCAAGGTGGAAGGATTATAACACTTCTTGGTGTTTTGCATATTCCTTCATTGACTAGAAATATGATCTATGTAAGAAAGATTGATGATGTAGATGTAAAAATATTGTTCGAGAAATATACCTACAAAATGGTTTGAGGGGCACTATTATTTATCCTGGGAGTTTGGATTGGAACTTTGTACAAAATTGTGAGTAACACTTTTATTAATGGGTGCAAAATTTCTATGGTTCTTGAAATTCGAGCAAAATATCTAGTGGTCTGTGGAGAAAATATCATGCTATGGCATCAAACAATTGGAAATATTGGAGAGAATAGACATCGAATATTGCATGGTAATCATATGGTGTTATATGATCCAAATATAGTAATTTAAAGTTATGATAAAATATTTATTAAATTATAATATATAATAAATATTAGAGACACTTAGAAATAGAATATTGTTAGCAAAGATATGACTCTAGAATAGAGTCATATCTTAGGCTCTAAAATAGGAATAAAGTTAGTAGATTGGATAGAAGATCATTTATTGTAAATGGACATTTGTTGTTTTATCAAGTGGTCCATAAGTAAATTAAGTTAGGACGTATAGCTTATAAATAGGTTAGTTTCCTAATTGAAAATTAGTGAAAGTTTACATTTGTAAAGTCTATCAATTTTTATGTAATTTCTTTTTCATTATCAATAAAATTACATGTCTGAGGACACTTATGTATTAATGTGGTATTGGAGTTTCACTAACACAACAGAAGAGAGGAGATTATAGCTCTACAAGCCTATGGAAAACTCCAAGAAATTGTTCATCAATTGAATGGGTATGCAATTTTGTCAATTTTTGAAGGAAAATAAATTTACTGATTATAATCTGAATATTATTTTTTTAAGAGTTTTTTTTTATCCTTTGGTGCTTTTATTAGCACCGTTGTTTTTTATTGTCTGCATTCTCAAATCTTCTAGCGCTACTACAACCCGTACACGCTACAACCCCTTGTCCACGCTGCGTAAATCCATCCTGCATATAAACAAAAAAATCTGCAGAAGGATTAGTAAATTCAATCCTTGCATAAATCCATCCTATGTAAATCTATTCTTGCATAAATCCATATTATTGTTTATATAATGATTTCAATCCACATTAAATAGATATGGAACATTTTTCAAAACTGCTGACACTTGCACCAAAGAATTCATTGCGCCAGCATTATTGGAATCCGGCATTGATATTGAGCTCCATCAGAAATTGTCATAATCGCTGGAATTTATAATCTACAACAACTCAATCACTGCAAGCATGAGAATGAAGTCAATACATATTTCCACAGGCCTTTGCAACACCATAACTTAAAACCCCTCCGACATCCTCTGTTTAGGCCATCTCCACACTCACACTATTTCCTTGACTCCTTTGTCCGTAAGGGATATATCCACGTCCTCAGTGAAACATTTCCGTATTAATGTATTAACGTTGCCAGGCCATCTTAACGCTTCATATTAATGTGAAAAACTGCAAGTGGCTTTTGGTTGCCAACAAAGGTCACAAATTCGACTCTTGGCTAATGGGGCCATATGATTACTGTGGATAAGAACACAAAGGGAAAAGGTTGGAGTAGCAGGAGCATGAGCCGCAGGCAGCGTTGTCAACACATTAAAAAAGAGGAATGTAGAGCTGCGATGTGATGAAGGCAGCGTTGAGACGCAGTGCCAGAGGCATATTGTAGCGTGAGGAAGCAGAAGCAGTGAAAGGATATTCCAAATCATCTTGTTGTGGTTCTAATCTTCTTTGTGAAGATTGAATTGACTTGCTGGGGGCGTGCAAATTGTATTTTGTCGTCAATGGAATGCCTTTATTTCTTCATAATTATGTTTTCGCATGGTATTGGTATCTGTGTGCTACATATCTATATGTGTTTTGTATATAGACGAAGTCGTGCTTGTTCCACTGAGCTGAGATTATTTAGAGAAATCTAAATTTAGAGGTGAAAAATCCAATTGAATATATTATAGTTGTTGGTTCCTACATCGAATCAAAAAATCTGAAGAGTGCTGGAATTGATTCTATACCTCCCAATGTAGAGGAAAATATAGAAGAACATGGGTCAAAAGGAAGAGCACAACAAAGATCATTGGATCATTTTGTACATGATTGGGACAAAAACTTCGGTCTTTTTAAAAAAAGAAATGTTTGTAATGTAAGTGGGATCATTTTTTTTTGTGGAGTGATAATTGGTTTTTTAATTGGAGTTATAAGGAACACAATTGAAATTTATTTATTTATTTATTATTTGGAGCAATAAGGTGAAGTGAAAATGTTGTCATTGTTTTTGGAGGAATAAGTAGAAATTTTTATTTTGGAGAAATAAGGGTTATTATTTGTAATTAAAAGTACCTTTTACTTTGGGGACAGTAGATTTTTTTTTTTTTAATAAGAAATTTGTAAGGGAATTTTCAAGTGGTCAAAATTTTTAAATATTTCATTGTAAACACTCAACGAGAAATTGATTAGAGCCAAGTTCAAAGCACAGTCATTTTTCTCCTTTTTTGAACGACTATACGAGGGTCAAGGCCAAGCCCCGATAGATCGTTTTCTCTTTGCGTGGCGTGTTTTGTGCGGTGAGTTGGTAATTTTTTCTTGTGCTTGATTCCTTTGGTGCATTTCTTCAACAATACAATGTCGAAGTTAATTAATCTGTTCTTTGATTCTGATAAGTTAGAAGGGGTGAAATCTTATAAGACATGGAAATGTCTAATTGAAAGCACACCCATATATAATGAATTGTGGCATGAAATATGCAATGGAAACATTAAGCCTAATAAACCAACAGATGCAGCTTCACTTGCATAATGGGAAATAAAAAATGCCAAGGAATTAGCTCTTACAAAGGCTTCAATTAATATTGAAATGTATATTCATATTGAAAACGCCTCATATGCATGGACTTATTTGCGTACATTTAAAGATCGCTTTGATACAAAACCTGAATCAAAGAAGGTTGATCTTCAATTAAAATTTCTTCAAAAAAAATTAACTGAAGGTGGTGATCTTCTTGAATATATTTCACGGCTTAAAAGTATCAAGCAAGAAATAACAAATGCTGGTTTTCAAGCTGTTGATGAACATTTCTTGGCTACAATTTTAATTGTTGGATTTCCATCATCTTACACACATTTTTTGGAAACTTTGTCAGTCACTGGAAGGTTAGAGAAGATAAAGTTTGATGAATTGAGTGATATGTTATCCCAACATGACAAAAACTTTTGGAAGAAGAAACATATTGGGGAAGATGTCTTCTTCACCGAAGCGAGCTCAAGTAACTCCTCAGCTGATAGTTCAAGAAACTGAGGAAGAGGACATTTCAATCAAAGTCAAGCAGCCCAAGGTTGTGGTCGCAGTTAAAGCAGAGGAATAAATTTGAACAGAGGCTACAATTCAGGTAGGAGAAATTTTCAAGGAAGGGGAAAAAATCAAAGTAGAGGATATAATCAAGGCAGAGGACAAATTCTAGGCAGAGGAAAAACTTAGAACAGAGACCAAAGAAGAGGTAGAGGACAGTATCAAGGAAGAGGCAGATATTTCAGTCAAATTGTTTGCAGGAGATGTAACAAAGTTGGCCTTTATGCAAAAGATTGTAGAACATCTATTGATACAATTCTCAATTTTCATCCAAAATATGCATAGTTTGCAAATGATGAAGATGATCCTAATGGTTCAAAATATGTCTTCACCAACACAGAATCAACAGCTTTATAGGTTTCAACCTTTCTTAGAATTAATTATGAAGATGCATCGATTATGGATACAGGAGAAACTCAACACATGACTTTTCGATGTGACTTATTTTGGATTTTCCAACAATGGCATCTAAATTCAATCTATCTTGCTGATAAAAAAAAACATACTACTTTTGGAAAAGGTGTAGTTAAAGTTTTTTTACCTGGCATTAGAGAAAGAATGATTTCAAATGTATGGTATGTCCCAAAATTTAAGAAAAAATTGTTATCTTTAGTCACGATTCGACAAGTAGGACATATGGTGATTATGGAATATGGCTTAGTTAAAATTAACTCATTCAAACAAAACATGAAAACAGTCATGACAGGTTATGAAGATGGAAAATTGTTAAGGATGAAAGGGACATTTATTCCAAGAAATTATAACTTTGCATGAGCAGTAAGTACAGAAAATTCATCGATCTGATTGTGGCATGTAAGATATGGCCATCTGAACTTTGACAATCTCTCTTAGTTACAAAACAGGGAATGGTTAAGGGACTTCCAACCTTAAAAAGGGAAAATGCAAAATTTGAAGCTTGCATTTATGGAAAACAACATCGATAGACTTTTCCTACAAGTTCATGGCGGGAAAACAGGCATTTGCAGTTGGTTCACAGTGATATTTGTGGACCCTTACCAACTTTTCTAGGAGGATGCAGACATTTATTACTCTTTGTTGATGATTTTATTAGGATGACTTGGGTATATTTTTTGAAGCAAAATTCAAAAGCATTTGGAAAGTTCAAAACTTTTCGTCAGCTTATTGAAAATGAAGTGAAGGAGAAGATTGGTACTCTTAGAACCGACAATGGCAGAGAATTCACTTCAAATGAATTCAAAATGTATTACATGGATAATGGTATAAAATGACATCTTACTAATGTCTACAATCCACAAAAAAATGGAGTAGTAGAAAGAATGAACCGTACCTTGTTAGGAATGGCGAGATCTATGTTAACTTTCAAAAAGTTAAGTCCTGTATATTGGGCTGAAGCAATTCATACTGTTGTCTACTTAAGGAACAGATCTCCCATTGCTTCTTTAGACAAAATCACATCTTATGAAGCATAGTTTGGCTTCAAACCTGAGGTTAAACATCTCAGAGTTTTTGGATCTGTATGTTAAGCCTTAGTTCCAGAGGAAAAAATAACTAAGCTTGACTCACGAAGCTTAAAGTGCACAATCATTGGGTATTCTGGTGAGAAGAAAGGGTACCGACTTTTGTCAAATGGGAAATTTATTGTAAGCTGAGATGTGATTTTTGATGAAAATGAGAGTAAGAGTGCTGAAGAAGTAGAAAGTCTTCTTCAAAATTTAGAAACAAAAGGTGAAAAAAGAAAAGGAAATATTCAAAGTCAGCCAAATTCACAAAATTGTTATGAACTTGAGCTTCCTTCATTTGAAAATGATTCATCCAATCCGGCTTCTTCACCAGCGTCGTCTGGGTCTTCTGGAAGTTCATCCAAATCTCCTAGCAACAACAGTTCTTCTGAAAATGACTCTCTGCCCCCAGAACATACGGTTGATCAAAAAAATCAATTTACATCAACCTTATTTACAATGATGGTGATTTTTCATAATCTCAAACCAGTGAACATCAATTTCCAAAATGGGAAGTTCAACTTTTGAAAGATGTAAGCCCTAATGAACTGAATAAAACAGGAACAAGGGGATCACAAATAAATGAAGGAATTTTTTCCTTGATAGAAAA
The DNA here is from genome assembly GCA_034641835.2 of Pinus albicaulis. Classification (NCBI taxonomy): domain Eukaryota; kingdom Viridiplantae; phylum Streptophyta; class Pinopsida; order Pinales; family Pinaceae; genus Pinus; species Pinus albicaulis. The sequence goes on along the minus strand of CM076578.1, from coordinate 1,606,124,649 downwards.
TGATTTTACTGAACCTTCTACTTATCTAGAGGCAGTGAAAAATAAAGAATGGAAACAGGGTATGGTTGATGAATATTAGGTAGTTCTTGACAACAACACTTGGAAACTTGTTGTTGTCCTCAAAATGTTAAACCCATCATATGAAAATGGGTTTACCAAATTAAGTACAAACAAAATGGAGATATAGACAAGTAAAAAGCAAGACTTGTTGCTAAGGGTTTTACGCAACAGGAAAGGATTTATTATCAGGAAACGTTTGCTCCTACAGCTAAATGGAACACCATTTGACTCACACTTGCCTTAACAGATTAGCAAGGATGGAAAGTTCATCTTTCCTCAATGGAGATTTACAAGAAGAAGTGTATATGACACAACCACCAGGTTTTGAAATTGAAGGATAGGAATATAAAGTCTACAAACTGATAAAGGATTTATATGGGTTAAAACAAGCTCCCTGAGCTTGGTATGCTAAAATGGACGAATACCTTCAGAAAGATGGCTTTCAACGAAGTGAATCTAATGATAGCTTGTATGTATGCAAACAAGGTAAAAATCTGGTGATTCTGGTTATGTATCTAGATGATTTGATTACCATTGGCAATAATGATGATCACATTGCACATGTGGAAAAGTACATGCATTTTTTAAGATGACAGATTTGGGACTACTTCACTACTATCTTGGAGTTGAAGTATTCCAACGTCCACATCATATCTTCATTTCTCAGAGTAAGTATGCAGCATAAATTCTTCAGTGATTTGGAATGCAAGATTGCAATATTTTTCTTACCCCCATGGAACAAAACTTGAGACTTTCAAACTTTGAAGGGCGAGAATGGTGGATAGCACTACTTATCGACAGTTGATTGGCAGCCTGATTTATCTGACAACTACTCGAGTAGATCTTTCTTATGTCGTTAGTATTCTTTCTCTCTTTATGCAGGAACCAAGAGACAACCACTGGAATGCAGCCAAAAGAGTTCTTCGTCATATCCAAGGAGAAAAATATTTTTGTCTTCTTTGCAAAAAGACTAAAAACTTTGTACTTGGTGGATTTACAGATGCCAACTTTATTGTAAGTATTGATGATAGGGCATCAACCTCAGGTTATTTAATGAACATGGGGTCAACTGTAGTGTTCAAGAGTTCCAAGAAGAAAGCTACAGTGGCCACTTCTTCAGCAGAAGAAGAATACATATCAACATGGGAAGCAGCATGTGAGATTGTTTGGTTGCATAGAGTTTTACAAGACTTTGAAATTCCTACAGCAGAAGCTACTTCGTTATTCATCGACAACCAGTCAGCAATAAAGATTGCCAAGAATCCATATTTTCATTCAAAGACAAAGCATGTGGACACCAAGTATCATGATATCAGGTCACTCATTGCAAAGGATGTCATCAAGCTGATTTATTGTCCTTCAAAAGATCAGACCTCCGATATCTTCACCAAACCTCTTGGCAGAATAAAATTTAGTAAGTTTAGGGATGAACTTGGTATATGTGGTAATGTATCTTTGGATCATAGGGGGGAATGTTAGATGATCCAAATATCATAATGTAAAGTTAGGATAAAATATTTATTAAATCAAAATATTTAATAAATATTAGAGACACTTAGAATATAATATTTTTAGCAAATATAGGACTCTAGAATAGAGTTGTATCTTAGGCTCTAAAATAGGAATTAAGTTAGTAGTTTGGGTATAAGGTCATTTATTGTAAATGGACACTTTTTGTTTTATCAAGTGGTCCATAACTAAATTAAGCTAGGACATGTAGCTTATAAATAGGTTAGTTTCATAATTGCAAACTAGTTGAATTTTACGTTTGTAAACTCTATCAATTTATGTAATTTATTTTCCATTATCAATAAAATTATGTGTCTGAGGACACTTCTATATTATATGGTAGAAGGTATGTCTAATTTATCCATATATTTCAATTTATGTGAACATTTTGTATATCGGACACATAATCAGGTGCGTTTCCCCTGTGGTGCTAAGATGCAAAAAGAGATATTAGAGGTTTTGCATAATGATGTGTTTTTAAGTGTGTTCATTCCATCAATCGGTAAGTATGTGTACTATGTCTCATTTATAGATTAATTTTTTAGGAATATATGGTTATATTTCCTCAGGAAGAAATATGAAGTATTTGACATGTTTAAATAATTTAAGGCTCACGTGTAAAATCATATAAAGAGGAAGATTAAGGTGTTGAGAACAGATAATGGTGGATAATTTTGCAAGAAGGAATTTGAATAGTTCTGTCAGAAGTGTGCTATAGCATGATAGAATACTAATCCATACACACCTTATAAAAATGGATTTTTGGAAACAATGAACAAGATGTTGATGGAAAAGGTAAGAAGTTTGCTCAGTGGATCTAGATTAGGGCATCAATGATAGGCATAAGAAGTAGATACTTCATGTTACCTCATTAACACGTCGCCTTCATCAGCGTTGGGGGATAAGACTTCACATGAGGTATGGACTGGTAAGAAGCCCTCTCGTTCACATCTAAGGGTATTTGGTTGTCATGCATATGTACATGTTCCAAAGGAGAAAATAACCAAGTTGGATAGTAAATCTGAAAGGTGCATCTTTATTGGGTATAAGGATGGTTTAAAAGGTTATAATATTTGGAACCCAAACACAAGGAAGGTTGTGTACAACTAAGATGTGGTGTTTAGAGAGGTGAAATATGTTATTAAATAGGAATTCCTACCAAAAGAACCTAAGAAGATAGAGTTTCAACTAAACGAGGAGGAATCAAAATCTACAACAGAACAAGAATCACAAGAAGAAGAGCCACATACAACAATTTTGAGAAGATCAGTTCGAGAGAGAAGACAACCAAAAATGAATAATCCATGCTCTTTCTGTTCAAAATTTTCTTTATCTAGTAATGATGATGATCCCATAACTATCATGGAGGAAGTGGATTCAGAGGATGGTAGACTCTGGAAAGAGGCCTGGTTGATGAAATGGAATCTTTGGAAAAAAATGAGGCTTGGGATTTGGTGGAGTTGTCGGCTGGAAGGAAACCCATTGCCAACAAATGGTTTTTTAAGAAGAATTTGAATGCAGAAGGAAAGGTGGAGAAATAAAAAGCTCGGTTGGTACCAAAAGGCTATTCCAAAGCGTCGAGACTTGATTTTGGTGATATTTATTCTCTTATTGCAAAGTTAGCTTCTATCAGATTACTTTTATCTTTTGTTGTTTCTTTTGATTTTGAGGTAGAAAATATGGATGTGAAGATAACGTTTATTCATGGGGATCTGGAAGAAGAGTCTACATGAAGCAAACGTAAGGATTTGCGGTGAAGGGTAAGAAATAATTGGTGTGGAGGTTAGAAAAGTCTTCATATGGGTTAAAACAATCACCAGAGATGTGACATCACAAATTTAATACATATATACGATTACTTGGTGATGGGCCTCTAAATTAGACATAAATTAAGACCCATCTAAAATTTCTTAGAAACATAAAATATATATTGAATCTCTCCTTTTACACTTAATAATTTGTTTTATGCTTTAATATGTTCTTAGGAATGTTTAGAGGTAATTGCATATCTATGCCTAATATTAGTTATTTTTGAAGGATATTGTGAGAATATTGGGAAAATTATGAAGATTTAGAGAAGGAGGTAATTTAGGGACTTTCTCCCTACTACAGGAGGATCAATATTGGAGAATAAATGAAAAAAATATCATGGAATAATTGAGAAATTCTCGAGATATTTTGGAACTACGATGATTGATAAAATCTAGGAATGTGTTCCATGTCATTTACTACAAACTCCTAGTGTTGGGAACCAGATCCACTATCTCAAGGATTTTGGAGGGGAAATATTCCTCCTTTCAAGGACAATTCTTCCTCATAATTTTTTATAAGTACCAATTCGAATTGGCCTCCAGGGGCATGTGTTGTTTAGTCATATTGTGGAGAAAGCTTGTTTTCTAGAAGCTCCACTTTCTTTTCTTGGAGGGATGTACTCAGACTGATTCAATAATGAATATGTGTGTCATTTTTAGCTTCTAAGGCTACTTTCTTCCATTGGAGTATGATTCTTCCTTGGGATTTTCCATCCCAAGAGCCTCATAGCCCTCTTTCACAATTTATTTATGTTCTTTTCACTTCTTATTCACATGCATCTCTTAGTTCTGTTTTGCATATTTCTGTATTTTTTATCGTTTCTTTTCTTACTATAGGATTGAGTTAGATGATTTAAGTGAGTTATTTTGCAGTATTTTTATAGGTTTGAAAGAATTTTTCATATTTATAATAACTTTTTAAGGTCATCTTAATCATTAAGTTACTTGGATTTGGTTAGTAGTTCACGAATATAAGATTTCTGGAAATGCCTTGTAGCGAAGTAGTAGCAAATCTCTGATAATTATTTTATAAGGGTTTAATGAGATCCATTTGACTTGATTACACTTGGATTAGCTCATAATAGTTTTAAATTTGATAAAAAAAAACTTACCCCATTTAATTTTCACTTGATTAGGTTAGTCATTTGATAGATTAACTAGCTCACTAGTTCTTGAATTTCCAGATTTTAGAGTAGTAATTTTTTGTTATTTTTTAGCACGTGTGAAAAGGGGTATTTTGGAGTAATTCCACCTGGAATGGAAACATAATAAATCATAAATAATAATAAAAATTGTCCCATCCCATTTTCATTTGATTTAATTAGTCATTCGGTGAATTATTTCCAAAACAGACTTGCCTGTAGCAAAAATAGAGTTTCCTGTAGCACTCTTGTAGCATGTGTAAACTCGACCAAATTTTCTCCCAAAGGTTGGTTTTTGTCTCTTAGGCTTGAATCATGACCCCTAGGATCTAAATACTTGACTAAGGAAGAATAAAAACCACTTAGGACATTCAATTTCGCAAATTAGATTAGGTATTTCTATTTGAATTCATGCTATTAGGATTTCAATTACAAATTGTTGTTCTTTCCTAGGATTAATTTATTTTCAAAGAAACACTTCCATTTCTGAAATTAGTTTATGCTTTGAATTCATGAAACTCCCTCCATTGCATCAGATCAACCAAAGGACACATTTTATACTACACACATAGTGACGATACCTCTTTAGTTTGTATGAACCCCGGGTTGATAATTAAAGGTTGTAGCCTCGGCAGTTGCAACATTCTTGTTGCAATACTAAGGCTCATCAATTTTTGGCGCCACTACAAGGGAGGTTTCAAAGTATGGATTTTTTTCTTCTCTATTTGATTCAAAAAATTGCATTAGGCATATTTCATTTCAAAAAAAGAAAATTTCATTGCATTAGCATTCTTATTCAAAAAATATTTGAAATGAATTCTCCAACACCAACCACCACCCCTCCCCCCCCCTCCCCCCCCCATTTGATTACATGGTGCAGTAAGAACCACATCACCTCCAGCTTTGCAGTTAGAAGAAGAAGCGGTGGAAGAAAAGATAGAAGAAATGGATGGAGGTGATGAAAATGAAGAAGATCCTCTTGGATTTCCCATTCACGATACTAATTCTAGTGTGCATATGAAGAGACTCCCTCCATATTTCCTTCCCAACTTCCATTTCTCTTTGAATTTGAAATACTTTGTAGATCTTATGGCTACTTATCACACACTCAAAAATTGATATTGTTTCCTGCAACATTGAAGGATAAATCTCTTAAATGGTTCATGAGTCTAGGTACTAATTCAATAAGGTCATGGAATGATATGCAAAAGATATTTATAGAAAAATATAAATACCATGACCTTAAGGAATAAATTTTTAGAATGAATCAAGAAGAAGATGAGAGCTGTGAGGATCTAATAGAGAGGTTCATGTATAATGTTAAGAGGGAAAATTTTCATCATTTAGGATTTGACACACTAAAAACCCTCTTACTTAGAACAATTATAGATGAGTGGATTTATCTACTTGATATCATGAGTAAAGGAGAAGTATACTAGTTATCATTTGAAGAAATTTGTGAAACAGGCAAGTGCATATCAAGAAGAAGGGAAAGAGTAAGTAAATCAAAATCAAGATCAGTAAGTCAAGATAAAATTGGAAATTTTATTGATAAATTTAAAACAAAAATTAATAGAAATCTAAGCGAACAAGGAGAAATGTTAGGAATGCAAGATTAGAAAAAAGAATATGTTGATATGTGTGTTTTCCATGCAGAATAATACTTCCCATCATTACCAAGGTTGAAGGAAGTTTACCAAGAGGAAAATGGAGCAAGTCAATCACCAAAGAAGCTATGTTATGTAGCTCCAATAAGACCATGGTAGCCTAATCAACATGGTATGATGCAAGAACCTTCTTCACAATTTCAATCTTATTCACATCCATCTCAAAGTAATTGGAATACACTCTTTCCTTGGCAACCTTGGTCATCTCAACCCAAAAACCAATATTGGCAACCAGGATGGAAAGAACCTTATGGGAGAAATCCACAATATCATAAATATCCTCCATACCCAACTGCATGATATCCCTAGTATCCACCTCCACCACAACCACAACCTCAACCATATCCATCTCATACATCCACTCCTACTCAATTACCTGTACCACCATTTCCAAACCCACACAATGAAGTATCACAGTCCACTTAAAATGTTGAGGTGCAATACTAAAAAAAATATCTTTTTGATCTAAATGGTATTCATCTTAGTTCTAGAAAGGTATTCCAAAAAAGATATTTTCTTCATGACATTGAAATAAAATATCCAAAAGAAGATTCAAATGAGGAGATCAAAGAATCAGGGGCTGCACTTGATGAAGAGCAGACATAAAAATTAGATATTGAGAAACTTCCCTCATGTTTACCATCATTTCCTCCATGTGTTCAGGAGAATAATTAGAAAAAAGAGGAAGATTTTAATTTCATGGTAGAAGAAGACATGAATAATGTTCCCAATGAGAAATAAAACAAGGAAATCAATGCTACATTGAAATATGGTTCCAAACAATCATTAAGTTGCAAAAACACACTCTTCTTCAACAATACTTGATACAATCTTAGTCAAATAAATTCATCCCTCATATTTAGGTACATGTCAAAGCACATATTTAAAGTGTAAACATGATTTTATCTATCATCTTGATGTGCACATGGCTCCATTGGAGGTATTCCTATACTTGAAAGAGGTTTTGTTTTTTTTGTAGAAATTTTAATACAAAATATGTATTTCCTGGATTATCCTAAACTAACAATTATATGTCATTTTTAAATAAAGTATGATGCAAGCCTGAATCTTGCAATACCAGGATCATCAAATAACCATGCTTTAAAGTGCATACTCAGCATTTACCCAAATCAAAACATCAGTCACTGGCAAATTCATCATTTTCCCATTTGAACGTGCAGAAGCTTTCCTATATATGTTCAAAATCATTCAATATTATCAATCTCGATCCATTCACTTTCTGGCAAAAACAATACTCAAATGCTTCCTAAACCATACCAATATTCACGTGAGATTATATACATTATCCCAAAACTTCCACCATACTTTCATCAGAACTCATTCTCATTCCATAGGGCTGAAATCACAAAACATAACTTTGTACAAAAGTTCATTTCCAATTCCATGAGTATAGACTTTCATACCACCATTCAATTACAAACCCAAACTCTTTTTAAGATTGGATCTATAAACAAATTCCATCAAACAAGTGCGCCCTTTGTTATCATTACACGTGTATCATTTGGTTTAAAACAAGCTTACATTGTTTTAACCCATCTTATTCCATCAATAAACCATTGTTCAAGAAATTTACCTCATGTGCTTACTGTTCAACTGCGTCCTTTTCATTTTCTGAAGCTGGACAAATTCTTTACATATGAAATTCTTCACTCATCCATTAATACGCCAGTTTCTTTCAGTCATTCAATGCATAACAATGAAATCACTCAAATATCATTTATCTCGTAGGTTAAGAATGCGTCTAGCGTATAATACAAACTGAAAACTGGTATAAATCTCATAATACTGCATCAAACTGATCTTCACAAATCACCTCCACAATCGATCTTTTCATTCCATTAACGCCTTCAAATTCTGGGCTATACAATGCGGTTTTAATGAAACATGTTTCAGATTCATATTCGCAACTCAACTCAATTATGACTTACCTTTGCCGACTTTCAAAGTGACAGGTCTGGATAATTACCAAGTCGCACCCTTTTCATCTCTTCAGCGTGCCAATTGTTCTGTGCTCTCATGTTTTATTAATTGACTTCGTCTCCCACCGTTCTTTCACATCTCCACGCACGTGCAAGGAACCTATTTAACTTGTATCGAATTACCAATTCGAATTAGAACTCCTTACAACACCCTTTACAAACACTCCAGCAATCTGCTTCTTCGACACTTCTGTCCACTGTGCTTTTCTCGTTATACAACCAAACAATGTGTAACTGCATTAAACACAATCATTATTAATGGTAAGTCATCATTCACAAATCATTACTTATTATGCAGGCAGAATGCCATGAGAATAGCGCTGCTTCCATCATTTCATAACAGAGATGAGAATCGATCCAGGATTCTCCTTCAACATTAACGCATTAACACATTCCTCAATTGAGACTTTAACATTGAATATCCAGTTTTAACGCCTTCAGCGCTGTCTATACACCGATTTCCAGCCACGCGTATCCACTCTGAACATCGATTCAATTTAATTTATTTGCAGTTCGGCTACCTGCAATATAGATCGACTTCACCAGCATTTCAATCGATCGTTGTTTTTATTGCCAATGTCCAGAACTCTGCAGAAAACTTGCGCTCTGTTTCATACAATGTATGGTTAATTTTGCATTGAACCCAATTCCAATTTAACAGCTTTTCCCAATGTACTTTTCGTTCAAATCTATGAACATAGTTTCATAATACACCCTTACAAATCGACATAAAAGTATACAGATTCCTCATTTCAATAAGAGCTATAATACTTGTTAAAGTCGATTCTTAACTTATGTGCAGAGCTGGTTTATCAAATGACTGAATTTAAAAACTTTAACTTATTATACCAATTCGACCACAAATATAAAACTCACACAAAATTCCTTATTGTATAAACAAATGCAAATCAATCTCAAAACCCTTTGTGCATGGCCAGATATTCAACAATTGGCCCTTACAAAATGCCAGAGGCGTACAGCCTTGGCTATTCAAGCCTTCTTCAACCACTCTCACTCACACTCACTCAATGTATTTTCTCTCAAAAAGCCCTCCTATTTATACAAATTAAAAAAATCATTAAATTAAATGCTCAATCCCTTAAAATCCTCAACAAACCCCTAAATCTCTCAACATCCCTAAAGGATAGGTTTTTATCCCTAGAATCTTTCAATTTATTAAATTTCCTCATATCCTTTTATTAATAAAAAGATATTTACATAAATCCTCACCTTCTCCTATTTAATTCAAATTAATTAATAAAATATTAAAATCATCACACCCCATATTTACAAATTAATATTATCACATCCCATATTTACAAATGGAGAAAAAGGTCTTGATGCTCTTGCATCAGACTCCCCATGTAAGAAAATTCATGACCACCTGGTCATAAGTCTGGATATCTCCTCCTGGATCCCAAATTTTATTTTGTAATCCTTTCGTGCTTGTCGATTGCTTCACTGCTGTTGTCATCTGCTGTTGTCTTCCAGGTTTCCATATTTTGTGTTGTAGTGCTCCACCTGCTCTGCTCTTGCAGTCTTTCACTGTCATTCTCTTGTTGTCGTTCATTTTCTTTCTTTCGGCTGTCTTTCTCTCGGATGTTTTTACCATTAACCTCTTTATCATCTCAATTTCTCTGTCAAGTATGTCCTCTGTCTGCTGATTGCTTCCTTCTCTTGATTGCTCTTCACTTGTTTTGATAACCTTTTCTGTTGCTGCTACTATAAATGTCGCCTCACATGTTGCTCTAGCTGTCAATATGAATGTTGCGGCCTCCCAATCTTCCTTTCCTTCTGCAACATTCCTTTGCTCGCCATCTGCAATTTCTTTATTATTTATGACAACCGCTTTGTCATCCTTCTTCAGCAATCTGTCTTGGACATTCATCCTCTGTTCTTCCAATTTCTTCCTTTGAAAGTCTAATTCTCGATATAACTCAATGATTTTACTCGGAGTAGACTTTGGAAATTTTACACGATCTTCCATTTCTTCACATGGTCTTTCTTCTGCTAAATCTTCCTTAACATCCTTCAGTAGATGTTCTTCCTCTTCTTTCAAACCTGCAATCACACACAAATCATTAGTTTTAAAATCACAAGACCTTACGGTCTTGTTTGATGCTTCAGTCATCAAATCTTCCGGCTGCTTTGAATCATTCATATGATTCAACTCCTCTAACTCTTCATCACTTTCAAAAAGTAATGGTCCACTTTCTGGGTAACATATCGAAACTTCAACATCTTCTTCAGCATCTTCATTTTGCTGTAGCTCAACTCTTTCGAGCTTCTCTATCCTCTGTCTGGCATCTATAACCTGTTCAAGTTCCCTTAGTTCCTTTATCAACTGCATATTCATCTGATGATTCCACTTCTCTTGTAGCCTCTGCCATCTCAACTTCTTTCTCATGACATAACCACGCTTCTGGTTTACCTCATTTCTTTGCAACATCTCCATCAACACCTCAAGCTGAACTGCTATTTCAGCCTTCTCCCTTTCATATTCCTCTTTGCTTAACTGTCTCTGTATGCCAACTGCCTTGGCACCCTTCTCCTTTTGTCTTCTGCTGTGGTTTATTTCAGAACCTCTATGACGACTGTCACTAGTCATCATCCTTTCCATCTCTATGAGTTCCTCACTCACCTTACTATGAGTTGCACTAAAGCCTCTTCAGCAGCAAGTCCTGTCTTGCCGCCACTTACCTCACCAAGCCCTCCTCACTCGGTCTTTTGGCAAGCAATTGGTTCTCTATCTCCAGAACCTCCTTTGAGCACTTCTCTTTGCTCTTCCTGGCTTCAACTCATTAGCCTGTTCACAACTGTCCTCCTTATCCAATCTCTATTGGATTTCTTCAAGGTTCTGCCACCTATGCTTTCACCAGTGTTCTGTTAGCAATTTTAAACATGTCTTCTATGGATTTTCCTTTTGGGAGTTGCAAAAATACTTCTGCAAAGACTACGATCTTCAATCCAAATAAACCCAGATCACCTTACCTTCAAGATCTCAGCTGATCTTGTCCTTCCATTTACCTGTACTTCAATCTCATCACTCCTGCAAATCTGTTCTAGCAAATCCTTATGCTTCCTCTGCAAAAATTCACTGTCAATCAGATTTTAAAATCTGATTCTCTCTTCCAATCTTCCTACTTTATCTGCAAACTTTAGCTGTCAGCAACAATTCCTTCCTTGCCGAGTTTCTTCTATGCTGCAATCATCAATTCTCATTATGTTTCTTGTCGGTAAAACCCAAATCAAATTTAACCACACCCAATACCTGCTCAATTCTTCAGTTGTACTCTGGTTTGCTTTGACTGTCAGATTAAAATCTGACCTCCTTTGCCTTCATGCACATCTGCTACTTCATCATTCATCACACATTCAGAAATATATTCCAGTTCAACAAAAACCTTCTTGTCATCATTCAGAAGATAAACATTCCAACAGAGCATTCCGGCTCTGATACCAAAAATTGATGCAAGCCTGAAGCTTGCAATACCAGGATCATCAAATAACCATGCTTTAAAGTGCATACTCAGCATTTACCCAAATCAAAACATCAGTCACTGGCAAATTCATCATTTTCCCATTTGAACGTGCGGAAGCTTTCCTATATATGTTCAAAATCATTCAATATTATCAATCTCGATCCATTCACTTTCTGGAAAAAACAATACTCAAATGCTTCCTAAACCATACCAATATTCACATGAGATTATATACATTATCCCAAAACTTCCACCATACTTTCATCAGAACTCATTCTCATTCCATAGGGCTGAAATCGCAAAACATAACTTTGTACAAAAGTTCATTTCCAATTCCATGAGTATAGACTTTCATACCACCATTCAATTACAAACCCAAACTCTTTTTAAGATTGGATCTATAAACAAATTCCATCAAACAAGTGCGCCCTTTGTTATCATTACACGTGTATCATTTGGTTTAAAACAAGCTTACATTGTTTTAACCCATCTTATTCCATCAATAAACCATTGTTCAAGAAATTTACCTCATGTGCTTACTGTTCAACTGCGTCCTTTTCATTTTAAACAAGCTGGACAAATTCTTTACATATGAAATTCTTCACTCATCCATTAATACGCCAGTTTCTTTCATTCAATGTATATCAATGAAAATACTCAAATATCATTTGACTCGTAGGTTAGAATGCTTCCAGCGTATAATACAAACTGAAAACTTGTATAAATCTCATAACGCTGCATCAAACTGACCTTCACAATGCACCTCCACAATCGATCCTTTCATTCCATTAACACCTTCGATTTCTGGGCTATACAATGCGGTTTTTAATGAATTATGTTTCAGATTCATAACGCAACTCAACTCAATTTATGACTTACCTTTGCAGACTTTTAAAGTGACAGAACTGGATAATTACCAAGTCGCACCCTTTTACCTCTTCAGCGTGCCAATTGTTCTGTGCTCTCATGTTTTATTAGTTGACTTTGTCTCCCACCGTTCTTTCATCTCCACGCACGTACGAAGACCCTGTTGCTTGTCGGGTACCAATTGATTTGAACTCTTGTACCCTTTACATTCACTCCCGACAATACGCTTCTTACCGACACTTAAATACGCTGTGCTTTTCTCATTATACAACCAAACAATGTGTAACTGCATTAAACACAATCATTATTAATGGCAAGTCATCATTCACAAATTAATACTTATTATGCAGGCAGAATGCCATGAGAATAGCGGCGCTTCCATCATTTCATAACAGAGATGAGAATCGATCCAGGATTCTCCTTCAACATTAACGCATTAACGCATTCCTGAATTGAGACTTTAACATTGAATCTCCAATGTTTAACGCCTTCAACGCTGTCTATACACCGATTTCCAGCCACGCGTATCCACTCTGAACATCGATTCAATTTAATTTATTTGCAGTTCGGCTATTAAATACCTGCAATATAGATCGACTTCACCAGCATTTCAATCGATCGTTGTTTGTATTGCCAATGTCCAGAACTCTGCAGAAAACTTGCGCTCTGCTTCATACAATGTATGGTTAATTTTGCATTGAACCCAATTTCAATTTAACAGTTTTTCCCAATGTAATTTTCGTTCAAATCTATGAACATAGTTTCATAATACACCCTTAAAAATCGACATAAAAGTATACAGATTCCTCATTTCAATAAGAGCTATAATACTTGTTAAATTCGATTCTTAACTTATGTGCAAAGCTGGTTTATCAAATGACTAAATTTAAAAACTTTAACTTATTATACCAATTCGACCACAAATATAAAACTCACACAAAATTCCTCATTGTATAAACAAATGCAAATCAATCTCAAAACCCTTTGTGCATGGCCAGATATTCAACAATTGGCCCTTACAAAATGCCAGAGGCGTACAGCCTTGGCTATTCAAGCCTTCTTCAACCACTCTCACTCACACTCACTCAATGTTCTTTTTCTCACAAATCCCTTTCCTATTTATACAAATTTAAAAATCATTTAATTAAATGCTCAATCCCTTAAAATCCTCAACAAACCCCTAAATCTCTCATCATCCCTAAAGGATAGGTTTTTATCCCTAAAATCCTTCAATTTATTAAATTTCCTCATATCCTTTTATTAATAAAAAGATATTTACATAAATCCTCACCTTCTCCTATTTAATTCAAATTAATTAATAAAATATTAAAATCATCACACCCCATATTTACAAATTAATATTATCACACCCCATATTTACAAATGGAGAAAAAGGTCTTGATGCTCCTGCATCAAAGTATCGCTTCTACAAAATCTTTGCATAATTTGAAACACAATCGCCAATCACAATATCATGAAGAAAGATCAATCACACATAAAACAGATAATTTACTAGGAAATCATAAAGCTAAAAACCCCACTATCTTCTATTATGTATTATATTAGGGATCATGAAGAAATTACATACAAAGCTCTAATCCAAGAGCTCTCAGTACATGAGCTAACTGTATCACACTGCCATACAAAAATTGGCAAGTTCCTTAGCCAATTTACTACCTCCAGACAACTTGCCTCCACTACGCAATCCCTGAAAGAATGGAATCCTTCTTGCCTTGAATGAGAAATCCTCATGGGACATCCAATGTGTGTTTATTTTCATGTGTGCAACTGATAATGTCACCACTGATAGTTAACTTCCCTTTCAACTAGAACTCAACTAGGTCTCCACTGGATCTAACATGCATGAAGTTAATAGTAGTAAATCTTTAGTTGCATGTGAGACCACTGATTGTGAATTAATTAATAATTAATTCACTTGATCTCTCACTAGTGTATCTTCAGTTACAACTAGCACAATTTAGTTTAACTCAGTTAACCGAGTTAAAATACTTTACAACTTTTATAACTGCACTTCCAACTCCGTTACAACTTCGAATCATTCAGTTACAACTAAGTCCACTTGCATGTCCCACCAACCAACCTCTTGACTCAAAATTCCTATAGATAATTGATTTTCCACTTTAGTTAACTATTTCCAAGTGCTCATTGAGAATAGATTATTGTTTATTGTCCAAATATTATTAAGGGGTAATAATAGTCGACATGCATCTTTAAATATACATGCAATCTATAAATATAAATTGCACATACATCTATAAATAGACATCATCTATAAATAGATTTCTCATGCATCTATAAATAGACATCCACATAAAATTATCCCGAGGCTCCATCCTAGTGTAGGTTTTTAATTTTCACTAGGATATTTATTGTTGAATCTTAACACTCCCTCTCAACAATAAAGGGATTATCCTTCACCTCGATCCTGTCTCTATGGTATTATAATTTTCTCTTGGTGAGTGCCTTTGTCAGAATATCTGCATCCTAATATTCTCTAGGAATGTATTGAAGCAACATGATTCTCCTCTGCACAAAATATCTGAGATGATGGTATTGGATATCTATATGCTTAGATCGATCATGAAACACAAGATTAATCGAGATTTTAGTGGAACCTTGATTATCACAATGAATCACTGTCAGATCTAAATGAGAACCAAACAAACCTACCAAGATCTTTCTCATCCAGATACTCTCACATGTAGCTTGACTCACTGCCTTGTATTCTGCTTCCACTAAACAGAGTGCCATGGATATCTGCTTCCTGTTATACCAAGAAAAAAATGTAGATCCAATGCTAAAGATCCCCCTTGATGTGCTCTTTCTGTCCGATGGGTTGCTCACCCAATCTACATCCGTGAAGCCATGCAACTTCACCTCGTCCATCTGTCTATACCATAAACCATAATCTTATGTGCCCCTCGGGTATCTCAAGACATGCTTACCCGCCTTCCAAAAGAGCTTGGTAGGATTAACCATAGCTTAACTCATTTGGTTAACCACATAGCAAATGCTTGGTCTCGTGTTCCCTAGATACATTAGCAAACCCACTAACTATTGATAGAAAGTAGCATCCACTACCTCTCCAGAAGTAGCATCCTCTTTCCTCCAGTTTCTTGGAAGATGAGTATCCATGGGTTTGCAGCCCTCCATGTGAAACTTACCTAGTATCTCCCTTGCATATTTTCCTTGAGACACAAAAATTTCACCATCTTGTTGCCATATTTCCAATCCAACGAAATAATGAAGGAGGCCCATACCCTTCATTTTTAACTCCCTTGTGAGATCCTCCTTGCATGAGTGTATCAGCTGCTCATCACCAGTAAATATTAAATCATCAACATAAAGAAAAACTATTAAAATATTACCCTCCACCACAATTTGGTATAAGTTTGCATTTGTTTCACTTTTGGTGAAGCCTAGTCTAGTGAAATAGTTGTCTATCCAAGTGTACCAAGTGCGTGGTGCTTGCTTCAGCCCATACAACGCTCTTTTGAGTCGGCACACATGCGACTCACTGTTGAATATCTCGAAACCTTTGGGATTATTTACATACACCTCTTCCTCAATTATCCCATTGAGAAACATAGTCTTCACATCTATCTAGTGAATGCACCACCCCATCTACGCTGAGAGAGAAAGGATGGTCCTTATGGAAGAATACCTTGCAACAGGTGCAAAGGTTTCTTCATAATCTATCCCCTTGATCTATGAGAAGCCTTGGGCCACAAATATGACCTTTTATTTCTCAACACTCCCACCAATAGCTTGCTTTACCTTGTAGATCCATCTCAAACCTACCATTGATTTATCAACCAAACTTGGAACAATTTCCCAAGCATTGTTTTTGACGATGGAGTTATACTCCTCCACCATTGCATCTATCCATGTGAGCTCCTACGCTGATTCCTGAAAGGAATATGGTTCAGTCATAATAAATTTTCTCATGAGATCCATTTATCCATTAAATCAGTCAGGAGACTATCTTTGTCTACGCTGTGAAGTAGGGGCTCCTACATTCTGTGTAGCATCAAGTCTCAGCATATCATCATTTCTGGTACACCTTCTTCTAGTTCTGATGGTTGGCTCTGCGTGAGTGGAATCCTCCACTCCATGAACCTCCTCCTGTGGCTGATCCACATCTAGAGACTCATCTTTGGGAACTATAAGTTCCTCCTCTGCATGCAATTCTAGCTCCCTCTTAAGTGACAATCGCATGTCATTCCCCTCATCGAATTTTATATCCCATTACACCAAAGTCATTCGACTATTTGGAAAATACACATAATAATTATGGGGTGTTTCTGTGTACTTCACAAAAATCCCAACTTTAACAGTTGGCTCCAGCTTCTTCTTGGCATCCTTGGACACATGCACATAAACAGATGAGCCCAAAATCTTAGTGTGTGAAACATCCAGTTTCTTACCAGTGAAATCTTCTTCAGGTGTACTCATGATAAGTACTCTATGAGGACAAAGGTTTTGCACATAAAGCATATATTTTCATGCTTCTTCCCACAAATGCATTGGTACGCTGTGATCATTCAACATAGCTCGTGTTGCACCCATGATCATTCTATTCTTCCTCTCCGTGACCCAATTTTTCTGTGGGTTATGAGGCGCTATGAGTTCTCTTCGAATTCCTTCTTGGCTGCAGAAGTTCTTTAATTTGTTAGAGATGTATTCTCTACCATTATCGCTCCTAAGGGCCATCACTTGCTCCCCCGACTCTTTCTCCACCAATGCCTTAAACTTGAGAATGTTTTATCTTTCTTGTGCATGAAGAAGATCTAGAATTTACGAGAAAAGTCCTAAAAAAAATAACATAGTACTTATGAGAATGGTCCTCACATGTTTGTGTGAACTCTCTCAAGGATCCCCAAAGCATGGTTCTCCTTCTCATGAAAGGTGGACTTTACATACTTCCCCATGGTGAAACCCTTGCACTGATCTAACTGAGCAATTGTTCGCATTGGAAGTCTAGTAGATATTTTCTTCATGACTTTCAAGGCTCCATGATGAAGATGGCCCAATCGCCTGTGCCATAATTCGCTCTCATCCTGGCTCACCGCCTTTTCGGGCTTCCCCATCATGGCAGCGCAGCCATGTACCTTCAACTTTTAGAGATTCTTAACTCGAATCCCTATCCTCTTGGCTTGACCCATTGTTTTATGTTGCAAGAAAGATTTTCCATTACTAAAAAAAACTTCATAACCTCTGTCCTCCAACATTGCGACTGCTACCAATTTTTTCTTCAGACCTGGAACATGCATAACATCTTTCATTTGAAATATTTTATTTGATGCCCTCTGAAAGGTAATTTTAGCAATTTCAGTCACACTATATCATCCATTGTCACCCATATCTATATGCATTTGGAGATATTTCTCCTCCAAGTCACTGAAAATTTCATTATCTCCCGTCATGTGGAAGGAAGTGCCACTATCCAAATATCACACCGATCCAAGTGCACTTGAAACCATGCATGTGATCAAAGAGATTTCAAGCTAAAATTGCGAGGCAAGGGCCTCACCAGTTGCAGCTCTAGCATCCTTCTTGTTCTTGTTATTTTGAGGACAATTAGTAGCGAGATGCCCATGTTCATGATAGTGAAAACACTTCACCTTTGACATATCCAGCTTCTTGCCTTTAGACTCAGATTTAGAATGGAATTTCCTCCCCTTCCCCTTATTCACCTTAGTAGTGAAAGCACAATTCTCTTCATCATCATGCTTTGATGAAGATTCATCTCTGGTGATTCGCATGAACTCCTTCTGCACCAGATCTGACTACAGTCATTCCCAATCCAACAATTGTTCCTATCTATTGATAGAGTCTTCATAACTATGCCAAATCTTGAAAGTCCCAAGAGATCCAAGCTCGCCAAATAATCATCAGCAATAGTTATTTCCACACTCCATAGTTTATCTCGACATTGCACAAACTTTGTGAGATACTTTGGAATGTTGTCGCCCTTTTCTAGCTTGATCTTTCTCAGTTTATATTTGAGCGCCAATTTCCTATGGTCGTTGCTTCTTTTGAATAGATTTGTCAAAGCCTTACACATAGCATATGGTGTGGCTTTCCCATGAAGGCTTGAGAAAATTCAGTCTCGTACTCACTCCAATAACATCCTCCTCGCCTTTGCCACTTTCTTTTTCCATGCATCAAGATTGGAAACATCTGACAAAGCAGGCTTAGGAACATCATTGTCAATGAATTCCTTCAAGCCATTATCATCGAGCACTTCCTCCAACTTGTCCTTCCAAGCAATTTAGTTAGCGGCCCTTGAGTGCATACTCTAGCCGCAAGCCATTGAAAGGAATTTTGATCTAGAATCAGTTGTAGCACCAAGAAATTCTTTCTGCAAAATCAAATTCTTTCCACCAACAAAGTCAGCTCTTGCTTCACTACTGCAATTTTCTGTGCTCTGATACCATGTAGGAATTTTAATACAAAATATGTATTGCCTAGGTTCTCCTGATCTGACAATTATATGTCATTGTTAAATATATAATCTTTTCTATAAAAGCTTTGCAGAATTTGAAGCACAATCGCCAATCACAATATCATGAAGAAAGATAAATCACACATAACACATATAATTTACCAAGAAAGAATAAATATATAAACCCCTCTATCTTCTATTATGTATTATATCATGGATCATGAAACAATCAAATACAAGGCTCTAATCCAAGAGCTCTTATTAGATGAGCTAACTGTCTCACATTGTCATACAAAAATTTGCAAGTTCCTTAACTAATTTACTACCTCGAGACAACCTGGCTCCGATGCGCAATCCCTGCAGATAGCAATCCCTAAAAGAATGGATTCCTGCTTGCCCTGACTGATAAATCCTCATGGGCGCATCCAATGTCTGTGTGGTTGCATGTGTGCAATCGATAATGTCACAACTGATAGTCAACTTCCCTTTCACCTAGAACTCAACTAGTTCTCCACTGGATCTGACGTGCATGTAGTTAATAGTAGTAAATATTTAGTTGCATGTGATACCAATGATTGTGAATTAATTAATAATTAATTCACTTCATCTCTCACTAGTGTATCTTCAGTTACAACTAGCACAAAATATTTTAGCTCACTTAACTGAGTTAAACTACTTTACAACTTTCATAACTGCACTTCCAACTCCATTACAACTTCGAATCACTCAGTTACAACTAAGTCCACTTGCATGTCCCACTGACCAACCTCTTAACTCGAAATTCCTATAGCTAAGTGATTTTCCACTTCATATAACTATTTTCAAGTGCTCATTGAGAATTGATTAATGTTTATTGTCCAACTATTATTAAGGGATAATAATAGTCGACATGCATCTAGAAATAGATATGAAATCTATAAATATAAATTGCACATACATCTATAAATAGACATCCACCTAAAAATAGCTTGAGGCTCCATCCTAGTGTAGGTGCTTAATTTTCAGTAGGACATTTCTTGTTGAATCTCAACATTTTCAAGTAGAGTAGGATAGGAAAAAAAAAATTTCAAAAAGGAAAAAGAGAAGAAAAAAATAATAAAAACTCAAGTGAAAACCTCCTTTGAGGTGCCTAATATTGGCTCACTGATTGAAAACCTACATGAGGTAGTCAATGGCTTGGAAAAAGATAAAATAAGAGAAAGATAAAATATCCTAGGTGAAGACCTCATTTGAGGCGCCTACGCAGACCTACTAGTTGAAAGCCTCATTCAGGCAACTAGTAGGCCTAAATAAAAAGAAAAAGTGAAAAAATGAAAAGAAAACAAATGTATTTTCTCCATGTATCTCTCTATAATGAATGCAGGTGCTCTCCAACATTTGTAAGTAACAAAAAAAAAAAACATTGGCACCAAAAGAAAAAATTGGTCAAAACACTAGTTAAAGGAATTCAAACTTGGACTTCCTCCTCCTTTGCTCAAATGCTCCAAAAGGACCTAGGTCATGCCAATCCATCAACTTGATCCATTTACAACATCCACCCATTATTTCCAAGATTTTTTTCATTAATTTTCATCGTTGTCCTAAAATTCTACAGGAACCCTGTTTTCGCTATAGGAAACTCCTACTTTTTAGCAAAAAAATGTTTTTATAATATCTCAAAAATCGTTCATAAATTTTCTAAATTTTTTATTTCAGAGATGCATATATATTATGGTAACATGCTCAAGAAATTTCAGCACATTCTGGTGCACGGTTTGTGAGAAATCGACCTCCATCACCTACAACCATTTTTAATTTTTGTCACGATTTTTGCATCCAATGGCCGATAATTTTTATTGGATGGTGCATAAGGATGATAGTAATGCGATCAAAAATTTTTAGGTCAATCCGATCTATTGTTTGAGAGCTATGCCTAAAACACGTCTGCTACAAGGGGGTTGTCCTGAAATAGTTTTTAGCAGAAAATTATTTTTATTATATCTCAAAAAATATGCATCCATTTCCAAATTTGTTGCAAGGGGAGATGCATATATATATATATATATATATATATATATATATATATATATATATATATATTATGGTAACATGCTCAAACAATTTCAACAATGACTGGTGCACATTTTGTGAGAAATCAAATTCTATCACCTACCACCATTTTAATTTTTTCTTAAGATTTGTGCATCAAATTCCCGAGAATTTTTACTGGGAGGTGCATAAGGATGATAATAATATACTCAAAAAAATTCAGGTCGATCCGATCTACCGTTTGAGATTTATGCCTAAATCAAGTCTGCTACAAGAGAGTTGCCCTGAGCAGCCTCTACAGTCACATCAAAACTCAACATCAATTATTTTTTCAACCACAAAGTAGAAGATACAGCAACCTTGAGAATCATGAATCCATTTATGAATTAAAAAAGAGAACACCCTCCTTAGGAAGCAGTCCATCCACTCCACCAGCGAAATATTGAACATTGGGAGAAGACTACACACACAAAACACTTTATCAGCAAAAAAAAAAAAAATCATCATGCTATGAAGACTTGTACAGAAACAAAATCATCAACTACACCACTCACATCATGAACATCTCAGCAAAAACATTTAATTTAGCGATGTGAAGAAAGAACAAAAGCAACAAATGAAACCCTAAATGACCTCCAGATTCAAGGCTATCAACAATAGGACCTCCAACAGATTATCACATGTAGCTTCAGTAGCAGCTTCAAAGCCGCCAAATACAACTTCAAGAGTCATATCAACAACTTCAATATCACCTACAAAAACAAATCAAGGGTAAGGCTCAGGTACGCAATCATATAAACATTTCTTCGAATCTATTCTAGCTTAAGAAAACATTAAAAGTAGGAGAAGTAAAGTTTTTTTATAGCCAAAATTAGAAGCAGAGCTTCCTTAGTGTTATCTAGCAATTAGCTTCACTTTTTCACCAAGACACACAGACATATGGGACAGGAACAAAACAAAAGTAAAGAGGACTTGAGATGGTGGGTAGTAAGCAGTTAGTTTTGATCGAGGATGAGGAGTGCCAAGGGGTAACTGAAGGCGAACTCTGTTAACAGAAAAAATAACTCTGAGTTTTTTTTTCATGCAATAAGAGAAAAAAATTTACAAAAAAGAAAAAAAAATAAAAAATAAAATGTGGACCCACTACCTCTTGGCATGCGAAATAGAATTGCTACAGATGAAATAGGTTTGGTATAAGAAAAAACAGATTTTCTACAAGAAAGAAAAAGTAAAAATTTTGTTGATCAAAGATTGTTTCCCTTCGCTCTTCTCTCTCTCCTCTTCTTACACACTCCATGGACAACTCCAACATGCATCCATTCACTCATTTCACCTTTCAAGGAATCAGAAAACTCCATTTTTAATCCTGACTATAATTTCTACAGGAAAGTCCTAGCAGCTACAGGATTCTTGTAGTCCTATAGGAAACCTTGTAAATGCTACTAGAAACTTATTTACAAGGAAAGTAGCTCTGGAAAAGGTTTCTAAACTTCAAAAAGAGCATGATAATTTATTTTTTTCCTATAGCTACCACTCCTAACCCTCACTTCAGTCCATGCACAAGGATTCACTCCCAAAACCCTATGTTGCGCCACTAGCAGTTAGATCACCTATACCTTGGCATGAGACTTCTCCCCTTACCTCTCCATCACTTCATCCCTAACCTCCATAAACCATTGCCCTTCATCTCTAAGAAATCTGGAGCCCCAAGAAGTAGAGAGAAGGCTATTACAGGAAGTTGAAAATTTTCTTGTAGTAATTTTGTATATGGCACAAAAAGGTCCAAATCTAAGGATAACTTGATGAAGATGGCTTCAAATTACCACCAACAGACTCCAGGAGGATAAACACACAAGAAAAGGCACCTAAGGACCTCCATACAACAATTTCAATAATAAATTCAAATAGAAGAGTAGAAAGAAGATAAGCACGAGGAGGAGCACATGGACCAATAAAAAAATATTGAAATAGGCCAGCATACATCAAGAACCACAAGGAAAGGAGGATGAATAGGTTACTCAGAGGATAATCACCATAAATTAGACATAAATTGAATCCCATATAACCTTTCTTAGGTACATAAAAGATATATTAAATCTCTCCTTCTACACATAATAATGTTTTTTTATCCTTTAATATGTTCTTAGGAGGGTTTAGAGATAATTGTATATTGGTGCCTAATATTATTTATTTTTGAAGGATATTGTGAGAATATTGGGAAGATTATGAAGATTTGGAGAAGGAGATAATTTAGGGACTTTATCCCTACTGTTGGACCATCAATATTGGAGAATAAATGAACAAAATATCATGAAATAATTTAGAAATTCTAGAGAGATTCTGGAACTCCGATGATTGAGAAAATCTAGGAATGTGTTCTATGTCATTTACTACAAACTCCTAGTGTTGGGAACCAGATCCATTATTTGAGGGATTTTGGAGGGGAAAGCTTCCTCCTTTCAAGGAGAATGTTTCCTCATCATTTTGTATAAGTACCAATTCGAATTAGCCTCTAGGGGCATGTATTGTTTAGTCATATTGTGGAGAAAACTTGTTTTCTCGAACCACCACTTTCGTTTCTTAAAGGGATGTACCTAGACTGATTAAATAATAAATATGTGTGCCATTTTTAGCTTGTAAGGATGGTTTCTTCCATAGGAATCTAATTCTTGCTTGGTTTTGGCCATCCTAGGAGCCTCAGAGCCCTCTTTCACAATTTCTTTATGTTATTTTTACTTCTTATTCACATGCATCTCTTATTTCTATTTTGCATATTTCTGTATTTAGTATTCTTTATTTTCTTCTTGTAGGAATCAGTTATATGATTTAAGTGAGTTCTTTTGTAGGTTTTTTATAGGTTCAAAAACATTATTCATCCTTATAATAACTTTGGAAGGTCATCTTAATCATTAATCTACTTGGATTTGGTTACTAGTTCATGACCACAAGATTTCTAGAAATGCGTTGTGGCGAAATAGTAGAAAATTTATTCTATTTTTTAGAAGGGTTCAATGAGATCTATTTGAATTTATTCCATTTGTATTAGATCATAATAATCTTAAATTTGATAACAATATTTACCCCATTTCATTTTCACTTGATTAGTTCAGGTATTTGATAGATTAACTAGCTCACTAGTTCTTGAATTTCCAGATTGTAGAGTAGTAATTTTCTGTTATTTTTTAGCATGTGTGAACATGGGTATTTTGGAGTGATTACACATGGAATGAAGGCATAATAAATCACACTTAAGAACAAAAATTTTCCCATCTAATTTTCATTTGATTTACTTAGTCATTCGTGAGTTATTTCCAAAATAGACTTGCCTATAGAAAGAACAGAGTAGAAAAAACATAGTTGCCTATAGCACTATTGTAACATGTGTAAACTCAACCATATTTTCTCCCAAAGGCTGTTTTTTGTCTCTTAGGCTTGAATCATGACCCCTAGGATCTAAATACATGATTTAGGAAGAATAAGTATCACTTAGGACATTCAATTTCGCAAATTAGATTAGGTATTTTTATTTGAATTCATGCTCTTAGGGTTTCAATTACAAATTTTTGTTCTTTCCTAGGATTAATTTATTTTCAAAGAAACACTTCCATTTATGAAATTAGTTTAGGCTTTGACTTCATGAAATTCCCTCCATTACATTAGATCAACGAAAGGACACATTTTATGATGCACACATAGTGACGAGACCTCTTAAGTTTCTACGAACCTTGTGTTTATAATTAAATTTGGTAGCCTCGGTAGTTGCAACATTCTTGTTGCAATACTGAGGTTCATCACTTGGCTTCACCAGTAGAAAAGAAGTTCTTTGTGTGTATTTTAAATTAATTGGTGGCCATGTTATTTATTTGGTATTGTATGTGGACGATATGTTGCTGATTGGAAATCACAAAGAAATAATCTGGGATTTGAACACCCAATTGCCCTCCAAATTTGACATGAAGGATCTTGGTGCTGCAAATTATATTTTGGGTATGGAAATTAAATGAGATCAAGCAAAGAGGAAGCTTTGGTTAAACCAGAGGAAGTATATTGAGACAATATTGTAGAGGTTTAATAAGCATGATAGTAAACTAGTGAAGTTTCTTATTCTTGTAGATGTAAAGTTATTTGGTGAACAATGTCCTAAGACACAAAAAGAGGAAGAGTAAATGTCCCATGTTCCATATGAGAGTAAAGTTGGTAGCATGATGTATGTACTGGTTTACATGAGACCAAAGATTGCACCTGTAGTGGTAGTATTGAGAAAGTATGTGTCAAAACTAGGGATGGAGAATTGGACATCAGTGAAACGGGATTTAAGGTATTTGTGTGGCACTAGTGATTATGGTTTATGCTACAAAGGAAGACTAGGATTGGACAAAGTTTTGGAAATATATGGCTTTGTTGATGTAAACTGGGTTGGATATTTGGATAAAATAATATATACAAGTGGATACGTTTTGGAGGAGAAGTCAATTGAATGAGTAAGAGGTAGTTTGTAGTGAAACTTTCAACTATAGAGGTTGAATACATGGTAGCCACTCATGTAAGCAAGGAAGAAGTTTGGTTGCAGAGATTTTTTTCAAGTATGGGGTTGGCACAGCGAGCTATAAGGATAAACCGTGACAACCAAAGTGTGACTTTATTTGATAAGAACCCTGCTTATCATTCAAGTAAAAAGCACATTGATGTTTAGGATTAGTTTGTGAGGCATATGGTTAAGGAAAAAAAGGTGTTGTTAGTAAAGGTGGGTACTTTGAAGAATTTTGAAGATGCATTGACGAAGTCTTTGACCACTGAGAATTTTGCTTAGTGTACAAAAACAATGGGTGTTGCAGGGGTGGACAAATAACTAAGCTCTCTTGTGACCTACTGTGTGGAAAGAAAATAATAAGTGAGAGAATGTTCAATGTGTTTTATATTATTTCCATGACTAGAGACACACATTGTAAATTTCATCAGGCATATAAGGGGGGTCACGGGGTGGGCGACAGCCCCCCCTACTGGGGGTTTTGCAAGGGATAGGTAGCCCCCCAGGAGGGGGTCCAGGGGAGTGCCCCAAGATTTTTTTTTATACTGACCTAGTAATGCTTGGGTAGACCCAAATATGGTGAGAAGACCTACCCATGGTTTTTTCCACGGGTTATTTACATGCATTTGGGCATGACGGTTTTCTTCCCATAGTCTTTTGTAGATCCAGTCAAGGGAACTACGATTATGTTATAATCTAGGGTTAATGGAATGGGGTTTATGAATGCTTCGATATATATATATATATATATATATATATATATATATATATATATATTAACATTGAAATTAATATAATAAAAAATAAATCTGGTAATCCTAGTTTTGGGATAAAGTGGAAATATCTATGTATATTTGTTTTATGTTCAAGCCATTCTATATTTTTCGTTTTAATAATTCATTTGCAAGTAGTTGTTGTATAGGGTTAAAACCTACAAATTTGATGGTAAATTCTTAAAAAAAAATTCTCGTTAAAAAGGTTTTTTCATTAAAGGATAAATAATATAATTTGTCTCTAAGATATTCTGCTCCCATTAATAACCTTGACGAAAATTGATGTGGCTACCTATAGGCTAAAATTATCAACACTCTAAAAAGATGCATTTATTTTCCATGTTTATTCATAAATTTCCAATGCTTGTGCATGTTAGGAGCTGGGTCGCTAGCACAAAAACTATTTCGTTTCATGATAATCCATTATGAAAAATACCATTAAGTAATGCAATGATTTGGTATGCATTGTGTGCGAAAAATGATTATGGTGGTATAAAGTGGCCTTGGAATTTATGGTATGCATTGATGCCTCTTGAAACTTTAAAATACGTTTATTTTAAACCTTGGCATGGAGAATTATTATATGGCATGCACACCTTTCATTGGAGGATGATAATATAGATTATTGTTGCATATGGAAATATATAGAATTATCGAAATACAACAATGATGTTGTGATAATTTTTTCGTTCATAAATAAAGTTGACTCGTGAAAATTCAATTGCCATTTTATACCTATATTGCATTTGATGAAATATAAATAAGAGGACAAGTTTTTATAATTATATGCACGAGATGTCATTTATGAACAAAAAAAAAAGCATAATCTTATACTTTTTATAAAATCTATTTAATATATGTGGAAGATAAATGAATAAGAATTTTTTTATAATCGTCGTGTGTTTATTTAACACATGTAAAATATGGGAAAACAGAAATAGATCGGGAAAATTTTAAGGATGGAAAATTATCTTGAAGTTTAAAAACATTGGCGAACCTCATTAGTCCCTAATATGAAAACTATTAAATTTGTGTTGATGTATTTGTAAAATTATTCAAATTTATAGTGATTTTATATATATTATTTATATAATGTTGGTGAATTTTAGGCTAAAATAATTTTATATTGTAAAATTGGCGAATATTTTTTTTAAATCATGGAAAATTAGCCACCTGCAAATATTAGCCCCCAAAAATCTCCATGGAAATGGTGTTCTAATTGCATGCATTTTTTTAATGCAACTGAAATATGGGAGAAATAGACATGCATGCATAATTGTGTGCACTTTTATTATACTATGGCAACGTGATATTCTACATGGTTGAGTCCTCTATGCAAGGATTGTAGAGTGAGCTACAAATCATCTCCGACACAAGGAGAACATCCTCTTTTCCCTCATTTGTGTCTAGTAGCACTTTTCCTAGAAGTAGCTTAATATTCACAGTATACAAATACTAGTTGAACCTACCATGGGTATGGCCCGTCTGGTTTCTTGTGTCTCACATCTATTACAACATTAATTTTTGAAAGGAACCATTTTTCTCAAGGTATTTCTCATTTTGTTTTCTCAATTTTGACCTAAATGGGAAGAAAAGTGTTTTGGAGGGAGCTAGCAGCTCAGGTCTCGACTACAATATCTCATTTTCTCAATGGGTAATTGTTCCCCTTTGATGCCATCCCCTTTAACGAGGCATATTTCTCAACAAGGAGGAGAGGGACAATGGGATGAGTCTAAGGAAAATAGGGAAAGGGGTTGAGACAATCAGATGTGCAAAGGAGAGTGAGATAAGAAAACAATATGATGCTCACGGTTTGGAACCCACATAATGTAGAATGTAGGAGGGAATTCCAACAAATAAAATCCAAATACTACTAAAGCATGCCAAAAGTGACTTGGAGAATAGAAGAAAAAAGAAGAAAAGGCTAGGAGAGGCAGAACCTGTCGAGGAGGAGAAAAAGGGATAACTCAATTGAGACAGATATTCCATTATAAACCAAAAAAATAAGTGAGTGAAAAAACAAATAAGAAACAAGATCCAATAGACCATGAGAGAAAATATTGTTTCTGAGGTGTAGTTGGTGGGGAATACGTGCACCATAAAGAAACATAAAATAGGTGAGTGAAAAATAACTAAGAAAGAAGACTTCATAGACCATGGGACGAAATACATATCCCATGGTGTAGTTGTTGGAGAACTACTACACAATAATGATCCATAATTTTATAAAGAAAGAAATATTAATTGTGAGGAGAATACCTCTCGCTTGCCATCTGAGACCATGAAAGTAAAATTTTCCCTTTTTTCGCCTAAAGTATCATTCCATGTGCAGCTTGGATAAGGCCATTTGGTAGCCGTCGATCCTGAATAGTGTAGGCCATGGATGACCTTGTCTTCCATCTGAAGCAAACGTTTAACCCATTATCTTAAAATGAAATTCCCGTTGGTGGGAGATAAATGGTGTGAGACGATGTAAAGTCCATTAATGCATAGTAGGAAGGTGGCAATAAGCCCCCCCCTAACCTTTCCTATGGAAAAAACCCCATCCTACGAATTATAATTTATGGTGTTATTATGATGAACTAATCTTTTATTATTACATAATTTTGCATTAATATATCTAAATATGTTTATCAATTTTATTAATTAATAATAGATACATGTTAAACATATAAGAAAAAATCAGAATAAAGTGAAATAAGTTGCTTCCTAAAACATAATAATTCTCGAAATGCTTACATGATATTACACTAATAATATAGTTTAGCCATATAAAATAAATAGTTAATAAATGACATCAAATTTTTTTTATGATAAACATTGTAAATATTGCAAAAAAAAATCATAAAAATTAACTAAATTATATTTTATTTTATATAAAACTATATAACCATACAAAATACCATAAACTATGTTAATATGATTAATGTTAAATGTTATATGTTAATATGATTAATGTTAAATGTTATAGCTATTTTAAAAGCCAGTTTTAGAATCCCTAGCACCCCTTAATAAATAATTCAATTAAAATTCTAACCAAATACACACCATACACTTAATAATCCACAATTTTCTTCGACTCTTCCTATACCATATACTAATATTCCACTTTCGTCCCGCATTCTTCATGCCTCAGAATCAACTCATCTCTGATAAGCGTTCTCCGTAGATGGAACCGAATTTCTTCAGTAATTCCTAGGATCTTCACACTTCTGGGCTGTGTACAATGTATAATAACGGAGTATTCTATTATGGCTGCACCGGAGGTCCAACAACCAGAAATATTGTTCCAATGAAGCAGTTAATGGATACGATAATAAATCAATTTTATTATTATTTAATTTTGACTTGGCTAGCACAACTAATGATTTTGTTAGTATTTAATTTTGACTGCGCAAAAAGAAAGTATTTTACACAGCCGTCTCGTGGGCCGGAGAGCTAGGCTTTTATGTCCTTTCGTTCTTGTTCCTTGCCACACAAGCAGGGATGGAATTTGACGAGCAAATTGCCCGTCATGAGGTGATTTGCCCGTTAAATACAGCTGAAATTTTTTTCAAACCGTCAAATTCTGGTTTAATACTCTGCAGACGGGTAAGAAAGTTCTTAAAACCGGCAAATTTGACGGGTAACTTAGTTTTGAAATTCCAACCCTGCACACAAGGAATACAACCATGAAATTTTGCAAACAAAATGAAAGGAAAGGGATTTAAACAAACCCATAAACCAGTATAAATGGAAGCCATGAAAATTTTGAAAATAAGTTGAGTGTGATGCTTAACAACTAATAAGATTAGCATAGTAGTGATATGACATAAGTGCTCAATCTGTCAATCAAGACAATCATGAAATTTTGTTCACGAATGAAAGAAATCCATAAAACATCCATGTGAAAGCCAGAAAATAGAAATAAGCAGCCTGTATAAGTTTCTTACGAAATTGAAAAGAACATCTTTGTGCAAGCCGGAAAAATTGAAAATAATTTGCATGCGGAGCCAAAAGTACTAAATAATGACACCGACGGACTCGATAAAACGTGAAGAGGATTTCATGTTTAACGTAAAGATTTTCTACTTGGCTGGTAGATATTGTATAGCCGTACGTTTCAAAATGTTCAAGATTTCCGACTTGTCCTTTTCCGTGTGGTTAAGATAGCAAGTTTAGCAAGCTATTGGAATGTTATAAATTGTAGAGACTCTTGACAAGACCCTCAGCATGATTGTGAAAATCCACAATCCAGCTGCAATCAACGTATTAAAAACTCGCATGCCCGACAGTCTTTCCACGGTGAGTAATTGCCCCACGTTGTTCAGTATCCGATCTGAATCATACTTGTCAAAATCTACACAACCTTTGAGTTTTCTCTGCCTATCACGACACTCGAGCTTCAGTTTACGGCACTTAGTATAAAATAAAAAACAATGGGAGAAATAAATATTTAATATGAAACACGAGAAAACATTATATTTAAAAAAATAAAAATTTTCAGAAATATTAAAAGAATGAAGGTTTAGTTTTGATAATGTTGATGATTAATGTTTATTAAGACTAATGAGGTTTATAGGATTTTAATAAGGGAGAGAGTAATTGCCATTATTTAATATTTTATTTTTATGATAAAAAAGAAAGGAGGGAAACATTCTGAGATCACTATAGTTTTGTGTTGACTTAACAAATGAGGAAGGTTGGAGGTGTGACAAATGTTTTGGAAATGAGAACGGAGAGTCGTGCAATCTAGTAGAAAATGTTTTTAATCTTCAACCCTCTTAGTATCAAAAAGTTGGTAGGTTCTTTAGCCCCAGGTGTTTTGGGGAAAGTCCAACACTCGGTTTCACTATGAAGTTCACAAGAATTACTTCTAATTTTTTTGTAATGTTCATTATCTTCTTAGTACTTGTGAAGGAAAAGAGATAATTTAGGTTATCAAGTGTAGGGTTGATGTCATCCTTGTAATACCTTAGCTTCCTTTTCCTCTCTAGCTCCTTATCATGCCACAATTTTTCTGTAAATTTGGAGGTAATAATATTTTTTTTTCTATCCTTATTCCACAAGATGATCTCCTCCTTTATCCCCCAGTGGCTGAGCCAAGACTGGGCATCCTTATGCCATCCACACTTGATATGGAAGTCGTGGTTTTGGCTAGAGTTGGAATTTTGGGAAACCTCTTGGCTTCCATCTTGTACAACTTCTTCGTGTACATCAAGCACCTAAACATAACCATGCTTTCAATGGGGCAAAGGCGAGCTTCGATGTAGATGATATGATAGGGAATATTTCCTTTAATGTTGAGGTTGTAGCTTAATCATCTCGATTTCCATCCATTAATATCTAGATAAACTGGTACCCCAAACCTCACATCCATATAAAATAACAGGGGTGAGGAGACTCCCTAACAGACACGTTTTTTTACTCCAAAAATCCAAAGATCATTCGACTTACAATTGTTTTCAAGCTCATAATTAGCTTTTCAGCCACCAATAATCATGTTTTCAATGCTATAATTCTAGTTAACCTCCTAATGAATAGCAATACCTAAATATTTGTAGGATGAAACATGCTCCAATTAATTTTTTTCATAGATGAAATTACCATGGTTGATATTTTTGGACTTAATTATCATCACTTTAGTCTTGTCGGTATTAACCATCATACCCATCCTAGAGCAGTGATTATTGAGGGTCTTAAGCTACATGTCGAGATCATCATGGCTTCTGGCTAGAAGAATGATATTGTCAGTATAAAGAAGAAGAGTAATGATCATACCACCAAGCTCGGGGCCACTGAAACCCGTGGTTTCCAAACACTCTTCCAGCTTATCGATGTAAATGCCAAAAATGGTGGGTGATAGGGGACACCCCCTAATATTGTATTTAATTCTCTAGACCACTCCTCATGGTTTTTAAGCTTTCCAACAACATTCTTGTAGAGTTGAATTACAAAAATTCTTGACTTGGAAGGAACCATTGTCTCTTCAAGTATTTTCCATAGCTTATCTCGACGAAGAGTATCAAAAGATTTTCTTAAGTCAACAAAACAACAAAAGAGATCATTTTTACTATTGTGACACTCCTCAACAGTTATCCGAAGCGTGATAAGATGATCAATAGTCGAGTGATGTATCCTAATAGTAGCTTGCCCTTTAGCTCTTTTATCATGGCTTTCAAGTGAAGAAATAATCTTCTTTTCCAATATAAACCCATACAATATGGCTAAAATATGACTAATCATAATGATCGGATAAATATTTCTCTTAAATAAACTTTAGGAAAAAAGTTGTAAAAAATATAATTTTACATTAAAAATAATATTTACTTTTTATAAGATTAATAATTTTACAAAATAGTTTAATAATTTAAATATTTTTTATCATAACAATTCATTTTAAATTATAAAATAACTTCCTACCTTAATGAAAAAAACACTAAAATATTCAAATACATCATCTAAAATATTCTTTAAAAAATTTATATATATATATATATGCAATTGAGTCATAATGTTATTTTATTGTTTGCAGTAATTTATTTTCTTGGCTTTTGTTGCAATGTGTGTTAGTATGGAAATTTATGGAAAGTATATCAAAAGTATTTACTTTAATTATCAGTGACAAATAACCTTAAAAATTATGGAAATAAAATAAATGATAAAAGTATTTTTTTTATTTACAAAATAATTATTAGAACATTATACAAAAATAGTTTGTAGATGTTAAACAATATATGTCAACAATTACGATAAAGAAATTAAATGGAAAGTAAGTTAATTTTATTATTATAAAATGATAAAGAAATTATAGGGAAAGTAAGTTAATTTTATTAATTTAAAATAATACATTTGCCGGATAAGAATGTAGGCCTGGTCTAAAGCATCGTCTTTGCTGAATGGCTTCTTTTGTTCCCTGCGCCTCAATAATAAATGTCTCTCATTGGTTGCAATGAACAAAATGAAGAGTAAATTAGTGAACCCAAAGAGGGAGTTGGAATTGTTTAGAAAGATAGTGACAACGTCGAATGGTCATGTGTGAATAGTCACGAAAAACCTCTTTATTTGTAACAAAATCCTAAGATAAATCAAGATAGAAAAGCAATAAAATATTATTAAATCAAATCAAGATGTAGTAGTTAAGAGTATTATAGTACATTTGAAAGAGGATTTTTTTTTGAAATTATAAATAAAATTTCTATTTAATAAAATAGTTCAAAAAATAATGTTTTATTAAGTTAATCAATAAAAAAATGTTAAAATAAATAATAAATAAAAATTATTTATTAACTACTTTAAGGAGATACTCTCGAGGTGAGTTAGAAATAACTATTAGATAATGATTTAATAGGTAATAATAAGTAAATAATGATTTATTTAATTATTTTTATGGATGTGTGAAAATATTTTTAATTAATTTTATTAAATGGATAGATATGAAAACAAAATTATATTAGTTAAATGAATTTTGGGTTATTTTCAAATCCGTAAGAAATAGTTTTAAAAAAATGGTTTTCTTGTTTATTTCTCAAGGTGATAGTGAGGTTTTTTCTGTAAAATCCATATTTCATAGTGTATTTTGATCATCTTAGTGAAGAATATGGCTAGGTGATCACGTTTTAGTTCATAACAATGTGTGATGACATTTTTTTACATCTTTCCAAATTTACTTTAAACATTATGATGTAAAACAATATATGATAGTGATCATTCATAATTAGGAAGTATGTGGGTGGTGCACATTATAAAGTTAAGATGTTTCTCATGCATAATTTGGCTATTTTTTATGATGTGCTTTATGTAATGGAAGTTTATTTGAGGATCTTTTTGGTGAAAATATCTCTTAATAGTTCCTACTATTGTTGGCATTGATATTCTCTAGTTACTCCCTGCATGCGTTAGTTTCAATAATGACTATTAGTTGGGTCTAGTGTATGTTCATGTATCCTTTAGCGTGCTAGTGTATTCAATCCTTAAGTGTTTACTTGGGGATAGGGTTCCTACTTGATGATATGATCACTACTTACAAATGCATTCACCTATGATTTATATCCATTATATTTATAACAAAAAGTTCCTTTTAGATTAGTGTTTTGAATATTTTCTAGTAATCCTATAAGTGTTCCCTCCTTACACACTTTGGTGATATATTATGGAAGATGACTATATTTAGGTGCATAATTCCCCTTCGTAGGTAAATAATGTTTTGTAAATTGCTACAATTATATTGGAACATGCTCATTTAGGTAAGCTTACTAGGATTGGATGTACTAGTGTGCCCTAGTCGTAACTTATGATAGTGGTATTATGTTTTGTTGTAGCTGAATATGCGGTTTGTGACTTAGCCTAGGCTTTGGTTTCCATCTAAGATTCATGTTGGTCTTCTTTCATAATATATTACTAATGTTTTCAATCTATTGATTTATTTTATGTCTAACAGAGCTCTGGTAATGTGTCCATTTTGCCCTATTTGTTAGTAGATTAGCCAAAATTCCTTTAACTTAATAATGTTTATGTCTATATATATGACAAAACCATTTATGAAAAAACTATTTATGCAAAGTGAATTTATTAATATTTTAAAATTAAACATTTTATTAAAATAATGTTTTGTAAAAAAAAAAAATATATATATATATATATATATATATTTTTTTTTTTTTTTTGTAGTCGATATATGGTAAGATGGAATATTAAATATCACCTAATGATGAGGTCGAGGCCATAAGCACTCTCAAAAGTGTCACACTATTTGTTTAATATAAAACCGAATAAGTTATGAGGAATTAGATCTCTAAAGAAACAAAAAAAATACATAAGAACGAAGAGAAAACTATTTAAAGAGTCATTTTCTATCGTGGAAAATTTACATTTGGTACTTTATAGTAAGAAAAAGATATATAGAAAAAAGAATAAGAATAGAGAATAAATCGATTACTTGAAACAACTACGAGTGCATTCTAATGCAAGAGGAAGAAGTGAATATCGTTAGTAGGTTTAAGGTTTTTTATCCTTCAAAGGACGTACTTTAAGCATTGAATCAAGGATTGTCTTTTCACAGGTCAATCGTCATCCATGTGGCGGAAAAGAATTGCTCCTCTCTCATACAATTTGGAAATTATCATAGAAAGTTTAGGTAAATTGTATGGAATAGTATTCTAATGATCATTCTTCAAAAATTTATTGGTTCTTTTCTTGTCTTTTATAAATTCCAGTCCTTAGTCAGTCTAATTTCCCATATGTTGTGTTAATTTTTTTTATTTATTTACTAAAAAATAAACAAACGAACGTGATTTCTCATAATTTGTAGTATTACTATTTAATTGGAAAAATAAAACATTTTCCGAAAGAATAAAATAGATCTTAATTTAACCATAGGTAATAATAATAATCATAATAAAGAAATGAAAATTTAATAATGGAAAATTCTATAATGAAAAAATACAGAGTATATAGTATATACCAATAAGTTAACATTGAAAAGATAAGTACAAAGCAATTATATGTTATCAAGCTAAAACTGACCACATATGTACACAACAAGCATGATGACTCAAAGAAATATACATATAACTGATAAGTATTTCATGCCATGATTGTATTTAATCTTATTTTAACGTCACCTTACCCAAAACGTTGCCGTGGCTTAACATACTTCCTTTCAAGACTTTACTAACCCTTATTCAAAAACAAATTTTAACACTTATTCCAAAAATATTTAAAAATTAACTATTATGAAATATTTTAAATTAAATTTAATATATTATTAAATAACTACCATATGTACAAATAACTTAAAATAAATTTATTTATTTTAAATAATTTTTATAAACTATCATTATAATTAATATATATATATATATGATCTACCAATAAATATTTTACAATAGTGTAATTATGAAAGATTGTTCTAGCTTTGAGGGTTAGTTTAATTGCTCAAAATCTTATTGTTAATTTTTTTTTGATCTTGAGAGTTTATGAGAAGAAGGGATTATTTTGAGTAGTCACTAATATATTTGGTCTAAAAAGAACATTAAAAAAAAAAAATGTTGTAAAAATATATTCATAAACTTCAAATTATAGATACTAGGTATTTTTTGAAAATAAAAATTAGCAATTTGTATAATTTGTATTATTTTTATATAAAAACATTAAAAAAAATAATTAGACATATATTTTTATATTTTTTGTATTAATATTTTATTTTTATATATTTAATTAAAATATTTAAAATAAATATTACTTAATTGAAAAAAAAAAGTTCTATATTTAAAATGATTGTGTTCATTATTATGTTAAATATTATCACAATTTATTAGATTTGATGAAGGTATAAAATAGGTATGGTTTTATTTGAAGCCTAATGAATATAGGAAAAATTATTGGCTCAGACTTATAGCAAAGATTGAAAATAGAATAAAGAAAACTTGTGTTAGATGGTTATCTAGAAGTTGTCGCTGCTACAACACCCTCCAAAATTTTGCTATGTTTGAGTTTTGGAGCCTACCCAATTGTTATATCAAGTGTCGCTTCTGGTAACCAAGTATTATTTCATGTTATTTTATATGTTTCAAGCATCTGTGTTCTCTCCTAAATGTCGTTGTACTATTAACAACATCCATAATGCACTTCACAATCTTAGTACACTTTCTTGTCACAAAACGACACTTTTGGTCGTAATTGCACACAGTTTGACTGTTATACTTAGATATTCTTTGTAAACTACTATTTTGATGTATAATACTCTGTATTGGGCTCTTTATAAGTTTTACTGATTATTTTGTATGTGTCATACTTGTTTTACTCTAAAATAATTGTGTTTTCCCAAGCCTTAACTTCCATACTTAGACAAATTTCGGCTTTTAACAAATATTTTCCACTAAGCCCGGGAGAGCACATTGCACACTCTCAAGGCTTAGTCAAAAACTTCTTTTTTGATCAAATTGCACTATGTTCCCGGACTAAATATTTCCTCCCTCTCTCTGGCACATGACACACTCTCAAGCATCAAACTCGTCGTGATCTTTTGAACCGCGCCCTCTTCCAAGTCTCTCTCCTAGTTTAGAACACAATACACAAAAAATGGACATTATGGCTTCCTTTAACCTTAAAATTGCATTTTTTTTCCTTCAATATGACTTCAACCTTCCAAATTGAGCACAAGGCACATCAAAAATCATCATTGAACCTTTCTTTTCTATTAATATTTTTCCCTGTGCCTTCCATCAAGCCTCCTCTTACTAACAAAGAACAGATTACATTATTAGTGCTAAACATACAACCCTTGTTTCATGAGAACATTATTTATTCACAGTCATAAATTTTGCGTCAACATGATAGAATATAATATTTTTCGAGTGGATTTTTTCTTACCATCAGTGATATTACTTGTAGGTGTTACTAGATCAACATGTAAAGGATGCATGAGTATATTTTTCAAAGTAAATAGCATAAGGAAGCATTCAAGAACAAAATAACACAATATGTGCCAAGTCAAAGAACATTGAATTTGGATGGTCCAAGTGATTCAAAAATACTCCATATGATTTGAGACCCTTTGGAGGGCATAAGGCATAACAAAGATAAATTTGTATCAATCATTGAAAACATAGGTGGAAACACTGTCATCCTCCAAGAAATTCCATATCTCAAGGCATTATGGGTCCAAGTCATCGTGTATATGGCTTGTCATGTTGTTTCCACCTGATAATGTGGAAATAATGATGTAATTTTGTAAATATGAATAAATGGATGTCCAAGGGTCATATATGGACAAAATAGCCACATACATACGTTTAAAGGTCACATATATAGAATTCCAAAAGACACAAAGAAGACCATAATTCATGTTTAGGTTCAAAAGTCATTTGGAAGTACAAAGGTTATAGAGAAGTCTAAAGGTCATTAGAAGTTTAAAATTCATATTGGAATCTCAAGGGTCATGGGGATGTGAAGAGTCATGCCTCTAGTTATGAAAGGACCCTCATTACTCAAAGGTAGGAATTTTCACCTTGGCTTCTCCCACAAGGCATTACAGAGATAGAGATAGTTATTTTGGAGAGCAAGTGGTATCTCTAACACTCAACTATTTAGAGCAAGTGGTGTTCAATGTAGTCATGTATCTTGGAATTTTTTTTTAATACTTAAAGCCCATTGGGCCAACACTTTTTCATGCATAGATAATGCATGCTTTAAGATTATTCTTCAAATGTTTGTATTTTATGGTAGTGTTCTTATGTACTTATTAAGTTGAATTATTTTTGTGGATTTTGTGCTTATATTATTGAGAGTGTGTCGTGGTGGTTATAATGCTATTTTCATTTATGTGAAATATTTCACTTGATGTATAACGATTCTCTTGAAACATCACTTCTATTCCTTTCAGTGAAATAACCTTGATACATTCTACAATTAGGCGTTTCCCAAGGCATACTTTCCCACTCATTCAAAAATACATGTTCACTACTCTATCATGCCAATTGCTTAAGACAAGGAAAATATTTAAGTAAATGGGATTCGAGCCATATCTTAGATGGGTCTCCTATACCAAATAGTGTGAATTTTAAAAGGGAATTCATATGAGGTATATACCATATATTTTTGTGAGATCTAGCATTGTCAACATTCTCATGCCAGAAGGAGGGAAGCCACCTTTTTATGGAAATTTGTTTTACCTCACTTGAACAATGAAGAATCTATGAAAGTCAGTAAGAGTCTGAGTTCAATTCCAACTCACATTATTGATATTGGAGAATAGTGACATCTTTGTCCAGAACAAAATTTTGGAGTTACTTATGATAAAATATGGACAATCCAGTCAATTATTTATCAGTTCACAAGAGCTCTTGGATTACTTATTGTCACTCATAATCTTCCTCATAATCCAAGCAAGAAATAGAAAAATCGTACATGTGTATTGGTTTCATTAGTGGTGTTATCACCAAATTGAACTTGATTAGATGCTCATCAAACAACTCAGTGTAACTGTTTCAAACCACTTCTAACTGAAGATTATCCTCTTCAGTTTTAGAGGGCTCTCTCAAGGGGGCTTATGATTTTGAGTAATGATAGTACTATATGGCTAACTGTATAGGAATTTTAAATTTGTTTGAATCACTACAGGTTGAAAAATGTAGGTTCTCTACCATTGGGATTATGGAGTCAACAATCACTAGTTTTAGTGAAATTGTTCTTTCAAATGGAAGATGAGGCAGATAGACGTCTTTAACAAAGGAAAATCACATACACAACATAGGAAAACAAATTCATTTCACCACTAAAGGAATTCAGAGCATAATATTATTAATTCTGAGTAATTATAGATGAAATCTACTGCAAGTGATAAGAGATAAGATAAATATAAATAAGATATCAAAAAATTCATGAGAATCTCAGGTCTGCAAAGAAGAATGACACTTTTTATTATTGATAATCGTTCAAAACATACAAGAAACAATTTGGTGAAAATGTTCTCCAACACATTACTACTTAGATGTTTTGTCTATAAATAGGCATTATTTACAATAAGGATGATCTACCTAGTGAATAGATCCTCCAATTCTCCTATGACACCTTTCATAACTGAAATCAATAACTTTGCAACACAAAACTGACAGCTACCTTTTAAAGAAATGAACTCCTAATAGGACTCTAACACCTATTTATAACATCCTTCTATCCTATCTGCAAAATAGCTACATGATGATTATAAAATTAATATCACATGCTTCAAGACCTTATGACTAATTTCACCACCACTTTACATATTTAAAGCATCCCTATATCTATGGAGAATAACCCTATTTTTTAGGAATGGATGACCTTCATCTTCAACGTTGTTTTTACTGATGACCTGTCTTCATGGCCCTCCCTTTGAATCATAAATATCTGTTGATGAGGTCCTCTGACATGCTGGAGGTCTACAACTGGCAAAAACTACTCTTTAGATGCTCAAAATCATTTAACAATTGCTTGCTACGAAAACATGACATTTTCGTAGCGAGTTTTGGTAGCGTAGGAAAAGTGGCTTTTCCATCCATCCTCTTCACTTATTTGTTGTTCCATTATGTTAATCATGTCAATACACCTTACTACAATGAATCCCCCTCCTTGAAACATTCAAAAACTGACTTTAAATGCAAAAAGGCAACTACAAGTTTCTTCGTAGCGCTTTTCTGGCTTCAAGCTTGAGGTACGCTATGAAACTGTGTAAAAATCCAGAAATTTCCCCTTTCAAAATTGTCTTCAAAAACTGACCTCCAGCTACAAAACTTGGGTTATCTTCATGTTATGAACCTTCTAAGGCATATTCCATCTTACCTTATCACTCTTGTGGTGTTTCATCCTCATTAAAAATCAGTTGAGCGATGGGCTCCTCAACCACAACCATTTTCAATCCTGTCTTTTCCAACTCTACATGAATTAGATCCAATTTCTCTTCTAGATTCTTCACTTTGTCCTTTAATGCCCTGTTCTTGGATTGCAAATTCATGTTCATCTTTCTGATGTGTTTGACCTCTCATCTTTGTGGTTGAGTCCATTTAATCAATTTTTATGTATTTTCCAAGGTCTTTAAAACACGTATGATCTGTTCTTCCCATATTTATTTCATTTTTTCAGATTGAACCTTTTGAACCTTGTGCTTCTTTGCCTCTTTCTTCAAACTTGATATCTCATCTTCTGCCACCTTCAACTGCTCCTTAATTGTTTCAATTTTTTATTTTTTAATGATTTTCTCTTTACCCTTGTTTTGTTTGATAACCAACTCTTCTTTTGCAGGTGAAGAGAGATCTATGATGCTTGGTGTTTGAGTAGTTTCACTGAACTTATGAGTCTCTTTGCTGCTTTCCATGACCTTTCTTGCATGTCTGGTCATTGGCTTTCTAGGTTGAAACATGAAACCAGCATCATCACCTACAAAATTTAACTTTTTGGTTGTCTTACCTTTCTTTAGCTTTATTCCTCCATCTTCAACATCTTCAGCTTGGAAAATGGGAATTTCTTCAATTTCAATGGCATGCAAGATTCCCTATAAATTTCATTTAGCCACTATTTGGCTCCTAGTAACTCTCTTGTAATTATTTTTGCTCACTGTTGGCTTCTATTTTGTAGGTGTAGTTTTAGGTGCATCAATCTTCTGTAAAGGGTCTACCTCCATGCTCACTGGTCCTAGTGGGGATGATCTATTCCCTTCTTCAGCTTCTTCTGCCACGGATGGCGATGAAATACTTCTAAGTTTGGAAACTCTTTAGGAGTGACAACATCAACTTCAAAACCACTCATGAACAGAAAGGAGGTCAAATCTATGTCTAGTCTCTTCAACTCCTCTAACACCAACAACTTAATCAAACCATGGTGAAATAGAGAAGTTTCATTGCCTTTTGTTTTAACTTGGACCTTATCTGACATTTTACCTAAACTTCTATATAAATAAAAGGGTAATTCAAGTAAACTCTTACCCAAAAAAGCCAGAATAAGCTTGAGGTGGTAGGAGTAGACCATGTGAAACCTTCCTTCGTAGGTAAAGTACATATGAATGGTCATCAACATATTTGAATAGTTTTCCTTCATGAAACTCCTAGGTATGGAATTTGTAAGATCAATTTCACTATGCTCTTGTTTAATAAACTCTTTGTAATCCTTCATGGTGAACTTGATGCCCTTAAACCACTGTTCGCCTCCT
Source organism: Pinus albicaulis (assembly GCA_034641835.2). NCBI lineage: Eukaryota > Viridiplantae > Streptophyta > Pinopsida > Pinales > Pinaceae > Pinus > Pinus albicaulis. Next base: position 1,606,082,652 of record CM076578.1, on the reverse strand, counting down.
CTATGGATTCTTGTTGCCACTGAAGTGTTGTCTGGTGTCACTGTGAGGTTTAGCATTCCCACCTTTGAAGCTGTTACAGTGAAACTTTATGAAAAATTCTTGGAAATCTGTAGATGAAAACCTTGCAGCCTTTGATAGAATTGCAAACAACATGTTCTTCTTAATACCTCCATGGAGGTTGGGTCTTCATTTAGCAAATTCATGTCCATGGGCTCATATATGTGGTAATGACCACCTTTATTAGTTTTCTTCCTTGCAGCCATGGTGGATTTATATCTTCTTAGCCTGGCTTGCTTGATGACACCTGTAACCTTTGAATATGCTAGCAACCTACTTGGCTCGATGAAGCAACTCTCCAGAAATCCAATAAAATGCAAAGATAAAGCAGAGTATGACAAAAAGACTAATTGGGTAATTTTTATGGTTTGAATAACAACTCATGCCTTAATCGTGACACATCCATGCTAAACATGGTAATGATGACCTCAGACATGACTTTGTACTTTTGAATTAACCCTAACAAACTCGAATGACCTCCACCCTAACTCCTCCAATCATGAACTGACACTTTGCATCGAGTTTGAAAAGACAGACACGAATTTTTTTTTTACAACATAGCTGTTTTAACTTTTGGTAGTTTCACTACGAAAAAATTAGGTAGTTTCATAGTGAAAACTGCTATTTCACAGTATAAAATGGTATGAAAGTTGTAAAACTAGCTTAAGTGTCCTTTTTAAATTTAAATTCTTGGGAAATGAAAATCAACAACATATGATGACTCATGGGACATGACATGACCTAAATGGAGATGGCCTTGAACCTTAGGATAGGTTAAATATGTAAAAAAAAATGAAAATGAAATTTCCCTATACCAACATCAAAGGTTTAAGGAGACCTTTGATAAATGAATTGTATGACCATGTCAAGTAATGTTTGAAATTTTATGAGTGATAAAAGTGGCTCCACCTGGGATGGTGTGTCCCTGTGGCACACCAAAGAACCTGTAGTTCTAGTGCCATCCATCTTTTTGAAAATAAAAACTCTAAAATTTTCCAAGCCTTCTTCAAAATCTAATGGCCTTCACCTCAAGCTCAAGTTTAATGATCAACTTATCTTTATTAGAACAAAAGAATAATAAAATGGTTCTATAAATTTAACCTTTCAGTTGCATCCTTAATTAAATCCCCTCCTCCCCCTTTTTATATTAGTTAGGTAATATAATTTTAATTTAAGTCACTTTTATATATTAATGAGGATACCCCCCCTTTTAATCAATCAAATTAGATAGAAAATATTTTAAGAACTTTAAGAAGCCATGGTATTTAATAATATTATTAAATATCATTACTTAGTATATTAGCATAAATTATAATATGAGGTATCATTAAATAAAAAATTTATAATAATTATTCCTCATATTATTAATTTAATCGACCTCCTTTTATATTATAAGGTGGCTTTTTTAGATAGAATAAAAATATTAATAATTGAATAAACCATTTTATAAAATTAAATGATTAAATATAAATTAGGAAATATTGCATTATTAGTTTGAAAATAAGCTAGTCAGCCTTTTTCCTCCTTTTTCTTTTCTACCCTTATTTATTAACCTTGATCTCCTCTCTTCCTTGTAGATTGTCCTGACGATGAGTCTAGATCTAGACTCGAAATGTAGACAGAAAAAATGATTACTGTGGATATTCCGAGTCCTACTTCTGAATAAAATGGAATATATATACAATGGAGTGAAAAAATCAATAGAACTTAAGAGGAATAGTGCTTTAGAAACCTTCCATTGACAAACCCTCAAGCACAAGGTTGTCCATCCATATCCTATAGTAGATAGGTGTTGTTGAAATGGAATGCAGCTACTCTGAATGGACCTTTCCAAATATTCTCAAACTTACCATGTTTCTCCTTTTCTTCAATTTTGGCCTCCCACTTCAATACCACATCTTGAATTTGAAAATTTTCCTCTTTGACCTTCCTGTCAAATGTCTTATTTATTATGTTTTCAGACTATTGATTATTGTTATATACTTCCTCCATTTTTTCCTACAGAGCTATCAACTGGTTTATTCTCCTCTGAATAGCAGTAGGCTCCTCTACTAGTCTTTGCAACAACTTCATAATAGTCACTCCCAAGGATGTAGGAAAAATGGCTTTAGATCCATACACAAAATCATAAGGTGAAGTACCAACTGACCTTTTTGTACATACTCTATCAGCCCACAAAGAATACTCCAGCTTCAAATGCCATGATCTTTTATTTTCCTACAACACCTTCTTAATAATTCTCACAATGCTTTTGTTCGAAGATTCAGCAAGACCATTACCTTGTGGATAGTAAGCAGTAGAGTGTCCAAGTGTAATGTGATACTGATGACAAAAATTGATCAACCTCTTAGATTTGAAAGCCTATGCATTGTTAGTGATGATATTCATAGGACAACCAAACCTAGACAATATGTTATTCTCTAATAATTGAATGATGACTAAATCATTGGCTTGCCTTGTTGGGATTGCTTCAATCCATTTGGTGAAATAATATGTTATTGCTAGGATCTAGCGATGCTGCCCTGAAGTTGAAGGATGAATTTCACCAATAAAATATAGCCCCCACTGTTGCAATGGCGCCTCAACATAATTTGGCATCAATGATAAAGGGACAAGATTTTTCTTTCCATAAAAATTTGACATTCATGACATGCAGTTATCTTCTTGTAAACATCTTTGAGCATGGTAGGCTAGTAGTACCCTGTTCTGAGAATTTTGTTTTCTGTAGCCTTCCAATAGTGATGACCTCCACAATATCCTTTATGGGACTCTTCAATCACTTTTTCAGCTTCCTCTTCCAGCAAACTATTCAAAAGAATGCCACCAGTATCTTTCCAGTACATATTTTTATCTATGATGATGCACTACCATAGAGATTTCAGCTTCACAAATCTTGCTTTAGATTTAGTCAATTTAGCAGGAGCTCTATGATGATGTAAGACAAATACAATGTCTTTGTACCAGTCAGATAGAATATATCTCTCTTCAATAGGGATCAGCTCTTCATTTTCCTCTGATAATTTTGAAATTTCTGCAATAATATTGATATTAAGATAGTCAAAATTGGATTGTGTCATGAGCTTTGCTAGCCCATGACCTTTTACAAATTTTGTAGGTCTAATTTTTATATCATACTCCAACAATTTAGCTATCCACTTCCCTCTCTTACCATCAGAATCAACTTGAGTCAATATTTGCTTCACTATAGCATTAGGCACAAATGTTACGACATGAGAATGCAGAATATAAATTATGAAGTCTCTGATGGCTTTGACCAAAGCATATAACACATATTTCATTAAATTTGGAAGTTTTCTATTACAAGGCCTTCAAAAACATTCATTCTTTTGTAAATCATCATATTAACATAATTTAAAATAAAAATAATTTAGGAATTTCAAACGAATTAGATTCCATGAATAGGTCAAACATGGGGTTTTTAGGTACAATAGTATAAATTCACAATAAGACTGTAAAACATAAATCTTAGAACCAATTTATTTAAGGTAAATCATATTAGTATGCCTAACATCCAAGAAATATATTATAGTTATGGATAGCATAACAGAGTCATCGATGTTTGATTTTTGTGTTAGATGACTGTAACCCCCTTACCCACAACCTATTGTACTTTCACCAAGAGGAGAAAATTATAAGAATTTTTAGTGGGGAATAATTAAGTGTGAAACACAACTTAATATGGATTTTAGTTGAAACTATATAGTCTTCATGCTCTTTAATTATTAAATACTTAATGTAACTACTGATAATTTATCATTAAAATATTAATTTTGAATATTAAATATGTATTAAAAGTCATTTATCTATTGTACATGATTTTCCATGTCACGATCTAAATAAACCACTTAAAACCCATTACCAATACATTCTAATTAGTTTTGTAAAATATATATATTTATTTACATTAAAATATTTATTTCGAAAATATAATATTGCATTTATAAACTTGTATCAATACATATAACTAAATGGAATACAATAAATAGCTTCATGCATTGTTAGCTTCTATGAGATTATTTTAATTATAAATAGTTTATTTATTAATTGATTTTTACAAAATTTTAATCTTAATGGGAAAATCATGTCATATGGTGAAAAAAAGTTTAAAGATGTTCATTTGTGACGCAACTCTTGAATGAGCCTGAATAGACTACTTAATGCTCGAAATTATGAAATAATTAATCCAATGATGTTTTAATAGAAAACATGTTTTAGAAATAACGATGTCACATTTATACATTCATATTAAACCACGTGAGAGGTAATAAATATCTTCATTTGTGATTCAACTCTTGAATGAGCCTGAATATTCTAGTTAATGCATGACATTATGAATTAATCAATCCATGTTTTAATAAAAAACATTTTTTTACATAGAGTTCTCTTTTAGAAATAACAATGTCACATTCATACATTCATATTAAACCACATGATAGGTAAATAAAAATCAATCGATTTTTTCTTGACTTATCGACTTATATGGCATGATTGTATATAAAATTAATTGATTTAAAAATGCATAGATAGAAAAAATTATCGATTGAAAATATAATAAACCACTTAGAACTTATGATCGATTGATTTTAAATTATTATTTTTTCTAATAATTGTATCTTTAATTAGATTAAGGGCTTTATTTCAAAAATATAATACATTTATAACCTTGTATCAATGCATATAACTAAATAGAATTTAATATTTCATGCTTTATGTCTAGTTGGATTTTATTATTTCAATTATAAATGATTTATTTATGAATGGAAATTTACAAAAAGCTAATAGGGATGAAAAAATCAAATGGTATATGTTGTAAAAAGTTTAAATACATGAATTTATGACCTATACCTTAAGGGAACTTGAGGAATCTACTTACTATTCATTATCAATTAATTATTCCATGTTTTGTTAGGAAAAACATTTCATTTTACATGGAGTTTTATTTTAAAAAAACAATGTCGCATTTATACACTTATATTAAACTTCATGATAGGAAAATAAAAGTTGGTAAATGGCTTTATATAGACCACTTATAACTTAGTATCCTTTACTTTTAATTTGTTCTATAAAAAATATATATTTGTTTACATTAGGAGCTACATTTCAAAAATTTATCACATTTATAAACTTCCATTAATGCATATAACCAAATAGAATACAATAAATAGCTTCGAGTCATGGTGGATTCTATGAGATTGTTTAAATTACAAGTAAATTATTTAGGAATTGAAAATGAAAATATGTTAAAATGGACAGGAAAATAATTGTATTATGGTGAAAAAAGTTTAAATACAAACATTTATCATCTATCTCTTTAATTAATCTAGATGGCCCACTTAACACGTTTTTAATTAATTTTTCCATGTTTTATTAAGAAGAGCATTTTGTTTTACATGGATTTTTATTTCAAAAAAAAGAAAATATGAAATTAATACTCATTATGGTAGACAAATAAAGGTCAATAAATGGATTCATTATTAACTTATGTGGGATAGATGATTACATACACAAATAGTTGATTTAAAAAAAATAAAAATAAAAAATTATGGCTCATATGATATCATTTCACTTTATATAAAATACAAAAAAAAAATGAAAAATCTTTAAATAAAGTTCAAAGACATAATTTATCTATGATAGCGTCCAATGAAACTTTGACAATCCACTTAGCAATCATTATCATTAATTATATGTTTTTATTTACAAATGAAAAATTATTTATAATAGATTTTTATCTCAAACAATAAATATCACATTTATGCACTCATATTACTGCATTTTATAGGTAAAAGGTCAATAACGAACTTTGAGTGTTGTTGATTTTCTATATGATATATGATTTTAATTACAACCATTAATTGATTGAAGTATATAGGTTTACGTAAAATATGGATTGAGAAATCAGATATCTTATGCTTCAAACAGTTCAAATCATTTTCTTATGACACATTTCCAATTAGCCTGAATAGCCGATAGTGCTTGTAGCATTTATCAAGTAAATTATTTTAATTTATTCAATAAGAATTTCGCTTTTGTTTGCAATGAGCTCTAATTCAAAACTTATTTCACATTTATATATGAATATTATGCATATAAGTAAATACAAGTCAATAAAAATACAATCATGCCTTGATGGTTCGTATAAGATGATTTCTATGGAAAATAATTCATTTAAGAACACACATACACACACATATTAGCAAAAAAAAAATTGATACAACAAAGTCATTGCAAAAATAATTATAAATAATAATAGAAATATATAATAATATAATTGAGAATTCCCATTGTAATTTTTTTTATTAATAGAAAGTTATGATTTTTTTCCTAAAAAAAAATTAAAATTGAAAATTCCCATATAAGATTCGAAAAGATATAAAATCATACAAATTGATTCAGAAAACCTATGTTAAAATTGCATTAAAAATTGGAATGTACTTGTGAACAAATTTATAAAGAAAATTATCTTCATCCACTACAGTGAAGTACATGTTCTATTGAACATTCAAATGTACTCACGTTTCTCTTTCATACGATGAAGTGTCTTAAGAAAGGGGAATAAAATATGCATAAGACAAGTATCTTGCTCTTTTCCTGTATAGGCTTTTATCAAGATGTGGTTTGATCGATATCCAATGAATTGAGAAGTATGCTTTGTTGTATCTATTAGCAATACATTTGATTCTTCATAATTATCTCCATATTGGGACCACACATCAGTCAACCTTTTCTAATAAAATTGTATTGTCCTCCCTACTTCTAATCTTGTTTGCAAATGAAAATAAGACATGTTCCATGCGAATTTAAAGTCCTCTATATCAATATTTGATATTTCAAGTACTCGTCGAATGTACTTGTCAGTGACATTTAATGTCCGTATTGCAACATCATAATTTTTTAAGCAATATTTTAACAGTTTTGAATGAAAAGGCCTTAAAAAATAGGACCTATCACTGAACTTCCAATCTGGTTCTCTTTGAATATAACAATTTTGTTCATCTTTGGTGTATGATCGGAAGAAAACTCCTTACATTTCAAATATCAACAACACCTTTTGACTTATAGTGATGCCCATTTGCGTCTGCAACTGCACTGCAACCACACGTATGATATTAACATATCTCCACTTCAACACTTTATTGCTTAATGATATAAAAACCTAAAATTTCAAAAATGATGTTGATATTTATTATGAATTGACGGTAATCACAAATTATAATTACTAGCCCTAGTAAAGTGAACAAACTAATGATATGTTTACTTTATACGTACAACTCAATACCTCTATTTAATTTGTATGGAATAAGCAAGTCTTATAGGATCACATTGATCCACCATTTAAATTATTGATTTTAAGTCTTATAATGATTTGTTTAATTTGAATTGAAATATATAATTACAGTGGTTGCAATTAAACAAACTAATTATATATTAGTTTCCACATGTAATATAATACAATTTTTAAATTTCAAACCTACTTAACTATACGCTCTAGAGTCTCTACTTTAGTTTCTTTTGGTGCTTCTTTTAGTAAAGATTATATGTCTATTGTTGGGGCTATGTACATCCTACTATATTTTTTCAACTTATATGAAATAAAAATTTTTATAACAATGCAATGAACCATCATTTGAGTTACTATTTTCAAAGCATACAATCTATTAATTTTTACATAGAATCTAATCCACTGTAAAAATGTCTATATGATGAGAGATTTTGATACAAAAACATTAAAAAACCATTAAAATCAATAATTGTTATCAATACAATAATATCTCACAAAAATAAAGAACATAAAATTATTGTATTGTACTTTTGACAAACCAAATCAACAATTCTTTTATTAGTATTGTGAAATAGAAGTCAACTTAAATTTAAAAGGGCTACAAAATATAGTAATAATTCATGATGTCAAACATATTATGACATGAAATATACACCAATCATCTTAATGTACTATTAGATGTTATTTAACTTCATTCAAAATAGCCCACACATTTGTTTCCTTGCTGCATTTAATCAACATTCTCCATAGCTTTTCGATCAACCAATCATCCTCTTTATTTGTTCCAATGAATTGAGGGGCAAGAATCACATTTTATTTTGGATTTCCTTGCATTCTCTCAAGTGAACGATCCACTATAATATTATTGGTTGCATCATATTGGGTATGCATTTCCCACACTTTTTTCAATGATTTAGTGTGTATACCTTTTTTTGGATTTTCAATGGCCTTATGTCCCTTTTTTGGTTTACACTCTGAACCAGTCTACAAAAACATAAGTTTATCCTGTATTTTGTCTGAAAAGGACTTTTTTAGAGCTCTTGTTGTGTTTTTCTTTGAAGTTGTCATCCAAATTGCAATTTCAAAATATTCATTTTTGAAATACATTTCAAAAAGAGTATTTGCATGTGGATGAATCCAAAATAATTTTTTCTCTATTTTGTAATCTGCATCAGTTCCCATTTTCTCAATATGTCCTTTGTTTTTTTCTTCATCATTGATGCTATGGTAAAAAATTTCCCTTAATTCAAGAATAACTAATTTCTTTTCAGTTATTTCGGCTGCAATACAATAAAAAATGGTCTAGTCAAACCATTTTATTCTTGTTACAAAAATTACTAAAAGAAATATTGAAACAATACACTTACCATGAGTGTTATTTTGACTACTTATAGATGAAACAATATTCTCTTTTATCATCTTCACAGAACCTGGAGTTTAAAATATTAAATCTTCAATTAAATATGATCAAATTATGTAATAAAATATATATCTTATAGAAAATTCGCAATTAAAGAAAAGCCTTATCAATGTAACCTATGAAATACACACCGCACACTTTTAACATTATTTTGATTGTTAGTTTTGTTATTTTTATTTGTTCCTATAATAAACATATACAATGCTATGGTATAGAAGCATTATAATTTGAAGAATAATAATAATAATAAAAACAAAAAGACAAGTAATAAGTACTTGATATGGCATTATCTTCATAATTATAACTTTGCACCTCATCATCATTTTTGTTCTCTTTATTTATCTCTACATTAAACATATAAAATAGTTTGAATTGTGAAAATGAATAAAAATCATTAAATAATAATGAAAATAAATGGAAAAATTACAAGTACTTAATATTATATTTTGTTCTTGATTACAACTTTATTTCTCAATCTTCGGATTATTGTCTTCGTTCTCATTATTTGTCTCTATAATTTACAACGAATATGTTATAAATTGTGACAATGATTAATTGAATAAAAAAACAAACAAAAGAATAAACAACAAAGTTCATTTTAAATACCTAATATGATATCATTTTCTTGATTATAGCTTTGTTTCACATGAATTTGATGAATGTTTTTGTTCTCCTTGCTTGTCACTATGATAAACATAAAAAATGTTATAAATTGTGACAATGAATAAAAGCATCAATCAACTATATAAACAATGAATCATCTTTAATCATCCATATAATATTTTGGTCTTAGTTGTAGTTTCTTGGGACATTCCCTTGTCATTATATACTTTCTTTAAAATATATATATATATATATACTTTCTTTAAAATATATATATATATATATATATATATATATATATATATAAAGAGAGAGAGAGAGAGAGAGAGACTAATACCTATTTCTATCTCCATCATTTCATGGTCAATGTCTTGATTAATTCCTTTCTTCTCATAATTCCCTATAATAGACATCCGAAAATGTTATAAATATGAAAATTAAATAAATTAAAAAAGTAACATGAGCAATAACCAAACAAATTATGTACCTGGTATAATAACATCTTCTCCTCCTATTTCCATCTCTAAATTTGTTTCAACATCATGTGCACTATATTGATTATTTGTTTGCTTCCCACTTTCATCATTCCCTGTTTTAGAATCCCCATCATTAGTCATTGTAGTTAACATTTTGACAACTAAGAAATTTGACCAAAATAGTATCCAAAGTATTATAAGAGAAACAAAAAAGAAACTATAGTACCTGAATTTTCCAAGAAGCTAATGGATCCTTGGTTTGATAGTTGAAAAGATTTGTAACTATTCAACATTATTGTCCTTTGTGATTCTATTTGCACAACACATGCAATTCTTCTTCTATATGTACAATAAGCCTTGATTAAATTTGCCCCCGCATAAAGAGAAATGACCACTTTTGCATCACTACATTGTTGATGTCTTTCCAATAAATCCATCCAGAAACCATAATCTCTCTCATTTTCATCAAATGTGTCTTCAAATGTGTGAGAGTATTTTGAAGCCTCGAACATTTTTAGTTCTGAAGTATAGAAATGTATAGTCAAAACTATATCATAACTATAATTATTTTGGGACTTATATTCATAAATTCCAGTAGTCATTTTATATTTGAACTTGGAGTTATGTATGGCAATTTCCAAAGTTTGACGTACATCATTATGAAACCAAAGTTCTACTAAAAGAACTGTAGTAAAGTCATTCAACTTGTTTTTTTCGATAAGAAATCGAAAAAATTCAATATAATAGCTCTTGTGGAATGGTTCTTTTTTCAAAGCCACTATATCCAGAACAACAAGGTCGGTATGTAAAACTGGCTGCAACTGACATGGAAAAGAGTGCAAAAGTGTTGACAAAAGATCAGGCCCTCCAAAATGACAACCAAATTCAAAATTGTTGTCAATCTGTTGAATGTTTGTTGATTCTTTTATCATTTTGTCAAGGACTCCACATGCTTGTTTAGAAAGGGAATCTATCTTTGTATTTCGTGTTCCTTTTACATAAGTAGACCCCTCCACAGTTTTGCAGAAATTGGAAAATATGAGCTCATTAATTCCATAATGCTCAAGAATATTGAATGTGGTAAGAGTCTTATCATTCAATTTCTCATAATGACTTTGACAATATGCAACCATTGCATCCAATATTGTTCTGTTGGTTTTCAATTTAGAACAATAATCTTTCAATTTTATGGCATCTGTTGGATGATTAGGTGGAATAGAAAACCAAATGGTTCCATTCAATAAATTTTTGGCTACTAAACCAATTTCTTCTATGGTTAATCCCTAAAGGGGACGAAAAGTAGCCGCTGTCAAACTGTGTAGACTATTCTTCTTGTAGTTCTCAAAATCAGGTCGGCTTGGAGAACACTTTAATGTGCCTAGTTGGTAACAATTAAAGACAATCTCCCACTTATCCCAAATATCTTGATTAAGATATAAGAGAATTTTTTTATCAGAAAAATTTGTAATTGGACAGTCGAAGAAGGAGCACAACATTTCATCATCGACCTGATAAAATCATACTTATAAACTAATAAAAATTCAATGTAGAGATGAAATTAAAAAAGGATTAAACTAATGAGAATTCATTACAAATATGAGAAAATATGACACATATTATTGACTTTAAATGTTAAATGCAAAAACAATAAAATAATGTACCTTGTCTTCAGCTGTCTTGGAACATCCAATCCTCCTTTTCTTTAATTTGTCATTGGCAATTAAGAAATTTCTTGTTGATCGGACACAATCAATAAATGGAGTTTTGTAGAATACCTTATTGGCAGAATTTAGTTGACAACAAATGTGAATCACCTCAATGGGTTCAACTGATGGACACAAGAATCGAGCATTTCGTTTTTTATATTTTTGTTTCGCCTCCATAGATACATTATATTTAGGATTTGATAAAATTTCTTTCGCTTCCTGAATGGTGTGTTGGCCATCAACTATCCAAAAATTGATATTCTTAGCATCTAAATCTGTCTCATTTATAATTTTGATAGATTTCACCAATGGATCAGACTCATTGATGTCAAATGGAATCAGAAGAGCATCAGGCAATGAGGTTTGAAATTTCTCTAGGAATGATTTCACTAATACTTGAACATTTAAATCATCTCGTGATCTCAATTTAAACACTTTGGGGGCTTCTCTACATCTTACAACATCCACCTTTCTACTAAAGGTGTTTGAAAATAGATAGCAATGCTTGAAAGCTTCATGAATTTCATCACATTGATCTGCAAGTTTTGTTGTCTCAAATTCAACTTTCCTAGCTTTTTGAAATTCTGTAGTAGGTTTGAAATCACTTTCAATAATGTTCTCTTCTAATTCAGATAAATATACTCTTCTCAAAGCAAGTAAATGACAATCGAGTTTATCATCTGGTATTTTGTCAAGAATTTTTCCTTTTTGTTGTAAATAAAGAAGTACAGATGATGTTTTTTTACATCTTACATAGCGGTATCTTAGAACTGTAGTGATGCGTTCTAAAAGATCTATGCAACTATTCAATCCAGATGTAGCAAAACTCTCATAGTTATCCAACTTAAACATTGAATTCTTTATCGTATTTGGTGAATTTTTACTTGAAGCTTCAATCAAATCTGGTCTAAATTTTTTATACTCCACTTGACAAGAAATTAATTTTACTTCATTTTCTTTAATCACCTCCACTTGAAAGTCAATGTCATTTTCATTGCAAGCATAGCAATTAATAATTATTCCTAATATCTCAGGTTCTTTTTCAGCGATGGATCCAAATAAGTACATATCAGGATACATATTCATGGGAGTTTCTATCTGGACATACCAATCTTGCACAAATTCATATTTATTAGATGTGTTGTATTTTTTAATCATTTCAAAGGTAGAAGTTGAAGGTGTTATTGATACTGTCATTTGAGTTGATTTTTTCTTTTTCTTAGATGATGACTGTAACATTTCACTTGCTTTGGTGCCAACTGATTCTGCATACAAAAATAAAAAATTATTTGCATAAATCAAAATGAAATTAAAAGTCCAAATATTTTCATGTAATGTTATTTTAAAATTTACAAGACCACCTAACCTAACCATTTATAAGAGAGTATACATAAAATATAAAACAACCATACCAATTGAAGGAGACATTGTTTGTATATCACTTGTTTTTCGTTTTCTCTTCACTCCTTTACTTGGATTGTTAGGTACACGAGATTCCACAACTTATGAAAAAAATAAAGAAATAAATAAATTATGGAAGGCATGAAATACCAAAGATTATTAACTAACCTTATAATACACTATTTTCTTTACATACACAATAATAAAGGAGTACATGTTTTATGCAAGTTTACTATATGACACCAAAAGTAATCACCTAACTAAAAATATTAAGAAAAACTAAATTATAAGAGAGTATACATAAAATATAAAACAACCATACCAATTGAAGGAGACATTTTTTGTATATCACTTGTTTTTCGCATTTTCTTCACTCCTTTACTTGGAATTTCAGGGACACGAGATTCCACAGCTTATGGACCAAAAAAAAAAATTATGGAAGGCATGAAATACAAAATATTATTAAACAACCTTAATCACAAAGCTAAAATTGTTAGGAAAAGCAAAATACCGATGTTAGTATGGGGTTTCCACATTAAAACCCACTCCTAGTGCTATTTGCATGTGTTTTTGTGTAAAAGTGGATCTTTAATGTGGAAAATCCAACTAACATGGTGTATTTCAATTTTTCATAGCAATATTTGGTAGGAGATTATTCAATAATAAATCAAAATTCATTAAGTTGTAAATTGCATACTAGAGTTTTGTCAAATTATTTGAAAATGAATATAAAATATATTTTTAGAATCTCACATTTTGTACCATAGTTCTTAGCATCTGCAAACATTTGTAAGAATTCATAATGGTAAAAAATTAAATGAATTAAGAAACAATATAAATTCATATTATAACATCTCATTTCATACATATGCACAAAAGCAAAGAAGCTCAAAGCATATGCAAGTTTTCTTAAAAAAAATAAGGATAACATGAACTTCATTAATCAACGATCATTTATTAGCAACCATTGTAACAAAGTATAGACTAATTTTAAAATTGTTATATCATTTAAAGATTTTTGTGTTATATTTGGTGAACTTCCTTTTTCCTTTGATGATTCCTTTGAATTCCCACTAGCTTCATGGTCCATGGTTTCTGAAAGTAAAGTAAGAAAATTATTATCATAGTTTCAAATTATCGAAGAAAATATGAATTTATAAATACTACCACTACTTGCATCATTGTATGTGTAACAAAATGAACAAGAACAATAACAAGTGTAGAACTCACAATAATAGCTAATCATGGTGTTGATTAGAGAAAGGGCACCACCCCTAAATAATTTATTATGTTCTTTTAATTGTGCCTATAAGAAAGCTAGCACATGCTAGCTTTCTTTCTAGTACAAGCATTATTAAGCACGTTACCAAGAGACAACAATACACTGTGAATAAATAACAACAATAGTTCTTTTAATTGTGTCTATAAGAAATATAGCACCTGCTAACTTTCCTTCTAGTACAAGCATTTAGCACGTTACCAAGAGACAACAATACATTGTGAATAAATAACAACAATAGTAGATACTACAACAACATCATGTTTACACAAAATTCATTAATCAACAATCATTTATTAGCAACCATTGTAACAAAGTACAAACTAATTTTAAAATTGTCATACCATTTAAATATTTTGGTGTTGTATTTGGTGAACTTCCTTTTTCCTTTGATGATTCCTTTGAATTCCCACTAGCTTCATGGTCCATGGTTTCTGAAAATAAAGTAAGAAACTATTATCATAGTTTCAAATTATCGAAGAAAATATGAATTTATAAATACTACCACTACTTGCATCATTGTTTGTGTAACAAAATGAACAAGAACAATAACAAGTGTAGAACTCACAATAATAGCTAATCATGGTGTTGATTGGAGAAAGGGCACAACCCCTAAATAATTTATTATGTTCTTTTAATTGTGTTTATAAGAAAGCTAGCACCTGCTAGCTTTCCTTATAGTACAAGTATTAAGCACGTTACCAAGAGACAACAATACACTGTGAATAAATAAAAACAATAGTTGTTTTAACTGTGTCTATAAGAAAGCTAGAACCTTCTAGATTTCCTTCTAGTACAAGCATTAAGCACGTTACCAAGAGACAACAATACATTGTGAATAAATAACAACAATAGTAGATACTACAACAACATCATGTTTACACAAAATTTATCTTTTATAGTCATGTATATTCTTAGTTTGCTATAGAGACCATAAAAAGGCAAACACATTGAAGAATTTTTTCTATAACATACAAGTCTTTGCCAACAACATCGCATTGTAAAGAAAATATAGTGCACGATGAAATTCCTTCTATCACAAACACAAACACATTGTCAAAAAAACATTGCAACAATAATATTTCCTATTAAATCTCCATGCTTGCGAAATTTTTCCTCACTTTTTGAAGACAATGAATTTTTATTCCATGCCTACTTAGATCGTTGTTCCAATATGAGAAATGTTAAACCCTCAAATGATTAGAAGGCCCTTTGTATGGAATATGTGTTCTAAGAATGAAATATGGGACAAATAGAAGCATGTTTCCAACAACAACATTGCATTGTGAAAAAAAATTAAATGAATTAAAAAACAATGTGAATTCATCTTCTATGACATCTCATTTCATACATATGCACAAAAGAAAAGAAGCTAAAAGCATATGCAAGTTTTCTTAAAAAATAAGAATAACATGAACTTCATTAATCAATAATCATTTATTGGCAACCATTGTAACAAAGTACAAACTCATTTTAAAATTTTCATACCATTTAAAGATTTTGATGTTGTATTTGGTGAAATTCCTTTTTCCTTGGACGATTCCTTTGAATTCCCACTAGCTTGAGGGTCCATGGTTTCTGAAAATAAAGTAAGAAACTATTATCATAGTTTCAAATTATCGAATAAAATATGAATTTATAAATACTACCACTACTTGCATCATTGTATTTGTAACAAAATGAAAAAAAACAATAACAAGTGTAGAACTCACAATAATAGCTAATCATGGTGTTGATTAGAAAAAGGGTGCCACCCCTAAACAATTTATTATGTTATTTTAATTGTTTCTATAAGAAAGTTAGCACCTACTAGCTTTCCTTCTAGCACAAGCATTATTAAGCACGTTACCAAAAGACAACAAAAAGGAAAACACATTGAAGAATTCTTTCTATCACATACAAAGGATTTCCAACAACATTGCATTGTATAGTAAATCTATTGCATGATGAAATTCCTTCTATCACAAACACAAACACATTGTCAAATAAAACATTGCAACAATAATCTTTCCTAGGACATCTCCATGCTTGCGAAATTTGTCCTTGATTTTTGAAGACAATGAGGTTTTAGTCCATGCCTATGTAGATCATTGTTACAACATAAGAAATGTTAAATCATCAAATGATTAGAAGGCCCTTTGTATACAATATGCGGTCTAAGAATGAAATATGGGACAAATAGAAGCATGTTTCCAACAACATTGCATTGTGAAAAAAAGCATTCTATATTACCCTCTATCATAAACACAAGCACATTGTCAATAAAAATGCTGCAAGGTGAAAGAAATCTAACGCATGTTAAATTTAATTTTAACATAAAAACAAACACTTAAGAACATTGTACGGTAAAATAAATCTAGCATTTGGTAGAATTACTTCTAGAAAAAACACGAGCACATTGCCAACAACAATGTTGCTAACAAAATTAAATGAAGCACATGCTAGATTTGTTTCTAATAAAGACATGAGCACATTACCAATAACAACATTGCTAGGTGAAAGAACTTTAAGCATGCCACATTTCCTTCTAGAATAAATAAAAGCTCACGTCAACATTGCAAGAGTATAATAAATCTAACATGTGATCAATTTTCTTCCAACACAAACACAAACACGTTTCAAATTGAAATAAATCTAACATGTGCTATATTTCCTTCTAGCACATAACAACATTAAAGGACAAAAGAAATCTAGTGCATGCTATAGATTTATTTCTATCACAAACACAATGACATTCAAATGTGAGGGAAACATAATGTGTGCGATATTTCCTTCTAGCCCCACCATAAGCGTGTTGCCAATAAAAAAAATTATAAGGTGAAAGAAATCTAATGTGTGTAAGATTTCCTTCTAGCATAAAGACAAGCACACAAGCCCATTATAAGGTGAAAGAATTCTTGTGCATGCTAGATTTACTTCTAGCAAAAAAACAAGCATGTTGACAACACCAACATTATAGGGCAAAGGAAATCTAACATGTGCTAGATTTTCTTACAGCACAACAAAAACACATTATAAGATGAAACAAATCTAGGACGTGCTAGATTTCCTTCTAGCACACACATAAGAACATAACAACATTGTAGGGTTAAATAAATCTAACACATGCAAAATTTACTTCTAGCACAAGCTAAAGCACATTGCCAATAACAACATTGCAAGAAAAGAAATCTAACATGTGCTAAATTTCCTTCTAACATAGTCACATGCATATTTCCAATAACAACATTGCAAGGTCAAATAATCTAGCATATTTCCTTCTAGCACAAACAACCAGATTGCCAACCACAACATGGCATTCTGAAACAAATCTAGCGCGTGCTAAATTTCCTTCTAGCTCAAACCCAAACATAACAACATTGTAGGGTTAAATAAATCTAACACATGCAAAATTTACTTCTAGCACAAGCTAAAGCACATTGCCAATAACAACAATGCAGGAAAAGAAATCTAACATATGCTAAATTTCCTTCTAACATAGTCACATGCATATTTCCAATAACAACATTACAAGGTCAAAGAATCTAGCATATTTCCTTCTAGCACAAACAACCAGATTGCCAACCACAACATGGCATTCTGAAACAAATCTAGCGCGTGCTAAATTTCCTTCTAGCTCAAACCCAAACATAACAACATTGTAGGGTTAAATAAATATAACACATGCAAAATTTACTTCTAGCACAAGCTAAAGCACATTGCCAATAACAACATTGCAATAAAATAAATCTAACATGTGCTAAATTTCCTTCTAGCATAGTCACATGCATATTTCCAATAACAACATTGCAAGGTCAAAGAATCTAGCATATTTCCTTCTAGCACAAACAACCAGATTTCCAACCACAACATGGCATTCTGAAACAAATCTAGCGCGTGCTAAATTTCCTTCTAGCTCAAACCCAAACATAACAACATTGTAGGGTTAAATAAATCTAACACATGCAAACTTTACTTCTCGCACAAGCTAAAGCACATTGACAATAACAACATTGCAATAAAATAAATCTAACATGTGCTAAATTTCCTTCTAACATAGCCAATGTGACCAACAAATCTAACATGTCTACCACAAATACAAACATGTTTCCAACAACAACATTGTAGAGTATAATAAATCTAACGTGTGATCAATTTTCTTCAAACACAAACACAAACACGTTTCAAATTGAAATAAATCTAACACGTGCTATATTTTCTTCTAGCACATAACAACATTGAAGGACAGAAGAAATCTAGTGCATGCTATAGATTTATTTCTATCACAAACACAATGACATTCAAAGGTGAGGGAAACATAATGTGTGTTATATTTCCTTCTAGCCCCACCATAAGCGTGTTGCCAATAACAAAATTATAAGGTGAAAGAAATCTAATGTTTGTAAGATTTCCTTCTAGCATAAAGACAAGCACACAAGCCCATTATAAGGTGAAAGAATTCTAGTGCATGCTAGATTTACTTCTAGCAAAAAAACAAGCATGTTGACAACAACAACATTATAGGGCAAAGGAAATCTAACATGTGCTAGATTTCCTTACAGCACAACACAAGCACATTATAAGATGAAACAAATCTAGGACATGCTAGATTTCCTTCTAGCACACACATAAGAACATAACAACATTGTAGGGTTAAATAAATCTAACACATGCAAAATTTACTTCTAGCACAAGCTAAAGCACATTGCCAATAACAAAATTGCAAGAAAAGAAATCTAACATGTGCTAATTTTCCTTCTAACATAGTCACATGCATATTTCCAATAACAACATTGCAACGTCAAAGAATCTAGCATATTTACTTCTAGCAAAAACAGCCAGATTTCCAACCACAACATGGCATTCTGAAACAAATTTAGCACGTGCTAAATTTCATTCTAGCTCAAACCCAAACACATTGTCAATAAAAAAATTTCAACTTGAATTCTGACGTGTGCTAAATTTCCTTGTAGCACAAACACAAGGACATAACAAACATTGTAAGGCAAAAAATATCTAGCATGTGCTATATTTACTTTTAGCAAAAACTCAAGCTTATTTCTAACAATAAAAACATTGCAAGAAAAGAAATCTAAAATGTGCTAAATTTCCTTCTAACATATTCAATGTGACCACAAATCTAACATGTCTACCACAAATACAAACATGTTTCCAACAACAACATTGTAGATTATAATAAATCTAACATGTGATCATTTTTCTTCCAACATAAACACAAAAACGTTTCAAATTGAAATAAATCTAACACGTGCTATATTTCCTTCTAGCACATAACAACATTGAAGGACAGAAGAAACCTAGTGCATGCTATAGATTTATTTCTATCACAAACACAATGGAATTCAAAGGTGAGGGAAACATAATGTGTGTTATATTTCCTTCTAGCCCACCAAAAGCATGTTGCCAATAACAAAATTATAAAGTGAAATAAATCTAATTTTGGTAAGATTTCCTTCTAGCATAAAGACAAGCACACAAGCCCATTATAAGGTGAAAGATTTCTAGTGCATGCTAGATTTACTTCTAGCAAAAGAACAAGCATGTTGACAACAACAACATTATAGGGCAAAGGAAATCTAACATGTGCTAGATTTCCTTACAGCACAACACAAGCACATTATAAGATGAAACAAATCTAGGACGTGCTAGATTTCCTTATAGCGCACACATAAGAACATAAAAACATTGTAGGGTTAAATAAATCTAACACATGCAAAATTTACTTCTAGCACAAGCTAAAGCACATTTCCAATAACAACATTGCAAGAAAAGGAATCTAACATGTGCTAAATTTCCTTCTAACATAGTCACATGCATATTTCCAATAACAACATTGCAAGGTCAAATAATCTAACATATTTCCTTCTAGCACAAACAACCAGATTTCCAACCACTATATGGCATTCTGAAACAAATCTAGCACGTGCTAAATTTCCTTCTAGCTCAAACCCAAACACACTGTCAACAAAAATTTTTCAAGTTGAATCCGGACGCGTGCTAAATTTCCTTGTAGCACAAACACAAGCACATAACAAACATTGTAAGGAAAACAATATCTAGCATGTGCTATATTTACTTTCAGCAAAAACTCAAGCTTATTTCTAAAAACAACATTATCAAGCAAAAGAAATTTAACACATGCTAGATTTCATTCTGTCATAAATGAAAGTGCATTGCAATAACAACATTGTAAGATGAAAAAAGTATAATGAGTGATATATTTCCTTCTAACATAAATAAGCGCACATTGTCGATAACACCATTGCAAGGTGAAGGAAATCTAACCCATGCTAAGTTTTCCTATAGCAAAAACATAAGCACATAACAACATGGCAGGGTTAAAGAAATCAGCTCGTGCTAGATTTACTTTTAGCAAAAACACAAGTATATTTCCAAAATAAATATTGCACGGAAAAAATAAATCTATTTTGCGCTAGATTTTCTTCTATCATAGACACAAGGCATTCTCAATAGAAACATTGAAAGGTGAAAGAAATCTAACATGTGCTAGATTTACTTTCAATAGAAAGACAAGCATATTGCCAAAAACAAAGGTGCATGCCAAAAGAAAACTAGGACCTGTTAAATTTTCTTCTAGGACAAACACAAACACAATGGAAATAATAACATTACAAGGGGAATGAAATCTAATGTGTGCTACATATCATTTTAGCATAAACAACGAGAATGTCAACAAGAATCTGAAATTAGAAAACTTTCCAGGCTTTGTGGATTTTTCTCCATGAAGCCGCATAGAAAATGTAGTAACAATTGTTTTGAAAAGGCAACCAACCACGCCAATTTAATCGTATGTAACTCAGGGTTGGGTTCTAGTGGCTTGGTAGAGCACTAACTCGTTTAACACAGGGGTTTGGCAAGATAGTGTTGGACCGCTTTCATGGATGTCTAAATTTGATCTTGAGAGGACAATGTAAATATCTGGCAATTAGTAAAAAATTTGAACCAACATAATATAAAGTTGGAGCAGGTGCTTGTATATTTAACATTGGTTTTGTTGGGTAGCAGTGTAGTGCAGATAAGCCCTTGCTAATATGACTTGTTTGAGTATGTAGAGCTATTGCTTCTCCATTTTGGTTATGTGCATCTCAAATTCTAGAGAGGTGAATACATTCCAGCCATGGGAAGGGGTTGATGTAGAGGAAGATGGGTAAACATGTTGGTATATTGGCCTTACATTATTGTTGCATATAATGGTAATTTGATACCTATAATACTAATGGCCCAAATAATATTTTAGCTACTTTAAATAATTAGTAACTATTGGGTGGCATGGGCAACCCCTACAAAATAAAATGAGAGCTCCCCTATTAGAAACTCCCTTCTCATTCTCGTTTATGTTGCTTTGAAATTAAGAAGCTCTTCATGCGTTCTTGTGAGATTTGTGTTTCTTTCACTAGTTTGACTTAAAACTAGCAATCAGCTTTTCAACAATCTACACAATTGATGCAACTCCATTTGGGTGAATATTGAATTAGGAATCAACTAGTCGTAGTGCAATGGACACATTGATTTCTACACAACTAGGAGTTTTGGTTTTTGCCTTTATACAACTTTTGGGGATCATTGTAGTCATGTCTCAGATTTCTTGGCAGATATTCATTGTGTTTATACCAGTGGGTTCAACTTATATATGGTATCATCAATATTACATATCATCAACTATGGAAGTGGCTCGGTTGTCATTAGTTTCTAGAGCTCCAATCGTACAAAATTTTGGAGAATCAATCTCTGGAGCAGCCACCATTAGAAGTTTTGACCAGGAGTCTTGGTTCATGGAGAGAAATCTCTAGCTTATTGATATGTATGCTAGACCTATTCTCCACAATGTTGAGGCCAATGCATGGATTTGTATTCTGATGGATTTATTATCAAATCTTGTGTTTTCATTCTCTATAATATTCCTAATTTAAATTTACAATGATACACAAAGCATGCATAGTAAAAAAAAACGAACACACAAAATTTACAACACATTAAACACCCAAAAATCTCCATAAACTGCGTGAGCTTAGCCATTCTATTAATATAAATGTTGGGTACAAAGGTAAGATGAAAAAACATCCACCTAGTCTTGCCCAAGGCAAGCTAACAATGCCCAGTTGATGAAATCAACTACTTTAACATGCAATGTGGTTGTCCCCCACAATATCTTTACTAACCCAGTGAAAAATTGCGTTGTTGGATGCAAACAATGGTTGTTAGGGTCTCCTCTGGTGCTTAGAAAATTCTGGGAAATTAACCTTAAGCTCTCCTCCAATAACCCACAAAAACCCATGAAGGAATCGGCCAAATGTTGACCTCAGAATTTCAGCCCAATTTCCCCCTAGCTCCTCTAGTTGTTGGCTGAGTTGGGACCCCTATTTGGACAAGCAAATCTACCCAAAAAATTCTGCCAAATTATTTATGAGCTCCTTGTCAAAAACCCAGGAAAAAACCAGAAAGGGCTTGCTCTAGTTTTAACGCTCCAAAATTGACCTCAAAATTTTTTGGCCCTCCTCCACAACCAAATGCTCGGCTTGCTCCTCCACCAAAATTCATGGGAAAATCACCCATGATTTCCGCCAATATAATTTTAAACCACCACATCTCCTCAATCCCTTTCACAAGCCAATTATTGGATTTTCGTTGAAATTTCGGCTCAATTTCCCCCTAGCTCCTCCAATTGTTGGTTGAGTTGTGGCCCCTGTTTTACCTTGCGAATCTACCCAAAAAATTATGCCAAATTATTTCTGAGATCCTTGTCAAAAACCCAGAAAAACCTAGAAAGCGTTTTTTCTAGTTTTGCCGCTCCAAAATTGACCTCAAAATGCTTGGCCCTCCTCCACAAGCAGAAATTGTAACCTGTAATAGATGTTGGGCTTGATCCTCCAGAAAAATGCTATAAAATCACCCATGATTTCCCCCAATCTAATTCCAAACAACCCCATCTCCTCAATCCCTTTCACAAGCCAATTGTTGGCTTTGCCTCATCAACTCCTCCAAGAGCCAGGCTTGTGTACCTTCCCCTTTTTGCATCATTGGAGTGTCTATAAGCTCACCAATCACTGTGCATGCGAGTATAACACCTTCACGATCTTGCTAGCTTCCCCACAGCTAGCCAAGATTATGCTTTGATACCATTGTAATATTCCTAATGGAAATTTACAATGATATGCAAACCAAGCATAGTAAAAAAACAAACACACATAATTTACAACACATTAAACACCAAGAAATATATAATAATTGTGCTGAGCTGAGCCATTTTATTAATATAAATGTTGGGTGAAAAGGTAAGCATGCACTTGGTCTTGCCCATGGAAACCTAACAATGCCCATGTGATGAAATTGGCTACTCTAACATGCAATGTGGTTGTCCCCAACAATCTCTACATTGACCCGGTGAAAAACTACACTGTTGATTGCCAACAATGGTTTTTAGGGCCTCATTTGGTGCCCAGAAAATTTCGGGAAATTAACCTCAGGTTCTACTCCAATAACCCTTGAAGGAATTGGCCAAATGCTAAACTCGGACATTTTGGCCCAATTTCCCCCTAGCTCCTCCAGCTACTAGCTGAGTTGACACCAAAATGGTAGAAAATCCCCCACATTTTCCTTTCCTACATCCCAGTTGAACCCTAAATGTGTGGTATCCTCCCAGCTACCAAAGATGAGTATAATTTTACTCCCTGGGGTGGCACTCGTGGTCCACTGAAGAAGAGGGTGACTTGGCCCCCATGAAATACTGCGTAGTTCCTAGGAAAGATGATGCAGGCCCCTGCTCCAAAAATTCATACTATTGTGGAAATACCTCCTGCTCTTGTAAATCCTTCTCTTTTTTCTTGGAATTTGGTCAAGGAATGCTTCAACGATAGTGTAGCCCCTATCTCCAACACCACTCTCCAACAAGAACTGTGTGGGTCCTTTCCTGCATCCCAGCTAAAATTGAAATGTGTGGTATCCTCCAAACTACCAAATATTAGTAGAATTTGCCTCCCTAGAGTGACACTTGTGGTTCACCGAAGAAGATGGTGAGATTTCCCTTTGGAAACCTTTGGTGCTAAACAACACCTGTGACTCAGTTGAACAACTTGAGCAACAATGTGTAAAATGACAAATTACCAAAAGGTGCTCAATGTTGCCTTCAACCCTCTATTTATAATTGTTTCTTCGCCTTTTCTTGGTGGTCCTTCATCAAAATATTTTGATCTCCTTTCCACAAAATCAATTATTCCTTGAGGGGTGGCCCCCACATTCCACAAAGGTTGATATTTTCTATTTCTACTAAGTCCCATGTACCAAAAATGTCTCAAATGCCCAGATTACAACATTGTGCTATGCTTGGCACTCCCCTAATAAACTTCATTAATCCTATTAAATGAAAAATCAAAATTGGTGATATTACATTCTCTTTGGTGTTCCTCATTTGCTTTCCAGGAGATGTAATTAGACCAAGCATTGCAAGGTTGACAATAACATATGGTCTAAATCTAAACATGATACAAACCTGGGTAACATGATGTGTTTGTTTTGTGGAGACCAAGATTATCTCAATGGAGAGAATAATGCAATATTCAAGTATTCCCACCGAGCCACTAGTGATCATGGAGAATTGTAGACCAAATCGAACTATCGATCTAGAGGAACAATATATCTATCTGATTTGTAGGTGCATTATGGGCCACATCTTCTGTTTCTCTTGAAAGGCCTTACATGCACTTTCCCTAGAGGTACAAAGGAGGAATTTGTGGGGAAAACATAAAGTGGAAAATATACTCTCATTCAATCCATTTTTGGCATTGTGGAACCAACAAAGGGATTGATGGAGTCAACATCTCAACAATAGGCCTCCATGAGCTAAGATCCAAAATTAAGAATTATTCCCCAAGAACCAACAATGTTTGGGGCAATATAAGAAAAAATTTTGATCCTTAGGAATACTTCTCGGATGATGAGATATGGGAGGCTTTGGACAAGTGCCAATTTGGTGAAATTATACAATAAATTTGATTCCTCGGTGCTTGAGAATGGAAGAAACTAGAGTGTGGGTCAATGTTAGCTTATCTATTAATTTTATTATGGCAGAGGTGGGTCCCTTGTCCCACAAACAAGGAAGTCTCATACACCAATTTCGTGTCTAGTTTAGTCATGACCTTAAAATTGGATAGTAATAATAGTAATTTACATGCTTCAAATCACCAATTCATCCAATAAAATTTTCCAAAACCTTTTATCTTCTGAACACAAAAATAACCATGAAATTTTATTCCACTCTTACATAAATCCTTTAGAAGGAGCCCCTCTTCCAGAAAGTAACTCTGCTATCCATCCATCTATAAAATTCAAATCCACAAATTTTAATCCATTGTAATTGAAATATCTCAGCAAGATTTACAACCTTGGATGTGCTTTAAAAGAAATTTTGTGAACTCCGTGACACCATAAATGTCTTCTCCAACCAGCTCTAGAAATTCTCCTCTTACTTAGAGGACACAATATTGTTTCAAATGCTATTGCAATTACATTTTTGAAAACTATCTGGATTTGTTTGTGGTATGGGAGGAAAGCGATCCTTAATCTATAGGTTCAATAAATTGCATGTATTTATCCTCAAATACTGCAAGGACTATCCTCATTCTTCTTGCAAAATGGTGTTGTATTGCCTTAGATGGTAGTGCTTTAATTTCTGGGGACAAAATGATTTATAAAAATGAATCTTTAAAGCCTGTATGTGCTGATATACATCCAATGTTGTTGTTGGAAGAATTGATTTCATACCTTATTGACCATACTATATACCTATGACTTCATCCTTTTTACAAACTCACATTCCAAACTCTTTCTACTAGCAGTTTGCAAGATGAGACCAAATGCTTGTAGCCATGCATAATAGTTCTATAGTTCTTTCCTGTCTTCCTTAGCATACTCACAACAATATCCATATTTATGCACCTTATCAAACAATAAAAATCTTCGATGATGTGTGATAAGAAACTTTTCCATCATTACTCAACACCCGGAAAACATTTTTAGTTTGCAATTCTTCTGAAGGATGCACATCGTTGAATAGCATGCAGCAAATTCTGAGGCAACTCTCATTTGTACATGCATAAGAAAGCATTATAAAGTATCTAGGAGGACCAGCTGATGAATTGATATATTACCCATGAATATCAAAGGGTAACATTTGATTGGATATTATCTTCTATGTTTCCATCTTCTAGTGCTAGTGGTGCTTCTCATTACTCATAAGTAAAACAAGAGATCGAGGGATATTTTTTTTTGGAATGCCTTAATTCCCTCTCTAGAGAATGCCCAATACAGTAAATTTTTGCGCAACTCATCAACCTAACTTTCATTTTTTTCCTTGAGTTCTCTTACCTCTGTCAAGACTTTTATAAGACTTTTTTCACCTCATCAATACATGCTGCAAGCTTTGAAACATATTTACTATTACTCCTACCATTTTTCTCTAACAAATTACTTTAAATCTTCTCATCGTCACGAACTTGAGGAATTTAATTATTGTTCCCTTTATTATTCTTCTCCACAATTGATATGTATACACAAAATTTGGCATGATGTCCTTTCCAATGGTTCCTGCCAAATGATTCCCTTCTTCATGTCTCAGTAGACCACCAAATTTGTCAACTTTTGAATTTTTCCTGAGTGGTCTCTTTATTTTCTATCTATATAAAAAGAATCAAACCCTCAAGCTCTTTCCCCAAATTACCCTGTATCTGTTTATTAATAAACAAAGATGTTGAAAAAGTTTCATCCATTGCATAGTGCACATGTCATCCATCCTGTCTTTTATAATTAAAGACCTCGACTCAGAGGAATCAGAGGAAGAGGGAAAAATAGGGGAATCCCAGTCCTCTGTCAGAAGATCTACCAGGGGGAGGAAATCCCTCAAAGAGAAGCTGGAGTAAGAAACCTACAGGGAAAATCTATTAGGAAATCAACTGACCCTGGAGAAGATGTTGGCTACAAGCCACAAGCCAAGCAATATTCAAAGCCAGGGCCGTAAGGGAGCCCCTTCATCCCAAAAAAGAAAGTAATGAAGATCTTCTCCTGGAACTGTAGGGGGATGGGGAGCAGCCAAAAAATGGAAGCAATGTAAAGTCTGGTAAAACTGGAAAAGCATAACATTCTCCTCATCCAAGAGACCAAAATGGAGGAAGGAGACTTCCTCCAAAAAATTAAACAGTTTTGGGGTAAGGGCGGAAGCATATCTGTCTCCTCCAGGGGAGCGTCAGAGGGGTCTAGGAGTTTTATGGGACATGACCTCCTTCAAAGAAATATTGGTTAAAACATCCACAAACTGGATTTTAATTCAGCTTCAACATTTTCAAACTAAGGACACACTGAATCTCATTAATATTTATGCTCCAGCCATATTGGTAGATAAAAAAAGTTGTTGGGACACCATTCATGATTTAGCCTCTGAGCTGTCAATGGAAAATGGCATTCTTGTTAGGGACATGAACCTCACTCTATGCCAGGATGAAAAGTGTGGGGGCTGCATAGTAAGGGATCCTGCCAAGGAATGGGTGGAATATCTTATTCAGCACTGGGACCTTCTTGACATCAAGCCTGTCAAAGGCAAATATACATGGAAAAATATAAGAGTGGGGTTGGGCCACTTAGAAGCAAGGTTAGATCGTTTTCTTATTCAAAGCTCTTTCCTTCTTCTTGGTCTTGAAATTAGTTCTTCTATCATCCCCTCTTCGGTTTCTAATAACAAGCCCATCTGGCTTGAGATGAAGCCACTTTTGAATCTGGGGCCTATTCTGTTCCACTTCAGCCCCCTTTGCGTCGAGCAATCTGATTTCTTAGGGATAGTTGAGGATGCCTGGAAGCCCCCTATCAATGGTTGCCCAATTTTTGTATGGGAAGAAAAACTCAGGAGGGTGAAAAGGGCTCTCAAAGATTGGATCAAAGGACTCCCCTCACCATCTGCAGCTATGAAGGAGGCTCATGACAAACTTGAAAGTCATCAAATGCAGATGGAAGACGTGGAAATATCAAGGGACAGTCCAACCCAGGAAGAATAACTCTAAGCAAATTTCCATAAGACTTATATCCAGGAAGAAGAATACTAGAGGCTTAAGTCCCGCAGTCTCTAGCTCCAGGCTGGGACAGAAACACTTCCTTCTTCCACAAGCAGACACGGGCCAAAAAGAGCTTCAACTTCATAAAAAGAAATAAATTCTAGAGGACAAGCCCACAAAGATTTTGCCAGCATAAAAGTAGTTGCTCATCAACACTTTAAGGAGCTGTATATGGAGGATGCGCAGGAAAATCTATGCCCAGATTTGTTGAACCTTGTCCCCCAAAAGGTTAATGAGGAGATGAACTTGATGTTGAAATCTCCTATAACTATAAATGACATCAAGCATGCCCTTGATAACATGGAGCCAAATAAAGCACCTGGAACAGACGAATTCACTGGCCGCTTTATTAAAACGTGTTGGAATATTATCAAGAAAGATCTGCACAAGATGATCCTGAAATCCCAAACTTGCCATAAACTTGGTGGGAGCACTAATTCGGCCTTTTTGGCCCTTATCCCCAAAGAGAAGGGTGCCAACTCTTTCAATCACTTTCAGCCAATCTCGCTTTGCAATATTGGCTACAAGCTTAATATAACAAAAGTCATGGATAATAGATTGAAACGTCTCCTCCCTGAAATTATCCCTGTCAATCAAGTGGGATTTTTCAAAAGTAGATTGATTATGGGAAATTTCATCTTGGTCCAAGAAGAAATACACTCCAACATTAAAAACAAAGAAAAAGGCATGGTTGTAAAGTTGGATCTAGCTAGTGCCTTTGACCTTGTAAGGCACACGTTCCTTTTTGGGGTTATGCAGTAGTTCACAAGTATCGAAAGGTATTAAAAGTCATTTCATAGGGAAAGGATTATTTGTATTTGTTTTTGAGAACCAAAAAGACAAAATCCTCATATTCAGAAATGGCCCATACTTCATGGGGCCTCAAGGGCTATACCTAAATAAATGGATGCTCGATTTTGACCCTGCTCAAGACGTGCCTTTTTTTGTCGCACTATGGGTATGTCTTCCCCACCTTCCTCTGCATTGCTGGAACCAAAAATCCTTGCAAAACATGAGAAACACTCTTGGAAGATACATCGATCAAGCGGTGAGAAAATATTAGTACTCCTGTGCTCACATTCGCGTTGATATGGACCTGGAAGATGGGCTTCCAGAAGCCATAAAACTAAAAATTGCAGATTGGACCCACATCCAGGAATTGGACTATGAAAAGCTATCGTTTAAATGTCGGCGTTGTCATGGCTACACCCATTTTGCAAGGCATTGCAAAAAAATGCCACTGAAGAAAGTGAAAATTTGAACGCAGAATAATGGACCATAGTGCAGAAAACAACCCCATCAAAGCCTTGAGGAAAAGGGGCAACGAAAGTTAACAAATCCCCAAGAAATGGGAAAGATCATGGGGCTAGGAGCTCCATCCCCTCACTGATAGTAGGAAAGCTAAATGAAGAGGTTAATGATGTAGCAAAAACAAATAAGGACAGCAACGAATAGCCCAAGCTTCCAACCATTGAAAAATACATTGAAGAAGAAGGTCATCCTGAAGTAACCCTTGAAATCTCCTCCTCTCCCTCATATGGAGAAGCTGAAGCTATCAAGGATATTTTGAAAATGGAACCTACAGATATCCTCATGCTCCAAGAGACTAAAATTGAAGGGGAATCCCTTCTTGAGATCAACAAAAAGAAATGGCAAAAGAATGCAGGTAAAGCAATAAGTTCAAGGGGCTCCTTAGGAGGAATTGCCACCTTGTGGAAGGAGGACCAATTTCTACTTGTCGTCTCCTTTGAGACTCAACATTGGATTTTTACCAAGCTAATGCATAGAGGAAGTAAGTTATCTCTTGCTCTTTTCAATCTTCATGTACCAGTAATGTATGTAGAGAAGAAAGAATGTTGGCAAACTCTATTTAATGCTTTTTTAGAACTCCAATAAAAACAAGTGGAATGTTTAAAGAAACCAAAGCATATATGTCAAGCTCAGAAATAATCTTATCTGGCTATATAAAGGAATTAAAACCTCACATTCCAGATAGGCCATTTGTGAATATGATCACTGCTAAGTGAATGTAATCTTCAATAGGAAGATCACCAATAATATATGAAAATTTTCCAAACTGAGCTATTTGATAGACACATGGGAATTCTTTCTCTAGAAAGAATCAGAGGCTCTAGCAAGAACAAGAGCCTTGAATCAGCAAGAAAGAAAATCTTATTTGAAAATGAAGAAATTTGGTGTCTTAAAAATAGGGCAATCTGGATGTCAGCTGGGGATGAAAATACGAGGTTCTTCCAGAACTATGCTAAAGGCAGGAAAAATATAAATACCATCTGGCTATGTGCAACACTGTCAGTTCATTGGTAGATTTTTCACAATGTTCAAAGATACACAATGTTTCAAATATGTTTTTCTTTTGGATGAAGGAAAGTATCTTAGGAAATTTTCCTTTTATCATTTTTTAAAAGGATGTAAACAACCATGATGTTTATACTTTTCTAGTTTTTGTTGATCCTCTCCTTGGATCGAACATGTTTCATATGCAACTGCCTATTACACTGATATTTTGCCTATATAATGAATAAAGGGAGATATACCAAAAAAAAATATGTTACGGTTTGGGAGATATACCCAAAAAAAGTGCATTGTGCAGGTGCTGCACAGTCCTTGCCTACTAAGTTTCAAGCATGTTTTCAAGTTGTTAGCTGTCATAGATTTTAGAGGTTGGTTTGTCATACATCAGGATGCCATCTCAAACCATATTTCATCAAACAAGTGTCAGACATAAAGGAAATATGACTATGTTCTACCTAGTTGTTGCGCAACACTGTCATTCACTGGTAGCTTTTATGATTTTCTGTTGTTTTTGTTTTCTTTATTGAGGAAGGATGAGGTTTGAAGATACACAATGTTTCAAATATGTTTTTATTTTGGTTGAAGGCAAGTATCTTAGGAAATTTTCCTTTTATCATTTTTTAAAAGGATGTAGATAACCATGATGTCTATACTTTTCCAGTTTTTGTTGATCCTCTCCCTGGATCGAACATGTTTTATATGCAACTGCCTATTACACTGATATTTTTCCTATATAATGAATAAAGGGAGATATACCAAAAAAAATATGTTACGATTTGGGAGATATACCCAAAACAAAATGCACTACGCAGGTGCTATGCAAGCGTTGTGCAGTCCTTGCCTACTGAGTTTCACGCATGTTTTCGAGTTGCCAGTTGTCAGAGATTTTAGAGGTTGGTTTTTCATACATCAGGATACTATCTCAATCAATATTTCATCGAACAAGTGTCAGAAATAAAGGAAATATGACTTTTTTCTACCCAGTTCTTGCGCAGCACTGTCAGTTCACTGGTAACTTTTATGATTTTCTGTTGTTTCTATTTTCTTTTTTGAGGATGGATGAGGTTCAAAGATACACAATATTTAAAATATGTTTTTCTTTTGGATGAAGGAAAGTATCTTAGGAAATTTTCCTTTTATCATTTTTTAAAAGGATGTAAACAACCATGATGTTTATACTTTTCCAGTTTTTGTTGATCCTCTCCTTGGATCGAACATGTTTTATATGCAAGTGCCTATTACAATGATATTTTGCCTATATAATGAATAAAGGGAGAGATACCAAAAAAAATATGTTACGTTTGGGAGATATACCCAAAACAAAGTGCGCTGCATAGTCCTTGTCTACTAAGTTTCATGCTGCATGTTTTCAATTTGCCAGCTATCAAAGATTTTAGAGGTTGGTTTGTCATACATCAGGATGCCATCTCAACCAATCTTTCATCAAACAAGTGTCAGACATAAAGGAAAGATGACTTTGTTCTACCTACTTGTTGCGCAGCACTGTCACTTCACTGGTAGCCTTTATGATTTTTTGTTGTTTCTATTTTCTTTATTAAGGATGGATGAGGTTTGAAGATATGCAATGTTTCAAATATGTTTTTATTTTGGATGAAGGCAAGTATCTTAGGAAATTTTCCTTTTATCATTTTTTAAAAGGATGTAAACCACCATGATGTTTATACTTTTCCAATTTTTGTTGATCCTCTCCCTGGATCAAACATGTTTTATATGCAACTTCCTATTACACTGATATTTTTCCTATATAATGAGTAAAGGGAGATATACCAAAAAAAAATATGTTACGGTTTGGGAGATATACCCAAAACAAAGTGCGCTGCGCAGGTGTTGCGCAGTCCTTGCCTTCTGATTTTCATGCATGTTTTCGAGTTTCCAGCTGTCAGAGAATTTAGAGTTTCGTTTGTCACACATTAGGATTCCATCTCAAACCATATTTCATCGAAAAAGTGTCAGAAATAAAGGAAATATGACTTTGTTCTACCTAGTTGTTGCGCAGCACTGTCAATTCACTGGTAGCTTTTATGATTTTCTGTTGTTTCTATTTTCTTTACTAAAGATGGATGAGGTTAGAAGATACACAATGTTTCAAATATTTTTTTCTTTTGGATGAAGGCAAGTATCTTAGGAAATTTTCCTTTTATCATTTTTAAAAAGGATGTAAACAACCATGATGTTTATATTTTTCCAATTTTTGTTGATCCTCTCCCTGGATTGAACATGTTTTATATGCAACTGCCTATTACACTGATATTTTTCCTATATAATGAATAAAGGGATATATACCAAAAAAAATATGTTATGGTTTGGGAGATATACCCAAAACAAAGTTTGTAGCGCAGGTGCTCCACAGTCCTTGCCTACCGAGTTTCACGCATGTTTTCGAGTTGCCAGCTATCAGAGATTTTAGAGGTTGGTTTTTCATACATCGGGATGCCATCTAAACCCATATTTCATTGAACAAGTTTCAAACATAAAGGAAATATGACTTTTTTCTACCCAGTTGTTGCACAGCACTGTCAGTTCACTGGTAGCTTTTATGATTTTCTGTTGTTTCTATTTTCTTTACTGAGGATGGATGAGGTTCAAACATACACAATGTTTCAAATATGTTTTTATTTTGGATGAAGCAAAGTATCTTAGGAAATTTTCCTTTTATCAATTTTTAAAAGGATGTAAACAACCATGATGTTTATACTTTTCCAATTTTTTTTTATCCTCTCCCTGGATCAGACATGTTTTATATGCAACTGCCTATTACACTAATATTTTTCCTATATAATGATTTTTCCTTTTTATATAAATATTGTGAGAGAAATTATATGAGGAAGGGGTCGCAGCCACACTGTCAGTATAGTGGGCCTGCAGATGAGGAATGTTCATTCCCCAAGAGGTATAAAATGGACGAACGCAGCTGCTAAGGTTCCATGCAAGAAGTAGCGCTCACAGAGAATAGGACACGATGAAACAGTTACACTCATGGAAGGCGACCTGCAACAAATCACCGATGTGGTAACCTTGGCCATGAAGGACAAGTGGTTGACTCTGGAAAAACAGCAGCAAGCTTCGATCGCCTTGCTTCAGGCCGAGTTCTGAGCCTTGCAAATGAAGATGGACACACTACACACCAGTTTGATCCCAGTTTGCTCAACCCCGATACCTAGTAGCGTGGCCCTTGTTGCGGAAGTAAGCTGCCTCTTCCCACTATCGAGTGTATCCCTTACAGTAATTCCATCTGACATCGTAACGCAAGTACAGACCTACATAGAGGTCCAGCTGGATTTCGCAAGATCGCCACATGAGTAGGTGCAGGCTTTACATTGCTCACTATTTCAAGAAATGCACCACAGGGACCGTCAGGCCCACATGCAGCTCCGCACAGCATGGGAGAACATTATCGAATAAACAGCTGAGGTAACCAGGGTACATGCTGCACACATGAAGTTGGAGAATTTAATTGGTCGACTCTGCATCGATGTTACGAATGAAATACCTGCCACAAATACCCCCCAGGAAAAGGTTGAAGGGTTGGTCGTAGCCTTGAGAGCCTCCAAGACAAAGGTCCAGGTCGTCAAAGCTCGGATGGAACAGAAAATCAGAGAATTACAGGCAAAGCTGCACCCAGAGACACCTCCGGAGGTCAGAGCCCAGCGGGCTGTGCTGGTTACAGCTACCACAAATGTAATCATAGGCAAAATTGCTCAGGGTGCCATATTATTGGACATAGTGATGCAGCTATGAACCAAGGCACAATGTGATCCTCTCCTGCAAGAACTTAATCAAACACTGCGCCAGAAGGAAAAGGAGTTCGATCAAATGGAGGCTACCTTGAGTACATTGGTCCCAGCCTAGCGCTTGACTCAAATGCGCTTTGGTTAGGCCCTCAAAGATGACATAGAGGCCCTTCGACATCAGAAGTAGACGTTGAGTGATCACCTCAAACCATGGGTGGACGATGCCCTTAAGCTGTCCCACGATGTGGATGTTGCAGTGAAACAGTTGAACCAGACATTGGAGAGTGTCACGGCTACTATATAAGGCCCAACTTCACAGAAGTTGGTGGAGATAGCCCAAATTTCCATTGCGCAAAGCAAAGGGGTTCTTCCCCCACTGATCGAGGCCGTCACTCAACTTCAGGCAAAGAAGGAGGACCTACGACCACCATGACTCACGACGAGTCATAGGATTGTGTTGGGGGACTATTGGAATAGGGTCCCTTAACAATTGTGAATTTTGTATTATTTAGTCTAACGCAGGGGTTTTGGGGTGGGTCAAAGACCCTAATGCAATGTAAATGGGTCAAGGATAGACCAAGAGTCCACAAACCATGGTTTGCAGACCATTGGATGCGTAGGCTAAATCGCTATAAAAAGATGAACCTTTTTAAGTCATAGGTAAGAATGAATAGAGATTGATACGAAGTGCAAACTATTAGATCTTTGGTAGGGTTGTTTAGGTTAGGAATCCTGCCGGTTGTCTACGCAGAGATTCTCTATCCTGCTGTGTGCATACCCTGCTACCTGTGTGCGCAGGTGGTAATTTGGGAATGTAAGATGATTTTGGGTAATGATATAGATGTGCGGAAGTTATCTAGATCTGTTCTTCTATGGTTGATGCGAACTTGAGTTATATTATTATGTATCTATTAGTAGCTTCCAATTGTATGTGTTTATGGTAAATGTATCTGTGATCTGTTAATCTACTGCGATTATATTGTTCTGTGATTATATCTGATAGTACACACATGGATGCGAGCATGTTATTTAGATTTGATAAACTGTATTTTGGTTTTTTATTGGAACTCCCACGAATGGGCTCTTACTGTATAGATCTGATAGTTGCGGGGCTGGGGTAAAAGAATTTACTGAAAATCAGGAGTCCACAGCAGAAGTACGAACATCACTGAAATTCCAATAGAAGCCCTTCACGGTGAGGGAATTGAGCATACCCTAATGGCGATGAAGTAGAATACATCTAGAATGATTTATTTTCCAACAGTCATGGCGGATGCATATGTTTGTCTCAAGAAGCAAGTTTTTCTTTATTTGCATGTTAATCAAGGTTTTCATGAATATTTTGCAGAAACTAACAATATGCATCTAGTATTTTTCGTACTTAAATGAGGGGATGAAATGTCGTGGAAGAAGTGTCATCCACAATCATAATCTCCTCGATCCTATAAACCACCATTCATATGCCCGAGAGGCATGAAATATATAGTAGTAGTTGTTTTTAAAATCTTGAAATATATGTGATAATCATTGTGACAAACATTTGGTGGACACATGATATTTGATAATTTAGAGAGGATAAATAACGTTAAATGGGTCCGACATGTAAAAATTACCTTGTAATTCAAATTGTGATTAAAATAGTCCCTACATTATCATCCATTTAAACAAAATATCATATCTATGTATTTATTTGTAATCAAGTTGTATTTGTATTATCAATATGGTGACAAACACTATGGAATATCCTTTATTTTTGGTTGTATTTGTAGAGAAAGGATCATCATCATATGTTTGTTGTTATATATATATGCACATTACAGTTTCTTCCTATGCTATAGTTATTGCATTTTTTTTAGGATCACTAAGTGTTTTTTCTTGGAGTTAAAGTAAGTAGGTAAATTCTTCTAAACTCATGAGTTTTTCTAAATTAATATTTTTTTTTGTAAGTGTAAAAAAAACTAAAGGGTTGATTAGTTTCTTATTTTTTAATTGTTCAATTTGATGGAGTTTTTAGTGTTGTACTTTGATGAGTTATGTGGCTTTTCCCTATCAAAATATAAAGAAAGGATTGATTTGTTTTTTTAAAACATACAAATTTTTTAATTATTTTATGAGGTAGTGATTAGTTGCTTTCCACCCATCTTTATATTTTATCTATCAGGTATTAGATAATTTTTGTATTTCTATATTTGCAAACTTGTTTTTCACAGTTTATGATAATAATAATAATAATAATAATTTATTTTTAAGGTTGTTGTCAAGACAAAAACCAATTTGTTGTACGACAACCCTTTCTTGTAAAATTTTATCATACCCATGAGGTGTAGATCAATTGGTTTGAGTCGAGTTTAGCCCCCAATTGGTCTCATGTTAAAACCTCATGGGAAGGGGTCGTTGATGGAAGCCACTTATGGGAGAATTAAACTATCCCAAAGAGCATCAATGCTAAAAATAGCTTCACACAATCCTTGGAAAGAACCATGAATCTTATCTTACTTTTATGTTCATTTTAGAATCTTGCCTCCATGCATTCTAGATTCCTTAATATGAAGATTTCAATCTTCTTTTTTCAATCTTATAAGGTGGTTTCCATTGATAAGGATGAAATGAAAGAGAAAAAATGGGATTTCAATCTTATAAGGTGTTTTCCATTGCTAAGGATGACATGAAAGAGGGAAAATGAGCTAGTGGGTGTTGCACTCCCACCCCATGATGGGAGGCACCCACAAAATTCTAGATTCCTTAACAGGAAGATTTCAATCTTCTTTATTAAATCTTATAAGGTGAGTTCCATTGATAAGGATGGAATGAAAGAGAAAAAAAAGGGGATTTCAATCTTATTAGGTGTTTTCCATTTCTAAGGATGAAATGAAAGAGGAAAAAGGAGCTAGTGGGCACTGCACTCCCACCCATGATGGGAGGCTCCCACAAAATGCTTGCAAGCGTTGGAGCCATCAATGCCACAACTCAATATGCAAATAGTTTCCATGAGCCCTTAATACTTGTAAATGGTGATAAAACATATATACGGGGCCTAATCTTTGAAAAATAAAGGGCCATGCCCTTGGCAATAATGTAGTGTTTATAAGTTTTAAAAATATATATAAATAATAAATGTAAAATGAAATAGATTAAGAGTAGAGAAATTTTAAGAGGACAAGACATCATTTCACTTTAAAGACATATATTTTAGCTCCGATTTTCCATGAAATCTACCATAAAAGAGGTTAAGTCATTCATATTGAACTTGAAAAAATGAAATAGAGCAATACAAACGATGAATTAATAACAATGCAATAAAAATAGAAGAAATCAAGGGTGAAAGTGAAAATAATTATCTAGGAATAGTAGAAATGCACTAAACTTATGCATTGGTTTACTTGGGTTCATTGGCTAGAATCTTCAAAGAATCCCCAATAATCTATGGATCTATGGTTTCATGTAGTCTATTTTAAAATTTCTAGTGACTTTTGTTGATGTTGGTTTTTCATTTCCTTCCAAAAAGAACATTATTATTCCAAATATAATTTTAATTTTGGATTATCAAAATTTTTTAAGATCACAAAACATGGTAATGTTGTAAAGATACACAATGATTAAGTTGAATTATTGAATTTTTATTTTTATTTTTTAAATATAAAAAAATAGGTTAATTATTGAAAATATAAATAAAAATTAAATTTCCACCAAACAAATTTTGACTAAATCCAAAAAATAAAATACATAATAAAAAAATTAGTGTTTTCCCAACTAAATTTTGGCGGAACTTCACCATATTTAAGTCTGCGGGAGGGGTTTATAAACACCCCCCCCCCCTTTTTTTTATAAGGTTGAGCTCTTTTGGGACAAGTTGGAAGAGGACCGACTTTGCCTCAGGTGTTGCAGTGGAAACAATTTGTTCGGTATGGGAAATAATTTGAATGTCACCTAGAATCTCTTGAAAGAGGTGATCCAAAATTGTCTTCCATTCTCTACATTCTCCAGAGAGCTCGGGTTCCACGGGTTGAAGAGAATACAACAACCAAAACACTGTGCTCACTATTGGTTGATGCGATGGATTAATTGTTTGGCCTGTGTGAGGGAATCCTCCATATTTTTTAATATAATTGTGCGGGGACTTGTG
Organism: Pinus albicaulis; assembly: GCA_034641835.2. NCBI lineage: Eukaryota > Viridiplantae > Streptophyta > Pinopsida > Pinales > Pinaceae > Pinus > Pinus albicaulis. The sequence goes on along the minus strand of CM076578.1, from coordinate 1,606,044,105 downwards.
AGACTTCATCCATTCCATTTGGCTCTGACATCGCGGTAACTTTTATCCCTTGTGAGGGTGATACCATGCCACTATTTTGTTGGGCTATGTGATTTTCATTTTCTCTTCACCGTCAATTTCCACCACAGGAAATACTGACACAACAAGGAAGCAATACCGACACAACAAGGATTTTGAAGGGTGTTGGTTTCAAATCTTGGAAAAGCTTAAAGTGGTAACTGTAAGTGATATTGCTAATTCTCCCTATACTTTAATATTTGATGCCAAAAAATAAAAACAGGGTGAGTTAAACTTATTTTTATCATTCAATTTATAGGCTATTTTTCAATCTCAATATATACAAATGCTGATACATAGTGTCTATACTCATTAGGTACTCACATTATCTCCATAGAGTTCTGTTCCTACTACCAACGTCAGAAATTTTTGATGATCACAGCACAGCCATTAGGATTTTTGTTACGATTGAGAATTATTTAGGCCTATTTTTTGCCTCACAAACACTACTTGGAATGGGAAAATAGATCTAGGTTGTTGCACCGAGATGAAGCAAGGTGAGATACAGCCCTGATGGGGGGATATCTTAATTACTTCACATGTGTGTAATTCCTAAACAAATACCAACATGAAATAAAATTTTCTTTATGACTGGTGTATTTCCTACAAGTGGTGGAGTTTCATCACAATTGGAAGTCACAATGAGTGCTTTCCCTTGTTGTGAATCGATTGAGTAAGAAAGGTTGACCTATTCAAAATAGGGGAGTTGAATCCCTATGATAACTAGTTGTGTTTTGGTGATATATAATATATACAATTATATATCAACTTAGCTTTAGTGGCTTAGCTAGATCATTTTGAACCAACCAGTTTCAACATGGAGATTAGTGAGAAGTCATGGATACAAGTCTAGTATAGTTCCTCTAGGTTAAGAGTACATATTATAAATCAGAAGAATTTATCCCAAGTACCACTCCCAAAATGTAAGGAGGTTCCTAAAAGGTTTCCTCAATGAAGTTTTCCAAATAATAGAAATAAGAAAAATGTAGATTTGTCTTAACACTGGATCTATTAAGCTTCAAGAAGTATGGTGTTTTTCAATCTCTCTTAGTGCTTAATAGATTCATGTTAAGATGAATATATGCTCGTGTAAAATTTATAGTGGGTGGTGAAATTCCTACAACTGATTGAGTTTTATCACAATTTGAAATACCACATAGTGCTTTCATTCCTAGTCAGGGTGGTGAAATTCCTACAACTGATTGAGTTTTATCACAACTTGAAATACCATGGAGTGCTTTCACTCCTATTCCTAGAACTTAATGAGAAAGGGACTTAGTGATGAGGGTTGAGTTATTCAAAACTGGGAAACTGAAAATTGGTGATCATAGTAGGTTCACAATAGGAAAATTGAATTTCAATAATCTAGGTGAGTTCAAGTTTTATATGGTTCCGTTATTGACAATCCTGCTTTAGTGGGTTGTGTAGTATTTTTTGATCCTATGTCAGAACATAGATTTATATCTAAGAAAGAATTTTTTAAGTTATTGGAAACTGGATATATTAGAGGGGCTAGTTCAAAGCAAAAGAATGAAAACCTCGACAGTAAAATTTCAACAGAGAACGAAAGTAGTGTAATTTTCTAATAATTAATTTTGAGCAAATTTTTAGCTACCTTCTAGTTAGGCCGTATGCTAATTCACATGTGTTTGTCTCAAGCTTACTGCCTTGGCATTTCATCCTGGGCATGAAGATTGATTGTTTCTGCGTATTAATTTAAATCTTTTTGATCCGTTAGGTTCTGTCACTCTTGTAGATGTCTTTGGAAACAATAAACATCCCGAGCATCCTGTTTCAATTGAAGAAAAAGCCTCATAATCCATGGTGGAGTTTAATAGAAGTAACGTGAATCAACACACTTTATTAGTTTCAGATGGTTTGCATGGAACTCTCAATAGAATTGGATATATGAAAGTGAATATGTTTATGAGGCAAGATACTTCTTTTTTTCCACAAATTCAATTATAACTTCTATTATATGTAAATAAAAGTTACATGTTGTATATGCAATTTAGCATATTCATATCAGCTAGGGAGTTGTAATGACATAACAAAAAATAAATACATTTGAAATATAATATAGTTCTCAAAGCATAATCCAAGTCTCCTATGCTAAGGTCGGTCGAGTAGCGTTGTTGCTTGTGCTATTGAAATGGGTATGACCTAGTATCTTGGGATTTTGGCACTGTATCCAATTTTTTTCTCTCCAACATTGTGTTTTATAAGAAACGTTCTTGTTTTATAATCTATGCAGAGAACTGCTGCAAAACGGTTGTAATATTCATATTGGTTTGCGTAAACCACTTGTCTCAGTAAACTACTGCATTGTTATCTCTCAGATCCTTTGCTCTTTTCCTCGAAACGTAGTTTAATTTTTTTTGTTTTATAGGAACAGATATTGGAATATGTTAAAGCCTTGGCATGAATGCCTCTAATCAAGTTACATGATGTAAGGGAAATGCCCAGATTTCCTCTCTTGCCTGGAGCACCATGGCACGAACACTTATAAACGAGTGGTTCTTACATGCAACAATAAAATACATCTCCATAATTTTCCCAATCTTGTGGATACAAACAAATTGCTTCAATAAAATGCAATAAAACATATAACTATAAGAAAATATTTTAAGGTATGGGGTCCCATTCTTCATCACTGTCTCCTAGAAGAGTGCCGACAGAGAGGAGGGCTGCTTTGTTGGCTTCAAAATCTGCATCCTTGTTATTCTCCCTCAACACATGGAAGAAATTCAAAATTTGAAAATTTTTAGCCAGTGTTTTGATTCTTGACGTCAATCTTGCAAACCTGAAATCTGTAGGGGTGGATTTGTCCACTATAGTTTTAATTATGGACGGAGAGTTGCCAAATACATTTACCTCTTTGATGCCAAATTCTTTGAGTTGCTTGAGGCCTCGGAAGAGAGCCAACACCTTAGCTTGAATTCTGGTGTTGTGTCCCAAGCCCCAGGTGAAACTATGCTCAATTCTACCTTTTGTATTATTTATAACTCCTCCTGCTCCAGCTTTTCCTAGATTTCCTTTGGCAGCCCCATCAAAGAATAAAGAGTGTCTAAATAGCTTGTTAATCTAATATGAGAAGTACTATTTCTCACTGACTCTAATTTTCCATTCTTTGGTTGGGTTGGCTAACCTTACTACCTCATGAAACTGGAGGTCAAATATGGCACCCCATTCAATATCCTGTTGCCTTAAATTTGTATCATCCAACTGATCTCCCAAACTTTCTTTCAACTGGAATTTGATCTTGATCATGACAACATCGTATGCTTTATCTTTGAAAATCCTCTTGTTCCTCTCAAGCCAAATTTTCCAACAAATGATCTTTAGCAGTGAGATCCAGGTAGCCTTAATGTATTTATTTTTTGGAATGGCTCTTGGATATCTAAGAAGCCAGTTTGCAAACAAATCAATGATGGAGCTAGGAAGTGTGAAGTTGATTCTCAAAGGGCCAATAAGCTCACGTGAGATATTTTCTGCAAATTTTCATTCTAGCATAAGATGGCGAGCATTCTCCTCATTCTCTCTGCATGTTATACATCTGGAAGGCCCATAATATCCCCTTTTCTACAATATGTCTTCTATCAAGATTCTGTTATGGCACAATAGCCAGCAGAAAAAAAATCAGTTTTAGGAATGGATGTATGGTTCCATATCCCCTTCTAGGGCGTAGGATTCGGAGGGACGTGGGGATGCTGCATCAGTTTTATATAGCCCTGCGCCATAGAATAGTTGCTCGACAATTAACCTAACGACGAATTTCGGGTCTCCTAGCATGAATTGGGGCCATGCCCTTCAAAAGAGAGAATAAAATTGCACAGTCTTTCTTCAATTCTGTTAGCACCTGAAGGTGCTTCCAACTCAACCAATCACGATTCTCCTAGCACGAGATGTCCACACAGTGTTGAGAAGCCAGCATTGGACATCCAAGAACTAAGAGCGTGCACTGAGCTGATTTCAGCAAGAGGAGCGTTGTTCATAATGTGATCTTCCCAAATATTGATTTGTTTGCCATTCCTAGGTATCTGGAACACATGGAGGTTGATCAAAGGAGTGGCTTTAGCACAGAGCTTGAGGAAGAGAAATCCAATTTTAGGGAGGGGTCTATCAAGACAGCGAGACCTTTTTCCTCTAAAATATTTCTTCCATAATGCAGATTCCACCCAACCAGGATTAGGAGCAATAATCCTCCAAATTATTTTTTCTCCCGTAGCCGAGTTTTGAGTGTAGGGATCCTTGAAATTAAAACCACCTTCCTTCAGGGGCTTGGAGAATTTGTCACAACTGACAAGAGGGATTTTCTTCCCATTTTGTTTTCCCCCTTTCCAAAAAATATTCTGGATGTAATCCTCCATTTTCCTAAGAATGCAAGAAGGAGCCAACAGAACAAATAATTGAAAATTTGGGAGACTATTGAGGACAACCTTGATGAGCACCAAATTACCTGCAAGGTTGAGCCAGGAGAAACCCCAGGCCTGAATCTTGATCTTGAATTTCTCTAACAGGGGAGCCAATATTTGCTGAAGGCACTCTTAGGGAAGATAGGGAGTCCAATACAGCTTCTATGTGTTGGAGGTGCTCCTCCCATGTCCTACTGTAGATCAAAATGTCGTCAAAAAACACTAATACACACTTCCTCAAGTGACTACAGAAGATGTGATTCATGCATGAGTAAAAATTGGCCGGGGAATTAGTTAGCCCAAGCATCACCAAAAACTCAAAATGGTCATAATGACAACTGAAAGCAGTCTTGGGAATGTCCTACTCCCTCACGCCAATCTGATGGTACACAGATATTAAATCAATATTTGAGAATAACTTGGACCCCCTCAGCTCATCCTTCAACTCATAGATCCATGGGATGGGGTATCTGTTCTTCATGGTCTTCTTGTTCAGGGCCATGTAGTCAATGCACATCCTCAATGTGTCGTCCTTCTTCTTAACCAACACTACTGAAGAAGTGAAGGGGCTAGTGCTAGGACGGATGTGTCCAGGAGCTAAGAGCTCATGGATTACCCTCTCAATATCATCTCGATAGGCTTTGGGATGCCTATAGGGTGTAATGATGACAGCCTGGATGCCCTGCTCCATCTCAATCATGCGTTGTGAGGTGCTCCTGCAAATGATGGGAGTTTCCTGGTCCCTCTCCGATATAGAAACCTATTGGGGTTTCATGTTTTCTAGGGTCTAACATGAGATTTTTCCCCATTTCCTCTATCCATTTTGACAAATCCTGAACTGATTTGAGGAGGAGTTCTACAAACTCCTTCTCGACATCTTTCCCCTCCACCATAGGTTCCTCCTCTTCTTCATCCACTACTAGAATGCAGTCACCTTTTCCAAAGGTGATCTCTAACCTATGCTCTTGGTATGTACACTTCCTTCCTCTGTAACAGATGTATTTCCTTCCCTCTGGTGTCATAGCCAATCTACTCCATAGGTTGAGCCAAGTCTATGAGCTCTGATACCACTGTAATATTCCAAGTAGAAGTAGACAACAATATAAAGCACATAAAAAAAAAACAACAATTAGAGAGATATCACATCAAAAATAACCAATATGGAGAATGCTGAGCCATTTTATTAATACTGAAAGATGAAAATGAGTACAAAGGTGATCAGAAATATGGCACCTTTTCTTGCACTAGGCAAGCGTAGAAATACTCTTAGGATATGACCCATAATGGTTGTTGTCACAAGACTGCGTAATCTCCAGGGCTATTGGTGCTGGTGCTGCTACTGCTGGAATGGAAGGACTATTTGGGGCTACTCCCCTCATAAAATTGTGAAACTCTGGGAATGGCCTCTCCAAACAATACCCAGAAAATCCCAGAGAGCTTTTTGTAAATGGCTAACCTCCGAAAATGACTCGCTTGAGGCACTATGCTATCCCCAACTGAGTGCGATGGCCCTGAATGATTTTCTGAGAATGATGGCCTCCGACTGTACCAAAATAGTGGAATAGGGAAGGGCTGACCCCTTTCCAACTCTCCCGGGCTGAATCCCGTGATAAAAATCCAATTCAGAACTACCTCCTTCGAAGATTGCATCCTGCCTCTCATTGACTGCGTTGTCTCTCCAAGTGAATGCTTCAACTATGGTTGTTGCTACTCTACTGGGAAAAATAAGGATGGAACTCCTAACCGGAGCAGACACTCGAAGTCCCCCGGGGCTAAGGTTGGGTCTCTGCATGGAGACACCTAATGTATTGAACAGTACGTGCAGACTTTGCTCAAGAACAAGCGTGCTCAATGTCAAGAAGACAAATAACAATATGCATAATCAGAATGAATGGAAATGAGGAGACCCTCTCCCTTTTTATGTTTGGAGAGACTTGGTCTCACCTAGGCCCCACCATCAACTGCGTTGTCCCTTTGAGCCACACTGTCCATCTCTCTCTGCGCTGGCTTGGTCCCACACTGCCCACACTTTCCCTTTCTCCTACACTGCCACTTGGCCTCTAGGCCCCACGCTGCCAATTAATCATGCTCTTCAAGTGAATTTAGGAAATAATTTTTATCCTAAGTGTAAGTAAGTGTTCCCTTCACCCACTTTATTTCTACCTTAACTTATTAAAGTAAAAGTAATCAAAATTAATATTTCCAATTAGCTATTGCTAATTGAGAATATTACAACTATACAGATTTTTAAAATGAGAGAAGGCTGCCCTTTTAATGCTAATGATATCGTTATGATTAATGGTCTCTTCCTTGATTTATGAGATGGAATTGAAGCATTTCCACGCTTGGGCTTGCTTATGGAAGAAGGAGGAGTTTCTATCTCTCGCTTTTAGCCAAAGACTGCGAGATTTTTGTCTCCAATGTACTTCCTTTGCCAGACGTGCCTTATGAAAGTGTTGTTGTAATTCTATCTCCCTGTCTATAACCTCTTTTGTAATTTCTACATTTTCCGACTACAGGTGATGGAGCTCAAGGCTGCCTCGGACTTTTTTTTCTTTCAGTTGCAGTGTTGGGAAGGGATTTGGCCCAAATTTTCACAACAACTTTCACTCTTTTGAGATTTTCCTCCCAAACATAGAAGGATGAGCCCTTGACTAGCTGCCTCTAACTTTCCTTTACCATATGCATGAAGTATAGTTCCTTGACCCATAAAGGACTAAATCTAAATGGGATATGGTCGTGATCAAGATGGGCCAGCAACTCAAGTTTGATAGGTTTATGATTAGAAACGCTACAAGGGAGAATGTGCATTCTAGCCTCTAATCCTAATAGGAGAAAATAACTTTGAACTATAAATCTATTTAACCTTGCAGCAATACGGCTCGGACCAACTCTTTTGTTTGACCAGGTGTACTTACCAATAGAGGGCTTGATGTCGAGCAAGTCCCAGTCTTGCATGAGGTCCTCCACCCATTCCCTCATTGGATCCCTTATGATGCTGCCTCCTCGCTTCTCTGACAAAAGCAAGGTGAGATTAAGGTCACCAAAAATGATGGTATTTTCCAGATTCTCCATTCCTATCAGATTTCTGATGGAGTCCCAGCAGGCCTTTTTCTCCCCTGCATTTACTGGGACATACACATTGATGACACAAACGATCTCTTTTGTGTCAAGATGCTGAAGTTTCAAGAACAACAGTGAGTTTTTAGGATCTCTTTGACAATTGAGAATTTCTTAATATTCCAGAGAGTGCCCAGCCCACCGGATGCTCCTCGAGCAAAGACTTCTTGTCCTCCACCTTTATTCCAAAATTTCTTACTTATTTGGAGGAAGTCTTTGTCTTCCATTTTAGTCTCCTGAATGAGAAGTATGTCTGGGGTTTCTATCCTTAGAAGACTTCTTATGGCTTCTTCTTTAACTCTACTCCCCATACCCCTGCAATTCCAGGAGACAACCTTCATCACTCACTTTTTTGGGTGTGATGAGCTCCCTTGGAGCCATGAGTATGATTTCTTGTCATCTTCGGTGTTTTTTCCAAGAGTTTCTCTTGGGTTGGTTGACTTCCCTGGAGCTTATCTTTGTAGGCTTCCTATTCTCCCTTTTCACGGGTAGACTTATGGCCTCTTGTGGATCTTATAGCTAAAGTTTGTGAATACCCTATTTCTCCTTGCTCCTCTGAATCCTCTGATACTTGTTCTTCCTCCTCAACTTCTGCATGTTTTTCTTTAGATCTATTTGCGGCACTTTCTCCTTGCCTCAACCCTGAAGGGGTCGATTTGTCTGGGGATCCTTTCTTATTCATCTCAACCTCCTAGGTGTCCTCTATTGCTGAACTTAGGGGCCCGAATTTGTTTTCTTGACCATTCGAGGGAGGGGTTTGAAGAATAGAAGCTGGCTAAGGGCCTTTACCATTTGGGATGTTGGATTTGTGGGATTTATGGGAGGTCTTTGTCCACTTGAACTCGTTCCAACCCTACTCCTTCCCTTTCTCCACCTCTCCATTACTCGGACAACCCCTAGCAAAGTGACTATAGACATGGCATTTCCAGCACTTGAAGGGAATCTGCTCATAATATATCTTTTTCACATGGGTCCAACTGCCGACATTGATTTTTATTGCCTATGGAAGGCCCAAATCTAGATCTACCTCAATGCATATTCTGGTCCTTATTTCTTGTTATTTTCCTGGTCAATAAATTTACCCAGGGCATTGCCTATGTTCTTCAACGAATCCCAGTTCCAGCAATGTGCTGGGAGATTCGGATACCTAACCCATACAGGAACAACAATTGGAAAATAAACTAACGGGTCAAAATCTAGCATCCACTTATTGAGATATAGGCCCTTAGGACCCATGAAGTAGGGTCCATTCTGAAAGATCAGATCTTTATCCTCTTTTGAGATGAATTCGAACAGAAATATCCTCTCCCCAAGAAATACGAGGTTACATTATTCTTGATCAACGACGTATAGTTCCTGACGGCCCAGTTCTCCATGGTTTCTAGGGAGGGCTAGAGACCTATGAACTATCCCACGAGAGTGCGATCCGCGAGAAACAAAGGTACCTAGATCGGACCCTCAGGGGAAGAGAGATTTCTGGAATATCATCCAACTTTTTTACAAACTTGGTTGCTTCAGTTTTCTTCTTCTTCGACATTGAAGCTAGTAGTAAGTTGAACGCATCAGCAGCGGACGGAGGAGGAGGGGTGGAGGAACCTGGGGTGAGCCCAAAACCTCCATGGATGTGAGGGAAGCCCTAGATTCAGGTGTGTGTGGGCTCACAGGTGGCTGTAGCAGGCAGCGTGTAGCAACAATCTCTCAGCAACGTAACAATTCAACTATCAATTTACAAACTTAGCTTTATTACTACACTACATTTTGGATAATTTTCTCCACATTTTCTCCTTTCTATATTTTAGTGTGTTCACATTGAAATATCCAATTTGGATTCGACCCTATGATCAGTCGTATTGTAGAGCATTAGGAGAATGGTTTGCAATCATCATTGTTGGGATGGAGATGGAGTTGACATCTAGTGCCAGTGCCTGAATAGTTAATATTCTCATGAATATCAGAGTTGCTATTGTTTCTCTAATAACAGTGAGGAATTAGGGTCTCTTTTTCTGGGGTTTATTGCTATGATTTGTTCTTTTGCTTTCAACACTATTCAATTTGGGTTTTTTTTACAAGCTACGTAGAGAGAGATTGAGATTGCAAAGGAAAATTCATCAACCACTGGGCACTGTATCTTTATGCAAAATTTTCTTTCTAACATTCATGTTTTAGCTACTCAGCCTATCAAGCCAGAGCCCTGATTTTATTATTCCGAATTTTAAGAGACATTTGAATACCATGCATTTTATCTTGGCATGCCTCACATGGTTCAAAATTGTAATTTGAAAATTGTCAGAATAAATCATTTATGTACCTTAGGGACTTAGTTTTACTAAATATGATTACATCACTATAATTTAGTATGAAATTAAGTGATTTCCATGTAACTATAATTATATGATAAACAATACAACATACACCTTGAATATAATTGTGAGCTGAAAAACAGATAAAACAACATAATCGAGTACACATAACGAATAAATTAAACTAATGATATCCTATAGTAGAAGTATCAATTTTATATTGGCTACCTCTGCCCCTTCCGAAAAATGTTCCACATCAAGAAATCAAGCTAACCATAGATTCCCGGTGTCTTCTTATTTCACCAAAAGAGAAAGGAAAAACTAGCTTTGCGAGTATTTCATCATGCTAGACTCTGTCACAAGATGGTAGAGTCAAATTATGAATTACAATACCAACCAAGGTGATAAACCCCAAAATTAGTATTGCAGTACCACACCATCCACATTCAAATTTGGACATTGTCTAGCCCTCCATACAAATTAAGCCATATGGAATTATGTACAGCTATAATGTAGATATCTCAATGTAAATATGCTTGAAATATTGCCTATGATATATTAAAACTCCAAAAAGAATGCTTCTCGTTGAGTATGCAAGTATTAATCCAATGGCTTACTAAATGTAGATGCCTGCCATATCTTCCCAGTGTATCAATGAGGAGTCTACTTTATTGAGTGTCAATATCAAATTTTTTAGTAAAACCTACGATACCATTTCCTTTAAAAAATCAATCCACTTAGAAAATCCATGACACAACCATACAAATCACAGAGATCATTACCTAGGCCTACCAAGATCTCCTTCACCTCATGACACATTTCCTTTCCAATAATCAATGTAATCTTCTAGATCCTAAACTGGTCAGGTTCTTCCTATTGTTCTTTTGATTGAGCCTCTTACCCCTCATGTTGTATGAGGCCTTGATCCACATTGAAGACCTACCCAAGTAGCCTCCATATGGAGGAGGTTCGCTTGATAGCCATTTTTTTTTTCTCTTTATGCATTTTCTTTATTATGAATCATCTTTTGAAGTGTTACTTCACATATTTGGGGGCACCTTTTGAAGCCTTTATCCAGAAAGTTTCATGCATATTTGTTTGCTTGAGAAAATAGTTCACATCTCCATAGGCACAAGAAAATATGTGGAGGCATGCCACAACAACAGGGGCTACAATAGATATTGTTGTTTCTATTGATGAGAAATTACACTTAAATTTTGCTGTAAAGGGCTTTGATTAAAGCGAAAAAATGGCCATCTAAACAAGGATGTCTGTTGAGGTGTTTCCTATGCTTTTCCCTTGCTGATTCTTGTTATTAAATTGGATGATTTATTGCTATCATATAAGTGAAAGGCAAGGTAGATCCTAGTTTATAGAAAGGTAACCTCTTTGTTTCCATGCATATGTACGTGGAGCACCCTTGGAAGGGCCCTCTAGTTAATTTTTTTCAATCTAAAAAAACATTCATAGATAGATCCTAGCATGTTGTAACAACATTATCTGTCATCACCATTCAAATATATTCCAACTCTCTAAATATCATTCGACCCCATTTGTCCTAAGTTCACGTTTGGCACTAGTCTTCCTTTTGTATCTACCAACTTCCCATCATCTTTTAACACAATTTCATCGTTACTACTACTATTACCACCAGTATTAGTTGATGTTGTTATGTTGTTTGTTTGACCATCCTCTACTCTGGGAGATGATGAAACAATAGATGTAGGAACTGACAAGTTAGTATGCCTATCGTCTTGAAGGGAAAACCAATTTGTATTGGTGAAAATCATCTCTCTCGGCCTCACACAATCCTATTTTCTTCCCATTCTGAGAGAGAAGACAACCACTTCTGCTGACTCATCATCAAAGAAGGCATCCTCATTGTCTCTACCAATGTCTCCACGAGCCTCTTCCCCTTCTTAATTGTCAAACATTCCATATGAGAATACTTGACTCAGGTTATTGGCCATTGTTGACTTATCATAATCTCTGCCATGAAAATCATCTTCATCACTAGCTATAGTCTATTTGTGTACTGTTGATTGTCTGCATGTCCACTCGACAACGTTCCCCACTACATTACATTTTGAAGGAAAAAATTTTCCCAATTAGTCCACTCGTTGTTTCTCCGCAACAATGACTATATCAAGATATTATTTATTCCCAACTGAGTAAGTTTGTTTGCAATTCATGTAAAGCCACAAATGTTCCATATTCTTGGTGCAACTTTTCCTGGGTAATATTTTTGTTGGCTTATTCTAATCAACAAGAACAATGGGATTTCTTTCTGTTGCCAAAAAACTTTCAATTCAGTTACAATCCTAAAGGAGATGCTTGATAGGAGATGTATTATTGTTCTATAAGCATGACACTATGAATCTCTCCACTTGATGTTGCATGTAATTGTTAAAAGGGTAGTAAAAAATAAGATGTATAATCATTTGAATAGCACCCAACTTGACTAATTCCTGCTGAGCAACTTCACTGCCCATCCTTAGTGGGACTGTAATGAACTCCACTATCTTTAAACAATGCTTTCCAAGAGGAGGTTGAAGTTCACCATATGTAGTTGGTAATGTGTTTTCATCAGAAGATACATCCAACAATTTCAACAAGTCTCCTGCATCTGGAGAAAGATATTCATCGTTGTCCTTGTCCAAGTCAAGTTGAAGTGGAAATTCATATTGGTCATTTATCTAGATCATTGTATCTCGCAGGAAATCATATTCAGATCATTTCAAACGAAGTTATAGTACAAGAGGAAAATAAAGGAAAAGAACGCCCTTTCTAATGTAGCTGGCACATACAATAGGGCTACTAGTGACTGCTTCATATTTGAGATTTAGAGTTCGTCCATCAATAACTTGTGCCAGGGTATCGATCAAAACAAGTGGAGTGTTTGAAGCAACCCGAGCATATATGTCAAGCTCAGAAATAATATTATCCTACTGTATAAGGACATTAAAACCTCACATCCTAGATAGGCCATTTCTGAATATGATCTCTGCTAAGCGAATATAGTAATCTCTAGTAGGAAGATCACCAATTATATATGAAAATTTTCCAAACCGAGCTATTTGATAGACAGATGGGCATTCTTTCTCAACAATTGTCTCGTTTGTTTTAACTTTTCAACACATCTCTACCCATAAAATGTAAATCTTGTTGAAAAGAACTTCCCAGGGAATTTTCAAAGGAGGAAAACAAGTTTTTGGAGGGCAGTTTGATTGTTTCTTCAATTTCAAATGATTCATTTTTCTGAAATGGATCCTAGTTGGTTATCATCAGCACAATGCACCATACTATGTTGATTGTGAGTGTTCATAGCTCTCTACGATTTTCTATCCAACTGAGTATCCTTTTGGGAATATAGTTCATTAACAACACTCTAAAGAAGAGATTCTATATTTCCACCAGCTTCATTTATCAATTCACAAGCTTGTCCTTCAGAACTAGTGAAATTAGAAACTAGGCATTCTTCCTCCTCTATCACCAGTTTTTCTTCATCTAATCCCATAAATTTTCTAGTGTTCCCAAGCAGCTTCACATCATGTTTCCTAAGCATTATTTTACTGCTTTTCCCTTGTCACCTTACTTGTGTCTTAAGAGACTGGCTACAAACGGGTGATTTTTCTCCCCTCCGTTTTATCATTATTCTTTCTACAGTCTTCTAACATTCAAAAGCTGCAAAAAATTCTTCCACATTTTTCATGTAACTCAGACCCCTATGTGAATTCAAATTTGATCCACATGAAGTTGGGATAATGATGAAAGGTCGTCAAGTAGATATACCCCCGCTACCTTCTCTTCTTATTTGTTGATTTGGATAGTTTTCTTTGTGTGATGGATTATCTTTCAATAATGCAGGTGGTTGTGCAATTTATTCCATGTTTTTATAATTCTTAATTTCTATTGAAAAAATGTCCTTGTCCATTCTAACACATGAACCATCAAAATCATCAGCTACAACCTTTGTAAATTATGCTTTTTGACCATGTTCTGTCCCTACTCCATACTTAGTGTTTGAAGCAAATATTTGCAAATCACATGCACGCTCCCTTTCGTCTCTTGCTAGATCCTCACAGGCACTTGTCTGCTTCTTGTATAGCCACAACCAAAGATTGGAACGTAGATAGAAGCCCATGAAATATAAATAATCAAAAGATGAATCAATTCCATCTATTATTCTATGATCATAATAGGTCTGAGTTCAAGTAGATAGAAACCACACTTGTTAAGGGTGATTTTGATGACAGTTTGGGATTGTTGTGAAGGTGTCATTCTCCTTGAAGCCATCCACACTATTTTGGGTCACCTACATCTAGGCCACAGGGCTTAAGAACCCTATCCTAGAGGCCGAGAACCTATAGCAAGAAAGCCACAGTTAGGGTTGCTTTATCATGAAGCTGTGTAGTGGGTTTTGAAGCCTAGAAGAAGGGTTATGGGCTACTAGCATTTGAAGGGACTGGTTGAAGGTAATATGCAGTCTAGTAAAGGTATTTAAGGCTGTGAATGGGGTAGTTGTTGACTATAAGAAGTATTGTTGGAATTACTATAGTAACACTAAAATAATAAAACTCTAATCCTGACCTATGTTAACTCTGAGAATTTTTTTGATGTGTGGAGCTCTAGAAATAGTGACCTTATCCTATAATTAGGACATCAAAGCACAAGCCTAGTATCTAGTGATTATAGCTCCATTTGGACATCATAATACAGTTGATCTCTGCAAGACTGAGCTCTAAGTTTCACCATCTTCTGTGATCTTCATCACAACGAAATATTTTGGTAAAATTTCCCTTGTTTCAAGACACTACATGTCAATGAATGGTCTGGCTCAGATCTTGTTTTTAATACCTTCATTCTTGTGTCCTTCTTAGGGCACCACTCCAAACAAATATCTACAATATTATGTGATTAGAGTGCCACAAGAAGATCCAAATGTTCAAGCAGTAAGAGGACAACAAATTTGAATAGAACCTTCGTTCCTCCTTTACAACAAAGACCTACTCTTCCTATGCAAACTTTTGCAACTCCATTTGAAGGGTAGTCTGATCTCAGTTGTAGACAAACTGCAAAGAAACTACCGAAGTCAACAAATTATCATTTTTTTCTTTAGGCCTTGTTCTTAATAAGTGTCAGTCTTGAAGCTTGCAGACCTAACGCAATCAACCTGAAGTATGGAAGTCTGATACATATGTTACAGCGATATCTAATAGATCACTTTGTGAAAATTCAAGATGTAAAATTGTTTTGTAATGGAGATAGCCTTTGTCACATATATATACATATATCTTCTTCGGAGATTGCCTACAAGCCAACCTACATAACATACTGAGCTCGGTGAGAAGCACTGTGTGAGCATCTCTGTTCAATAGAAATATGGAATAACTTAAGAAGTCTGTGGAGGATATCTATATTTGTTCGAGTGAAATTTTAGCCCTCTTAAATATATACTGAAAAGTTTTATTTTTGTTGTTAAATTAATAACAAATATACATACATCGATCCAGTGACCAAGAATCTGACCTAGAATACACTCTTAGTATGGTTTTCATAAAAATTATGATAAGATCCATGTGATGTGTTGATCAGATGTTTGGGCCTTGATTTTTCCACAACACAGCGAATCATATCCTGATCAGTTGTGCATGATGATGAAAAAAAAAAATTGAAGTGCATTATGACCTTTCTAAAACTTCTGGGAGCCTTTTTTGAACTTTCCAAGGTTCTGATCAGCATCCCTTTTGCCTGTAGAATCCATCCATGTGCTAACGATTATGTCTATAGATATTTTCTCTCTAAGAAATACTTGGGATTGTTCATTATATTTTTGTGTATGAACATCTTTACAACCAGTGAATAGAGTAATAACACTACATGAATAACAAATTTTATATATATCAATTCTGGAGTATATTGGGGATGATAGTTTAAATCAGAGTCTTAGTATCTATGTCATGATAGTGTAGTGCTTTTGTATTAATGCCTGGAAGTACATAACCTTATCATCTTAAGGCAGGTCTATTGGCATCATCAAGAAAATATCTCAGTTAATATATATGGACAGAGGCAGTTGAATACTCCAAGTTCTGAAGGGAATTTCTAGTTTGTCACTACAAGTTTCTAAGTGTTGAATCATAGATTATAGTTCTGAAATGCAGAGTAGTTCCAAATATAATAGAATCCATGACTTGAAGGCTTTAGTTCTCAAATACCTTAGTATGTTCTTTAATGATCTAATTGTAAAATTTAAAAACATCAGTATGAATATTTTTTGGAATACATGATGGCTTCTACATATGTTTCAAAGCTAACTTTAGCATGAGATATTTACAAATGGTCTATTGAGAAAAAGTGGAGGAAGTTGCTATTGATGCTGACAACCTTGTATTGCAGACTGACAGGGTCAGAAAATCATTTTGATGATTATTTATGTATTGATTATGAGCACAGAAGGATCCATAATAGAATATAGGACAGGTTTCTAGTGGCTCGATGATTATGTTCTGGGAAGGTAAATCTGCCTACATTCAGGGGGTCCTATGGACAATCCATCATAATT
This sequence comes from Pinus albicaulis, assembly GCA_034641835.2. Lineage (NCBI taxonomy): Eukaryota > Viridiplantae > Streptophyta > Pinopsida > Pinales > Pinaceae > Pinus > Pinus albicaulis. The sequence goes on along the minus strand of CM076578.1, from coordinate 1,606,027,648 downwards.
GGATTACTCAGATGCAACTAATGATGAAGTCTACATATCTATCTGAAGCAAGGCTTGAGAGGGAGCCTTAGAGATGAAAATGACCCAAGTAGTATGACAGGAAAAGTAGCTAAGACATGGGGAGAAATGATTGAAAATGAAGTTTTAATAATGTCTATTATAAGTCTTTCATAACCTAATGAAATGGAAAAACCACTGATCCCTATTTTTCTTGTGCCTCATTTATTGATAGCTACTCAGATATTCTGATATTGTATTAGTTAGAAGAATGATGATACATTACTAGATTCTGTTGTCTTGAGAGCTCCATTAAAGCTAAATGCGTGACTTATTATGAAGCCACTCTATTGAAAAATCTCTTCAGCGAGCCATTTGTGCACTTCGTCATTGCAGAAGAATTTTCTGAGAATCCAACATTTCACATACCTCTCAATATTTTACAACAAAGGACACTCCTGTTGTAAGACATTTTTTGAGCAAACATATCTCATGATGAGTAGGTTTTCTGATAAACATTGTGCACCCTGAAAATACCAGTTAGGTTGTGGTATTCTCGAGTACGAAGGAGTAAGAATAGTTGCGGAGGATTACTACGTATTATCAAATTCTTTGCTGTAAATCAATATGTTTGCTATACATTTATATGCTGCTGAATGGAGTGATGAGGCTCCCATTGATCCCGTTTTGATTTCCAAGAAGAAAATTGGCACTATTCCCTATATGAAGGGATTCTTGGTTGAATAATTGAGCTCTGGGAACTCCTGGGGGTTTGGGGTACTTATTTAGCTATACGAGACCATAGGGTGAGTGGTTCACGTTCCCCCAGTAGTGCGCTATGTACAGGGTGAGTGGTTCACCTTCCCTGTGATACCCCATGATGGTTGACACATGTGTAGGGTGAATGGTTCACCTTCCCCTATGTCTGTAGACATGTGTGTAGGGTGAGTGGTTCACCTTCCCCTATAGTTAATTACATGCATAGGATGAGTGGTTCACCTTCTCCTATGGCATATGAACAAGATGAGTGGTTCACCTTCTCCTGTGGGTACCCTAGTGAGAGATGCTAATAGGCATCTGTTGACATGTTAGTGGGACGTGGTTCATCCTTTCCCCACACGTAGGATGCTCATTCCTATGATTTATGGGTGACATGTTGGTGGGATGTGGTTTTTCCTTTCCTCATGTGTAGGATTTTTCCTACTATTTTTGGTTTGCATGCGTGTAGGAACGTGGTTCTTCCTTTCCCTACTCTCGGTGTTTTTCATGCTTGTAGAAGGTGGTTCATCCTTTCCCTACAATGATTGTGATGTAGGACTGTAGGAAGTGGTTCATCCTTTCCCTACATGTGATTATGATGTTTTTTTGTAGGATGTGGTTTCACTATTCCCTACGAGTGGTTGTGAGCAAGATGTAATATTTTCTTTCCCTGCTGATGTTCTTGCATCATCCTACCCATGAAGTCTAGGACACATGAGAAGTACCTCTCATCTGGCGAATGAGTTGGGAAATGAGGATAGGGACCATAACACTACCGATGGATGCATCATGTACTGTCGTACTCCCTATGCTAGGATGTATGTTGTTCAACAAACTGATCTGGGACCAATTGAGGTTCTACCTCTGAACTAACTTTTTTCAGTAGAGAGTGGCAAGGTCTTGTGACTCACTTTTGATCAATTCTTCTTTATTATTCATACCAATGTTCATTTAAGCAGAGCAGAGTAGAGATGATATTCATAAATGGTTCATGATGGATACATTGGTGGGTGTAATTCTCCCTAGTTGAGAGGGAGTGTTAAAATTGGCAACTAGAGACAAATTCCCTTTGGACCACTCATATGAGGAAGATGATTGTAGCATCAGATTCCTCTTTTCGAGAGGATTAAAATTGACCTAAATATCACTAAATTTAGATAAGGAAAAGTATTCATTCACTCAAATTAAATTTCATAAGACATGACCTTATTTAGGCGAGAAAAATTGAAAATTGAAAATTTGAATTTCCCTCCTCGAGTAATCAAGTCGGCCTACCCAAGAAGGATATAAATAACCTATCATGGGCACTTTGATACTCATTATTCTCTCTGAAGTAGCCACAGAAGAATGTGATTTCCAACGAAGGAGATGAAGGTAAGGTTTGGTTCAATTTAGTCATCTTCAACGGCAAAGTTCCATAGGATGGAGGACGAGATTGGTTTGTGCACATCTATGATTTGTCTTGGGAATTTTATCTTCATCACAGGTCTGAGTTCAAGTAGATAGAAGTCACACCTGTTAAGGGATATTTTGATGGCAGTTTGGGATTGTTGTGAAGGTGTCATTCTACTTGAAGCCATCTGCACTAGTTTGGGTCACCTCCAGCTAGGCCACAGGGCTTAAGATCTCTATCCTGGAGGCTGAGAACCTATAGCAAGAAAGCCACAGTCAGGCTGCTTTATCATGAGGTTGTGTAGTGGGTTTTTAAGCCTATAAGAAATCTTATGGGCTACCAACATTTGAAGGGTCTGGTTGAAGGTAATATGCAGTCTAGTAAAGGTATTTAAGGTTGTGAATGGGGTAGTTGTTGACTGTGTTTATGCCCTAGTTAGTCCTACCAGAATTGTAGAGAAGACACAAGTCCTTGGAGTGTAAACCAAACATCAGATTTGTAACCTTGTTGGAACCATCCTCTTGTCTAAGGGAAATGGTATTAAACCTTCTCATTTGAAAATAATTCTAACTTTTAAGTATTGTATTCTCTCTCTCCTGAACATTTGACATTAATGATCAGAATAATTGATAAGGGTTTTCCCCATCTTGGGGTTTTTCCCTAGATTGAGCCATATTCATATGTTCTTATGTCTTGGATTATCTTCAGCTTTTATTACTTATGTTCTTTCATTAGTTACACTTATGATTAATGATATTGCTAATGGATTAATGGGAAAATGATGTAACTAACCTAAGATAAAAACATGTTAACTCAAAATTAACAGGATGCCACGTGGGAAAACAAACAAGTTTGCAGCACCCAGTTTTACAACTGCTTGGGGATGAGCAACATTTGAGAGGGGAGAACTGTAATATCCCTTCCTAAATAATTTTTTAAATAGAACCAAAAATTTTCTATTTTGATAATTTTGGGGGCCTAAGATAATTTTGGAGAGGAAACATAGGACAAGGGGGTCGAAATGTTTGCCTTGGTGGAATGTGGGGGCCACCTCCCAAACTAATATGCACTACTTGAGGAGAGAGAAATCATATTGCCAAGGGAAGAGGCTTGAATTGCTTAGTGAGGGGCCCACATGGAGGAAATGAACATAAATTATAAATAGGAGAGAGGAAGCAACATTTGAGGCATTTTGATAATTTGGCATTTGAAGTGTTGCTCTAGCTGTTTAGCAGAGTTACATAGTGTTGTTCAATAGAAGAGTTTCGCAAGGAGGAAGCTCAACCTTTCTTCGATGGACTCTGAGTACCACCCTAGGAAGGATTCTTCCTAAGTTTCAAGAGTTGGATAGAGGGCCACACATGTAGTATGGTTTTTGGGAAACTGAGACACATTCAGGAGGCCACATAGAGAGTTGAGGAGGAAGAGTTGGAGTTGGGAGTTGTATCATTTTCGAAGTAATTTTTGGTCAATTCTAGGAAAAAGGAGGAAGATTTGCAAGGATAGAATTCAACACAAAACATCAAACTGATTTTCCATAGGAGAAACTACGTCATCCTACCCAGAAACTATGCAATCATTATGGAGGCACTATTGTGGGTGGCTTGTGAAGGGATTTTGAGAGCTGGGTTTCTTGGGCTTGGTTTGGGGTGCAATTGAGAACATTTTTTGAGCCATCTTCGGACATTCATTCCAACATCAGTCATAGTTCTAGTTTTTCTGCACTTAGAGGAGGGTCAAGCAATTTGGGGCCATTTTTTTAGCATCAAAACCAGGGCAAACCCTTTCTGGGTTTTTCTAGGTTTTTGACAAGGATTCCATGTCTAATTTAACAGATTTTTCTAAGCAGTTAGTGTTGAGATTTTTGAGTGTTGGGGTAACATTGAATATTCTCTAGCTCCCAAAATTTGTGGAGGGAATAGAGTACATGACATCTGAAAGACCCAGAAAGTGATTTGAGAAATTCCATCGAGTTTAAGAGATAATTAATTAATTAATCTTTTTAATTAAGGACCCTAAGTCTGACTTAGGAAAATTAAAAGATTAAAGGTAATCAATTTAGACATGTGATGGAAATTACTTAAGTCACAAAAATCAAGATTTATTTTAATATTAGCCATCAATTTAGGATTAGATCACATCTGTTGGTTTCCCAAAAAGAAAAGTATAAAGGAAAGGCTTAGGGTCAGTTGAAGAACACACACAGAGGTAGAGCACTGAGACTAAGCTGGAATTCTAGCGCATGGTTTGCTAAGAATTTCTAGAAGTGTTTCAGCTGCAACGAGGGGTAGTATTGGTGAGAGGGATGATCTTATCCCAAGCCAAGAGTCAGAAATAGGAAAAGAAGCACCAGTCAGAGCAGTGCAGAGGGAGCAGCAACTGCACAACGCAGAGGGCTCAGTGCTACGCAGGTGCTATGCAGGCCCATAAAGTGTAGTGTAGAGGCAGCAGGAGGCCATCAGTGTTTACACAGGCCTAACAACAACAACACACAGAAAACATAACCTAGTCTAAGGTTACGGAGGCCTCTTCTCTGCAGAGGCACACACAGGCTACCAGAGCTGACGCAAAGGGCTTCAGAGTTGTGCTAGGGTTTCTAAAGACAGAAAAGGGCTGAGTGCTGTAAATCTTGTTTGGGGGTGTGAATCAATCCATTTTTCTGTCTCTGAAACAAAGGTATTCCTACAGATTTTTTCTCTGCTGGGTTAACCAATAAGGTGCATAGATTTGTTGCACTTAGAATCTACTTAATAATAAAAACGCTCCAGCAGCTAGAAGACCGATTTTCCTGCATTGGGTTTTTTCGAGGACAGTTGTCCAGAAAATCTTGTGTGTCACTTTGTCTATGTGCATGTATTCAGTTTAGATCCGGATCTATGTAGGCCGTTAAAGTGTTTACTTCAATGTTAATAATGAACATTTTATATTAATGACTTGTATAAGTAGGGGAAGTAAATCGTGATTTAACAATAAGGTTTCTGCATAAGTAATATTCATAAATTTTCACAGTTAGGAGGGGGCTAATCAGGTATCAACACAACCAACAGTGCAAAAATCACAAGGTCAGTGCATATTTTTAGTGGGAAAATTCCAGAAATAGTTTGGCATTGATAAAACATCCACCTGAGGCCTGTAGATTGCCTTGTGAAAGCCAGGGTGCGATTTTTTTTATATTTTACTCCAACAATATATTATAATAAAATTCTCCCATTTTGGTGTGTTTGGAGCATTTTTGTTTTATGGGCGTCTTCTGAAAAATATCTGTGTTGGGTTTATTGCATGTTTTTGTTATCACTCTTAATTTTACCATTAGGAATATTATACCTTGAGAGGGTTGATCAACATATCAAGTCAGATTTGAAACAACAGTAAAGTAACCCTTATAGATCAAAGGAAATTCTTTCAAGCACACATGAAGAGCCTAGGAGACACCTTCATTGAATGATAAAATGATAACATACTTTGAGAATCTTTTGAGTTGACAATAGAGTGCATTGATCATGACATTAATTGAGCTTTCTTCAAGCCTTTTTTGAAACAATAGCCACTCTTGAAGCATAGTTGAAGACCAACACTTGAAGATTTGTTTTTTGAAGAAATCACCCTTGGAGTATTGTTGAAGACCAACACTTAAAAACTTGTTTTGTTGGAGTATTCATCCTTAGAGAATAGCTGAAGATCAACACTCGAATAAATGTTTTGTTCATGCAACCATAAAATTTTTGCTGAAGCGGACATGAAGTTTTTGTAGAGGTAGATTTGAGAGCACTTTCGAGACCTATCTTGGATACATTTTTTAGAAGTATTTGAAGTTTTTGATGGAGTCTTGAAGCAATATTGAAGTCACCTTAAGGGATTGAAGAAATCTGAGAGGGTTGGATCCGTAGAGGATTGGAGTTGTCGTACAAGGTTGGAGCTTGGATTTGTAGTTGAATTTTAGAGTGCGCATTCAGGGTTCAGGCCTTGAAGGAGTTAAGGACTTTTTTGTACAAGTTGAAGCTTTGGTTTTAGATTCCTCAAATTCATTAATAAAATTATTTTCTTGTTGCACATCTTGTGTTTTTCTTTAATTAGTGATTTTAACTAGCATAATATAACAATTGTAAAGAAATATTGATTCAACCCCCCTCTCACCATTTCCAACACTAGCATACCTTACATTTTTTCCACCTTGCAAAATTTTGATTGACATGCTAGAAGGAATTTTCACAATGCAATGTTATTGTTCGTAATCTAGTTGTTTATGATAGAAGGAAATCTAACATGTGTTAGAGTTCCTTCACCTTGGAATGTTCTTACTAGCAATGAGCTTGTTCTTGTGTTAAAACGAAATATAGCATGCACTAGATTTCTTTTGGCATGCAATGTTGTTGTTGGTAGTATGCTTTTATTTGTGCTACATGTAAAGCTAACACTCATTAAATTTCTTTCACCTTGCAATGTTGTTATTGGAAAAATGCTTGTGTTTGGGCTAGAAACTATGCTAGATTTCTTTTGGTTTGAAATATTGTTGTTGTCTATTTGGTTGTTTATGATAGAAGGAAATCTAGCACGTGCTAGATTTCCTTCACCTTGGCAATGTTATTTGAAATGTGCTTGTGTTTGGGCTAGAAGTTGTGCTAGATTTATTTTTCTTTACAATAATGTTGTTGTCAATTTGTTTGTTTATTATAGAAGGAAATCTAGCATGTGTTAGATTTCCTTCACCTTGGCAATGTGCTTGTGTTTGTGTTAGAAGGAGATATAGCATGTGTTAGGTTTCGTTTGGCATGAAATGTTGTTGGTAGTATGCTTGTATTTGGGCTACATGTAAACCTAACATGCATTAAATTTATTTTAACTTGCGATGTTGTTATTGGAAATGTGCTTGTGTTTGTGATGGAAGGAGATATAACATGTGTTAGGTTTCTTTTGGCATGAAATGTTGTTGGTAGTATGCTTGTATTTGGGCTACATGTAAACCTAACATGCATTAAATTTCTTTTACCTTGCGATGTTGTTATTGGAAATGTGCTTGTGTTTGTGATAGAAGTTGTTCCAGATATATTTTTCCATGCAATGTTGTTGTTGGCAATATGATTTTGTTTATGTTGGAAGCAAATCTAACACGCTAGATTTCTTTCACCCTACAATGTTGTTGTGTGCTTGTGTTTGTGCTATGTGTAAATCTAACACGTGTTAGATTTTCTTCACCTTGAAATGTTTTTACTGCCAACATGCTACAATTTTGGCTCGAAAGAAATATAGAATGTGCTAGGTTTTTTTTTTTCACTGCAATGTGTTTGTTGACAATATGCTTTTTTTGTGCTAGAAGTAAATCTACCATGTGGTAGATTTATTTTATCTAGAAACGTTGTAATGTGTTTGTGTTTGTGTTAGAAATAAATCTAGCATACATTAGATTTTTGTCACCCTTCTATGAGTTTATTCACAATGTGTTTGTATATGCGTTAGAAGGAAATCTAGTGTGCACTATATTTCTTTCGCATTTCAATGTTGTTGTTGGAAATTCAATTGTTTGTGCTAGAAGGAAATCTAGTATGCGCCATATTTCCTTCACCACAATGATGTTATTGGAATTGTGCTTGTGATTGTGCTAAAAGGAAATCTAGCATGTGTTAGATTTCTTTTTCCCTAGAATGTTGTTGGTAATATGTTTGTGTTCATGCTATAACAAAATCTGACATGCGTTAGGTTCTTAAGCTCTACAATGTTATGTGTTTGTGTTTGTGCTAAAAGGAAGTCTACCACACTCGATTTCTTTTGTCTTGCATAAGGTATCTTTGACAATATGCTTGTTTTTTCTAGAAGAAAATCTAATATGTGGTATGTTTCTTTCACCCTAAAATATTTTTCTGTGCTTTTGTTTGGGAGAGAAGGAAATCTAGCATGTGTTAGATTTCATTCGCCTTGCAGTGTTGTTATTGGTGACATGTTTTTGTTTGAGATAGAAGTACAAATAGCATGTTATATCTAATTCAATTTTCAATATTGTGATTGGAAATATGCTTATGTTTGCGATAGAAGAAAATCTAGCATGATATAGATTTCATTTACCCTACAATATTGATGTTGCCAATATGTTTGTGTATTGTGGGAGGAATTATAGCATGTACCTAATGTTTTTTGCAATGAAATATTGGTGTTAGAAACGTGCTTCTATTTGTACTAGAATAAAATCTAGCATGCAATAGATTTTTTTCGCAATGCAATATTGTTGTTGGCAACCTTCTTGTATTTGTGCTAGAAATAAATATTACCTGCATTGTATTTCTTCTGCATTGTAATATTACTGGAAATGTACTTGTGCTTGTGCTAGAACGAATTCTATCATGCATTGGATTTCGTTTTCATTACAATGTTATTGTTGGCAATGTGCTAGAATTAAATAAAGCATAGGTTATATATCTTCCACCCAGCAATGTTGTTTTTGGCAATGTGATTTTGTTTGTGCTAGAAGAAACTCTAGAATGTGTAAGATTTCTTTTACTTTGCAATTTTTTTGTGAGTAACATGCTTCTATTTACTCTAGAAGAAGATTTAGCATGTGGTGGATTTCGAATGCCTTACAAAATTGTTGTTGGAAATGTGCTTGTGTTTGTGCTAGAAGGAAATATAGCATGTGCTAGATTTATTGGACCATGTAACATTGCTTCTAGCAATATGCTTAGGTTTGTAGTAGAAGGAATGATATTAATTTTTAGCTTTCATTTAAGGTGCAATTTTGTTGTTCGAAATGGGATTCTACTTGTGATAGAAGGAAAGCTAGCACACATTATATTTTCTTCATAATCTAATGTTGTTATTATAAATATGTATGTTGTTATGCTAGAAGGAAGTTTATAATGTGTTAAATTTCCTTCATCTTGAAATATTATTGTTGAAAATGTGTTTTTGTTTGTGATAGAAGTAAATCTTGCATCCGTTGAATTTTTTTACAAATCCAACATTATTGTTGGAAATGTGCTTGTATTTGTGTTAAAAGGAGTTATAAAATGCCCCAGATTTCTTTGTCCTTGTTCCAAAAGGAAAACTATCAAGATTTCACCCTCACCAAGGTTAGTGCTCTGAAATTATTCTTAGCAATGCATTTATGATTATGCGAGAAGTATACCTAATGATTACTAGCTTTCTTATAGACACATTACACTTATGCAACCAATGCTCTAGGGGTGACATTGTCTCAATAATCACAATGGTTAGAGTTATAGATTTTTATGTGCCCTTTTATTGAATTTGGAACAATTTATGGAGATCAATGATAGTGCAAAAGGATTGTATCTAGATATATGTTGTTGTTGGCACTACATTTGTGCTTGAGTTGGAAGGAACGATAATGGAATAGCTTCCCTTTTGGCAAAAACACAATAATCCAATCATGTTTATTTGATCCATGGAGAATAATGTTATCTTTGTATAATTTTTAAGTTTATGAATAAATGTATTATTGAGGTATACTATATTTTTCTTCCAATGCAAATATATGCAACTTTAAAGTATCAAGCATAATATTTTAACATGTATTGTTTCTCTCTATATTTTTTTGTATAGTTATGAACTTCCAAAAAAAAATTCACTAATGTTTGGATGCATAAGGTAATACTCTTCCTCATCAACATAAAAATATAGGAAAACTCAAATCTACACTTTTCGAGGACCTAAAGTTAACATCCCTTTGTATCCATCCTCAATAGTATATCCTTAATGTGTATAGGTAGAGAGTGCCAACATTGGAACTAAAGATTTGTAAAATGAAATTTCTTTTATTTTAGAATAAAAATGAGAATTATCTAGTATTTACAGTACCAAAAATTTTATTTGGAAGAAAACCTCTAGTTTTCTTTTTGATTATCAAGTTGAAACATCAAACATCCTCTCTAAGTGAATATAATTTCTCCTTTTCATGGGGATTTTAGACATATTATGTAGCATCAACCTAGGAATTTCTTAGATTTTACAATGGACCATGTTTTGGTTCTTCAACTTCTACAAATTTCTTATGATCATTATTCATACACATGCATTAAGACGACAAATGTCATTTCTGAAGTTAAATAGGAACTTGGTGGTTTGATATGAGCTTATATTTTTCATTCAAAACTTTTATTTGGAAGAAAACCTCTAGTTTGGCTTTTGATTATCAAGTTGAAACATCAAACATCATCACTATGTGAAAAAATAATTTCTCCTTTTCATGGGGCTTTTAGACATCTTATGTAGCATCAATCTTGGAATTTCTTAGATTTTACAATGGACCATGTTTTGGTTCTTCAACTTCTACAAATTTCTTATGATCATTATTCATACACATGCATTAAGACTACAAGTGTCATTTTTGAAGTTAAATAAGAACTTGGTGGTTTGATATGAGCTTATATTTGTCATTCTATGATACTATCTACATCTCTAATTGCATGGTATTCATATATGTTTTTTGTGTAATTTTCATGTAAATTACTTTTTGGTAGTAGGCACTAGATGGTGGGGAACAATGTTTCATTACATACAATATGACTACCATACTACTTGAATTATTGCATCTATATTAATTTTTGAAAGTTGTGTGTTTTTGCGAAAATATGAAATCACACTTTACATGGTTCAACCTTTTAATTACAATTTATGGTTTAATTGTTGTTACAGAATTGGTACAAGCTACAATGGAAAATATATAAAAAGGGGACTATGTTGATCTCCTTACTAATGATCCATTCATTGGGCTAGGAAGGGTGGAATATACAGAGTCTCGAACTTATTATGTCGGAGAAAGGGTTAATGCATGTTATGTTGAAATTTTGATAATTGATGTCACTCAACCACATTTGATTGAGGATGTTGATGAAGGGGAGATACATCCATGGAAGATTAGGGATTTGAGGCACAACATAGGTAAATAAAAATATTGAAGTATATGTTCAAATATTATTGATAGTATAATACATTTTTTTTGAGTAAATACTAACCTTATTTACATTCGTTTATAGGTGCAAATGTTTCTTCTACATTTTCTATTGGAGAAAAGGTAGATCTTCTGCAAAATGGAGTGAAGGTTGGTGAGGGCTCCATATTAAATACATAGCTTGGGCATAAAGTGCATGGAAAGACGGTAAAAAAAGGATGCATAACGGTTAAAATTGAGAAGGTTTTGAAACATGATGTTGCTCTACCACATCCAATAGGATTTGAGCATACACTAGGGGGTGCATTGGAATCTTATGAGATTTGGCTAGAATCAGATTTGGAAACTCATTGTCATGATCATACCATAAATATTCCCCAATATAGGTTTAAATTCATATGTAAAAAGGTTTCTCTTACACATGAATGCATGGGAACAACCATGTGCATTTCCAAAGGAATGCTAGTTAATGTCCGCAAGGATGACATTGTTGAAGGTGAAACACTAGGAGAAATGGACTTTGGTGTTTTTTTGGAAGGGATAGATGGAAATTGTGAAATATGAAGAATTGGGGATAATTATATACATTTTTTGGTTATATGGCAAATAAATAAGTTGGTGGACAACAAAGGTGTGATATTAAGGGTTAAGAAAAAGTTCAAGGAGCCAACCAAGGAAATGGTGTTATGGGATGTTATAGAAGACACGAATCCCTTAAACATATGGGATGATAATATTTGTAATGAAAAATATATAAACTCATTTGATATGCATGTAACAAGGCCATATAAAAGGAATAAACGAGTTATGGCCACAACAAAAATTGCAAAATGTCAAACAAATATAGATGAAGAGAAAGAAATTCAACTTTTAGCAGCAGATGTATCTTGTACAAAAGATTGTCTTCAACATGTGGATAGGAAGGCCATTGCAGGTGCTAGAAGGGGTATGAGACAAAAAATTAAAAATGGTATTAGGGAATTTGTCTTGAATTCACTCATGTCAAACACAGTCATGTTAAGGAGCCATGGCCATGGCCATGGCCTACCACCTATTTCTAGAAATGTAAAGGACATGAGATTTAATGGGAATATTATTTGTAAGAAAGCATGGTATAAAATACATAAGATTCCTCAAAGAACATTCTATAAATACCTACAATATTTCCAAAATGGATAGATCAAAGCTATTCATGGTAACACCAACACATGCAAAGCATGAGGACACACCATGGCAACCATAGAAATATTGCACAAAATTGTAATGGATAATTCATATTTTTCACCGAACCAAACATGTCAAGCTGAAGAAGATGGAACATCTGCTCCTTTAAGATTTCTTCCTTTGACTTACACACAAAATTATTTGTTAAAAGAGATCAATGAGGCTCTTCAAAAGATCAATTACCCATCAATATCACAGTCAACAATGAGCAATATATGGAATACTAAGTTTCAAGATGTGGAATTTTCAAAGAACATCAACTTCAGTAAATGCAGTGAATGTATTGTGTTGAAAGCACAGATGAAGTCAGTGACTACAAAAGATATGGAAGAAAAGGCACGAGGTAGGCTGAAAAAACATAACAAGATTGTTATGTGTGGAATATATTGCTACTATGCCCATAGAATTATGTCAGAGTGGTTTCCAAAGGGGTATTTGAGCATTATCCATGATAAAATGGATAAAACAAAGACTTCAATCCCAAGGCTATGTGTCAAATAAAAATCTATTGTAGGAACAAATTTAGGTGTGTCGTTGACAGGTATGCTAACACATGGGAATAACATAGGAGGTTTTGGTCATTTCTCCCTACCATTTGTACATATGGGATTGCAATTTACTATTACATCCCTTGCAAAGTGCTTAAGGGACCTTGAAGACCCACAAATTGATATTTATGGTGATCTACTTTATGAGAGTGGAAGTTCAAGAAACCCACTTACAAATGCAATACTGGACACCTCTATTTACTCAAAATGTCAAGTTTACAAGGATGATTTTATATCTCATGGAAGATCAAAGATCCAAAATGTTGATTTTAAAACTCTTCCTCCACATTTGTTGTTACAGTTGGACAATGTAGCAAGTGATAATAAGAATCACTATCTTTTCATGTTTTTATCACTTTTAACTGCACTTGCTGTCTTCATCACTATTTAGGTTGGATTCTTTCCTGTGGGGCACAACCATGAATACATAGATGGAACCTATGGAAGAATGTCTTCCAACCTAAAAAGTAAAGATATATATTCTTTACCTGAAATGATGGATACATATTGTGACATTGAAGAAAACCAAGTGTTTCCACCTACACTTATTGACAAGGTCTATGACTTCAAAATTTTCCATAAAGGATACATCAAGGAGGGAAAAATGCACTAGTTGGACATATTAATGTTCAATACTTCCAATTTCTTGTACTCAATGACATTCCTGTACTAAGGTACAAAGAATCTATTGGAGATAATGAGTGGTCAGAACCAGTTGAGTTATGGAATATAGATGATGAAGGTCGACCTATAATTCCTAAGGGAACCCATGTTTCTTAGATTCCAAAAAAAATGATGCTTATTTCAAAGAACTAAAGGAAGGGATAACATCATACATAAAAATGTGGAAAGACACTATCGGGATCGAAGATTCACCAATTGTTACAAAGGAATGGAAAAATAAAGTAGTGTATTGCGAAAGAGTTCTTGATACATTAGATGGAATCTATAATGATCATAGAATAATATATGGAAGTGATTCAACTTTTGAGGATTTATGGCCCAAGACAAGGCACGTTGTTGATGTTGATCGTAATGCTCTCCATGTAATCTCAAGTATTATGGATGAAGATTTTGATAATGCAATAGATGAACCCTTATATGTTGGACCCAAATGCAACAAGCCAAAGCCAACATTCAATCCAAAGATTGATGTTCAGAAAGGAATGATGTTGCTAGTTATATCAGGAAAAGAGGATGTAGGAGAGATGATTTGGATGGAAAAACCCATGTCATATATATTTAGGGATAGTGAAAGTGAGAATCTTCATTTAAAGGTTGACTGGTGGAAGCATATTTCAAGGAAATAAAATGGAAATTTTTTAGAGAAATGTTAGATACCAAATCTCAATGACACAGAACTTGGCTCTATTCCAATTAATACCATAGTTTGGGCATGGCTGCCAAAGAAAGAACATTGCAAGAAGACCAATATAGATAAATATGGTCTAGAAACTGTTCTTGACCTACTTGGGCAAATATCTTAAGAGTAGGTTTATATGATTCATGAATGTGATTTTTTTTTTAAGGATCTTTTAATATGCACTCAGACACTTTTCAATATTTGTTGTATATCAAATATTATTCTCTTCATATTATTTTTGGAGGAGTTTTATATTATTTAGTATTTCAATGTAATCATGTGGTGATACAAATGACATGATTGTGCCATTAAATATTTAAATTTTCAAAGCTTTGTTTCATCAACATGACTTGTCACCATATCAAATATGCATAATCAAATTCAATAATGCACTTAAAAAAAACATCTTCTAAACTTGGTCTATTAAAACAATAATGGAGTAGCTAATTAGTATTCTATTTAGTATAAACCATTTAAACACTTAATGAAAAAATGTTAGACATTTGTAATAATGTTTGAAGTGGGTTTTCCTTAATATTCCTTATTATAATTTATGTAAATCAAATTTGTTGTTTTGTTGCACTCTAATTTTTAAAAAAATGATTTTGATCATTGAAAAACACAACTAGACTTATAAAATATTTCCTCTTATCGACTTTGAAGTGGTGCCAACATTGTACTAGTATAATAAATTTGTACTCAACATAGGAAAAGTAGTTAGTGTCAATTTAAAATGGTTAATAATAGTAAGAAACACAATATTCATATACTGTTAAATAACTTTATAGGTAAGAATATTTTTACAAAATCTATTATTCACGAGTCAAATTTAATACATAAATATAAATATTAATGATAATAGAAATAATGTAACTTGGAATCTAAGTTTTAGATGAATGTCAATGTGTTCTTTTCAATATAATATCCTTAAACACTCCAAGAATAAAAACTAAGAATTTGTAGTAAATAGTTTAGTCAATTTTCTCTCTTTCCTCTTGGATTTGAAAATAATCAAATTGTATTACTTTGTTACTATTCTAATTCATGATTGATTTTGATAATTAAAATGATTATAAATTGAGTCGAGAGGCAAGGCTCATTCTACAACCTAGTATGAGGGGATGTGTTAGTTCGACTATAATTTTTTTTGAAGGATCTATTAATATACATTCAGACACACTTTTCAATATTTGTTGTATATCAACTATTCTCTTGATATTATTTTTGGAGTTTTATATTATTTAGTATTTCAATGTAATAATATTATTTAGTAATTCAATGTAATCACGTGGTGATACAAATGACATGACAGTGCCATAAAATTTTTAAGTTTTCAAAGCTTTGTTTCACCAACATGACTTCTCACCATATCAAATATGCATAATCGATTTCAATAATGCACTTAAAAACAACATCTTCTAAACTTGGTCTATAAAAACAATAGTTTTTAGCTTAGTTTTTTAACACAAAAGTACAAATAATAAATAATAAATAAATTATACTACTACTCTCATTCAACATTTAAATCAACATTTAATCCCTCTAGGCTCATATTAAATATGTATTTAAGGTGGATCTATGCTGGTATATATTGGACACATTACTATGATAATTTGTCATTAAATAACTTTATACTTAATATATATCTTGCATATTAATCTATTATTCATCAAGTCACTCTCAATTAAGTTATTTTTTAACACAAAAGAACAAATAATAAATAATAAATAAATTATACTACTACTCTCATTCAACATTTAAATTGATCATAAAAAAGTATTTTCTCATGTCAACCTTAAAATGGTTCAAACTTCCTACAATAGTATGTAATGATGATGGTGATAATGATGATTATCATCCACTAAGGCCAAATAATATGGTATATAAGAAGCCATAGAGATATTACTCTAAATTCTTAAGAATTTTATTGTTATGCTAAAAAAGCATAAAAATAAGTGTTTCAATATCATCATAATTTTGTTTAGTTAGAAGATCAAGAAGGTTGGTAGTGCCACAAATATTTTGAAATTTAAATCCAAATTTGAGTATAAAGTGGATGATCTAAGAGGGTTTTTCATCTTCAACCACATTACTAGTGTTGCAAAGGCGATAGAATTTTAAATTGTGCCAACCTTGTCTTAGTAATAATCATAATTTAACACATACCTTGTCATGGTATTTACTATATCAAATTATAATTAAACGGGTTAATAATAGTAACATACAAAACATTATTTTCATATTAAAGTTAATCATAATAACATACAAAAAATTATTTTCATAAAGTTAATAATAGTAACATACACAACATTATTTTCATAAGATAACTTTAACAAACTTAGCTTTTAGTACAAACCATAAAAGATCTTAAAAGAGATAATGTAAGGAAACCAAGATAAAGATGTGAAATATTTGCTTTTGCAAATTTATATAAATTTATTTTATATACTTTACCATGAAAAAAATTTCACCAAAAATGGTGAATATCTACATTAAAATTAGTAAAGTAAGTGATTTTATAATTCCACATTTTGAAAAAACTTAATCTAGTTAAAATTTCTAAATTCTAGATCGACGGAAAACTTCCAAATTTAATGAAATATGTGTTATATGCTTGTTTTTATAGGATATTTTACTTCAGCTCTGATTTATCAAGGGTTCTGCTAAAGAATTAAATGGGTTTCTCTGTACCTTGATGTCCCTTATGCAGTAAAACTCCAGCAATTTTGTTTTATGATGCAAATGTAAAAACTAGAAATTCCTTTGAAAAATCCGAGCTAATCAACATTGGGGCCTGAGTGAGTGCCTTATTGATTTTCTCAAATGACTAATTTACTTCAACTTTCCATTTAATTTTACCTCCTTTCTTCAACGTCTTAGTTATATATTTGACAATCTCAGCAAAATTGGGAATAAACCTTCTCACAAAATTCGCTATCCCAAGGAAAGACTGAATTTCCTTTCTTCTAAGCAGATCTACTTTTTGAATGGCATTAACTTTGTTTGGATCAATATTTAACCCATATTTATATATAATATTCCCAAGTAACTTTCCTCGGGTCAGAGAAAAGATACTTTTAGTGGGATTAATAGAAATACCAAACCTTCTACACTTTAGCAGAACTTTCTCTAGATGCTTCAAATGATCTTCCTCTCTTCTTGAGAATACAGTTATGTCATCTAGATATACAACCACCAACTTATCCTTCTCCTAAGAAAAGGCAATGTCCATTTCTCTTTGAAAAGTGACTCATGTATTCATCAGACCAAATGGCATCTTGGCATACATGAATTCCCCCCATGGTGTAGTAAAAGTAGTTTTCTCCTCGTCTTCTGCGTGAACTAACATATGATTTTATCCTGAAAAACCATCTAGCATAGACATCCTTTGGGAACCAACAATTTTCTATAGAATTTGGTCCATCTTAGGGAGAGGGTAGCTGTCTTTCAAAGAATCTTTTTTCAATTTTCTGAAGTCAATGCAAATTCTGATTTCTCCACTCTTTTTCGTGACTGGTAGCAAGTTCGCAAGCCATTTTGAAAATTTGATAGGGAAAATAATTTTTGCATCAAAGAGCTTCTTAATTTCCTTCTCAATCAGAGACATGAGCACTGGATTAATACTCCTCAACTTCTGGTTGAAAGTCTTCTCATTTTCTTTAATAGGAATGGTAATTGGTATGCTGAATAATAGTAGGATCATACTTTTTCAAATTGGCATAACTCCATGGAAAAAAATTAATGAACATTCTCATCATTCAATATATTTCTATTTCATCTCTATTGAAAGAAACTTTGAAAGCTTGATCATTTTATGCTACTGAACCAATATTACAAATATCTACCTCTTCATGATCAACTTACATCCTAGGCGATTTGAACACATCATTTTGGTCAAAAAGAATTTAAAGTGGAATAAGACCCTTGGGTATACAATTATTCTTCAGGTGCAAAACTTCATAATTACCCTTAGTTTCAGCAAGAATGTTTTGTTGTTCTACTTATGTGCTTTCAAACTCATCTTTCAACCTTATGAAATTTTTGATTTGTTGGTCATCTTCAAACACTTGCCAATGGATGATTTTGTCTAGGATAATGGGCCTATGATGAACTTCAACCTCATACATTTCAGTGGAATGTGCAGGGATAACAAATAGACTTGCATAAACAACTAGGGAATTAACTACTGAGTTTTGATCCCTAGTTTTCACAATAAATGAATATTCTGGAAAAAATTCTAACATCTCCATGATAATATTTCTATATGTTCTCATTCTCACATATTTGGTTTGATATACACATTCAACTTGTTTAATAACCAATTCAAAATCTCCACAAACTAAAATTTTTTAGGCACCGAATCTTTTCAAAATTTCTAAACCCAAAAACAGAGATTCATACTCAGCCATATTATTCATGCAATCAAAATTCCATTTGAAAGAATAGAACTTACTTTCATTAGGATTTTTAATCCAAATGCCTGCTCTAGCCCCCTCTCTTCAAAATGATCCATCAAAGTGCAAAAACCACCACCCTTCTTCCTTTTATTCAATTATTTCTTGATTTTCAATTTGCTCATTCTCAACCTCCTGAGTTTCTGCTTTCCTTTCATCTTCTGCTTCATCAGTTAGTTCATTGAAAAGAATTGATCATCCTAATTCAGTTTCAATAGCATAAATTGGGAAATTCTGATGTTTATCCTTACTTCTTACCATATAAGCCATCCTTGTCTTTCTGTACAATCTTCTTTTCTCACCAAAAAGATGTATGGTGGCATATGTTAGGTCCATCAGCATGGTACCTTTGATCTTTTCTGCCCAAGATAGGGATAGAAGCATGCCAAAATTGGGTGGAATGTCTACTACCACAATATACATTACCACTGTCTTGGCAGGGACTTATTCAAGACCAACACCAACTTTTTTTATCAATCCAATTCATTGAAATCTTTTTGAATCAATAGAAAAAAAATCCTTCTATGGCCTAGTGATTTCCAATCCCATCCTTTCCATAATCACTTTAGGCATGAGATTATGAGAAGCTCCTGAATCTCACATGGCATTGTGTAAGGTCATCTCATGGATACTAAGGATGACATAGAAAGGAGGTACATCTTCATTCTACTAATCTTATAATATTGGTCCCAAATAGATGGTAGGATGGTCCTCTTGTACATTAAGGATGTCTGCAGCTCCTGGTTTGGAATTCAACATTTTTACAATTTTACTTATGTATCCATTCACCTTAATAATTTCTCCAAAAGGGATTGGGATCTTGATTTTGGAAATCCCATTCTCCAAATTGAAAGCAAAAGTAATCTTTTAAAATTATCTGACAGGAGGAGGAGGTGGTGGATATTTTCTAGCCCCGGCAGCTTTAAGGGCATCTTTCTTGGGCTGTGTTTTATTTGTAGTAATAGGGACATTTCTATTTCTGAAGTTGTATTGCTTCTGCGTCTCAAAGGTTGCATGTTGATAACCCTTAAGGTAATCGGATGGTACCTCACCCTTTTTTATATCATGATCAGAATCATCATGCTCTTCATTAGTCAAAAACATTCCATACATGTTTTCATCTAGGCAATGAATGGAGTCTTATGGGATCTCAGGCTGATCTTCTTCATCAATTAACTTTTGCTGAAAAGGAGGCCTTACTCGAGGGTCAGGATGATTTCTGTTTTCCCTTGGTCTCTGTTTATTTTAAGGTCTTATGAACTATGGATATCTAAATTATGGTTCATGTTGTGTAGGAGGTGCAAAATAATTCCCAAGGGCAAGCCTATCCATCATTTTTTCCATTTTTTTAATCATGGACTCAAATTTGTCATCTAAGGTGGAAGGCTTGTATTCTTCCTTCAATTTTGTTTTTCCCATCTTAGATTTTATAGCTGCTATTGTATTAAATTCCACCTTCAAATCATCATTTTTCATTTATGCTAGTGAAGGGGATTCTCTTTCTCTGAGTAGGATAGAAAATTCATATTCAGAAGCCTCATCATATCGCAGTTGAGCTGCTCCTGGTGGAGGTTTTAGATTGCCAAGGATGGATTCATAGACTTTATTAAACCTCTTGGAAAATTTTTGAACAGTTTCATCAAAAAAAAATTCCAAACTATTATACTCAGTGAGGGCCTACACATGGTTTGTTCTATTTCCCCACTTTCTCAAGAAACTATCCTCAAACTCATTCCAATTATGCAAGCTCCTTGGAGCAAGGGCTTTAAACCAATTTCTAAACTCACCGGAAAAACTCTGAGAGAAAAGCCTCATTTGAACATCCTCATGATCTACGTCCTCCCTGTCTATGAAGACATTAAACTAGTCTACATGTTCTTCAACTATGATTTCTTCATCACTTCCTCAAGTTTTGATTCTAGAAGAATATTTGCGTGGAAGGGCATTAAGGAAAACTGCGAGAAAAAGAGGAGCATACCTAGCAGGTGGAGGTGGAAGATTTCCAGCCATGATGACAGGTATTGTGGTATTTTTAGGGACAACAATAATAGAAGAATAAGTGCTACGAGGCAGTGTAGTTTCTCTTTGTAGTCCAGTTACAAATGAACTCTAGTCAAGTAAAGGAAAACCAGATTTTTTACTTAGCAATACTTCAAATGGATCCAATTCCTTCAACTTATCCAAAGATTCAGTCTCTAACAATAATTTTTATGTGACTGTCCCCCATAATTCTTCTTTATCTTTTTGGGTCACTAAGGTTGAGGTATTAATAACTCTTATTTGCAAGTCTAAAACAATCTCAGTTACTTCATTTTTATTTTTAGACCTACACAAGACTTCCTCAATTTTATAATCAAACTTCTTATCTTCAAGAATACTTAAAACTTCATAGGAAAAATATCTTGAATGTGATTGAGTACCTTATTTTGAAGAGCTACCTTGAATTCCTCTAGAAATTGTGTTTGGATTATCTACTGTAGTAGGTGGTTTAAGATCTAGAATGCTCCTCGTGTATCTCCTTATCGAAGCCACCTTTAAGCATGAGTTTTTGAAATGGATTCACCAAGGTAGTTGCAGCTTCGAGCAGATTCTGAGCTCCTGCTACCTCCAAGAGTTCAGATTCACTTTTTGCGGAAAATTCTCAGCAAATTAGTCTTCGGGCTCTCAACAAACGCACCAAAATTTTATCACCAAATTGAAATTAATTGGCTGCTCATCAAACAACTCAGTGTAACTGTTTCAAAACACTTCTAATTGAAGATTTACCTCTCCATTTTGAGAGGGATATCTCAAGGGGTTTTATGATTTTGAATAATGATAGTACTAGATGGCTAACTCTATAGGAATTTTATCTTGTTTTCAATGATTGCAGGTTGAAAAATGCAGGTTTTCTACCATTGGGCTTATGGAGTCAACAATCAATAGTTTCAATGACATTGTTCATTCACATGGAAGCTGAGGCAGATAGAGGTCTTTAACAAAAGAAACTCACATACACAACATAGGAAAACATTGTCATTTCACCACTAAAGGAAGTTAGAAAATAATATTACAAATTATGAGTAATTAGAGATGAAATCTACTGCATGTGATAAAACATAAGATAAATATAAATAAGGTATCAAAAACCTCATGAGAATCTCAAGTCTGCAGAGAAGAATGTCACTTTGTATTAGAGACAATGGTTAAAAACATACAAGAAAAAATTTATTGCAAATGTTCTCCAACCCTTTACTACTTCAATGTTTTGTCTATAAATAGACATTCTTTACAATAAGGATGATATTCCTGGTGGCCATATCCTCAAATTATCCTATGACACATTTCATAACTGAAATCAATAACTTTGCAACAGAAAACTGGCAACTACCTTTTAAAGAAACCAACTCCTAATAGGAATCTAAAAACTATTTATTACATCCTTCTATCCCATCTTTGCAACAGTTACATGATGATTATACAATGAATATCACATTCTTGAATACCTTATGACTAATTTCACCACCACTTTACATATTTAAAGCATCCCTATATCTATGGAGCATAACCCTATTTTTAGGAATGGATGACCTACATCTTCAATGATTTTTTTAGTGATAACCTGTGTTCATCACACTCCCTTTGAATCATAAATATCTGCTAATGAGGTCCTCTGACATGCTGGAGGTCTCCAGTTGGAAAAAACTGCTCTTTAAATGCTCAAAATCCTTTAAAAGTTTCTCGCTACAAAAAAATTACAATTTCATAGCAAGTTTTGGTAGCGTAGGAAGTGGCTTTTCCATCCATCCTCTTCACTTCTTTGTTGTTCCATCATTTTAATCATGTAAAGAAACCTTACCACCATGAATCCCCCTCCTTGAAACATTCAAAAACTGACTTTAAATGAAAAAAGGAAGCTACAGGTTTTTTCGTAGCATATTTATGGGTTCAAGCCTAAGGTAAGCTACGAAACTGTGTAAAAACCCAGAAATTTCCCCTTTCAAAATTGTCTTCAAAAATTGACCTCTAGCTGAAAAACTTGGGTTCTCTTCATGTTATGAACCTCCTAAGGCATATTCTATCTTACCTTATCAATCTTGTGGTGTTTCCTCTTCATTAACAATCAGTTGAGCACTGGGTTCCTCGACCACAGTCATTTCCAATCCTTTCTTTTCCAACTCTACATGAATCAAATCCAATTGCTCTTATAGATCCTTCACTTTGTCCTTTAATTCCCTGTTCTTGGATTGCAAATGCAAGTTCATATTTCTGATGTGTTTTACCTCTCCTCTTACTGGCTGAGTACATTTATTCAATTTCTCTGTATTTTCTAAGGTATTTGAAACACTTATGAAATGTTCTTCCCATATTTTTTTCATTTTTTTCGAATTGAACCTTTTGAACCTTGTGCTTCTTTGCCTCTTTCTTCAAAACTAATATCTCATCCTCTGCCACCTTCAATTGCTCAAGGGTTTCAATTTATGATTTTTAGTGATTTTCTCTTTACCCTTCTTTCTTTTGATAACCAACTCTTATTTTGCAGGTGAAGAGAGATCTATTATGCTTGGTGGTTGAGAAATTTCACTCACCTTCTGAGTCTCTTTGTTTCTTTCTATGACTTTTCTTGCATGTTTGGTCATTGGCTTTCTAAGTTGAAACATGAAAACAACATCATCACCTGCAAACTCTAAATTTTAGCTGTCTTACCTTTCTTTATCTTTCTTCCTCCATCTTCAACATCTTCAGCTTGGGAAATGGGAGTTTCTTCAATGTCAATGGCATGAAATATGTCCTCTAAATTTCCTTAGCCACTATTCGGCTCCTAGTAACTCTCTTGCTGCAATGATTGCTAATTGTAGGCTTCTAGTTTGTAGGTGTAGTTTTAGGTGAATCAATCTTCTACAAAGCCTCTGCCTCCATGCTCACTTGTCATAGTGGGATGATCTATTCCCTTCTTTAGCTTCCTATACCATTGTTGGTGATGAAATACTTATAGTTTTGGAAACTCTTTTAGGAGTGACAACATCAACTTCAAAACCACTCATGAACAAAAATTAGGTCCAATATCTGTCTAGTCTCTTCAACTCCTCTAACACCAACAACTTAATCAAAACATGGTGAAATATAGAAGTTTCATTTCATTTTGTTTTAACTTGGACCTTATCTGACATTTTACCTAAACTTATGTATAAATAAAAGGGTAAGTCAAGTGACCTCTCACCCACAAAATGTAGAAGAAGCCTAAGGTGGTAGGATTAGACCATGCAAAGCCTTCCTTCATAGGTAAAATACTTCTGAATGATCATTAACAACTTTGAATATTTGTCCTTCATGAAACTCCTATGTATGGCATTTGTAAGATAAATTTCACTATGCTCTGGTTTGATGAACTCTTTGTAACCCTGCATGGTGAAATTTATGCCTTTAAACCATTGTTCACATCCTCTATGGATTCCTGTTGCTGTTGAAATTCTCTCTGGTGTCACTGTGAGGTTTAGCATTCCCACCTTTGAAGTTGTTCTAGTGAAACTTTTAGCAAAATCCTTGGAAATTTTTAGATGACAACCTTGCAGCCTTTGATAGAATTGCAAACAATCTGTTCTTCTGAATACCTCCATTGTAGTTGAGTATTCATTTAGAAAATTCATGTCCATGGGCTTATAACTGTGGAAATGACCACCTTTTTTATTTTTCTTCCTTAAGAGCCATGGTGGATTTATATCTCCTCAGCCTCTCTTTCTTGATGACACCTGCAACCTTTGAATCTTCCAACAACCTACTTGGCTCGATGAAGTGTGCCCATAAATCCAATAACATGCAGAAAGATAAAGAGGAGTATGACAAAAAGAATAATTTGGTAATGTTTTATGGTTTCAATGACAACTCATGCCTTACTCATGACACATGGTATGCTAAAAATGGTAATGATGACCTTATGATGACTCTTGTACTTTTGAATTAACCATAATAGACTAAAATGACCTCCACCCTAAATCCTCCAATAATGAACCAAACTTTGTATCAAGTGTGACAAGACAGTATATGAAAACAATTTTTCGTTGCGAGCTAGTTTAATTTTTGCAGTTTCGCTATGAAACTATTAGGCGTCGTAGCAAAAAATGCTATTTCTTACAAAGATAAAACGCTACAAAAAGTTGTAAAATTGGCTGTTGTCCTTTCAAATTAAACACTTGGGAAATGAAAATCGACAAGATATGATGACCGATGGGACATGACATGACCTAAATGGAGATGGCCTTAAACTCAGGATACGTTAACATGTAAAAGAAATGAAATTTCCTTAAACCAACATCAAAAGGCTAAGGATACCCTTGATAAAATGTACTGATGACCATGAAGTAATGTTTCACATTTTTTGAGTGATACTGTGTGGAATATCGGTTACTACCACTATTGAAAATTTAGTAGAACCTTAAAAGAGAAAAACCACCAACAAAAATCTTCCACCTATTGATAAAGGTTTAGAAGGTGATGAGGATATTTTCAATTTTCTAATGTTAAAAGGCAAACATACGAAGAACAACCTACCTATAACGAAGATTTGAACTGAAAGGAGAAGATTTCTGTTCAAAGAAAGGAGGACTAAGGAATAAAATAATCCATTGTTGATAAAGACTTGATTGGATGGCCTAAGGGCTACCTTTTCATTCCAAATAATCTTCTAATGTCTAAACATCCACAACATTTGTTATCAAATTTCGACCCTAATAAGAAGGAAAAAAGTTGAAGCTCATATTGACGACTTCTATATGCATGTATGAATAACTTAGGTATTAGCTTGATGACGTTTCGTAGGTATTTTATGTTTAATTTTGAAGGTAGAGTACAAGTAATATCTACCGCATTATTCCACCCAATTTTCATTCAAAATTGGAGTGATTTAAGAAATTTTATTTAGATAAGTTTGGGATGATAAAACCCCCACCATCTTGTTAAAAGAATTTATAAACCTCGTGATGGCGTACAAAGAGAAAGTAAAGGATTTAATTAAATGCGATTTGCTATATTGAATAATCTTTTGCGTATGTATAACCACACAATGACATCACTACAAAATATTACACATTGCCTTTTCCTACCAATATCTTCATCTTTTGTCAAGAGAGGTGCAAAGGGGACATTATTTTTTTAAATTTTGTAGAAGCCCTTTTATTGGAAATGACATGTGTTATATTGGAGTCATTATATAGTTTGATGATTCTAAAGACTCTGCTGATGCATGTAAGAAAACTCGAGCTCTTCAACAAAAACAAAGAAAATTATTATTTTGACATCAAAGCCACAGTTCTCTCTAAAGATACTTATCAAGAAGTATATGAATTAAATACAATGTTAAGTAAGGAATATAATTTAGCAAGTATTCCAAGCTACTTTTTATTAGGAGAAAGAACAAAACTCAACTCAAGCAATATTCGTAAATCTCAAACGCTATGGTTGATGTTGAATGGACAACTATTACACCTTCCATCACGCAGAGCTCACAAAGAAAAGACGCCCACAATGGAAACCACAACATGAATGCTATGGAATAATATTTTCAATACCTTATTAGTAGATGAGTCCTTAAGAAGATTGAAGAAATGAATGAACATTTCATGGTCGAGGAAAGTAGAGGTGTTGGGAACTCCATTAATGCATTCAAAATCATATTCAATGTTGATAATGAAATAAGTAAGAATCACTAGAAAGTGAATCTCCCTCCTTATTTTACCATTGCCTAATATAACTCCGAGAACAAAGGGTCAATTTCTTAAAGGAGTTGGAGAAAAAAATCATTAAGAAATATTTAAAAATTACCAATCAACCTACCCGTAGCATGTTAACAAGCCTATAAGTGTCTTTATTATCATAAATACCTGCAAACAATAAGAATATAATTTTCACTCCAAAAATTTTCTTAAAAAATTGCACACCTCCCTACATTTTCCGAACATTTTTTGTTATAAATTAAAGTATTAAATATAAAATACTTAACGAAATAAGAGAGATCATGCCAAGATTTAAATTTTTGATCTCACTAAGATAACAAGCCAATATGAGTTGAACATCCAAGCATTACCATCATACCCTCCATCATGTGAAAATGTTTCTACTGTTGTGTTTGTCAAGTCTCTCGGGTATTCTTCAATATGCAAAGCATTGCTAAATCTAAATACTAATACTATTTTTCTCCCTTTTCTAAGATTTGAAATATTTAATTATAATTTCCATAATTATTTGGTTGATTATGGTATGAATTTGTGAACAAATTCTCTACCTAGAAACAAATAAAATTAATGCTAAATGGATAAAGTTTATGGATGAATCATACAAATGGAAAAGATAATTGGTCCAAGCAATCGGTGAAATAAAAATGTTATCATTCACTTTAAATAACACCATAGATTAAACCAATGTATCAATATTGTTATTGTAAACATTCCTAAGCCTACCATGCAGATTTCTGAGTAGATATTGGTCCAGTAATTTATAATTTTATATTTATGAACCTGATGGAATTATTTATGGCTTCAATATATAAACAACCATTCGAGTATAAAGTGAGCCTTATATAAAGCAAAAAATGTCACACTGTCATATAGAACTTCACCGATTATTTTCTAATATTATTTTTGAAATTTTTTTTCCATTATTGATAATGACTTACTTGATGGTCAAGGCTTTGTTTGATATTCAAAATAATCTTTCATCATGTGCCTATTATTCCACAAAATTTGTTATCAAAAATTGACCTCGACAAGAAGACAAAAGCTGAAGCCTATATTGACAACTTTGAAGACAAGGTATGAATGATTTAGGTATAGTTTGGATGACTTTCTTATATATTTTTATGTACAATTTTGAAGGTAGAGTTTTAACATGGTAGTTAAGAGGTGGCCCGCCCTGACTCATTCAAAATTGAGCATTTTAAGAAATCGTATTTAGAGAAGTTTCATGGATGATAAACTCCCCACCATGTTCTTAAAAGAGTTTATAAACCTCAAGGTGGGAAGAGAAAGAGAAAAGTAAAGGATTTCAATCAAAGGTTTACTCATATATTGAATAAGATTTTTGTAATAACAGAAACGAAGACAATGAAATCACTACAAACTATTACGTAATTCTCCTTTCCTACCAATATCTTCTTGTTTGCTGGCGAGTTGTATAAAGGAGTATTATTTTTAAATTTTGTAGAAGCCCTTTCTATTGGAAATGATATGTGTTCTATCGAGTCATTGGTATACTACGATTCTAAAGACTCCAAGGATTCATGTAATAAAATCAAGCCTCTTCAACAAAACAAAGGAAAATGATTATTTCGACATTAAAAGCTTGGCATATCTTTAAAGATACTTACTAAAGAAGTATCTGAATTAACACAATATATAGGGTTATACTAGTGGAAAGTTCCTTTCCAAGCTACTTTATTAGGAGAAATAAAAATACTCAACCCACAAATATGCACAAATTGAATGTTGTGGTTGATGTGGAAAGTTTAGTCATGACACCTACTACACCTTTCCATCACGCAGAGGCATTCAAAGAAAGAGTACTGTTAAATAACCAATAACATGAATGCTATAGTACCTAATATTTTCAATACCTTATTATAAGATGAGTCATTCAAGAAGATTGAAGAAATGAATGAACATGTCATGTAAGGAGTTAAAAGCAGAGGCATTCAAACCACTAATGTGCAAATTAAAATAATATTAAATGTTGATAATGAAAGCGTTAAGGAACCGCTAGAAAGTGAATCTCCTCCTTACTCTACCATTGGTTAATATAACTCAGGGAACAAAGGGCCAATTTCTCAGTAGGATTTGAAGAAACAATTATTAAGATATATTTGTGTCTCACTAACTCAACCTACTTAGAGTATGCTTCATCAAGCCCATAAGTGCTCCTTCTTTCCTAACACTTCTGTAAATAATAAGAACATGTCCGTACCTAAAAATTTCTAAAAAGTTATACACTACTCTTGATACTTCAAAATTTCCATTTAAAATGAAAGTATTGATTATAATATCTTTAATGAAATGAGAGATCATGCTAAGGATTACAATTTTTGATCTCACTAAGATAACAGGCCAATATGAGTTGATCATCCAAGCATTCCCATCATATCTTCTATCACATGAAAATGTTCCAGCTTCTCAAGTCGTGTCTGGTAAGTCTCTAGGTATTCTTGAATATGAAATTAATGCTGTAAATTTAAATACTAATACTCTTTGTCCCCCTTTTCTCTTAACAGTTGAACTCTTTAGTTATAATTTCCATAATTATTTGGTTGATTCTGATGCATTTGTGAATGTAATTCCTCTATATATAGAAAATAAAATTAATGCTAAATGGATAAAGTCAATGGATGAATCATACAGTTGGACAAACAATTGGTCCAAGCAATTGGTGAAATAAACAATGTTATCATTCAATTTTTAATAACACCAAAGAGTAAACCAATGGATCAATATTGTTATTGTAAACATTCCTAAAGCCTATGGTTTACTCTTGAGTAGATATTGGTCTAGTAAGCTACATGGATATTTATCAACTGGATGGGCTTATTTATGGTTTCAATATAAGGGTATAAAAAATCATATTTGAGTAGAAAGTGAGCCTTATATGAAGAACAATGTTACACCACTTGAAGGACATAATCAGCTTGCCTTGTTTGTTGACGTTATTCTTGTAATTTATTTTAGAAATTGACCATGGGTGCTATCAATTGCAACCTTCAACTATCCCATCAGATACATAGTTGGAGCTCCTTCCTTGTAGTCCAACTGATGGAAATTAATCTTGCGATATAATTATATGTCGAATTAGTAATATAGGTGTTAGAGTCGGTCCTTACAGCCCTCCATCAGAGATCATTTCACTTTTTTCATATCATTTTTAGGTGTCTCGCTCACTTCACTTCATTGCATTTCGCTAGGGGCATGCCATTGACTGATGAGAGGGTTTGGTCGTCTTGTATTCCCTCATGCTTGTACCTGCTGGGCTAATTAAAACTCCTTAAAAATCATAGAAGTTCAAGTCACGTCATTCATGGTCATAAATGATTATTTTCGTCATCAAGAGTCTTTTAGTTTTAGAGTCTAGGGTTTAGTCTTTTAATGTATTTAATAAATGCCCACAGGCCATGAGGATGGTTTCGAGAAGATTCTTAATTCAAATTTTCATCATCAAACACATTTGAGGACATTTCTAGTTCAAAACTCTGTTTTGAACAAGAAACTGTCAAATTTATTATTTGTAACAATCATGTATTTTTTCTACCATAAAAAATTTCAATGCAGCCTTTGGTCTTTTCCGAAGTCCAAACGCCAAAATCCCTGCAAAAATCAAATCATTTCATCATTCCAAAACTCAGAAAATCAGTGAAAAGCTAAAGGACAGAGTTTCAGTGAAATGACAAAGTGCCAAATGAGAAACATTACAAAGTGGGTTGTGGAGAAAGTAAAAATTAAAACCAACTCTTGCAAGATATTTTCCAAGGTTACATAAACCATTTGTGTCAAATTACATTCACAAATTTTCAGAGCAAAGCCGAATTTTGAGGTTGAAGAGCAATTGCATCGTTGAAAGGGCCGTGACTGTGTGGTTAACTGCGTGCGGCGCATACAAAGGAGTGCGCGGTGCACTGGGCAAGTTTGTGCAGTTCATTTTTACACGCGCGCGGTGCACCCAAGGCACGCGGCGCGTTGGGCATGCACGCGGCGCATAGAGCCCTAAGGCCGGAAAACTACCCTCCTTCACCCAAACTCGTATCAAATCGCCTCATTCGCCTTCAAGTAAGTTATCCACGCCTGCTCAATGATTTTTGGATATGCTGTGGTGGTTTAAAGCCGGAGAAAACAAATGTTTGAATGGTGCAAAACTTAACCCTATGTCCACTTCGAAATCTGCTCCATAGGGTTTGAGGAGTGATGATTGTCATTTGAAATTGGTGTCAAAACTTGCATTTGCCAAAACACTCTTATGCCATTGTTATGTATGCTTTTATCACTGCTATCATTATATCATTTTCCTCACTACTGTAATCACTGTTATTATACCATATTCCCATTGTTATACCATTGTTTCACATCCTTCATTCCCTTTTGTTCCCATGT
Source organism: Pinus albicaulis (assembly GCA_034641835.2). Classification (NCBI taxonomy): domain Eukaryota; kingdom Viridiplantae; phylum Streptophyta; class Pinopsida; order Pinales; family Pinaceae; genus Pinus; species Pinus albicaulis. Next base: position 1,605,996,913 of record CM076578.1, on the reverse strand, counting down.
GGTAAAACTCTAAATTTATCACTTGTTATCCCTTCCCTCCATTGACAAAAGTTTAATTGCCCAAAAATACTCCCCTCACTATCACTATTTTCCTGTATCATTTGTAAATTGTCCATATTCCTAAATCCCTCAAACAGTGGTTGTCCTCACACTTGACAGTACTTTCCTCATTGTGGTTTTCCTATAGCACCTTGATACATATGTGACACATTTGGGATTAGAGCATACACTGAATTCTTGTTTTCATCATTACCATATCAGCATATATTTGTCAAACATCTTGATTTCAGCATCATGTCAGAGACGGATTCAGTTTATGAGCAGGGGTATGATAGTGATTCCACAGCAGAGGTTAATGTGCCAAGGAGGTCTCACAAAAGTGGCAAAAGTGGCAGGCATGTCAAGGAGGAACCTACTTCTTTGGTTCAATTGCAGGCTTGCCCGCTTGCAATGGATTGTTTTCAGCGTCAGTCATGTTTCCATTATTGTGAGATGATTTCCCAAACTCAGCATCATCATGAGTTAGCTCGCCTATTTTTTTTACATTTGCATGATGGCCGTGTAAACCTTGCTGCAGTAAACTTCATTTTGTCACCAGAGACCATTGCTCAGGCCACCGGGATACCAAGCACAGGAGAGGAATGGAACAAAAGACAGCAGCTAGAGAAATCCTATTATGAGCCATATATCAGACCTGGATATATGAGGTAGCTGAGAAGGGTATTTCCATTTCGATTTCTGAAGGATGAGTATGCACCATTGATGAGACTGATCATTCGATATTTCAGTTGCGAGGGCAGATTCTCGCGCCTCTATGCGTACCATATCCATTTGTTGATGCATTTCACGAGGATACGTATGATGAGCATTCCATACTTCATGTACCGTAACATAGAGCGGATGACATTTCTTGTACAGAAGAATACCACAGTACAGCAGCATAACAGCATATATCATTACGCACTGATCAAAATCATGGTGGTACATCCGCTCACACAGCAGGGCATCGCATGGGATGAGTTCATCTCCCGTGACTTATTTGCAGCGCCACAGCCGCCTCCCGAGGTAGTTCATGATGAGGGAGAGCCTTCACACCAGTTTGATATTCCTGAGACCGAGCATATCAGCTCTCCAGTGTATGTGACATATCAGTGAGGCCACAGAGCCTTATTTGCAGCTACACGATGAGTACTATCTCCACCCGGTGTGGAAGGGGTCTCGTTGACTTCATCAGCAGTGCGAGTACTATCTCCACCCGAGGTGGAAGGGGTCTCGCCTTCGACATCAGCACAGGTACAGGTTCAAGATAGAGGAAAGAGGCCTATGCATGATGAGGGCCCTTCAGGAGGCCGAGACACTAATTTTATACTCATCGATGTTGATGCGAGCTCTCCTAGCTCGAAACTGAGGGAGGTCATCCAGGAGCAGAAAGCTGAGATTGGTACTTTGACAGAGAATTTTCAGAGAGCACAGTGGGTGATAAAGTGCTTGGAGCAGCGGAACAAACAGCTGGAGGATCAGCACACACTTGTAGAGCTTCGGCGAATCCGTGAGGATCGACAATTGGCCCGAAAGAGACCTGGTGACATGACACCAATTGAGCGAGAGACCGAACTCATGCATGTTAACATTCATCTGGAGAATTTTTTGGCAAAGGCCAATAGAGACAAAGACATTCTCCGTCATATGAAAGGTCATTATTGGGCCCGCATGCACGTTTGTAGAGAAAAAATGAAGATCCTGAAGAGAAGGTTGAGCAGAGCACTGAAACGGCAAAAGAGGCCTGATCCACTCCGGATCTTGGCCGAGGCTTTGTTGGAAGTGCATGAGGCATGATAGGGGATCTTCGTTCTGAATTTCAACATATTTGGAGAATTTTTTATCATTTTCGAAAATTTTGGTCACAAAACAGGTTTTTCCGCCCAACGCGTAGCGCGTCCCGACGCGCGCTTATGATTGGGACACTTTCTGGAGGAAAAATTTGTATTTTTGGATTTTTCATGGTAATTTATGCATGCTCAGAAATGGCTAAAGAATTTCATCAAGTTCTGGATGATCAAAAGGGCCAAAAACACCATGAAAACCACCTTTCTGCCACCTTTTGCACCAGCAGGAAGTACTTCTGGCGGAATGAAGTTTTGGAGGGGAAAATGAGCTCCAAATTGAAAAATTATGCTTGGGTTGGATAGCCAACATCCAGGGATTTCCAACGAGATATCATGACCTCAATTTGGACTCCGGGAAGTGCCCCAAAAAGAGGTTGAAATTAGTGCGACGCATAGAGCTTTGGCGCGCAGCGCATAGAGGAATTCAGCCTATTTTTCACCTTCCAGCTCAGAAATTCGGCCAGTTTGGACTATTTTCACCTCTTGATGTAATTTTTGACCCAGGTTGATGTAATTTGATAAAAATGATGTAATTTTGGCATGTATTTACTTGTTCTAGATGATTCATTCACAAAAAAGTGAAAATCAAGTGAATGGATCAGTTTCCTAGCTTATAGAGGCAGGTTGTTTGGCTGCCTAGATTCCAGCTCCTTGTTTAGAATTGGTTCAAAATGCTCCTAGAAGCATGAGCTCGACCCGTAGAGGCATGGGAAGGGGTTAGAATTTTCTATTTATTGTATTTTCTGTGACACTTTCAGGGTGGGACTCTTGGGAAAAGTTTGGCACACTATTGTGCATATTTTCTGCATTTTGGCTAAGGAAAGATCAGAGGTTTTGCAGCACCTGTTGGGATTCTTGTCGCTTTTAGTTTTGATGGTGTGTTCTATCAGTTATTTTTAAGTTCTTTAATGTTTAATGTATGCCATTCCCTTCTTTTGCTTCTAAAACTAAATGAATGAGTAAATGAGGTAGAATCCATTGATTCCAGTGCTCTGCCTTTAAATTTGTTTAGTTTTATATGTTTTCGCCAGTTTGGAGAGGATCCTTGTTCTCCCTTGCCCTCTTCATCTCCTTATCATTCTGATCCATCCATACACATAATCAAAAAGCATCAAGACTACTGCCTACCTTGCCCCAACTTGAATTTTGCAAAGATCTGGCCTCATCCCCGAGCCAAAAATTGTTTTTCCCATTTTTCCAACGAAAACCCAAAAAATTTAAATCAAACCTTCCTATCTATTTACTAGCCTAAAATCAGTACCCATTATAGGTCATCTCAGCCCCTTTGAAGACCTTTTTCCGAGATAGACCCGGAGAGAGCCCTCTCCTGTCCTCGTAGGGCTAGCTACGAGGCTGAGCTTGGTTTGATGTTGCCTTCAGTTTTACCTTATTTCAACCTAAGGTAGACTTGAGCGCTAACATAGTGGCGACCATACTGGGGATAAAATCTCAATGGTTTGCTTGTTTGTGTTTTCATTTCATGAGTTATAGACGGAGTCTGAAGTCACGCCAGGTAGCTTTCGAAACGCTTTTGTTATGCTTAAGCGGAAGTTGATAAACGTTGCTTCAGTCGATCTCTGGTGTAGCTTGTGAATGCAGCACTTGGTTTGAAAATTACCCCAGTACACTTGTTCATTCTAGACTTTTGGATGATTGAGTCTAGAAGTTGATAGGCTGAAAATAATCAGTTGTGTCCTTTGGTTTTTTTTTTGAATAGATCAATACACTGGCTTCAAAAAGGCATACTAGATCAAATCCTGATCCAAATCCACCTCCAGTATATGAAAACCCCAACCTAATCCCAAGAATTTTTCGTCGAGAAGCTCCCATCATTCCTTTGGTCAAATCTCACTCATACCCCACTGTTTTTTAATACATTGAAGATATTGAGTTTGACGATCAATTCGAGTTATCATTGTTTGAAACCAAGTCCAAAAGTGCTACTGGTTCTACCGTCATCAATCTTGAGTTCATCAAGTATATAGAAGTTGAACAAGAAAATAGATCTATCGATAATTATATTCTGAATCTTCAAAACTCCGTTGTGGCAACCAACATCCCTGAATTCATTGAATCTACATTCGAAACTCTTGGGCCATCTGAAATTGAATCTGGTTCACAGATTCCCACTAAACCTCCCTTTATCCCTAACATTCCCGTACAGCCTGAGATCTCTGATCAGCAATCATTATTAGTTCCTCCTACATCTCCACCGCATACACCTCGTTCATCTACTGCTCCCATTCCACCTGTTTCTCCAAGACAGATTATAAATCTGCCAAGAGCCATGGCTGGTAGATTCGCACCTCTTGTTTTACCTGCAAATTTGGATCCTATGCCCGCTGATTATCAAAGTAAGATTCCAATATTTGATCTCACTCCATAGAGTGTGTCTGCCCAACAGCATATTGTTAGAATGACAAATTTCTTGGACCTGCATGAAATAGATGAAGAGAATGTGTCCATGAGATTGTTCGCCCAAAATTTTGGAGATGAGGTTCGTAAATGGTTCAGAGCTTTACAACCTAGAAGTATCAATACATTACAAGAGCTTCAGACACAATTCCTAGATTGGTGGGAGATGAAGAAAGATCCGCTGCAAATTACTTCTGAGTATACTAGCATCAAGCATAATCCTGGTGAGTCCGTTCAATATTATATTATCAGATTCAATATAGTGTATAATGCAATTCCAGATGACTTAAGACTGTCTAGAAAGTCAGCTCTCCTTAAATTCCCTGATGGTTTCGATCCGGAGATGGCTTATTCATTACGAGACAGAGATCTGCCTACCTTGGAAGATATGCAGAAGATTGTTGTTAGTGTTGAGGCAAATCTGAATGATAAGAGAGCCCGGTTGAAAGCAGAAAAGAGAGTGACCATAAAGGAAGAAGCTTCCACATCTACATCAGAACAGCACTTGCTTCGTGAAATGGAAAAAAGGTTCAAAATAATGACGCTTGATAAGCCAGAACCGCAAATTCGAAATCCCAACTACCGTGGCCAGCAGTAGCCACAGTTCAGAATTAAGCAGCGTGAACAGAGAGCACAAGAGCCGGCAGCCCAGCAGCAAGTTAAAACACATCTTTTGCAGAATTTTGTGAGTCAATATTCAGACGATGACGATGATGTAGTAGGGGAGAAAAACCACTTCTTTACTCCCGATGATCTGCCCACTTACATCACTGAAGATGAAGAGTATGCAAAAAGTTCAGCTGCACAAAAAGATGAGGATTTTATTTTAGCAAACGATGCAGCTCTTGAGGAAGAATCAGATGAATACCAAAGAGGCTATATGAATGCTTTGTCCGCTCAGCAGAAGCAATACTCATTAAGAAACAGAGATGTGCCCATAAACCCAATTCAGAAGAGAAAAGAGGCTTCAGCACCGAAGTTAGATTCACCTGTAGCACCAAATAAAGGAAAAGAGACAATTGATCCCGCAGCTAATAAATCATCATCAGCAGAAAAGGAAAATCAGCCAAGCATACTGAAGGATAAGGCTGAAAGGAAAGAAGTTCCAGTTAAAGAGGTTGAAAGGGTTTCAGCTTTTATTTTGGAGAATGAAATTTCTAAATTGAAGGTATCTATTCCTTTGACAGAAATTATGAAGAACAGCAGTTATAGAGGTCAAGTCTCTAAAATTCTGAATTTTGATCCAATGTTTGACACGGTGAATTTTGAAGATGATCAGCCTGAATTGATATTTGGGCCTGCTTTAGATGGTGAGTCCCCTGACAGTGATGTTCCTCCCTTTTATATCAGTTTGAGGTTGCATGAATATGTATTGCATAATGCCATGCTCGATTCCGGTGCTTTGCACAATCTTATGCCAAAAGTGATCATGGAAAAGTTGGGTTTAGATATTACAAGGAAGTACCATGATTTGTACTCATTTCATTCCAGTCGAGTGAGATGTAGCGGACTTATCAAAGATTTGGTTGTAAGTTTAGATCAGATTCCTACGAAGAATGTCTTGATGGACGTGGTTGTGGCGGACATTCCTCCTCGATTTGGGATGCTCCTTTCTAGATCTTGGGGAGAAAAGTTGAAAGATACACTACAGTTAGATTTCTCCTATGCAACAATTCCTGTCTTTGTCCAAATGAGAAAGTTATATCGAGAGCAGAAGATGAAATACATGATAACAAGCAAGGAGAAACCAATCAATCATCCTGTAAATTATGTTCATACCGACTTAGAGTCTTTTGTTTTGTTTGCTGATAGTTTTAATGATATAGATAGTCAGTTAGTTCAAGCAGAGGATATACCAGAGATTACCGAGAATTTCAGAGAAGTTCTGCAGAAAGAAAGACGAGAAAAGCAAGCTACTATTGAGCAATCAACTAAAGACGATGGGCAGCAAACAGAAAAAACAGAGTTGGCGCAATTTCAGCACTTAGAGGATGATGAAGATGGTCTTTGGACCATGGATTTCGATGGCGCAGTGGGTAGTGATGGTGCTGGAATTTGTGTTTGGATACGCAGTCCATTTTCCGCTCCGAATAAGGTCCCGAGCAATGTGCGAGTATGTTCCTACAAACTAGCATTTGATTGTTCTAACAATGAGGCTGAGTATGAGGCTCTGATTGCTGGCCTAAAGATTCTAAGAAAGCTGAAAGTGAAAATAATTGCAGTCTATGGTGATTCCGAGTTGGTGATAAAATAGGTAAAGGGTGAGTTTCAAGCCAAGCATCCTCACATGAGGGCTTACCGTAATGCAATTTTAGACATTTTGAAGTTATTTTCAGATTATACCTTGACATGTGTGCCTCGTATCCAAAATGGTGTTGCTGATGGACTTGCTAAAGCAGCAAGAAATTTAAAAATCCCAATGAATTCTAGCAATAAGTTTGAGATCCATGTGAAGCACCGCCCTACCGTCCCGGATAATCAGAGATGTTGGCAAGTTTTTCAGGACGATGAGGAGATTAGTGATTTTCTGCAAAAACAAGGGTAAGTTTAAAGATACCTCCATAGATACAGAACATGATGATGGTAATGATGATATGTAGATAAATCAAATGGAAGTGCTGCAACTTAAAGATAACATCATTCCTAAAGGATTGATTCCTTTAGAGGAACTCTTTGATCAAGATGATGTAGCCCACAAATCGACATTGAGACCGACTGAAAAAGGTGTTGAAGAAGTAAATATTGGGACAGCTGAAAATCCCAAGATGGTAAAGTTATCCAAGTCATTGTCACCGGAGGTAAGAGCTGAATATGTGAGATTGTTGTCTTCATTTTATGATGCTTTCGCATGGGATTACTCAGATTTAAAAATGTATGACACTAATATCGTTCAGCATACTATCCCTATTAAACCAAATCAGAAGCCTTTCCGTCAGAAGTTGAGGAGAATAAATCCGAAGCTGCTACCATCGATTGAGAAGGAGGTAAATAGGTTGTATAAGTCAGGAATCATTGTACCTATCAGATTTTCTGATTGGATTTCCAATTTGGTGCTCGTGAGGAAAAAGACAGGTGAGATCCGTTTGTGTATTGATTTCAGAAATTTGAATAAGGTGTCATTGAAGGAAAATTATCCGCTGCCAAAAATGGACCATATATTGCAGCGAGTAGTTGGAGCATCAAGGATGTCACTACTCGACGGCTATTCAGGATATAATCAAATTTTAGTGCATGAGGACGATCGTGACAAAACCGCGTTCACCACTCCATGGGGAACGTTTCATTATGCCAAGATGCCGTTTGGTTTGAAAAATGCAGGTGCCACTTTTCAGCATGCAATGGACATGGCTTTCGCCAATGAGAAAGATGTATTTTTGGTTGTTTACCTTGATGATTTGACGGTGTTTTCAAATTCTGATGAAGAACATTTATATCACTTGAAAGTTGTTTTTCAAAAGTGCAGAAAATATGGCATTTCGCTGAATCCGAAAAAGAGCTTGTTTTCCATGGATGAAGGCAAACTTCTTGGCCACATCATATCGAAAGATGGCATTCGTGTTGACCCTGCACGTGTTGAAGCAATCCAACAAATTGAACAGCCCTGGAAGAAAAATAAATACAGTCATTTAATGGTAAAATGAATTTTCTGCATCGTTTCATTCCAAATCTTGTTGAGCATCTTAGAGAGATCACAAACATGTTGAAAAAGGACAGTCAGGTGAAGTGGACAAAAGAAGCGGTGAAATCATTCAATTTGGTAAAGTTAGCTCTTTCTTCAGCTCCCATTTTAATCAGCCCGGATTACACATAGGACTTCATTTTGTTTTCATTTGCTTCTGAGCACACTTTGGCAGCTGTTTTAATGCAGAAAAGAGATGGAGTTGAGAAGCCCGTTGCTTTTTTCAATCGAATTATAAGGGACGGAGCTTTGAAATATAACATTATTGAGAAACAAGCACTTGCTCTTGTGAAGGCCTTGAAACATTTTCGTGTGTATATACTGCATTCCCACATTATAGCTTACGTTCCTAACGCAGTTGTCAAAGATGTTTTGGTACAAGCAGATCCGGAAGGAAGACGGGGTAAGTGGATCGCTGCGTTGTTAGAATATGATGTGGAGATTAAACTGACCAAGCTGATCAAAGGACAAGGACTAGCCAAGCTCATGGCTAAAACAAATCTGCATGCTTTAGACATAAATTTGATCGCTGCTATGTCTGATGAGGATGAGGAAAGTGCATCATTTCAGGTATCTAATATTTTTGTTTCTTCCCCTTGGCATGCTGACATTTTATATGTATTTCAGAATTTGTCTCCACCACCCAGGATGCCTAGAAATAAGAGTATAACCTTGAAGTTGAGGGCTGCAAAGTTTTGTATATTGAATTCTGCATTATATTGGAAAGACCCTGGTGGAATGTTATTGAATTGTTTGGTAGAGGAAGAAGCCAAAAGAGTTTTGGAGGACTTTCATAGAGGAGACTGCGGGGGCCATCGATTTTGGAAAACCACAGCGAATAAGATTCTGAGAGCGGGATACTATTGGCCTACTTTATTTTCTGATGTATATAAGGTTATTAAGAGTTGTCACGAATGTCAAATTTTCAAAGGGAAGCAGAAATTACAGCCTTTGCCTCTTAAACCAATTGAAGTCAGTGCATCATTTCAGTAGTGGGGGTTGGATTTCATTGGGGAAATCCATCCAGCATCTTCATCATAGATGGATATTGACAGCAACGGATTACTTCACGAAGTGGATTGAGGCAATTCCCACCCGACAGGCTACGAATGTGGTAATTATTTCTTTTCTTGAAAATAACATTCTGTCACGTTTTGGTTGTCCTAGTAAGATAATCACAGATAATGCAGCGGCCTTCAAGTCAAAAAGGATGGTTGAATTTTGCAATAAGTATAACATCATCTTGGGACATTCGACTGCCTACCATCCGCAAGAAAATGGCTTGGCGGAATCTTCAAATAAGTCTTTGGTAAATATCATTAAGAAATTGCTAGAAATCAATAAGAAAGGCTGGCACAAGAAATTAGTGAATGTGCTTTGGGCTGATAGGGTAAGTCAGAAAAAATCCATCGGTATGTCTCCCTTTGAGTTGGTGTATGAAGTAGACACAGTGTTTCCCACTTCTCTTGCTGTCCCGGTAGTCAAATTGCTTCAGGAAGCTGGTAGTGAGGAAGAACCCATGCAGCGAAGGATAAATCAGATGATTCATTTACAACAGACACGGGAGGAGGTCTTTCAAAATACATTCAAGTTGCAGGAGCGCATTAAGAATATTTATGACTAGAAGGCGAAAGCAGATAAGTTTCAGTTGGATGAGGTGGTCCTGAAGTGGGATGCTCGGAATGAGGAAAAAGGCAAGCATGGAAAATTTGAAAACCTTTGGAAGGGTCCTTTCAAGATTGTAGCGTATCGTGGTCAGAATGCCTTTCTTCTCAAGGAAATGAACGGGGATGATTGTCCTGGAGGGCCGATCAATGGTCAGTTGCTCAAGCGATACCATTTCTAAGTATTTTCTGTTGATTTCATTGTCATTGTATATATCATTTTATTTTTGTTTCATCGCAAGTGTGTACTAATCTCTTTTCTTTGGTCTGGGGCTCGAAGCAAAGGCTATAATTCTGAAGAAGGAGCTTAGTTGGTTTGAAGTTTGTCAAGTTAGTTTTATCAGTCATTTCAATTTTAAAGTTGAGTCGGTTTTAGTCAGGTTTCAGTCAAGTTTTCAGTCAATAAATGTGTCCAAGGTCTTGTGTTATCTGTTGAAATAATTACTCCATCGCCCAATGGATGAAGGCACTGTCTAACTCTTCCAGAGATCTACTGTTCTTGGCATCTCCTTGGAGCCACCATCCCCATTGGAGCCAATGTTAGAGTCGGTCCTTACAGCCCTCCGTCAGAGATCATTTCACTTTTTGCATATCATTTTTAGGTGTCTCGCTCACTTCACTTCATTGCATTTCGCTAGGGGCATGCCATTGACTGACGAGAGGGTTTGGTCGTCTTGTATTCCCTCATGCTTGTACCTGTTGGGCTAATTAAAACTCCTTAAAAATCATCGAAGTTCAGGTCACGTCATTCTTGGTCATAAATGATTATTTTCGTCAACAAGAGTCTTTTAGTTTTAGAGTCTAGGGTTCAGTATTTTGATGTATTTAATAAATGCCCGCAGGCCATGACGATGGTTTTGAAAAGATTCTTAATTCAAATTTTCATCATCAAACACATTTGAGGACATTTCTATTTCAAAACTCTGTTTTGAACAAGAAACTGTCAAATTTATTTTTTGTAACAATCATGTATTTTTTCTACCATAAAAAATTTCAATGCAGCCTTTGGTCTTTGCCGAAGTCCAAACACCAAAATCCCTGCAAAAATCAAATCATTTCATCAGTCCAAAACTCAGAAAATCAGTGAAAAGCTAAAGGACAGAGTTTCAGTGAAATGACAAAGTGCCAAATGAGAAACATTACAAAGTGGGTTGTGGAGGAAGTAAAAATTAAAACCAACTCTTGCAAGATATTTTCCAAGGTTACATAAACCATTTGTGTCAAATTACATTCACAAATTTTCATATAAAATCTGAATTTGGAGGTTGAAGAGCAATTGCATCGTTGAAAGGGCCATGACTGTGTGGTTAACTGCGCGCGGCGCATACAAAGGAGCGCTCGGCACATAGGATGTGCGCGGCGCACTGGGCAAGTTTTTGCAGTTCATTTTTACATGCGCACGGTGCACCCAAGGCACGCGGCGCGTTGGGCATGCACGCGGTGCATAGAGCCCTAAGGCCGGAAAACTACCCACCTTCACCCAAACTCGTATCAAATCACCTCATTCGCCTTCAAGTAAGTTATCCACGCCTGCTCAATGATTTTTGGATATGTTGTGTTGGTTTAAAGGTGGAGAAAACAAATGTTTGAATGGTGCAAAACTTAACCCTATGTCCACTTCGAAATCTGCTCCATAGGGTTTGAGGAGTGATGATTGTCATTTGAAATTGGTGTCAAAACTTGCATTTGCCAAAACACTCTTATGCCATTGTTATGTATGCTTTTATCACTCCTATCATTATATCATTTTCCTCACTGCTATGATCATTGTTATTATACCACAGTCCCATTGTTATACCATTGTTTCACATCCTTCATTCCCTTTTGTTCCCATGTGGTAAAACTCTAAATTTATCACTTGTTATCCCTTCCCTCCATTGACAAAATTTTAATTGCCCAAAAATACTCCCCTTACTATCACTGTTTTCCTGTATCATTTGTAAATTGTTCATATTCCTAAATCCCTCAAACAGTGGCTGTCCTCACACTTGACAGTACTTTCCTCATTGTGGTTTTCCTATAGCACCTTGATACATATGTGACACATTTGGGATTAGAGCATACACTAAATTCTTGTTTTCATCATTACCATATCAGCATATATTTGTCAAACATCTTGATTTCAGCATCATGTCAGATACGGATTCAGTTTATGAGCAGGGGTATGATAGTGATTCCACAGCAAAGGTTAATGTGCCAAGGAGGTCTCACAAAAGTGGCAAAAGTGGAAGGCATGTCAGGGAGGAACCTACTTCTTTGGTTCAATTGCAGGCTTGCCCACTTGCAATGGATTTTTTTCAGCATCAGTCATGTTTCCATTATTGTGAGATGATTTCCCAAACTCAGCATCATCATGAGTTAGCTCACCTATTTGTTTTACATTTGCCTGATGGCCGTGTAAACCTTGCTGGAGTAAACTTCATTTTGTCACCAGAGACCATTTCTCAGGCCACCGGGATACCAAACATAGGAGAGGAATGGAACAAACGACAGTAGCTATAGAAATCCTATTATGAGCCATATATCAGACCTGGATATATGAGGCAGCTGAGCAGGGTATTTCCATTTCAATTTATGAAGGATGATTATGCACCATTGATGAGACTGATCATTCGATATTTCAGTTGTGAGGGCAGATTCTCGCGCCTCTATGCGTACCATATCCATTTGTTGATGCATTTCACGAGGCTTCGTTGGCAGAGCATGAGGCATGATAGGGGATCTTTGCTCCGAATTTCAGCAGATTTGGAGAATTTTTTGTCATTTTTTAAAATTTTGGTCACAAAACAGGTTTTTCTGCCCAACAAGTAGCGCGTCCCGACACGCGCTTATGATTGGGACACTTTATGGAGGAAAAATTTGTCTTTTTTGATTTTTCATGGTAATTTATGCATGCTCAGAAATGGCTGAAGCATTTCATCAAGTTCTGGATGATCAAAAGGGCCAAGAACACCATGAAAACCACCTTTCTGCCACCTTTTGCACCAGCAGGAAGTACTTCTGGAAGAATGATGTTTTGGAGGGGAAAATGAGCTCCAAATTGAAAAATTCCACCTAGGTTGGATATCCAACATCAAGGGCTTTCCAACGAGCTATCATGAGCTCAATTTGGACTCGGGGAAGTGCCCCAAAAACAGGCTGAAATTAGCGCGATGCATAGAGCTTTGGCACGCGGCGCATAGAGGAATTCAGCCTATTTTTCACCTTCCAGCTCAGAAATTCGGCTAGTTTGGACTAGTTTCACCTCTTGATGTAATTTTTGACCCAGCTTGATGTAATTTGATAAACATGATGTAATTTTGGCATGTATTTACTTGTTCTAGATGATTCATTCACAAAAGGATGAAAATCAAGTGAATGGATCAGTTTCCTAGCTTATAGAGGCAGGTTGTTTGGCTACCTAGATTTTAGCTCCTTGTTTAGAATTGGTTCAAACTGCTTCTAGAAGCATGAGCTCGACCCGTAGAGGCATGGGAAGGGGTTAGAATTGTCTATTTATTGTATTTTCTGAGACACTTTCAGGGTTGGACTCTTGGGAAAAGTTTGGCACACTATTGTACATATTTTCTGCATTTTTGGCTAAGGAAAGATCAGAGGTTTTGCAGCACCTGTTGGGATTCTTGTGGCTTTCAGTTTTGATGGTGTGTTCTCTCAGTTATTTGTAAGTTCTTTAATGTTTAATGTATTCCATTCCCTTCTTTTTCTTTTGAAACAATGAATGAGTAAATGAGGTAGAATCCATTGATTCCAGTGCTTTGCCTTTAGATTTGTTTAGTTTTATATGTTTTCGCCAGTTTGGAGAGGATCCTTGTTCTCCCTTGCCCTCTTCAGCTCCTTGTCATTCTGATCCATCCATACACATAATAAAAAAGCATCAAGACTACTGCCTACCTTGCCCCAACTCAAATTCTGCAAAGATCTGGCCTCATCCCCGAGCCTAAAATTGTTTTTCCCATTTTTCCAACAAAAACCCAAAAATTTAAATCAAACCTTCCTATCTATTTACTAGCCTAAAATCATTATCCATTAAAAGTCATCTCAGCCCCTTTTGAAGACCTTTTGCCAAGATAGACCCGGAGAGAGCCCTCTCCTGTCCTCGTAGGGCTAGCTACGAGGCTGAGCGTGGTTTGATGTTGCCTTGAGTTTTACCTTATTTCAGCCTAAGGTAGATTCGAGCGCTAACATAGTGGCAACCATACTAGGGAATAAAATCTCAATGGTTTGCTTGTTGGTGTGTTCATTTCATGAGTTATAGACGGAGTTTGAAGTCACGCCAGGTAGCTTTCGAAACGCTTTTGCTATGCATAAGCGGAAGTAGATAAACGTTGCTTCAGTCGATCTCCGGTTTAGCTTGTGAATGTAGCACTTGATTTGAAAATTACCCCAGTACACTTGTTCGTTCTAGAATTTTGGATGATTGAGTATAGAAGTCGATAGGCTGAAAATAATCGGTCGTGTCCTTTTTTTTTTGAATAGATCAATACACTGGCTTCAAAAAGGCATACTAGATCAAATCCTGATCCAAATCCACCTCCAGTATATGAAAACCCCAACCTAATCCCAAGAATTTTCCGTCGAGAAGCTCCCATCATTCCTTTGGTCAAATCTCACTCATACCCCACTATTTTTGAATACATTGAAGATATTGAGTTTGACGATCAGTTCGAGTTATCATTGTTTGAAACCAAATCCGAAAGTGCTACTGGTTCTACCGTCATCAATCCTGAGTTCATAAAGTATCTAGAAGTTGAACAAGCAAATAGATCTATCGATAATTATATTCTGAATCTTCAAAACTCTATTGTGGCAACCAACATCCCTGAATTCATTGAATCTGCATCCGAAACTCTTGGGCCATCTGAAATTGCATCCGGTTCACAGATTCCCACTGAACCTCCCTTTATCCCTACCATTCCCGTACAGCCTGAGATCTCTGTTCAGCAATCAGCAATAGTTCCTCCTCCATCTCCACCGCATACACCTCGTCCATCTACTGCTCCCATTCCACCTATTTCTCCAAGACAGATTATAAATCTGCCAAGAGCCATGGCTGCTAGATTCTCACCTCTTGTTTTACCTGCAAATTTGGATCCTATGCCCACTGATTATCAGAGTAAGATTCCAATATTTGATGGCACTCCGCAGAGTGTTTCCGCCCAGCAGCACATTGTTAGAATGACAGATTTCTTGGACCTGCATGAAATAGATGAAGAGAATGTGTCCATGAGATTGTTCGCCCAGACTTTTGGAGGTGAGGTTCGTAAATGGTTCAGATCTTTACAACCCGGAAGTATCAATACATTACAAGAGCTTCAGACACAATTCCTAGATCGGTGGGAGATGAAGAAAGATCCGCTGCAAATTACTTCTAAGTATACTAGCATCAAACGTAATCCTGGTGAGTCCGTTCAAGATTATATTATCAGATTCAATACAGTGTATAATGAAATTCCAGATGACTTAAGACATCTCCCTTAAATTCCCGTATGGTTTTGATCCTGGAGATGGCTTATTCATTACGAGATGCAGATTCGCCTTACCTTGGAAGATATGCATGATTGTCGTAGTGTTGATATTAACTT